>JANJGN010000116.1:42500-642500 GCA_026770705.1 Isurus oxyrinchus
TCCTGGAACTCCCTCCCTAACAGCGGTGTGGGTGTACCTACACCACAGGGACAAAATCCTGGAACTCCCTCCCTAACAGCACAGTGGGTGTACCTACACCACAGGGACAAAATCCTGGAACTCCCTCCCTAACAGCGCTGTGGGTGTACCTACACCACACGGACAAAATCCTGGAACTCCCTCACTAACAGCACTGTGGGTGTACCTACACCACAGGGACAAAATCCTGGAACTCCCTCCCTAACAGCGGTGTGGGTGTACCTACACCACAGGGACAAAATCCTGGAACTCCCTCCCTAACAGCACGGTGGGTGTACCTACACCACAGGGACAAAATCCTGGAACTCCCTCCCTAACAGCACTGTGGGTGTACCTACACCACACGGACAAAATCCTGGAACTCCCTCACTAACAGCACTGTGGGTGTACCTACACCACAGGGACAAAATCCTGGAACTCCCTCCCTAACAGCGCTGTGGGTGTACCTACACCACACGGACAAAATCCTGGAACTCCCTCACTAACAGCACTGTGGGTGTACCTACACCACACGGACAAAATCCTGGAACTCCCTCACTAACAGCACTGTGGGTGTACCTACACCAAACGGGACAAAATCCTGGAACTCCCTCCCTAACAGCACGGTGGTGTACCTACACCACAGGGACAAAATCCTGGAACTCCCTCCCTAACAGCACTGTGGGTGTACCTACACCACAGGGACAAAATCCTGGAACTCTCTCCCTAACAGCACGGTGGGTGTACCTACACCACAGGGACAAAATCCTGGAACTCCCTCCCTAACAGCACTGTGGGTGTACCTACACCACAGGGACAAAATCCTGGAACTCCCTCCCTAACAGCACGGTGGGTGTACCTACACCACACGGACAAAATCCTGGAACTCCCTCCCTAACAGCACTGTGGGTGTACCTACACCACAGGGACAAAATCCTGGAACTCCCTCACTAACAGCACTGTGGGTGTACCTACACCACAGGGACAAAATCCTGGAACTCCCTCACTAACAGCACTGTGGGTGTACCTACACCACACGGACAAAATCCTGGAACTCCCTCCCTAACAGCACTGTGGGTGTACCTACACCACAGGGACAAAATCCTGGAACTCCCTCCCTAACAGCGCCGTGGGTGTACCTACACCACAGGGACAAAATCCTGGAACTCCCTCCCTAACAGCGCTGTGGGTGTACCTACACCACAGGGACAAAATCCTGGAACTCCCTCCCTAACAGCGCGGTGGGTGTACCTACACCACAGGGACAAAATCCTGGAACTCCCTCCCTAACAGCGCGGTGGGTGTACCTACACCACAGGGACAAAATCCTAGAACTCCCTCCCTAACAGCGCTGTGGGTGTACCTACACCACAGGGACAAAATCCTGGAACTCCCTCCCTAACAGCGCTGTGGGTGTACCTACACCACACGGGGACTGCAGCGGCTCGAGAAAGAGAGAGACATTTGCTTTTCTAAAGCATTTTTCCCGATCTCATGATGACCCAAAATACTTGATAGAAAATGAAGGAGATCTCTTGAAGCGTAGTTACCACAATAATGCAGGAAATACAGCAGCGAATTGTGCAGGGCACTATCCCACAAACTGGATTGGGAGAGTGAGCAGACTATCATTTCCTTACTGTGTTATTTGCTGTGGGATGAGTACTGATCCCAGCACATTGGAGACAATGCCCCTACTGGTCTTCCAGGATTGACCATGGGAATTTGACATTGAGTGACAGGGCACCGGCAGCTCAGCTGAATGGCTCATCAAACTGTAGCGTTTATCAGGACAGGCAGCGTGACACTGCAGCACTCCCTCAGTACTGACCATTCGTCAATGCAGCACTCCCTCAGTACTGACCCTCCGACACTGCAGCACTCCCTCAGTACTGACCCTCTGACACTGCAGCACTCCCTCAGTACTGACCCTCCGACAGTGCAGCGCTCCCTCAGTACTGACCAGTCGTCAATGCAGCACTCCCTCAGTACTAACCCTCTGACAGTGCAGCACTCCCTCAGTACTGACCCTCCGACAGTGCAGCACTCCCTCAGACTGACCCTCTGACAGTGCAGCACTCCCTCAGTAATGACCCTCTGACAGTGCAGCACTCCCTCAGTACTGACCCTCCGACAGTGCAGCACTCCCTCAGCACCGACCCTCAAACAGTGCAGCACTCCCTCAGTACTGACCCTCCGACAGTGCAGCACTCCCTCAGTACTGACCTCCGACAGTGCAGCGCTCCCTCAGTACTGACGCTCTGATAGTGCAGCACTCCCTCAGTACTGAACCTCCGACAGTGCAGCGCTCCCTCAGTACTGACCCTCCGACAGTGCAGCGCTCCCTCAGTACTGACCCTCCCACAGTGCGGCAATCCCTCAGTACTGACCCTCCCATAGTGCAGGACTCCCTCAGTACTAACCCACCGACAGTGCAGCGCTCCCTCAGTACTGACCCTCCGACAGTGCAGCACTCCCTCAGCACCGACGCTTTGACAGTGCAGCACTCCCTCAGTACTGACCCTCCGACAGTGCAGCACTCCCTCAGCACCGACGCTTTGACAGTGCAGTACTCCCTCAGTACTGTTTGAACTCCCTTGCTCCACTTTGTGACAATGCAGCCTCCTCTGAGCTCTTACTTGGTTTGAACAGGCAGACGGGGCAAATGGGGTGAATAATCAGGAGACGCTGCTCAACGTGATATGATATTACCCCAATAACTGAAGATTAATGAGTGATGGAAATGCCATGCCTGCCCTCTGGTGGAGGGGGCACTGGGGAGGGCTCGTTCAAGGAGATGAGGCAGAAATTTCACGCTGGGACCAAACCGTTCAGGAACAATCTCAGGAAGCAGCTCTTCCCAAAAACGGGAATGAAAATCTTAAACACTCTCCTCCCTTATCCGGGGGATTAAGGGTTATTGAACCAAGGCAGGTAGGGAGATTTGAAGTAAAGATATGCCAAGATGGCACAGCAGAGTTTTAAAAGGCTGTGAGGGGCAGAACAGAATCTTCTGTTACCCGCCCAACATTCTCCATGTAGGCTCTTTCTGTGTTACCGACGGTCCCAGTTCAGATGATGCAACAATATGTAACTTGGTGAGGTATAAGAAATGAATAAATATAGCAAAAACAACAAATCATTCTTGAGTTTGTTTCATCATTGATGGGAGGTGGGTGATTTTCCATTGAGAGGCAAAGAAAAAAATCCCACTGCTCTGTAGTCATCGAACCCTCCCACTGCAGGTAGCAAAAGGACTTAGATAAAGGGTAAATATCACTCTGCACTGCACCCATCAAACACTCCCAGGACAGGTACAGCACGGGGTTAGATACAGAGTAAATCTCCCTCTATACTGTCCCCAACAAACACTCCCAGGACAGGTACAGCACGGGGTTAGATACAGAGTAAATCTCCCTCTACACTGTCCCCATCAAACACTCCCAGGACAGGTACAGCACGGGGTTAGATACAGAGTAAAGCTCCCTCTACACTGTCCCCATCAAACACTCCCAGGACAGGTACAACACGGGGTTAGATACAGAGTAAATCTCCCTCTACACTGTCCCCATCAAACACTCCCAGGACAGGTACAGCACGGGGTTAGATACAGAGTAAATATCCCTTTACACTGTCCCCATCAAACACTCCCAGGACAGGTACAGCACGGGGTTAGATACAGAGTAAATCTCCCTCTATACTGTCCCCAACAAACACTCCCAGGACAGGTACAGCACGGGGTTAGATACAGAGTAAATCTCCCTCTACACTGTCCCCATCAAACACTCCCAGGACAGGTACAGCACGGGGTTAGATACAGAGTAAAGCTCCCTCTACACTGTCCCCATCAAACACTCCCAGGACAGGTACAGCACGTGGTTAGATACAGAGTAAAGCTCCCTCTACACTGTCCCCATCAAACACTCCCAGGACAGGTACAGCACGGGGTTAGATACAGAGTAAATCTCCTTATACACTGTCCCCATCAAACACTCTCAAGACAGGTACAGCATGGAGATAGATACAGAGTAAAGCTCCCTCTACACTGTCCCCATCAAACACTCCCAGGACAGGTATAGCACGGGATTAGATACAGAGTAAATCTCCTTATACACTGTCCCCATCAAACACTCCCAAGACAGGTACAGCATGGAGATAGATACAGAGTAAAGCTCCCTCTACACTGTCCCCATCAAACACTCCCAGGACAGGTATAGCACGGGATTAGATACAGAGTAAATCTCCTTATACACTGTCCCCATCAAACACTCTCAAGACAGGTACAGCATGGAGATAGATACAGAGTAAAGCTCCCTCTATACAGTCCCCATCAAACAATCCCAGGACAGGTACAACACAGGGTTAGATACAGAGTAAATCTCCCTCTGCACTGTCCCCATCAAACACTCCCAGGACAGGTACAGCACGGGGTTAGATACAGAGTAAATCTCCCTCTACACTGTCCCCATCAAACACTCCCAGGACAGGTTCAGCACGGGGTTAGATACAGAGTAAATCTCCCTCTGCACTGTCCCCATCAAACACTCCCAGGACAGGTACAGCACGGGGTTAGATACAGAGTAAATCTCCCTCAACACTGTCCCCATCAAACACTCCCAGGACAGGTTCAGCACGGGGTTAGATACAGAGTAAATCTCCCTCGACACTGTCCCCATCAAACACTCCCAGGACAGGTTCAGCACGGGGTTAGATATAGAGCAAAGCTCCCTCTACACTGCACCCATCAAACACTCCCAGGACAGGTACAGCACGGGGTTAGATATAGAGTAAAGCTCCCTCTGCACTGTCCCCATCAAACACTCCCAGGACAGGTACAGCACAGAGTTAGACACAGAGTAAATCTCCCTCTACACTGTCCCCATCAAACACTCCCAGGACAGGAACAGCACGGGGTTAGATACAGAGTAAATCTCCCTCGACACTGTCCCCATCAAACACTCCCAGGACAGGTTCAGCACGGGGTTAGATATAGAGTAAAGCTCCCTCTACACTGCACCCATCAAACACTCCCAGGACAGGTTCAGCACGGGGTTAGATACAGAGTAAAGCTGTCTGACGTTGCTATGAGGTATATTATACGGGTTGGAATTTGAAATGCCTGTGGAAGTGGCTACGATTCTTTTACAGATGGAAAATGTAACCCTGGCTGGTTTACAGAAATGAACAAAGAGTACGCTAATGGAATTGGCGGAGAAGCTGGTGTTAGAATGATCCAAGGAAGCGTGGAAAATAGACACGGCTGTGATAATAGCACAACGTTTTGAATTGGAAGAGATAACGGAGAGACCACATTCTCCAGGGGCTGAGGCAATTGGGTCACCTAAGGAAGCATTGCGAATAAATCAACTTGAATAACCAAGGGACTGAAAGAACTTCAGTTACAGGTGAAAGAGAAACACAAAGAAAGGGCAGAAACTCAGCCTCCAGAGGGAGAAGCTAGCAATGGAGGAAAGAGTGAAGGAATGGAAAGAAATGAGAACGTGGCTAAGCAAATGAAGTGCCAAAAAGAGATTACTTTTACAGTCTAGGTTGGTAGGTGGAACTCATGAGGTTTATGCTTTACTTTCAGAAGAGGTATCGGTAGATTATGATGCAGTTAAAAAGGTTATTCTGACTAGACGTGAGTTAGACCTGAGGCTTGCAGACAGGAATTTTGGAATATAAAGAAACAGCATGGGGAGAGCTATATTGAATATGAGAGGGTAAAGCAAAGTAATTTTGACAGTTGGAAAAGGCCATTAAAGGTGGAGAGAATCTATGAAACTCTTAGGGGAATAATTCTCTTGGAAGAATTTAATGATTCACTTCCTCTAGTAGTGGGAACACATGTTGAAGACCAGGAGGTTAAGACAGTTCGACAGGCAACAGAAATGACTGATGATTATGAGCTGGTCCATGAATCTAAACACTTTTTCCACCGTCACCAGAAATCCTAGAAGGATCAAAGATGGGAAGGTGAAACGAAGGCAAGTAGTCAAGGAAGGGATAGTTGGGTATTCCCAAGAAATTTCTCCTCATACCAAAATGGGAGGTGCTTAGGGTGGAAGGGAAATTCTAAATCCTAAGTGTTTCCATTGTAACAAGTTGGGACATGTTAGGGTGAATTGCTGGAAGTTAAATGGTAGACCTATCGCAGTGGTATTAATGTCAAAGGAATCCTCAGGAAAGGTTGCATCAGAAAAGGAAACGGTTGTTAAAGCTTTAGCAGTGGTATAGGTGAAATGCGTTCCCTCAGAGCGTACAGGAAAGGCGGATATGGTTAAGGATAGTTAGTCCAGAGAATTCTTCTTTGATTACTAGTGAAGAAGGGCAGGCTGTTAGGGGTTCTGGATATTTTGTCTCAAAGCAAGAAGTGCTCCCTCACTCCTCCAACAAAATAAGCAAACACATTCAAATGTTGAGAAATACAGGGGCAAATTAATCATTGATTGTTGCTGAGGATACAATTGGTGTTCCAGGTAGTTTTATGAAAGAAAAAAAGTATTGATAAGAGGTATTGATAGAATGTATGAGCCTGTTAACTTAAAACAGTCACTTTGTAAATGGAATTGTTGTGGTGGGAATTATTCCTCGATCACTTATTCACAGAGTGGATTTTATTCTGGATAATGATTTGGTTGGTGGAGCCAATGAGATGGCAGTGACTGTATTGCAGCAAGTGTTTGATCATGCTGATGTTTAAAAGGTCAGAAAACGTAGTGGCCAAAAATGAGGTGCTTACTGTCGATAAAACAATTGAAGGAACATCTGATTAACATAGAAAACCAACCTTCAGGTACGAAAGAGGAGTTTGCTAATGGTAGAAAAAAAATTGTTAAGAATTGAGAAGCAGTCTGAGAAAGTCAAACATTTGACTAAGGACTTGAAATGTCTAAATGATATACTTGTAGAAGCAAACTTCACAAAGTTAAATCTTTAGTTAAAACTTGATGTACTTCAAGCTGATTAGTTACTGTGAAATATCGGGGAAAATGCCTTGATCAAGAACAGAAATTGTTGGTAAAACAGAATAATTGGTTGAATACAGAATTAAAAACTAAAACTAATGAAGTGTTAGAGCTTCATTGTGAAAAGAACAATGAGATTCCCACTATGCAATGCAAACTAGAGATGGCAGAGAAAATGTGGGATATGGGGCATCACAGTTTGAAAATTGCTCCTGTCAATAAAAGCTCTTTGCTAAATTGTGGTCCAAGCGAGCAAAGAACTGATCCAAGTAAAATTACTGATGCGGCAACTTCAGTAATGGAGAATATGAAAACAACTGAAGCACCTGCAGAATTGGAAATCAAGAATTGGCAGCAAATAAGACTGGAATCGCAAAATGGCCTGGAGAATTCAAGGACCAAAGGCTCTGGATTTATAAGTGCTTGCCAGTGCTAATATACAAAATACAGCAGTTAGAAGCCAGCCTTGTGAAAGACCATCCAAAACCTGGAATGGAGTGAAAGGTTATAAATCACCGATTATGCAAAAGAGTTGAAGGTTTGAACAGACTGTCAATCTCCACAGGGAGAACATGATGAGCGTTACTGAAAGAGACTTGGAAAAGTCTCGCTTGAAATGGGATCTGGAGAAACAACAAAATCATAAAAAGTTTAAAGATCAAAACAAGCAGGAGTAGGAAACCCTCTTGTGTGAACATAAAAAAAAAACAGCTCAATAACATCCTGGAAATGGCAAGAAGACATTTTGACCAGAGCAGAAATGAAATGTTAACTCACAAAAATGCCATTTGGACTTTGTCAAATGGAAGTGGGAACTCACCACGTTGGATTTCGGGAAATGAACTTGAGGATGGAACGACACCTACAGCTAAAGGAAAGAACGATTGGGCTGTGGGCTTAAATGAAATGTTGTTTGCTGAATTAAAGATTGGGAACAAGAGGAAAAAGTAACATATGAGTTGAATTCTAATAATACTATGATGCACAAATTCTACTAATCCTGTTACATTTATAGACTTTGTCCAAATCGGTTTTTGTAACTGTACAGTATAACGCTTAATGGTGAAACAAGATGGAAAATTTATCTTTATCTTGTGTAATAAGCTATTCTTCGAGGTTTCTAATCTTAAATTTGTGTGAGGTGGGTGTAAGACCGTTATAAAGACACCTTCACTGTTGTGAAGATTTCTTTCCTCTGTTTGGGAGAAGATTGAAAAGCGAGTTCTTGGCCAGTGGAGATTCACCCCCTCGTGTGAAAGAGGATGCTCAGTGAGACTGGTTGGCTCATGGTGGGAATAGAGACTGTGGGGAGTTGGTGAGAAATCCATAACATCCAACTGAGGTGGCAACTGTCACTTGGTTTCAGAATGTGGCGTGACTGACCACAGGTCTCCTATTGGTTTACACGGACTGTGCATTTACTGTGAACATTCGAATATACGGTAGCTTTTGTAACTTGTATTATCCTTACTAATCAGTATAATTCTGTAAAGGTGTAGTTGTGGAAAAAGGAGTGTTGTAATATAGTTCTTCCTTTCTTGTTTAATAAATGTTTTTCTGCTTTTGTAAACAGTTCATTGGCTGACTCCGGTGATTCATCTCAGTGGCAACTCACCACGTATCGAAACAAACAAATAAAAGTGAGGATATATCAAGCTGGGTTCCAGTCTGTGATCAGGCCTGCCCAGTGTTAACCGCAGCTGGGGAGCATAACAAGCTTTAAATTCTTCTGAAAGAATTACTTCTCTAAGAGCTGCAGAAGTTGCCCTATCTTTAATACATACATCTACCTTTGGTGCGAATGTCCACCAGTAAAAATACTTTGTTTTACTGCCTCAAATATAATATAACTTTGACCAGTCTGTTTCCTTATATCACTAACTTTCTGCCTGTATGCTTCAGGGACCAACCCATATGCACTCAAACCAGTCTTTTTTTTTTACTGCATCATAATCGAATGAGATTTTTTCTGACAGTGAAGCATAAACCTCACGAGCTCTACCTACCATTCTAGAATGTAAAGGGCATGTCAAGATTTCTTGTGACCATTTAATCTGCTTATGTATCTTCTCAAGCGAGATAAAGAACTCCTCTACATCTCTTTCCTCCAGCTTTGGAAGTGCCTGCACCAATTTAAAACATCTCCCCACCAGGTTTTAGTTTGGAAGTGGTCGTTTCATCCTCTGAATAGGTACTCAGCCTCTGAGCTGCCTTTTTTAACTACCAGTTTTTAAAGCTGTTATTCCCGATCTCTTCCCTTCTCCCTTGCCTGCAGTTCTATTTTCCCCAGTTCCAAATCCTTTTCCTGTTTTCTTTCACCCTCCTGCCTTTCTGCTAGTTCCCTTTGGAATGTCCCTATTCAATTTCCTGTTTCTCTGTCTCTGGGCCCTTTTCAATCACAATTCTCTCTCTCTGTTTTTTTCTTTATTTGCTTCCAATTCAACTTCTTCAGTTCCTTTGTCTCTTCAAATTCAAGCTACTTCATTTGTACCTGAAATCACAGACCTCGAGCTTGGCCTCACGAGTTTCTGCTATCCCTTCCAAATTTCAAATGCTGTGCTATTACTTTAATTGTTTCTGTTTTCTTTGCCATTACAGTTTACCTCAACTGCAACTTAGCCGCCACTTCTGTTAACTTGCTCTTTGATACTTTTTCGTAAACCAATCAGGTTGTTTCTGATGCTCCCAGGAAAGTCCTAGCTATGGATATAGCCATTGTTTTGCAGTCTCACCACTTTAAAATCCCGCAGAGCCAACTCATGAGTTCATTGTTCTACTCGCACTCAAAGCCTTCAGTTTCATGAACTGCGAGTCAATCAACAAATTCCAAATATCCTGGACGAGCCCACGATCCTGTTGTGACGTGGTAGGTGATACTTCACCGTCCCTTGATGTTCAATGGCATTACCATCACTGGATCCCTCACTATTAACATCCCGGGGGGTTACCATTGACCAGAAATTGAACTGGACCAGCCATATAAATCTTGTGGCTACAAGAGCAGGTCAGAGGCTGGGAATCCTGCGGAGAGTAACTCAACTCCTGACACCCCAAAGCCTGTCCACCATCAACAAGGCACAAGTCAGGAGTGTGATGGAATACTCCCCACTTGCCTGGATGAGTGCAGCTCCCATAACACTCAAAAAACTCGACACCGTCCAGGACAAAGCAGCCCCGCTTGATTGGCACCCCATCCACAATCATTCACTCCCTCCACCACCGACACACAGTAGCAGCAGTGTGTGTACCATCTACAAGATGCACTGCAGGAATTCACCAAGGCTCCTTCGACAGCACCTTCCAAACCCACGACCACTACCAGCTAGAAGGACAAGAGCAGCAGGTATAAAAACAAAAAAACTGCGGATGCCGGAAATCCAAAACAAAAACAGAATTACCTGGAAAAACTCAGCAGGTCTGGCAGCATCGGCGGAGAAGAAAAGAGTTGTGTTGAAGGGTCATGAGGACTCGAAACGTCAACTCTTTTCTTCTCCGCCGATGCTGCCAGACCTGCTGAGTTTTTCCAGGTAATTCTGTTTTTGTTACAGAGTTGTTGAAGTTGGTGATATTATCTAAACGAATGTGCTAATTAAGAATGGATGGTAGGGCACTCAAGGTACAGCTCTAGTGGGGGTGGGGGAGCATAAAAGATTTAAAAATAATGGAAATAGGTGGGAAAAGACAAATCTATATAAATTATTGGAAAAAAAACAAAAGGAAGGGGGAAACAGAAAGGGGGTGGGGATGGAGGAGGGAGTTCAATACTGAAAGTTGTTGAATTCAATATTCAGACCGGAAGGCTGTAAGGTGCCTAGTCGGAAGATGAGGTGTTGTTCCTCCAGTTTGCGTTGGGCTTCACTGGAACAATGCAGCAAGCCAAGGACAGACATGTGGGCAAGAGAGCAGGGTGGAGTGTTAAAATGGCAAGCGACAGGGAGGTTTGGGTCATTCTTGCGGACAGACCACAGGTGTTCTGCAAAGCGGTCGCCCAGTTTACGTTTGGTCTCTCCAATGTAGAGGAGACCACATTGGGAGCAACGAATGCAGTAGACTAAGTTGGGGGAAATGCAAGTGAAATGCTGCTTCACTTGAAAGGAGTGTTTGGGCCCTTGGACGGTGAGGAGAGAGGAAGTGAAGGGGCAGGTGTTACATCTTTTGCGTGGGCATGGGGTGGTGCCATAGGAGGGGGTTGAGGAGTAGGGGGTGATGGAGGAGTGGACCAGGGTGTCCCGGAGGGAGCGATCCCTACGGAATGCCGATAAGGGGGGTGAAGGGAAGATGTGTTTGGTGGTGGCATCATGCTGGAGTTGGCGGAAATGGTGGAGGATGATCCTTTGAATGCGGAGGCTGGTGGGGTGATAAGTGAGGACAAGGGGGACCCTATCATGTTTCTGGGAGGGAGGAGAAGGCGTGAGGGTGGATGCTCGGGAGATGGGCCGCACACGGTTGAGGGCCCTGTCAACAACCGTGGGTGGAAAACCTCGGTTAAGGAAGAAGGAGGACATGTCAGAGGAACTGTTTTTGAAGATAGCATCATCGGAACAGATGCGACGGAGGCGAAGGAACTGGGAGAATGGGATGGAGTCCTTACAGGAAGCGGGGTGTGAGGAGCTGTAGTCAAGGTAGCCGTGGGAGTCGGTGGGTTTGTAATGGATATTGGTGGACAGTCTATCAAAAGAGGTTGAGACAGAGAGGTAAAGGAAGGGAAGGGAAGTGTCAGAGATGGACCATGTGAAAATGATGGAGGGGTGGAGATTGGAAGCAAAATTAATAAATTTTTCCAGGTCCAGATGAGAGCATGAAGCAGCACTGAAGTAATCATCGATGTACCGGAGAAAGAGTTGTGGAAGGGGGCCGGAGTAGGACTGGAACAAGGAATGTTCCACATACCCCATCAAGAGACAGGCATAGCTGGGGCCCATGCGGGTACCCATAGCTACACCTTTTATTTGGAGGAAGTGAGAGGAGTTAAAGGAGAAATTGTTCAGTGTGAGAACATGTTCAGCCAGACGGAGGAGAGTAGTGGTGGATGGGGATTGTTCGGGCCTCTGTTCGAGGAAGAAGCTAAGGGCCCTCAGACCATCCTGGTGGGGGATGGAGGTGTAGAGGGATTGGACGTCCATGGTGAAGAGGAAGCGGTTGGGGCCAGGGAACTGGAAATTGTTGATGTGACGTAAGGTGTCAGAGGAATCACGGATGTAGATGGGAAGGGACTGGACAAGGGGAGAGAGAAGGGAGTCAAGATAACGAGAAATGAGTTCTGTGGGGCAGGAGCAAGCTGAGACGATCGGTCTACCGGGGCAGTTCTGTTTGTGGATTTTGGGTAGGAGATAGAAGCGAGCCGTCCGAGGTTGGGCGACTATCAGGTTGGAAGCTGTGGGAGGGAGATCCCCAGAGGAGATGAGGTCAGTGACAGTCCTGGAAACAATGGCTTGATGTTCAGTGATGGGGTCATGGTCCAAGGAGAGGTTGGAGGAAGTGTCTGCGAGTTGACGCTCAGCCTCCGCGAGGTAGAGGTCAGTGCGCCAACTCCTCACACCCCGCTTCCTGTAAGGACTCCATCCCATTCTCCCAGTTCCTTCGCCTCCGTCGCATCTGTTCTGATGATGCTACCTTCAAAAACGGTTCCTCTGACATGTCCTCCTTCTTCCTTAACCGAGGTTTTCCACCCACGGTCGTTGACAGGGCCCTCAACCGTGTCCGGCCCATCTCCCGCGCATCCGCCCTCATGCCTTCTCCTCCCTCCCAGAAACATGATAGGGTCCCCCTTGTCCTCACTTATCACCCCACCAGCCTCCGCATTCAAAGGATCATCCTCCGCCATTTCCGCCAACTCCAGCATGATGCCACCACCAAATACATCTTCCCTTCACCCCTCCTGGTGGCATTCCATAGGGATCGTTCCCTCCGGGACACCCTGGTCCACTCCTCCATCACCCCCTACTCCTCAACCCCCTCCTATGGCACCACCCCATGCCCACGCAAAAGATGTAACACCTGCCCCTTCACTTCCACTCTCCTCACCGTCCAAGGGCCCAAACACTCCTTTCAAGTGAAGCAGCATTTCACTTGCATTTCCCCCAACTTAGTCTACTGCATTCGTTGCTCCCAATGTGGTCTCCTCTACATTGGAGAGACCAAACGTAAACTGGGCGACCGCTTTGCAGAACACCTGCGGTCTGTCCGCAAGAATGACCCAAACCTCCC
The DNA here is from genome assembly GCA_026770705.1 of Isurus oxyrinchus. Taxonomy (NCBI): domain Eukaryota; kingdom Metazoa; phylum Chordata; class Chondrichthyes; order Lamniformes; family Lamnidae; genus Isurus; species Isurus oxyrinchus. Next base: position 55,694 of record JANJGN010000116.1, read on the forward strand.
TGTCGCTTGCCATTTTAACACTCCACCCTGCTCTCTTGCCCACATGTCTGTCCTTGGCTTGCTGCGTTGTTCCAGTGAAGCCCAACGCAAACTGGAGGAACAACACCTCATCTTCCGACTAGGCACCTTACAGCCTTCCGGACTGAATATTGAATTCAACAACTTTAGGTCGTGAGCTCCCTCCCCCATCCCCACCCCCTTTCTGTTTCCCCCTTTTGTTTTTTCCAATAAATTATATAGATTTTTCTTTTCCCACCTATTTCCATTATTTTAAAATCTTTTATGCTCCCCCCACCCCCACTAGAGCTGTACCTTGAGTGCCCTACCATCCATTCTTAATTAGCACATTCGTTTAGATAATATCACCAACTTTAACTTTAACACCTCTGTGTTCTTTTGTACCATTGTCACTGACATCTTTTGATTATCTGCTCCTATCACTGCTTGCTTGTCCCTACAACCACACCAACCCCCTCCACTTCTCTTCACGCAACCGCCCCCCACCCCCAACCTTAAACCAGCTTATATTTCACCCCTCAACAAAAACAGAATTACCTGGAAAAACTCAGCAGGTCTGGCAGCATCGGCGGAGAAGAAAAGAGTTGATGTTCCGAGTCCTCATGACCCTTCGACAGAACTTGAGTTCGAGTCCAAGAAAGGGGTGAAATATAAGCTGGTTTAAGGTGTGTGGGGGAAGGGGGGGTTTGGGTGGGGGGATAGAAATGGAGGGGTTGGTGTGGTTGTAGGGACAGACAAGCAGTATATTTCACCCCTCTCATTGTAAAGAAAAAGAAGGGTAGCAGATAGATGGGAACACCACCACCTGGAAGTTCCTATCCAAGTCACTCACCATCCTGACATTGGGTTAAAACACACATATATCAATCTGCAATGCAGCTCTAGTTTACCTACCCACCTTCACTGTTACATTCCCTCTGCTGGATGTTCTCTGAACTACACACACTCACCTTCACTGATCTGCCCCCTGCTAGATGCTCTCTGAATTACACACACTCACCTTTACTGTCTCATACCCTCTGCTGGATGTTCTCTGAACTACACACACACACATTCACTGATCTGCCCCCTGCTAGATGCTCTCTTAATTACACACACTCACCTTTACTGTCTCATAATGTCTGCTGGATGTTCTCTGAATTACACACACTCACTTTCACTGTTACATACCCTCTTGCTGGATGTTCTCTGAATTGCACACACTCACCTTTACTGTTACATACCCTCTGCTGGATGCTCTCTGAATTACACACACACACACATTCACTGATCTGCCCCCTGCTAGATGCTCTCTTAATTACACACACTCACCTTTACTGTCTCATAATGTCTGCTGGATGTTCTCTGAATTACACCCACTCACTTTCACTGTTACCTACCCTCTGCTGGATGTTCTCTGAATTGCAAACACTCACCTTTACTGTTACATACCCTCTGCTGGATGCTCTCTGAATTACACACACTCACATTCACTGATCTACCCCCTGCAGGATGCGCTTAGAATGACACATACTCACCTTTACTGTCTCATACCCTCTGTTGGATGCGCTCTGAATTACACACACTCACCTTTACTGTCTCATACCCTCTGCGGGATGTTCTTTGAATTACATGCACTCACCTTTACTGATCTACCCCCTGCTGATACTCTTTGAATTACACCCACTAACATTTATTGTCTCATACCCTCTGCTGGATGTTCTCTGAATTACACATACTCACCTTTACTGTCTCATACCCTCTGCTGGATGTACTCTGAATTGCACACATTCGTCTTCATTGATCTACCCTCTGCTGGATGTTCTCTGAGTTACACTCACTCACCTTTACTTATCTACCCTCTGGTGGATGCTCTCTGAATTACACACACTCACCTTTACTGTCTCATACCCCATGCTGGATGTACTCTGAATTGCACACATTCGCCCCTTTATTGATCTACCCTCTGTTGGATGTTTATTTTTTTCACTCAGAGACCGTGCGTCTTGGAACTCTTCCTCAAAAGGCAGTGGATGCAGTGTATTATAATATCGTTTATTTTTCATACAGAGGTAGATAGGCTCTTGACAAGCAAGGTATTGAAATATTTATCGGGGGTAAGTGGGAATGTGGTGCTGAGGCTAGAAATAGATCAACCATGATCTCATTGAGTTCCGAGGGGCCGAGTGGCCTACTCCTGCTCCTAAATCCTATGTTCAAATGTCTCACTCTATCTCGGCCTCTCTATCTCTCCCGCCTTTCGCACTCCTCCTATCTTCCACCTTCAATCTCACCCCCCAGACTTTTTCCCCTAACCTCTGTGCCCCAGTTTATTCAGCGCAGTCTACTTAGAATAACATAGAATAACATAGAATAATATAGAATAACAGATACTCAGGTGTGAGTTACAGACTGGAATATGATCGAGGAGTTCGGGGTGGTTTAGATATAGAATAACAGATACCCGGGAGTGAGTTACAGACTGGAATTTAATCGAGGGGTTCAGTGGGCATTATATATAGAATAACAGATACCCGGGAGTGAGTTACAGACTGAAATCTAATCGAGGGGTTCGGGGTGGTTTATATATAGAATAACAGATACCTGGGAGTGAGTTACAGACTGGAAACTAATCGAGGGGTTCGGGGGGTTTCTATATAGAATAACAGATACCCGGGAGTGAGTTACAGACAGGAATCTAATCGAGACATTCGGGGTGGTTTATATATAGAATAACAGATACCTGGGAGTGAGTTACAGACTGGAATCTAATCGAGGGGTTCAGGGGGGTTTCTATATAGAATAACAGATACCTGGGAGTGAGTTACAGTCTGGAATCTAATCGAGGGGTTTGGGGTGGTTTTTATAAAGAATAACAGATACCCGGGAGTGAGTTACAGTCTGGAATCTAATCGAGGGGTTCGGGGTGGTTTATATATAGAATAACAGATACCCGGGAGTGAGTTACAGACTGGAATCTAATCGAGGGGTTTGGGGTGGTTTTTATAAAGAATAACAGATACCCGGGAGTGAGTTACAGTCTGGAATCTAATCGAGGCATTCGGGTTGGTGTATATATAGAATAACAGATACCTGGGAGTGAGTTACAGACTGGAAACTAATCGAGGGGTTCGGGGAGGTTTATATATAGAATAACAGATACCCAGGAGTGAGTTACAGACTGGAATCTAATCGAGGGGTTCAGGGTGGTTTATATATAGAATAATGGATACCCGGGAGTGAGTTACAGACTGGAAGCTAATCGAGGGGTTTGGGGTGGTTTGTATATAGAATAACAGATACCTGGGAGTGAGTTACAGTCTGGAATCTAATTGAGGGGTTCGGGGTGGTTTATATATAGAATAACAGATACCCGGGAGTGAGTTACAGACTGGAATCTAATCGAGGCATTCGGGTTGGTGTATATATAGAATAACAGATACCCGGGAGTGAGTTATAGACTGGAATCTAATCGAGGCATTCGGGTTGGTGTATATATAGAATAACAGATACCTGGGAGTGAGTTACAGTCTGGAATCTAATCGAGGGGTTCGGGGTCGTTTATATATAGAATAACAGATACCCAGGAGTGAGTTACAGACTGGAATCTAATCGAGGCATTCGGGGTGGTTTATAAATAGAATAACAGATACCCGGGAGTGAGTTACAGACTGGAATCTAATCGAGGGGTTCAGGGGATTTATATGTAGAATAACAGACACCCAGGAGTATCAGCCTGACAGATTTGCTTGCTTTGTCCTGGCCGTTTTCTGAATAGTAGTTTTGAAATTGAAAAATATACTTTATTCATAAAATATCTGAAAGAACATAACAAAAAAATTCTAAATCGCCATCACAAAAAGTGCAATCAGGTTCAACATTTGCACACGGGTCACCAAGTGCTTCAATACAATTAATGAATATTACCCTCATTTCAGTATGGCCATTATAGACAATCAGGCAGTGCAATGCGCCTGGAGTTATCAACATACATCATTTTGAATCTGAGGTGCTTCAATACAATTAGAATAGAATTACTATTCAATGCAAGCATTCATTGTGAGCCCTATAATCCGACCGGTCCATATCTTTCCAAATCCCGCAGTGAGAACAGTTTAAAAAAATATATACTTTATTATTAAAATATCAGGAAGAAATTTAAAAAATACTCCTAAATCGCCATCACAGAAAGTGCAGTCGGTTTCACTTTTACACTTGGATCACGAGGTGTTTCAATACAACCAAAGAATATTGCATTCTTTTCAATATGGTCATTACAGACAGTCAGGCTGTGCAATGATATTGGAGTTATCCGCATACATTTTCTGAAGAGTTTTCAGCACAATCTGTAACACAGGAACTGTTAATACCGAATCTGCTGCACGCCCGCCGTTTAACACTGTCAGGGCCCTTCCCAAGCAGGAATTGGTTGAAACCACGTATGTTTAAACCAAACTCTGACCATGAAGTGAAACACGGGAATCTAGAGGCCGCCATTGGCGGATCTTTAATTAGACAATTTCCAAAGCTGCAAGAACCAACTGTTTCAATAAAATGCAATTTGCTTTAATTTTGTATTTAACATAACCATCACGAGAAAGATTTAACAAGACGGTGACAAATCGCCTTCATTCACAGCTTTCTGAATTCAATTGAAAGCAGATCTATTCTGCTCCACCTGCCCATCCCCTTTAATCAACAGCTTGAATCCCATCACGTTTCTACCTGTCCCTGGTTCTGAAGAAGAGTCATATTGCCCTCGAAAACTTAACGCTGTTTTTTTCCTCCCCACAGAAGCTGTCAAAGCTGCTGAGATTTTCCAGCACTTTCCTGTTTCTAATCCAAATAATTCCATTCCAATTTAACACTGCAGTTCACGAAAAATCATAGTTATTATGGATAAGGATCAAACGTGAGTCAAATTTTAAATAAAGCTGGAACGTATTTTTATTTGAATTGCACCCGCGTACCTTTGAAAGTAAAAATATATTTAGATGAGTACTTGAAACGCCACAGCTTATAGGGGAATTTTAAGTGGGCATTTCGATGGGCTAATTGCCGGAAAATAGAATTAGAATCGATAGGTACTTAATGGCCGGCAAGGGTACGAAAGGGTATTTCTGTACTGTTTAACTCTAAAATGCCCAAAAACCACATTTGTCTGATTAACGGGCTTGAAAGTGAAAGATTGCGATGGCTGGGAATCGAACCCAGGTCAACTGCTTGGGAAGCAGCCATGCTCACCACTACACCACCATCACTGACTGTAACCTAACCGCAGAGTATCACTCTGGATTTTGGTACTGAACCAGTCTCTATTGGCTCCTGTTTTTTCTTCAACCATTTGCAACAAATTTGTAATGCACACGGCCCCTTTCAAGAGAGTAGCGGATACCTATAATATTTGATGAGGTTTAGATGGATTTTCCTGAAGTTCACATCAGCCATTAATGGACTTAAACCATAACTGGAATTATAGTTCACAAGATTCAGCACTAATTCTTTTACTTCCCCACTCACTGATGAATAACACATGTCCCGTTCTGTAACTTTTATACAGACAGGCCAAGATTCACAGGCATATTAGGGAGCAGAAGACGCACATTCTGTTTGGACCTCTAGGTTAAATGAATAATAACACATGTTCAATCGTATAGCAACTTTTCACATGGCTTACATTCCAGGGGCAAAAAGTTCCAAAGTAAGGAAATTGTGATGAACCTGTGTGAAACGCTGTTTGGACCTCAGCTGTGACATGGCGCTCGGTGTCAGGAAGATATAATAATTCTCATAATCTCACTAGAATTTGTTGTAAAATAGAGTAAACATGTGATGTGTATATGTAACAGCATATGTCTGTGTGTGTGACTGAATTAAATTAGAGGCAGCTAGTCTGGGTGCTTTGATCTAAGAAGAGAGGTTAGGTTTGAAATGTAGATTAGATCAACATGGGGGAGTTTAGAAATATAGGCCTCAAGGGGGCACTTGCATTTTGTAATACACCATTCCAGATTGTTTTCAAAGCGGAGTGGGGAGTGGGGAGTGGGGGTGGGGGTGTTGGTGGGTGGCGGGGTTGGTGGCGGTGGTGAAATGTGTCACCTATCGCGGTGAAGTTTAGAAATAGTGTTTATCTTTCCCCAAAGATTATTCATGAATCTTAGGACTATGAGAAGTGTTTTCTTATCTGGGAGATAAAGCCCAAATCATAGCGATGAAATGGACATTTGCATTTAATGATGAAGATATGCATAAAGAATGATGAAGGGCTGTGTGTAAGGGAAAGCATTTTCAAGATCTTACAAAAGTGTGAAAATGCCATCAGCATCTCTGCCTCAAGCTATTGTCTTCAATGGGCTGAAGTTAAGAAAAGCACTCAGAAATTGATGTGCTCAAGGTCCAAGGTTCCTTTGCCTGGCTCTTCTATAATCTTACTGTTGCCTTTATGAATGTGTAACCTGGAGTTAGGTTGAGTCAGGGATTTGGAAATTATCATATTATAATTTGTATATCTATGCATGTGTTTATACATTCTTCCATTTTTTCCATTAATAAATGTTTAATCAAGCGTCATAAAATTCTATAAAAATGCATGGTCTTGTTACCACTGAATTCAGGGCACTCATTCAAAACTTATACAATTTGCAGAACAATTTGTGGCAGTTATTTCAAATTTCTCATTTGGGATTAAACAACTCAGCATTCACCATTGGCTGTGCAATAACATAACTGGGAGATCTTTGCGGGATATACTTGAAGTTCCTTGATATTTTTGTAGTTGGTGACTCTTAAGGTTACGAGTACCAGAAGCTTTTGAATTCAGGAGTTGGGGTGAGGTATTTTGTAGTGTTGAGACTGCAATATGGCTTTTGCAGTTGTTGAGACTTGTTTGGGGGTTGAAGCTATGACTTTGGCTGGCTTACAAAAAGTGACTAAAGTCAAATTACTGGAATTAGCAGACAGATTACAATTGGGGCTACCTGCAGTAGGTGAGAAAGCAGATATGATTGAGCGCCTAGCACAGCATTAAAAAATCGAAGTTATACCTGTCACTAGTGAGTCACAGCTGGAGGTCGTGAGTTTTCAGTTAGAAATGAAGAGGCTGGAATTTGAACAAGCAAAGGGACTGAGAAAGCTTGAATTGGAGGCAAACGAAAATGAAAAGCATTGGAAATGAATAAACTGTTACTAGACGGAGCAGGAAAATAAAGGGTAAAAGAGAGATCATTTCAAAAAGAAACGGAAATCCGAGGACTACACTCTCGAGAGGGAAAAGTTGACAATAGGAAAGAGGATTAAGGAAGGCCCCAGAGAATATTGGCTTGAGAGGCTGGTAGTTAAAGGAGAGACCTCAGCTTCTGTGGAAAGTATTGATGATGAAAAATCTTTTAACTGAAAGCTCAATGGAAAGATGATTACATTTGTAAAAGCTCCTCTAAAGTTTGAGGAAAATAGGTTGAAGCATTATATATTTCATTTCAGAATATAGCTAAACAGATGAAATGGCCACAGGTAAACTGAACACGGTTGTTACCATCCAGGTTGGTGGGTAGAGCACATGAGGTAATGCTTTGCTGTCAGAAGAAATGTCGGCGAATTATGATTTATTTAAAAAAGGCTGTTTTGAATGCATATGAGCTCGTGCATGAGGTGTACGGACAGAAATTTAGGAATATAAGAAAACAGCCTGGACAAATTTATGTTGATTTTGAAAGAGTAAAACAAAATAATTTTGACGGGTGGATCCCACGAATTTTCAGATTCTCCTGAATCTTTTCTTCACTTTTTCCAACATCCTTCACATCTTCACAAACATCCTAAAGTGCAAGACACTGAACTAGAAGGGATGTACCAGCTAAGGCTAAGTAATGCCTTCTACAAATCTTTTTGTTCTATTTCCAGTACGAAGGTCTTTGGTTTTTGTGCCAATAAAGCTTCCGACTCCTGTCCTCACAGACAATCGATGTTCAAATTGAGAACTTTCAGGAAAAACTGTTGATGCGAGCGACCAGTCAGGAAACTCTTGCATCTTTGAGAGGCCGTGAAATGGATGCCGCACGTTCTCCTATTTCTCATGTCCTTACAGGCACCGCTTAGGGGAAACATTAGCGTTATGTTCACCATGGAGTGGAATCAGTGCTGAGACACAAGTGGTGTTCCGGAGTTTGGTAGGTTAGCTTAGGAATTCAGGTTTGATAATCGGAGAGTGGTGTCCTCATAGGCTAATTGGCCCTTCCAGTCCCTGCTGACTCTCTGAAGGGGATGTTTACCCCGTGTCAATCCCCAGCCTTCTCCCTGGTCTCTGCACATGTTTTTTTTCCTCTTTTCAGGTCTTCTCCCTTTTATGTTTTCTTGTGCATAAGAGAGTGAGTGGTGATTTGATCGAGCTATCTACCCCGGTAAAATTATTTATTAGGTTCAATACAGAGCAACTTTCTCCCCAGCGGAAAATGGTCTTGAATTTTAACATTTTTATGCCACTGTTCCTTGGCGATAGAGTACAGTCGAAGCAGGCGGAAAGTCAGGAAGCACTTTTCACACCTAGGATAGCTGTAAATCTAGAAAAAGGTTGTTAAAAATAATCGAGGTTACCTCAATTGCGATAAGATTGGTTTATCTTTCTTTGTGTACCAATGAAACGTTTCATTTTCTTCTTTTCTCATTGAAGTATTCTGAGAACGTTGTTCGTTTTGCTCTTGTAATTTATTTGGGAGTGAACACCTTGAACCAAAATGCACCGTGGAAACAGGTCCTGGAGACCTGCACCTCAGGACAAGAGTCGGATGTACTGCAAACCTGGCTATCGAGAGTCTGGTCGCAAGGTTTCCCAAAGCAGCCATGGGGAAGAGGCGTCACAACCATCAACATATTGCATTCATTTCAACGAGATTTGAATTTGCAGAACTTGGGGAGGGAAACAACAAAGGAACAGAGATAGATTTCGCGAGTAGGTAAACGGGATCATATGTTGCATTATGTGGTAAAGTGTGATACCATCCCATTGAAAGCAAGAAAGCTCATGCAGAATAACGTTCTAAATTAGATGAATCACAAGGTGTGGGGGTGTAAATAGATCTGTCAGCCCAAGGTCTTCATTAACAAGCTACAACACTTATCCCTCCCCACCCTTTCTTGCATAACGCGCAGTAACATAAATCAGTGAATCCCTTCCACCCTCGCAGCTATTGTCGGCAAAACAAAAACCACAGAATGCTGCTTATGCATATCCCCGCGTAATAATCAGGGCTCCTTCTGGACTTAGTTGATCTGATTTAAATTCATGCATGAATAGAAGCATTGGAGGGATTGGATTTCAGCAATTGCTATTTACTAAACAGGCGTTTTAACAAAACAACACATAGACCTAGCTTGCAAACTTGGCTTCTGATGCGAAACTTTGAATTGTATCGCACTATATTGCTGCAAATACCATTGTGGGTCAGTTCTGGGGCGGCGTGACAGTGCAAATTGAGAACTTTCCTTTGAAGTAGCGCCCAAGCAGCGGCATGACTCCTGAAACAATCAGTGAGAAGGGGATAGAGCAGATGGATTTGTCTCAAATATCGAAGAATCGGAGGAGATTTGATTGAAGGATTTAGCATTTTATGGACCTTGACAGGGTAGATGTTGGAAATATTTTTACTAAGGGTAGGGATTATTGCACTATTGGTCAGAGTCTCGGAAAAATGCATCAGCCATTATCCGCCAGATGAGGAACACTGTCTTAATTCAAACGGTTTGGAGTCTTCTGAATTCCAGACATGGGAGAGTTGTGGAAGTTCAAGGCAGAGATCGATATCTCCCGGTGTTCCCTGGGATTTATTGGTACAATGTGATAGTTCAGTTAAACGCTATTGAGGAACATTAGCCAGGAAGTTTAAGAAGCCGTAAAGACCAGTACATGATACACTTGTTCCTAATTCCTATGTTATTAAAGGCACGACTCAGAGGAACAAACACGATTATAATGACCTTGGTGTGGAAGCAGTGCAGATTAACCACTCAGATTCCAGGGTTTAGGGTATTACGATCGGAGTACAAGTTCCATACTCACTGAATCATAGAATGGTTACAGCATCTAATGATGTCATTTGGCGCAAAGGATCTGTGCTGGCACTTGAATGAACAATTCATCACTGTCACTGCCCAGCCTTCTCCCAGGTCCCCTGCACAATATTGTTTTCAGGGTTCCAACCATTTTCTCTTCCCCTGAGTATTGAAGAATGAAGGTGAGCTGATCGAGGTTCTTATCCAGTGAAAATGAATTGCCAAATTTAATAAGGAGAACTGTTTCCCGGCGGAAAGAATAGGGTTGAATCTTAGAATGTTTTTGACGCTGATCCCCAAGGATGGCCTCTCGGCCAATGAAGGGAAAAGTCAGGTAGCACGTTTCACACTTTTACACACTTAGGGTAACTTGAAATCTAGAAAGCTTCTTTAAAATAAATTCCGAGCCAGCCACAACTTCCTGACGATGAAATTTTATGCCAATGCACGAGTCGTCTCGGTATCTCCCTGCCTTCATGAAGTATTCAGAGGACATTGCTCGGTTTGTTTTTGCCTTTTCATAGGAAGTGAACACCTTGACCTAAAAGCGGCGATCAGACGTGGATTGGAACGCTGCACCCTTAAATTAATTGTTCGATGCTTTACCAAATAAGCTAAACGGGCTGTTTCGAGCTCCATACCTCCATCCAGTGCCTGACAGGAGGCAGCTCACCCTTCATTTTGTCCATTTCCTTCTTAACCTACCCTGCACAGCGCATTTCCCTCACAGGCAGACGAACCAGCAGCCTTCTTTTCGCTTCATTTCACAAATCTACTAACTTGTACAAGTGCTCTTTCCTTACCAGTGGCGTGTGATGTGATAACTGTTGTTACCCAGGTATCTATACCAGGCCTACGATACATCCAATGGTAACTTTGATCCTATCCGACTTCTTTATAACATACATACTTTTCAATGCTATTTCTGGTCTTTGTTTGTTCAGTTTAAAACCATAAATTGAATCAAAGCAGTAGAGGCACCACTGAGAACTGAACTCAGGAAATCCCATCCATGAGGCATGGCGCCATCATGCTCTGCAATGTAAATATTTGAATTGTATCCCACTGATGCTGCAAACATTAATTTTTACTGAGAGAATTAAGAAGTATTTGGTACTGGTTCTTCAAAGCTTTGGAGTTTGTATTTATTTCGAGAGATATCCAACGGGAGTATACAAAGGGATAGATATGGATTCTGTGAGTGGGGGTAAACGATATTATTTGCTGTCTGTTGTGCGAAGTGTGAAACCATCCCTTTGAAAGAAAGAAGCTTAATTTCTTGAAACGTTCTAAATTCTGAGAATCACAAATTGTAGGTGTGTAAGTAGGTCAGTCGGCAAATTCTTCATAAAAAATCTACAGCGTTTAATCCTCTTTCCTGCATACTGTACAGTAACATAAATCAGTCAACCCCTTCCCTTGCTTTCTCCTACCGCCGGTAGCAAGTCAAAGTCCCTCGTTAAGCATTAATCTCCAAAGTAATATTGATTCCATCGGGTTTCTTTATATTGGCACGTAAATCCAAATGGTTTGTTCGGACTTTGTTGTTTTATTTTCATTTCCTCTGTTTCCAGATTTTTTTTTTTTTGCCCTTTTGATCACCTTTCATTCTTTATTCCTTCAGGTTACATTCGGTCAGTTGCTATGCTGCTATCCACAGCCTCCTCTGGATACAGTGTTTGTTTGTTTCTTTACCATGACATTTACCACGCTCTCCAGGTTTTTCATCATGAAACCTTTTCTCCCAAGCAGTCTACCCTCACAGCTATTCACTTTTGTGCATTCTCAACCTTCCAGCTATCCACTGGTTTTAAAACTGTTATATTTATATTTTCTTTCAGTTCTGATGACAATCCATCGACCTGAAGTGCTCGCTTTGTTTACCTCCACTGATGCTGCGCTGTTAACGCTGAAGAGTATTTAGCTGGGCAGTGAAAATAGGTGCAAATTGCAGCTGCATTTGTTTTCCTCCGAAGCTCTATTTGTTTTCGCCTCAATGGTATATTTAAATGTATTCCGTCAGCTTCCAACTTTATAAATACAAATCATGATTTAATCCGAATAAGCTGGATATCACTCACGCTAGATTCTCTAATGTCAGCCTAAATTTGGAACACAATGAAAAGACTGGAAAACTTTCTATAGCTGTTGAGAAAGTTCAGTAGCTGCTGATGACTCGCCTTGGAGCACAATAAATGGGAGCAACTGGGCCATAAAATTTTGGTTTGTTTAAGACGGGCCAGGAGACACACAATATTCCGCTAAGAAACTAGAGATTAACATTAAACTGAAAGGGAGCACATTTTGGTAAAAAGAATGTTTATTTTTGCCTACTTTACTGAAGCATGTGTCATAACAGAATTACCCCATTTGGGAGCATAATTCTGTGGCGCAACGTTGTTGAAAAGTGATGCATTCTTTAATCAGATGTGTGATTTCAGAAACATTATGTTAATGTAGGTTTAACTGATGATAATGTTGATATCGATGATTAATATAATCGTTTTCCAGTTCGTCATTTCCTACTTTTGCCGCTGCCTGACCTCTACTACCCTTTTTTTTTCATTTCTCTTGATCCTGCTTATTGACTTCTATATTCTCCCAATGTGAATTCTGCTCCTCCCACACACACCCAACCAAACTCACTGCAATATTCTCAGGCCAATCCCCACTCTGCACCATCCATGTCTTGTCCATCACTCTGCTCCACTCTCAGGCGCACTGTATTGTACAACACAAGTGCACTCCGGATCACCAGCACCATGAGCAATGTAACTTAAGGCCAGTCAGTACATTGAGCTGAAATCATGAGTGAGGTGGTAAATGAGAATCTTTACCAAGTTTAACTAAATGGATCGTGAGGTTAAATTGAAGAGGAGCCATGTCGGTAACATATGTTCCCAATTTCTGCCAGGCAATCCATGTGTCTTATACAATCAATGGTACAGAATATTGGTGGAAGTATATAATGGGCATTTCAGAGCAGTGCCTTTGTTTTCAGTCCTCACAAATGTTCACTTTCACCTTCGAAATATGAATATGTATAAAAGATGGATCGGGAGATTTACTGAAATCCGTTTGATTCTAGAATTGTGATCACGACATATGGGCGAGTGCAGCAGGGGCTAATGCTCGGGGTGGGGGATGCGACAATGACAAGCTTGAGATTGTTGCCAGCTGCTCCCACTTCACACACTTAAACAGTGCCAAGTGTGTCGTTCCTTTTTCAGATGGTGTGTGAAAGGCGGAATGTTCATCTTCACGGGGGACAGTTAAAGAATGTCAGATTGTCTTGGGATCAATGGAAGATGTTGGCAAAGCGATTTGATAAGACGGCAGTTATAGACCTAAGACAAACATAAACAAAAATGAAGTAAAATGTAAATGTTGAGAAGATCAGACGTTTTGGTGAAGAGGAAAGAAACAAGGAAGAGCAAAACATGTGAAAAGATAATAAGAGATAGAAAAGGTTGTATGAAAGGAAACTTGCAAGGATATTGATATCAAAACAATTTCGTAATTACGTGATGGTGAATATAGTGAGACAGAAAAGCGAAATATCACGCATAATACGCTTTTAAGGATGTCAAATACTCATGGAATCAATGGGAGATGTTGAAAAAACTATTTGATACGGAGTCACTTATAACCCTGGGGGATAATGTGCTACCTCCCACGAAAGCATCATTGGAAAACTAAAATGGTAAGAGTGAATTTCAACTAAAATAAAATTTAAGAAGAGATTCTGGAAATATGGGCAGTTCGGGCAGCATATGTTGACAATGAAACAGAAGCAAAGTTACAGAATATCTGTTGAATTTAAATTTGCGCTTAACCTCTGCTGGGAATCTTGACAATGTGATTGTCTGAGAGGGAGTGGAAGGAGAATAATTTATACGAGTGATCATTGGCTTCACACCATACGGATTATGTGCCGCTTCTGAGGAGCTCAGCACTGTTCACATAGTGCGTTTTGGTAATTTGCTTGTTTCCCAAGGTGCTGCAGGCTAATTTATAAAACATTAGGAGGTAGGATGGTAGCGTGGTAAATAGTGAGAAGAACAGCCGAAAACAGCAGGACGATATCAATGGACTGATCAGGTGGGAGGAGCAGTAGCAAATGGATTTCAACCCGGAAAAATGTGTGGCAATGCACTTGGGGAGGGCTAAAAGAACAACGAAGGACACTGGGAATAGTAGGTCACGGGAATTAATGAAGATGAGTGGGAAATTGGTGTGCCTTTACCAAGATCCATGAAAGCATCAGGGCAGGTAGATTAGGTGGTTAAGAAGGCATATGGGATACTTAACTTTATTAACCAATGCATAGAATAAAAGAACAGGGAGCCTGTGTTGGAACTGTTTAAAAACTGGTTAAACCACAACTGGTGTACTGTGTGCAGTTCTGGTCACGAAATTATGGGAAGGATGTGCTTGCACTGGATTTAACATGATGCTGCCTGGGCTGGAGGGTCTGAGTTATGAGGAAAGTTTGCATAGGCTGGGGTTGTTTTAATTGGAATAGCGATGTTGGGAGGGGACCTGATAGACGTGCATAAGATTATGAGGGGTGTAGAAAAGGTGTATAGGAAAAAACGTTCCCAATTACTAGAGACGTCAAGAACCAGAGTACATAGAATTAATTTAAAAAGTTTAAGGCTAGGAGGTGGGTTTAGGTGAAATTATTTCACCCAGTGGGTGCTGGAAGACTGGAACGCTCTGCCTGATAGGGTGTTTGCGTCAGAAACTCTGTAACCATTGCCATGGCATCCAGGACTACGTGCCAAGCGCTGGAAAATGGGATTATCCTGACCTCCGTCGTTGGTAAGATTTTAGAGTCCATTATTAAGAATGTGACTTCAGAATAATTGGAAGTGCATGGTAAAATAGGGCAAAGTCAGCATGGTGTCAGCAAGGGGAGGCCATGCCTGACAAGTCTGTTGGAATGATTTGAGAAGGTAATGAAAAGTTTAGGCAAAGGAGGACCAATGTATGTTATATCATTGGACTTCCAGAAGGTCTTTGGCAAGGTGCCACACAGGAATCTGCTCAGTAAGTTAAGAGCCCATGGTGTTAGAGGCAAGGTACTAGCATATATAGAAGATTGGCTGTCTGGCAGGAGGCAGAAAGTGGTGATAATGGGGTCCATCTCAGCATGGCACCCGGTGATAAGTGGCGTTCCGCAATGGTCAGTGTTGAGACCACAACTTTTCAAGTTATAAATTAATGATCTAGATGAAGGAACTGAGTGCATTCTCGATATGTTTGCAGATGATACAAAGATAGGTATAGGGACAGATAGTATTGAGGAGGCAGGGAGGCTGCTGATGGATTTAGACAGGTTAGGTGAATGCGCAAAGAAGTGGCAGATGGAATAAAACGTGGGGAAATGTGAGGACATGCATTTTGATAGGAACAATAGAGGCATAGACTATTTTCTAAATGGCAAGTGAATTCAGAAATCTGGATTGCAAAGTGACTTGGGAGTCCTTGACTAGGATTCTCTTAAGGTTAACTTGCAGGTTGAGTCGGTACTTAGGAAGGTAAATGCAATGTTGTCATTTATTTCGAGAAGATTGGAATATAAATGCAGGAATGGACTGCTGAGGATGTAAAAGGCTCTGGTCAGACCACATTTAGAATATTGTGAGCAATTTTGGGCCCCGTATCTCAGGAAGGATTTGCTCTCCTTGCAGAGGGTCCAGAGGATGTTCACATGAACGATTCCAGGAATGAAAGGCTTAACATATGAGGAACATTTGAGGACTCTGGAGTTTAGAAGGATGAGGGGTGTTCTGATTGAAACTTACAGGAAAATGAAAGGCCTGGACAGAATGGACGTGAGGAAGATGTTTCCATTACTAGGAGAGACTAGGGTCCGAAGGCACAGTCTAAGAGTAAAGGGAGACCATTTAGAACATAGATGAAAAGAAACTTCATTAGCCAGAGAGTGGTGAATCTATCGAATTCATTGCCACAGAAGGCTGTGGAGGCCTGGTCATTGGGTGTATTTACGATCGAGGTAGATAGGTTCTTGATTAGTAAGGGGATCAGAGGTTATGGAGAGAAGGCGGGAGAATTGGGTTGAGAAACGTATAGGCCATGACTGAATGGTGGAGCAGATTCGATGGGCCGAATGGCCTAATTTCTGCTCCGATATCTTATGGTCTTATTAGTGTAGTCAGAGCTTTGTTACACGATTGGCCGACTGGCCTCCTTCTGTGTTGTAAACGTGTATGGGTCCGTGAGAGTCCGTTATGCAATATGTTTAGAAGACATATAGAAGCAGCAAATGATTATTTGCCGAGCCAACAGTTCACTGCCTGTTTGCTTATGAATTGGCTTTCCTGAAAGAGGCAGCATTTCATTGTTGGTAAGTGACTTATACATCATATAGCGGGTCCTTGATAATTTGTATGCAACAGATTAAACAAAATATCAGTTTATCGATGGCACGGAATTTCACACCTTCAGATTTGCTTTCAGCAGAATGGTTTCAACATTGAGAAAAAAGGGGAGTGTACATTATGTTGAGCAACTTTGTGAAGTTTGGAACTTTGAAACAGCTGTTGGAATAAATTTGTCCTTCTAGCTCTTTGGTGACCTTAAGCTTTGAGTTTGCAAATATGAGAGTTCTAATGTTCCAGCTGGTGCACGATCAGACAATGAGGAAGAATGCTGGATTATCCACTCACTGACAGACTGAATTTGAGAATCACTTGCTCTTAATCGAAAAAGTTGAAGGCTTGAATTGTTAGCTCATGTGTTTAGTACCTGGCGGGTATAACTCACAACTCTCAGGTTTGACCACTATACTGAGCAGTGAACCTTTTCTGTCTTAAACCTCATGGTGATTGCAATGTTCAGTTAGAGACCTGAAGTAGTTTCTGACACCTAAAAAATGAACCCCCTCTATCTGCTCTGTTCCAGCGATAATAACCCCAGTCTATTCAATCTCTCATCATTACTAAAACTCTCCAGCGCAGGCAAAATCTTGTTGAATGTCCTCTGCAGTCTCTCTAGTAAAATAGCTTCCTTACTATAACGTGGATTCCAGATCTGCACACAGCACACTAGCTGTGGCCTAACCAGCCTTTTATACAGAGATGGAGTAATCCATATGGCCCATTGAGGCTGCTTCACAATGCAGTATTACCATGGTTGATCTAATTATGGCTTTAACTCTGCTTTCCTCATTGAACCTTATAATAGACGACCCCCTTTACAAACGATAATGTGTGTAACTCAGCCTTGAATATATTCAGTGACCAAGTATTCACTTCTCTCTGGAGAATGATATTTCCAAGGACTAGCGACCCCCTGGCAGAATTTATTCTTCCTCAAGTTACAGTCACAACCAGTTTTAGCAAATACAGGGACACAAAAATGAGTGCTGGCGAACAACAGGAGGAAGTGTAGGGTAGATTAGTTGACGGACGGAATGAAGTTGCAAATGAAAAGCAAAGCTTAATGGTACAAGGAAATAAATAAAAGGTGGGCCTACAGTTTGTGTAATTGGAAAAGACAGTATCACGAGCAACTGCTCCTTTACCTTGATCATCATCCCTATCATCATTCATCCACTCATTCCTTCTAGTCTATCACAAACATGCCCCATTGATCTTTCCTACCTCTCCCATTTTCTTTTTTCGTCCATTGCTCGTGGAATGCCAGGAGAAAATTGGAAGTAGGAAAGGATACGGGGTATGGGAAGGAGAGGTGTTAATGAGCAGCATTAATGTTAGATAGCAGGGTGATGATGCTTTATAACAGATACAGTGGTATGGGGTTTATATTATGGGACTAGTCTAAGCTTGAATGTTTGTTTCCCATCATGAATTTAACTTAAAAATAACTAATATTCTCATTACCGAAGCTCATGTCATTAACGGGTCAGCATCAATGTGAATCGGAATGTGGCTGTGAATCAGAAAACTGAAAATATTACTAATTTGTTTCATTTCACTCAATGGGGTTGCACACGTGTCTCGCCGGGTATCAAAAAAAAACTCATCGTGTTGGTATAAATTAATGAGCTGAATTTCGATATAAAGATAATACTTTCAATATTTACGAATCAGACAAGCCGTGGAATTATAGAAAATCACGAAGAGAAGCTCTTCATGAGGACAAAAACTGAGAGGTGAAAGGTGCAAAAACATGACAGGTCAAAGTTAATTTGGATAAATGTGGTGCTTCAGCCTGGAAGAAAAAAATATATATGATAGGCTGTACTAACTTCATGGTGAAATAGAAAAACAGCTGGATGGATCCCTGTAGTGAACTCACAAATCAGTGATGATGGCAGGTGAGAAAGATGAGAAAGCCGCTAACAAGAAATAATAATGGTAAATAGAGGCACAGAGAAGAACGTGTAAGCCACGTGAAACATTACTGAAGAACTTCAACAGGACTGATGGACTTCAGTTATCTGGAGAGTATGGAGATGCACGAATTATTCCTCTTTGAGTGGGAAATGTAAAAATAATTACATAATAGAGCAGTTCAAATACCTTAAGTGCTTTGCTATTTAAGTTAGTTAGAAACGCTGCCCATTGGCATGTGTCGGTAACCAGAAGACATGGATATATGATAATTTGCAAAATAAATAACCAGCGAGGACACGCAGGCTTTTTTTCCCATTTACACAACATGTTGATTTGGTCTGAAATACTTATTTAAAATAATGGAGAAAGCAAATTATTTCGTAACTTTTGAGAAGTGAACTGACTCAACTTAAAAAAACAAAGAATTTTTAGGCTACTGCGAAAGAGCAGCAGTGCGAGACTATTTAACATCTTTAACAAATACATTCGAATTATGAAGAAAATGGCTTATTTCCATGCCGTATGATTTAATCAATTAAATGTCTTCGAGCTGTAAAATTGACCACCTAGACTTTTGAATATGGTAAATACCTAAATGATGCGTTAATGCCCTTCAGGTAAGGAAATAAAACTTTACTCTCTAAGCTACCATCTGAAGTTGTCCAGCAATCCATTCAACTGTAACTAAAGAGAAGAAGCAGCAATGTGGAATCACATTGACCTCGCGGACTGTAACCTTTAAAGATGGAGCGTCACAGGGTCTAGGAAATAAATATCAGTTCTGCCAGTGACGCGCATATCCCAAAATCAAATAAAATCAGGATTTTTTTTTTAAATTACCAATTCGTTTCTCGTTCTTCAAATAAGTTACAAATTAAGAATGTTGTGCTTGGGAAGGTGTATATTTTAAATAGCCACACATCCTACTTACTATATTAAGCATTCATTTAGACCTGCATTTGAAAAGAAAGCGCAGGACACACTTACATAATCGCTTTCACGAACATAGGACGGCACAAAGTTCCTCAGAGCTAATTAAATTCTTCTGAACTGCTGCCACTGTCATATTTTAAGAAGGGCTGCGACAGTCAATTTGCGCTGAACAAACTCTCACAAACACTAGTGTTAAAAGCTTAGAGAATCTGCGGTCTGTAGCATTTATTGCGGGGTCAGTATTGGCGATCTTATGGGATCATTCGCCCTGTTTAGTGGGTATTGCTATGAAATTCTGAAAAGCCAATTCAGAGTATACAGGGAACTCTATTTGCCGACTCATCTGAAAGACAATGTAACGCTCCCTCAATACCGCACTGAAATGTCGGCCGTTATTTTTGTACCCAAACCCTGGGGTCCGGTTGAACACATAACGTTCTGACACAAAGGCGAGAAGGCTACCCATTTAGATATATTCGATCACAATATTTGCAACATTAAAGAGTTTTTGTAATGAATTAAATTCGGATAATAATTCAACATGTCGATGGCGCTCAGCATAGGATTTAAGATGTGGTGTGTAGTGTCAGGTCTGGTATTGAAGTGGTGAGAAAACTTTCAAGGTGCATATTTCTCCAGATGCGACTAAGGCGCTGAAGTAAGAAATACTTGTTGCAGCCACCATTCAGAATGGCTTTGTCCTCGGGCGAACTATTAATTTCACATGAGAGCTAAACGATGGAGGGATGAAATAAGCGGGAGATTTCTATCTCAGAAGTTAGCTACAATTCTCGAGCATTGGGTTATAAACAACTTATTGCGGATCTTACCTTAATTTGTTGCCATTAAAATACATGTTCAGTGATTATGTTCAGTATCTTGCACGGTTCTGAACGTATTTTCTATCCTATTGCTCGTATAAAAAGTGCATAATATGTAAAGTTGATTAACTTTATTTAATTAATTTGCTATTGGCTTGCCTTATCTGTATTTCAACAAGGAATATATATATATTTAATGCTGCGTTAAACAGTGACCGGTGGAAAGTCGACAATAGCGCAAAATGAGTGAATCGTGTCAGTCGCCCTTTGCGAGCAATGCTGGGTATTTGATTACATTGACAGTAATGGCCCTAAACATCGGATGCTGAGTGTGAAAGTCAGTTGATCCAACACCAACACGTGTGCATTGATATCTGAAATGGATTTCTATCGCTCAGAGTTTAAAACGACAGTACATACTTAAAGAAGATATGGAGTGTACAATTTCATCGGAAATAATGAAACATCTCGTGATGTATGAGTAAAGTTAGAAAGGTTAACATCATGGTTCTCAGATTTAAGTTAATATTGAAATTTCATTAGAATTATTGTTACACTGTAGAAGGACACCATATTGTATTGTATTATTTTCCTTCTCATTGCCCAACGAAATCAATCAATCAAATGAAAGGTCACTCCAACACACCTGCTGGCAAACCAAATTAAATGTTTATTTATCGCATTCAAAACATAAATTCAAAAAATCCAAACATAGAAAGTTCATTGGCCTAGATTGAATAATCCACTTACAAGAATATGAGAATTAATAATGGCACTTAACCATGAATCTACATTAAAATTCTGATTGTAGTATTTGTACTGGAAATTAGACTGTACAAAAGTCAATACAGGGGAATATTCCAGCAACATTAACTGCATCGAGCACTGAAGAAAGCCAAGAGTGTATCTAAGCAACCCTCCCACAGCAAACAGGAAAACTACACTTGGTTGAGCTAGTAATATCAATTTGTGACTTCATAACACACGATGCAATCTGAGTATGTTCCTGTACAAGGCAGGTAGCAAGAAAAGTAACAGATCAACATTGCTTACAACATTAATTCAGGATCGAAAGGCTTACCAGTAACGCCCATAGCTGTAAGAACAGGGTAGAATATGCTTTCTATTTGCAAGATTGATGGATATCCCATTGTCGAGGAGGTAAGTATACTTGTGATGCCACGGCTTAAATATCATTGCGCGTTCGAAGAAACCACCATTTATATTAGAGAGAATTCTCCAGCGAGGCTCCTGGGCTGGTTACATCATAAACAATATTAGTTAGGGTTATTTAACAAACAATAAGGAAAAAATGTAGACCAGATATAATGATGATACGAATGTTTTGACATTTCCTCACAAAAAAGAACAGAACTGCTAGTGGAAATATAGCCAATTTTATCCACGTATTATTAAAGGTGCATACACACTTCAGCTACTGCTGCGATACAAATATTCTGAAAGCAGATCTAGTAACAGTTATTCGAGGGGATTTTGGCTTTGCAAATTAATTTGAACATTGCGCCTCAAGCCACACGCCATCCAGACATTGGCATATATGTTTTTTCCGTCATCCTTTCCATCCAAACTCCTTGGAAATAATTTCCAACACGACTAGCCACAACTTTAACGTCTGCAAAAGCTCAAGAAGAAACAAGTGCTGGCCGGCAACGAGTGATGTTTAAGAAAAGTGGCCTTGCCAATATGAGGCATACCCTTAACACCAGGTTAAAGCAAAGACATTGACAAGAGCAATGCCGAAATGATTCCTGCTTGTTTTAATTCATTATAGTTCATTTAACTTGATGTTAGATTTAAAAGGTCGAGCCTGAGGAACACAGCAGTAAATGTTCAACACAACAATTTTGGCCAGAGTCTGCAGAACGCATATGTCGCAATTGCGATGAAAATTTCAAAATGGGTTCAGCACTTATAACTAAAAGCTAAAGTCCAGTCAACCAGATATTCGCTTCAAACGTTCATAGTGTTTCCTTCAACTCATATAGCCCATCTGCGTACAGTATTCCATTCAACCCATCTAAATTTCTCACTCGACATGATTCCTTCAGCAATCGTTTGCTGGAATAAGGCCTCTGGGTTTCCTGTGTTGTTAATGGTTACGGGGTTAATACTGACACTAATGACATTAATTTGCTCAGGATATGCAGCCGCTGACCCTGATCCCCTCATTCCGCCTCATTTCCAATCCACTCCCACGCAATCAGTTGGTCATCGAGTCGCTAGCTGGTTATAGCCGATACAGATATCGTCTTACACCACATCTCACCCATTGAATGATCGGCCTCGAGGCCAAATCAGATTGACATTTCCCGATGAGTTCTTCATACTGCTCTCATGAATATCACATACAGTTTGCAGCACAGAAACGGACAATCGTGCCTGCGCGGGCCAAAGAACAAGTTACCTTGTTTAATCCGACGGTATGCCAGTGTGCTGACACGCCTGGTGGGTCTGGCTTGCCTTAAATTTGTTTGTTAATTCGGGAGAGTTGCAAGTGCATATAACTGAAATATGTTTCCGCCTAGATCGCAATGAACAACTTTAGGCGTTTTGAGCAAGTTAGAAAAACAGTAAATAAGAGAACAAATATCAGGCCAACTGCCGTTGTCATTTCTGTAATAATCTCAGTAACAAACATATAGCGAAGATGCTTCATGGTGGGAAGAGCTCATTGTTATTTTCCTTCCGCTGGATGTCTTCGTAACAAGATTGTTTGAGAGATTTGGAACGACAGCAAGTTGCACCGGGAAGCATTGGCTACTCAGCGACCTAGTTTATGTCTCAACTACACGTGCAATGAGGACGACTTTGCCCGGTTGGATATTCTGTTTCGTTCCTGGCATGTTTCAAAGTATTTAACAGCACATTAAGAGTTCGTTGTGCAGCTTTTAAAAAAATTCATCACGAAGCAACAAATGTATTTTGGCCTAGCCAGCAGCTGACTGACTATTAAGAAATACGCTTATGAATAGGCTTTGCTGAGAGAGCAATCGGAAATGAAATGGCTTCCGGCAGCTGCAGTCATAAACAGGGCCACAGCGAAATTCGAGCAAAAACAACTCAAATTCAAAATTTACAACACAGGTAAAATTTCGCTAATGGGAAATGTGTGCCGTAAAAATGTTCGCCCTCAATTATGGCAACTCAGCGTTGCAAGTCCGTTTTTTGTTCCAACATTTCACCACCAACGCATTTCAAAGTAAACTCATAGTTTAATGCACAGTTAACGTACACTGCAATTGTCTCAATAACAGTCGAAACTTGCGGTTGAGTATAATTCTGCAGATGATAGGATGCACCACGAGGTGGATTAACGTAGCAGGTTGTGAGTTATCCATCGATTCATTCAACACAGATGGAGGTAATTGGACTAAGCATGCATTTTTAAAATAACCGTTCCAATTGGTAGGAATGCAACTGCCTTGCACCGTTAGCGCTGCTTTTTTTCTATAATCCATGTCGGCGTTCGGACGCTCTCTTAAGTACATGTTTTCAATTGGCCGTACAGCTCCATCAACAGGAAGAAGACCCAATGATGTTTGCAGTACTATCGTGATGCATAAAACAAAACTCTGCATTATCCCTCCGGGGTTCAGAATGCTAAGGAATAGCTTCTCTTCCAGTGAAGGAATTTCTCTTCACCTCAGTCCTAATTTTCGTACTCTTATCCAGACACTGTGGCCACAACGAAACCCAATCCCCACCCCCGCCGGCAGTCCCCACCCACCCCACCCCGAACCCCATCCCCAAATTTTGGATTCCCCTGTTAGCAGAAAATATCTCTCAGCCTCTCCCTTGTCAGTCAAGCCCCTTCAGAATTGTGTATGTCTCGCTCAAATTACCTCTCGTTCTTCCAAACTCCAGAAAATATAGGCCCAGTTAACTCAAGCTCTCATAATAGGACAAGCCTTCCTGCCAGGGACTAATTTAGTGACCATTCCTTCTAGCGTCTCCACTGCAAACATATCCTTCCAGAAACGTGGTCTCGAAAACTGCGCACATTATTACAGATGTGGTCTCAGCCAAATTCTGTGCAATTATAGAGAAAGTTCTTTATTGCTGTGCACACCTGGCAATGATGGTCAACATGCATGTTGTTTTCCTAATTGCTTCCTATTCCTGCCTGCTAACTTCGTGTGTTCATTCAACAAGTGCACCCAAGTCTCCCTGAACATCAACATTTATTATTCCAACACTTTAAGAAAATGGATTTTATACACTTATTAACAAAGTGAATAAACTCTCACCTCTCCACATAACACCATCTTGTTGCTGAAGAAAACCAAACAGCCCACTGAGATTGCTCTGAAAGCCAACAGGAGAATGGCTGATCATGGGCTTCAACTCCACTTTCCCAAACGCTCCCCATTTTGCTAGATTTCATGACAGACCAAATTCGGTCTATCTCAGACTTCAATGTTTTCAATGTTGGATCATCTATAGGCTTCTGGAACAAAACATTTCAAAATTCATAAATTTTGAGTGAAGAAATGTTACCACTATTTTTCAAATGATTGGACATTATCCTGAGATTGTGACCATATAGAGATTTCCCAAAAGGGAAAACTAACTGCATCTATTATGTCAAACCCCTTCTTACGTAATTCAGTCAGATCGCCTCTCATCCTTCCAAAACCCACAGAATATTAGAGAATATCATTAAGGCTCCCACAATATGAGCAATCTAGTTAATTTACGCTATACTGTCTGCAATGTCTTTCCTAAAATATGATGACCCAAACTGCACACAATATCCCAGGTGCGGTCTCACAGAAACCCCGTGCACCTGGAAAAGTGTGGCTGTTTCTTTTTATTGCGCTTGCAATATCCACTTGCAATAAAGGCCAATGTGCCGATTGCTTTCCGAATTGCTTGCTGTGCCTTTTCCTGAAGAAGGATGATGCCTAGAATGTTAGTGGAATTTATACTTTAAAATAGAGCTCTATGGGGACTTATTTAATAGAAGTAATTATGTAGACATACATATGTTGACTTACAATCGTTCTGCATTAATAAAGGATTAAATTAGTTTTAAAAATCCTCTAGAGAATCAGTTGCTTTATTACGAATGAATTCAAATCCTGCAAACTAAAACATGCAAATTGCAAAAATGGGTTTTGACAGTTGTTTCAAGTTTCCCTCAGTGACTTGAATAACTCAGCCTTTACCATCGGCAGTGTCATAATGATTGGGAGCTCCTTGCAGTATACATTTGTTATACTGCTGTTTTGGAATTGATGAATCTAACGTCAACGAGTACAATAATCACTCAGAATTCAGGAGAGTGCGTGAAGTAAATTCGAATTGGTGAGATTGCAAAAATGGCTAAATCTTTTTTGGAAGTAGAGGATATAAGTCTGGTTGGATTTAAGACAGTATCCAAGAGTAAGTTAAGAGATTTAGCTGTTAAATTACAATTTGGGTTACCTGTAGCAGCACAGAAAGCAGGTGAAATTGAAATAATAGCGCGACATTTGAAATTGGAAGGAATGCCTGAGCCACAGAGTTCTCCAAGTGGTGGGTAATTGGGATGGGGTCAACTACAGGTGCAAATGAAACGAGTGAAATGGAAGGAAAGGAAATAGAAAGATAATTCCCAGGGAAGAGGCATAAAGGCATGGGAGAGAACGAAAGCAGAGAGTTAGAAATTCTGAACATAAAGAAGTAGGAAAGAGAGAGAGAGTGGGAAGCGAGAGAGAGAGAGAGAGAGAGAGAGATAAAATAACAACTGACAATGTTAGGAGATAAAACAAAAGGGACGCCGGGAGGTGAAGAAGAAATCATCTACAGAGTAGAACCCAGTGGGAGAAATGTTTAAATTTGTACAAGCTCTTCCAAAGTTTGAGGAAAATGATGTTGAGACATTTTTTCTTTCATTTGAACATTTAGCAAACCAGATGGAATAGCCACAGGAAACTGTTGTTGCAATCCAGGTTATGCTTAGAGTACATGAGCTATAATCTTGGCTAGCAGAAGAATAGACTGTGTATTATGGTGTGGAACATAAAGGCTATTTTGAGCGCATGTGAGTTGGTTCCTGAAGCATTTAGGCAGAACTTTAGGGCTATGAGAAAATAGTCTGGGCAATTTACATTGAGCTTGAGAGATTAAAACAAAGTAACTTTGATCGGTGGATATAGGCATTAAAAATAGAGACAACCTTTGCAGCTCTGAGAGAAGTAATTCTTTTGGAAGAATTTCAAGATTCAATTTTTTACGCAATGCGAACTCATGTGGAGGAACAGAGGGTTGTTTTTGTAAGAGAAGCAGCAGATGATTATGTGTCCGTGCATAGAGGTAAAAACAATTATTTTCAACTTTTTTCTACGAAAGGGAGAGAAAGTGGGAAGGTGAAAGGAAGCTGGGCACTCGGGGAAGAGAAGGTCTAGGTGTAAATTCCCAGGAAGTTTATTTCTCCAAATAAAAGCGAAGTTGCTGAGGGTAGAAGTGACATTCGAAAGTTGAAGTGTTTTCATTGTAATTAAGTGGAACACAGGAAGTCAGCATGTTGACAATTGTAGACTAAATCGATTGAAATTATTGAGGGGCAGAAATGTTCTGGAAGTAAAGTACTGTAGGTTTTGAGGTTCAGACACAGGTACAAAAAAAAAACAGGCGTGTGTGCACAAATAAATCAAGGACAATCAGTGACATGTAAAGGAGTGGGAATGTGATCACAATTTACCCAAGCTAATTCTGATGAGCAGGTTGTAGAAATAATTAAAGACTTTGTGTGTGAAAGGAAAGTCTTTCCATGTGTACGGGGTGGAGTATGTAAAGATGTTAAAGTTTTAAGAGGCATAGGGGCAAGTTAATCATCAATGTTGTAGGGTAGTGATACTTGGTTTTCAGAAAGGAAATATTTTTGTTGGCCATGATAGCACTGGGATGTAGTAAAATTCTGTGGAACTGGTCACAATGTCAGGTGATAGGGAAACTACAGGCTGTGATTAAGTCGGAACCTTGAGTCCCCATACCAACATTTGAAGGACCTGTTATGCGGGTCATGGTTGATTGTGTGGGGCACTTATGTAAGACTATAATTGGGAATCAGGACTTACTGAGATTAATAGATATGACTACAAGATTTTCTGAAGCGATGTATTAAAAAATATTACAACAAAGTAGATTGTGGAAGACTGTGGAAGGTTTAACTTTTTTTTAACGAGATATGGTTTTCCTAAGAAAATACAATCAGATGTGTTCAAGTGTACTGTCACTGCTGTTTATGGAAATAGTGAGCATTTGGGAATAAAGCTGTTTAGGTCAACAGCTTATCAGTAGGTGTCACAATGAAGGATGGAATTGAACTTTACTAACTACGATGAGAGTGTATTTTCAGAATTATCCAAAGGATAAGGTAGGGGAATTTTGTTCTTGTCTTTTGCTGTTAGGGATGTTCCTAATGCATTGACTCGTTTTAGTCCTGTCGAACTAGTTCATGGTCATGAACTAAGGGGACTACTGACAATTATTTCTGAGAAATTGGTGGGCCAAAGACCAGAAACTACTCCCCTGAATTACACAACGAGCATCAGAGAGAGTTTAGCTAGAACATGTGAGTTGGCTCGGGAGCATATAAAGAGATCACAGAAAATGAGCAAAGTGAAAGCCGACCATAAGGCTACAGCTCAGAATTATATTGTTGGACAGAAAGTGCTAGTTCTGTTACGAGAACTTAGTGATTCCTTAAATGAACGGTTTAGTGGGCCTGACAGGACTGAGAAGAGATTGATTAAATAAATGATTTAACAATACTCCAGATAGAATAACGAAGAAAATGCTGCGTCATGCAAATATGCTTTAAAAGTTCTTTGCCATGGAAGAGGAACATAATGAGGCATGAGTGATGGCGGATGATGATAAACAGGTATAAGTGCATGACTCTGAGATTGATTCTCTGCTAATCAAATTGGATAACGAGGGCGTACTTGACATTGCTGAGTTACCCTCTAGATAAGTGTCAAAGTCACTTGGATGGGCTATTGCAGGCGAACAAACCTATTTGTGTGAATGCATTGGGGAGGACAGATTTAACCATACATGACTTCTCTGTGGAGGTTTCATAATCGATAAGGCAACAGCCCCCCAGATTAAGTCCAGCGAAGTTACCATCAGCACAAAAATAAAGTGATGTGGTGTTTCAAATATATATCATTAAGTCTAGTTGCAGCAACTGGACTTCACTTATTTTTCTGGTACCAAAACTACATGGGAAACAAAGGCTGTGTGTGGACTATGAAAGACGAATGCGGAGACAAAAGTGGATTCGTGGCTAATGGAATGAATGCAGGATGGATTTGGGAAAGTGGGACAATCAAAAATTATTTCCAGGTTTGACTTACTAAAAGGGTATTGACAAGTACCATTATCAGAGAGAGCAATGGACACCAAATGGACAATATCAGTTTAAAGTCATGCCATTTGTAAGAAAAATGCACCTGTCATACTTCAACGGCTGAAAAACAAAGTGATTGCAAGTCTATGCAATTGTGCTGTTTTGATTGATGATTTAATCATTTTCAGTGAGACTTGGCAGGAGCATTTGCTGCATCTGGAAGAATTATTTACTCGATTACGAGAAGCAAATTTAGTGAGGAAGTTGCCTAAAAGTGAATTTGCAAAAATGCAAGTTACCTACCTTGGCCGTACCATTGGACATGGTAAGGTAGCTCCAAGAGATGTGAGAGTCAAGGCTAACGTCCATTTCCCAGTGGCTACAACAAAAGGGAAATTTGTAAAATTTCAGTGCATGAGTGGGTTTTACAGGAATTTTGCACCAGATTTTAACAGTGTGCTTGTACCACTGCCTGGATTGTTAAAAAGGAATAAGGAATCTCAATGGACACTGGAGTGTCAGAAGGCATTTGATAGTTTGAAAAGTGTATTAACAACGAAGCCAGTTTCTGCAGCACCCCATAACATCAAACAATATAATTTGGCCGTTGACGAGAGTGATATAGGCACCGGGGCTTGACCGTTTCATAAAGATGACAGTGAAATTGAGAAATCTTGTGTGTCTTTTTTTTCACCGAAGTTGAATGCGCAACAGATAAAATATTGAAAATGCTTATTTTTTGTCAGTTCACTGATAAATCATTAGGTGGTGCTGCCCGGTTTGACTGAAGTTGTTCATCAGGTTTTCTGAGGGATTGAAGTGGCACCTCTATATATTTGGCAGTGGGTTGTTTCCCCTGTCAGGAGGGAAGTGTAGAGCGTGAAGACATGGAACGAAAACCAGGTGCCAGAAAAAGTCTCCAAGCAAGAAGCAAATAAGAAGCATCATCTGCATGTTTCACTGATCCCGACATGTCGATCTGAATGACGGTCAACCTGCCTGGATTGCATAGAGGTGAGGGAAGAGGTATTATGAGCACTTTTGCCGTTTCGGTGTCTGAATTACTTTGCAACAGTGCTGTTGAAACGATTGCCCACCGATCTGAAAGGTTACATCTCCTTCTCTCTTCGCAGATGTTGCCTGAAGTGCTGAGTATTTCCAGCATTCTCTTCATGTTATCTGGATTATAGAATATTAAAATGAGGTAATACAACCTCCCCTAACTTTTTTCTGATTACATTGCAGCAACATACTGGTACACAATTCATAATATTGGACTACAATGCTTGCTTGCATATTGTGACCGTGGCTCAGTTGTTGAAAGCGCCAGGCTATTAAACTGAGCAGAAGAAAATAATCACGTGCTCTTATAAAGAAGCACGATTGGATCAAAGTCATCTATGAAGAGAATGTGGACCATAGTGCTAATATGTCGCGACCTCTTCAGTATATCCCAATAGGATTTGACACGCTCCGGGAGTGACGACAGCTTCGACATTTTTATTTCCTATCGTTGTCACAAAGCCTTTCGAAGTCGCCAATTTTGGTTATCTCTCCAGCATAAGCTGAAACTTGTCTGACACGTTGAGCCTTGCAGGAATATTTAAGGGCCGAGGAGTTGAGAACAGTCACTGTGCTGTAACATTCACGGTCGCAGTGTTCATTACCAGCAAATGCACTGTGAATCCGGATTGGATTCATTTCCTGCACTGAAATCGTAAAATCTGATGATCGGAGTTCTAGTGTCACGAATGGAATCAATGCGCAATATTATTTAATGATTAATACTCCACCCACTTTAAATGGACATAATTATTCAGGCATGTGTTGGCGACGGTCTGACAAGAATGGATGCTCATTTTTGCAAATAACAACGTTCATTGATATCAGACTGTTAACTTAATAAAACATCGTCGTGGTGCTTAACACGAGTGTATTTAGACAAATAAGGATACTGAGCCAGGTAATTAAAGCAGTAGGACGAGGTGAAAAGATACTCGTTTTAAGGACGATTATGAAGGAGGAGATTGAGTTTTTAGGAGAGGACTCCAGATTGTAGATCCTAGAGAATTGAAAGCACGTCCAATAGTTGTGGAGGGAAGGAATTATAGGGTGACAAGGGCGCCAGAAGATGAGGCATAAAGAATTTTCAGAAGCTTGCAGAGAAGGAGATCACAGGTGTTGGCAGGGACAAGGCCTTGGATGGATTTGAATACTGGAATGAAAAGTCTAAAAGTGAGACGCTGTTAGACCGAAATTAAGGTTCCATCGATCACTAGTGTTTTGTGAATGTGACGCAGTGCCAGTTACATTCTGGGAATTAGGACTTTCCCTGATATAGCATCTCTGGACAATGGGTGGTGGAAGGCCGGAAGGGTAATAATTTACAAGCAAGGCCTGGAGCAGACATAAGCATGGCGGGTGAGGTTAGCAGAAGAAAGGGTGGAGCTGCGTGATATAATGTAATCTGTGCGATCGAGACGATATATGGTCAGACGCTGACTTTATGCTCATATCCAGCATATGATGTCTTCTGTGACTTTGACAAGCACCTATTCAGTGTTGTCGCACTGGGTTCCATTGTGAAGTTTGACTTTTGGAGAATCCCAACATGAGGGAGAGCATGGCAGAGTGATGCTTAAAGTAAGCAGCTAATGTCAGGCCATTCAAAAACAGCATAAGTTATATCGCTATTGAAGCGTAAATGTTTTAATCATGTTCTTGAGCAATGGAATAAATGCTTCTCTTATTGAGAACCCAATCCATGCAATTATGTTTAAAATATATTTAAACGGTAGAAATTGCAGAGGCAGGCAATGATTTTTTACTGCGGCGGAGGCGGGATTGCGCGTGGGGGAGGGGCGTGGACGGATATAAATCTTGCATTTTCCAACATCTGAAATAATGCGACCACAATTTTACACAGTGCTGTCGATCGCTGTGCATTGTAATCCATTTAATTCTGCATTATATAATTCTGCAATCGTTACAATTCAATACCATATAATGCGAACTTAATTTGTTTTTCCTATACAATGTTGGTACTTTCCCTTATTGAACCAGCTGGTTTCCCCATCGGTCATAAATATTATACCCTTAACTTGTTGTCTAATAGATTGTTTCAATATTGATCACTATAATTGAAATTCTACCAATTCTTGATGTATATATCTTGCTGTATTCCTGTTTCATTGCTACAAGTGACTTCCCTGAATTTTATGAATCAGAGTGCAATAGCACACCTTGAAATACGTTTAATTTCACTTCACCCTGAAACTGACCCTGACTGCAAGGTCAGTATTGGCCCGCTAGCCCCGTGTTGTTTCAAATTGTCATATTCTTCGCTGCTCAGCATGTAGTGGCTAAAGATGGCAGCTACTACAATATGAGGAGAAAACAGCACGATTCAATATGGACAAACTTCATGACAGTCTTATTAATTCGAATTGATAAGTCTTCCAGTCTACACCATCTGTTGGAAAGCAGTCTTGTAATTTCCGGTTATGTATTCCGGAGGGGAGAGCTTGCATGTCTTTAACTGGAATCTCTCCAGCACAGTCCCTGTAATTTGAGCAGCTGCGAAATGTAAAATACAGTTTTCTCTGGTCAGATGGTGCAAGGACACAGCCATCTCTTGCTGAAAGGTATTAATTAGCTGGTTTAACTGCAGTTTCTTGGCCTTCACTGGATTTTCAATTTGTATGTGATTGATACAGTTTGGTGAGTTGCACACAGGTGATTTAACATAAGAAGGGAGGGAAGAAGCACATTCCTTCCACGATTTGAAGGATCAGGAATGAATGGCCACAAATGAGACGATGCGAGGAATATTAAACTAATAGAATAACCAATCCCTTTACCCAGTGAATTATGAGGCTGTTAAACTTATGGAGGCGGAGGTAATACCTCAGATCTTCCGGACAGGTGTAATGATGGGCACACTGCCACTGTCTGTGACGTTTTCTGATCCCCAATAATACTACCCATTTTCTGGCATGACGTCTGATACGAGCTGAAGCTATAATGGGCGAGTGATAATTCTCGAGGGCAAGTCCTAAGAGCAAAATAAAAGGTGGCGTAAGAGGGGATATAAAGCCATTTTTACAACACAAGCTACCATAGTCAGATAAATTTTTGAATCTCTCAAGTTTTTAAAGGAATGCATCTGAGTTATTGAGTGTATGGGTGAGTGGATCAATGGGTGACTGGCTGGGTGCGTGAGTATGTAGTGGGGTCGATCATATACATGTATGGGCTGGGCAGTCAGATAGGTTGGGCAGTCGGGTCGGGGTAATAGTAAGGATGGCTGGGCAATCCTGCTGGAGGTGTGATCGGGCTGGGTAGGCAGTCTAGTCCAGATGCGAAGTGGGTAACTCAATAGCTTCAGCTGTAGTTGTGTCCTGATACAGAAGGTTCTGAAACTGAACTCTAGCTTCAGTCTCACCATCTTGAACACATTCCACCAGTTCTTATAAAGCCACTAAATTAAACTGTGCTTGCGCCTCTGAAAGAGGAAGAAACCCTTCATAGATCGCAGGCTTTTTGACCCAAATCACCGAGAAGTGCAGATAGGTAATGACAACTTCGGTTAAGATTATCCTGTCCTCCCAGCTGAATTGTTAAATCAACACTTGTGGAGCAGCAACTCAGATGTCGGTTTGTGTGGGCAGTCTGGTTGGTGGCAGGTGGTCGGATCGTGGGGGGACTCAGGTTGGTCGCTCTGTTGGTTCAGGGGGTCGTCAGGCTGGACATGGGTAGTTAGGCTGGGCGTGGGTAGTCGGGTCAGAGGTGTGTAGTTAGTTGGGTAGGATAATCAGTCACGTCAGGTGAGCAGTCAGGTCATGGAGGTGGGTAATGACATTGGGTGGGCTGTCAGATCGCGTAGTCAGGTACTCAGGTTGGGTGAGTAGCTGGGTCGTGTAAGTGGGTAATCGGGCTGGATGGCTGTTCGGATCTCTCATTCGGTATTGAGGTTGGGTAGGCAGTTGGGTCGCGTAAGTGGTTAATCAGGTAGAGTGAGCATTCGGCTGGGGTTGGCAGTCTGATCTGCAATATTCAAAGTGGATCATTTGGGCCATTGTGTCAGTTGGGTAGTCAGTTTAGATGACTAGCTGAGCCGGGGAGTGTAGCCGTGTTGTCAGGCAGTCAGTTCGTGAAAGGGCAGTCAGGTAGTGAGAAGGGGGTGGTTGGGAGTCTAGTTCGGAGGCAAATAGGCGATTTGGAACTGGAAGTCGGAGCGGAGAGACATCAGTCAGGCGAGGTGGGCAATTGAATAGTTGAGCCATTGCGTCCGGTGGGTGGTCGGATCGCTTAGGCTGTGAGAGTTGGGGAACTATTCAGGATGTTTGGGTGTAGGGAGTGGGGGTGTTGAGCTGGAGTGTTGGATGTAGGGTTCAGTTCAGTTATGTTTGTTATTCTCTGAGTTAGACCACGTTTTAACCAGCGTAACATTCGCAGCGGAATTATGCAAACAAGTCCGGTGTATCCGACTCAAAGCTCTGACACTGAACTCAGTGTAAGAGACATTGACAGAACGCCCAGGACAGCGCAAATCAACCAATCAGGAATTTAAACTTCCCAGGCAATTTCAGCGCGTGCGCACGTGTCAGGACTTCCTCAGTGTTCGCGGTTCGCAACAACAGCTTATATTAACTGCTGTGGACATTGGAATTTTTTGGATCTTAGCTGTTTATTAAACTGGCTCTTTTCATTGCAGTTGCTGCTGCTCAAGGGAGTGAAGGCCAGCACAGAGAGGTTTTACTCCACTGCTGGAACATGTTAATGACGGTTCACTCTGTAACCTGAGTGACAAATGCACCGCTATTGCAAGAAACATTTATAACCCCAGTGGAAAATCAGCAGGCATAAAACACATGACACAAAGTGGAACAATGTTTTCTGATACCTTTTAAAAAAAAAAAACTGGCAGCAGAAAGGCCAACATTAAAAACTGGAGAATGAGCTACAATTCAAATACAGTTAGAAGAGGAAGACTTGGTTTCATTTTGCATTTTTTATCAGTATCAGAATTTTTGTCCAAGGAGATTTCATTATCTTCTTCAGCTCTTCCCGGAATTTAGTTTGTGTTGCTGCATAAAGAAACGCGTTTGTGCTGGAACTCAAATACATGAGCATGTATCCGGTTTGAGTAGCGATGTATGCAGGAGCTGCATAATCTGGTCGTACATGAATGACCATACGACTGACTAACGTACAAACGACTGTTGTCAGCCACAGCAGTATAAAAGTACCCGATACAGTGAACAGTAATATAATCGATTTCCTTCGGTTCTGTATTTCCGGATCACTGTGATTCTCGCTGCTGTGACCCCGGAGCTCCTTACGGGCTCGACTGGCTACTAAAATCCGTCTGACTGTCAAACAATTAAAAAGTAATATCAAAGTGAAAGGAATCCAAGTCAATAAAATACTTTGCAGCCAAGTAAATGTTACACCAAAGGGAGATGTATTAAAATCCAGGCTGGGCTGGAAACCCCAGTGTGCATTGTTAATTATTTGCGCAGGTTCAAATGCAAACCAAAAGGGGATGCACTGTAAACACGAGAGGACAGAGATTGCTGTTTGAACTGTAGCTGCATTTCTCACTGTGCAATACCTTGTTCTGAACTTGTGACTACAGATAGATACAAATCGGTCAAATGTGAAGCAGACTGTAAACCACACCGTTAAATACATGTTCAAATTATTTGTGTACATTATGAACTTGCAAATGGCTGTATAGGACAGGATTATACGTGGAAAACGCTTACTCAGGATTTTATACACGAGAACATTGTTCAGCATAACCAGCAAATCGGCTGTTGCCATGGACACCATATAGAATGAAATACATTTTGAAAGGCCGCAATTTCCTCTGCAGAGGATCAAGATTGTCATCAGGTTCGCTGTGGGAAAATAAGGAGAAAGTTGGTAACAGGGACACTCAGATACTTTCCACAGAATATTATGGGAAATGTCACTGTGCATTTCTGCCTCGCGTTATATACAGGTATCTGATTTACAATATTGGACAATGTTGATGAAATTTTCAAAATAAATAAACGAATATGCACTGTACTGTGATTATTTTCAAGGGCAGTATTTTTGATATTACTCCTAGCTGAAGCAGAGACCGGAACCAGATTTCTGGGGGAGGGATTCCCAAATTGGTCACCAGACTTCTGAGAAATTAACCTGTGCATATAATTGTTAAGAGAATGGAACCGGATCGGGAAGCATAAACAGGTTGGAACTAGGATTTCAGTCTGTGACCAGACGAAGCAGGTGTCTAAAAAAATTCATTTTTTTTTTCCAGCAGAAGCTTCTCAGGCCCAGGGGCTCTGGCTGAAGCTGTGTCTGGGAGGAATCTTGAAAGACTAAAACCTGAGAAAATCAGTGAGCCACCCAGGCACGCTGAAGAGCTGGGAGATGTTCTTCTGTTATTTTAACCAGAGCTGAACATACTGTGTGCTAGAGTGCTATTGAATGGTAGTGACAGTGCCTCTGGTAAAACTCCGCCATCAGGACAGTGGTGACACGGGTGAAAGTGGCTCCACAGAAGTAAGCCTTGTTGATGATAGTCATATCCGTGGACCTGGGATGGAGTTAATTGGCTGTTGGAGGCCAATTGGGAAACAGACCCTACGTGAAGAAGAGTAGTTGAGCACTGCTCAAGCAAGATGGAGTTTTGAGAGACTTTCACACTGAATACAGAGCCAAATATGTGCTGAGTGCTAGCTGAGAAATCCGTGAGACTTACCATTGTTGTATCAAATAATTAAACTATAACGAATACTTTCTACTGAATGCAATTAGCATTTAATTATTTATTTTTTGCCTTTGATTTGCATTTTAAAGTAAAAGATGTAAAAAGTGAAATCTTCTCCATTGTTTCCTTCCATTGGTGTCCTTTAGGAAGTTCGATTCTTTCAGGTAATTGATCCTCAAGTGATCAGTAACACCATGTATTGCTAGTGAGACTCTGCCTTCCTCCCGGTAAATTTCAGTCTGCTGTTTTCACGGAGCTGAGTGAAGGTTCACTCGTATTCAATCTAGAGAACTGGTACAGGAGAGTCGCCCCAAGCTGCTCCAACTGCTACCCAGTCTGATTCATTGATGCCTCAACTGGGGCTAATGTTGGCTTCTCATAATAATATAAAACTAGCAGTCAGATCAACCGTCCGTCATACACATCTCCCGATTCCCTTTCAAAGTCCATCGCCCCTGGCATTGGATTGAGGCTCAATTTACATTTAAACTGTACAGTGCAAGCCACCCGTGAGTACCTCACAGAGGCGGTCCAGTTACAGAAAAAAGTTTCGTAAAGGGAAAATGGGATATTTCTATAACTTGTTGAACTTAAATTGCCAAATAATAAACATGTTTCCTTACATACAAACTTCCTGTCAACAGACCAATACCGTGTGAGACACCGTGTGAATTTGATAAATTGCCCCTGAGGATCCACGTTGCATTAAATATAATTTTACAGCCGGCTCCTCCTGATAATTTGGAGATGGGAATCTCGGGAAGCGCATCAGATGCTAGCGGTGCTCAGGAAAATTTCGAATCCATTGTAGGAAGCAATACATTCAAATAAATCTTTCTGTTGAAGGAAAGAACTATCCAATTTAATTCAAAACATTGCGCTTTGCCTATTTATAATCGCTCTGAAAGAGCCGCTCAGGAACTAAACAGGAAGCGATGGATCCGCAAAGAAGGAGGAATAAGGAGCAGCTTCCTGTTCATCAAAATATCTTCCCGCCCCTGCTGGGCGGAGGACACTGCAGAGCTAGGAATTATCACTGTGAAGTAGACAATGGACAGCCTGAAATATGAAAGTGTTACCATGGACACAAATCAATAAGTTATATAATTATCTATGAACTGTTAACGAGCGGGAATTCAAACTCCCTCTCCTTCAGTAAGAGGAAGAATATGAAGCCCCAGGTGCCCACAATCTGCGGAGCAGAACTGCCGATCACGGGCCCTGTGAACAGCTGTAATTCCCCTTTATATTCAACAATTCATCCCGCTAGAAATATGAGTCAGCAGTGAGACATTCCCGCAATCAGCCACATAATCTCTAGCAGTGAAATATTCAACAGCTACCAGGCAACAATAACTTACCGGGAATACCAAAGGCTGCGAGAATTGGGTAGTAAATTTCCGTTACTTGTAGAATCGTTGAGCTGATCATTTTTGTAGAAGAATGCGATAGATCACTCCGCTTTCAGAATTACATTGAAGAT
Organism: Isurus oxyrinchus; assembly: GCA_026770705.1. Taxonomy (NCBI): domain Eukaryota; kingdom Metazoa; phylum Chordata; class Chondrichthyes; order Lamniformes; family Lamnidae; genus Isurus; species Isurus oxyrinchus. Next base: position 93,426 of record JANJGN010000116.1, read on the forward strand.
ATCTATCTGTTTCCCCCTTTATAGGCCAATTGGTGTCCCGATGAGGGAATTGGCTTACACAATAATTCGTGTTAGTTATAGTTTCTTAACAAGCAAGCGGGTAATTTACCTCTTCAGAGACCCCGGTCCTCAATGGGGAAATTGACCAGCTCAGTTCCAGAAACTTTGTCAATTAAAGTTAATGAGGGGAAAGTAGTCCCAGGGTGAATGTGTGCTGTGTGTGCCCCCTTGGAATGTTGTAAAGAACACCCCTCCTGTACAGTGTTGTTTTCCTTGGGCTTCATGCTATTCTTTTGCGATATTGTCTCATCCATTGCAGAATATAAACGAGCTAAAGAGTGTATTTACCTCTTTTAAACTCCCTATCTTCTGTGGTAAAAGCTCCTGATGGCGCTGCATTATTATTACTAGCGATGATATTATTGTGATATTATGAATGCTGACGATATCCGTATACTAATTTTGCTGCAGTCAGTCAAGAGTGCCAGTCATTATCTAATCTAACATGAATAGAGGGAAACATATTGGAAAATAATCCATGCTGATTTTATTCGATTATTATTGATGCAAACGCCACTCAACCATAGGGATGCCCTGCTCCAACATTATTAGTTGGGAAATACAGAGATAAAATGCTGGGAATGCTCGGCAGATCTTATAGAATCAGCAGAGAGTATATCAGAGTTAATCCTTCAGGTAATGTTCAGCGTTGACTTTTATAATTTCAGATTTCCAGCATCGTCATATATTGTTTTTGGTTTAGTGCTTTTGATTCTTTTCCAGAATTTTCACAGTGACTCCATTCTAGTGCTGATGATGGTGATACTGGCATATGATCACATAGTTTCTTGCTCCTGATCAAATCAATACTTGTGATATCCTTTCAATAACATGACTGTTGGTGACGTCACCGTATCTTTACGTATGGTGATTTTAACTTCGCTGAGGAAGCCCTCACACGAGCATTAATCATTGTGTCTTTGCAGAGAATCATTCTAAATTTTCGAGCTGTAACCATATCCTAACGTTACTGTTTGGGCCTGAACACTAAGCTATCCGTGATGACATGACTCAAATATTGTTGGAGGTGATTCAGTGCCTCCAGGTTTTTTGTTCATCTTTTGTTCATCTCTGAGCAGCTGCATACTTTCAGGGAGGAGAGAGGATTTGATGATGCAACTCTGGGAGAGTAATGTGGCCTGAGCTTACAATGCATGTGAGTCTGTAGCAAGACCATACAGAGAGCAGGAGCTCTGCAAAGAGGGAGGCGGAAAATGTTCTGCCCTAACCACACCGGTTCCTCAAAGAACAATTTAGCAACCTACACCTAAGCCAGAAGTATAACGTGAGGCGCCACAGATTCAACCAGTAGTGGGTCACAGAGCTTTGTAATCTTCTTCACCACGACCTGGAGTCTCACATCAGGATGTGCACGGTGCTGCAAGGGTCAGTTATGGTCACAGTTTCATTGAATATCTGTGGATCTGGAACTTTCCAGACATACCCATCTTCTTTCAATTTGCTGTTCATCGATGTATCCGTTAGGTGATGGATTCCACCTATGCGAGGTGTGGTGAATACATCATTTTCTCCCTCAGCATGGAGAAGCAGAATGTGATCTGTCTTGATATTTCCAGAATAGCCGGGTTCCCGATGACATCCTTGGCGCTGCCAAGTCTAAATTTCAATCTTGAGTGGTACAGCATATGAAAGCACACTAACTCCATTCAACTGCAGTTGTTATGTGACTATGAACAGTATATCGTACTGGAGAACGCTAACTACATTCGCTGTAGCTACGATACCTTCAAACATTCACATGGATGTAGATGGAGTATTTTCAGATATGACTCCACATACGTGCTTCAAAACACCAGCCCCACCTCCGTGCTCCACCCACGCCCCCCCCTGCACAACACCATCCCCTCCACCGCCCCCAACCTCCCTCGGCACTCACGATACCCACCGCCAGGCAACCACTTGAAAATAGAACATGAATGTCAGTTTTATGGTGCCCCAATAGCATCATGTGGCAGATCATCTGTGTGATGAAGCAACCCTTTTTCATATACCGCTCCAAGTGAACCCTCGACATTGGAGGAGGTATTAATTTTTATAGTGTTCTGCTGAATTCATATCATCACCATTATGATGGCACAGGCCTTGTCGCCAGGAATCTAGCAGAAGGAAGAGTAGCATGCAGGGGTAATAGTTCCTCGACGCCTTCGACCTGGACAGGCTTTCAGAGAGCGATTGTTTTACTTTGGTTCCCATAGGTCAAATGCATTTTCCGAACATCTATCCCCCATTCCCCACTTTTGCATGAGACGCCATATCACAGCTCTCCATGGCTACCACCCTGTAATAAAAACTAGCAACAAAAGTCTTTATTAATTAGCAACTTTACCCAAAAAACACGATCAATTATACAAACAAACGGTTGTATTCGCCCTTGTTTATTCCCTTAGTCTTTTGTGTTCCCACGACTTGCCATTGCTTCATATACGGAACATTCACTGTTACTGCAGCAAGGCTGGTGGGAGGATGTTTACCTTCACTGGGGAAGACAGGAGATTGACTGGCAGGGCAGCCCCGAGCAATTCTGGGGTTTGAGGGCTCAGATTCTGACCGCACTATCTCTACATGTGTAGCAGCAGTGTTGGCTGGCTGATGGGTAACAGTAAGGACACTGATTGAGCGGCAGAAAACTGATAGCAAATACTGAATCCCTCTGAGATGACTGCAAGTTCGGGCTCAATTGACGGACTGCCACTCCTACGTGGCAGCACCTCAACCTTCCTAATAATATGATGGAGTACATATTGCTGCACTGCTGGCAGAATTTGCATGTCCCTTTGAACATTGAGATTCCTCAGTCTTGATGACAGCAGCCTGAGCCTGCTTGGCAGCGAACATGGATCTCATGAGCGCAGTCTCAGTTTCCACTCCAGCAATGGGATTTCGGATGTTTCAACCTGTGCTGCAGTGGAATATGAGACAATGCCGACACGGTATCACGGTGGGCCCGCTTGTGATGTCATGGAGTTAGTGACCATTTCCACATGCCACAGAAAATTTATCATCCGATTTCCATCTGTCAGAACACGTCTGTGACCTCACCCTCCAGTGATCTGGAATGCAAACTATCCATTCCCTCTCACTTTCCTGAAACTCACTGCTGCTCGTTGATTTACCACATACATATTCTGACTCTCACCAGGTTAGTCATTTAAACTGTATGAACTGCTGGCTTTGAGTGCCAGGCCAAGTGACTGTGCTTCATCATCAGTATTGCGCTGTTCATCTCTCTCTCTCTGAATTCTTTCCTCCTTCTCCATCTTCCTCCCTCCCTTGTCATATCTCACTATCATTCTTTTTCACTTTGTTTCCACAGATCTTATGTCTCTCCTGTCCTCAGCCCCTCTCTCTTCCTCTCCTGGAGATGCTGTAACAAGGATCCTGGCCGATTTTGAGTAGTGTAAAATCTGGGGTTGTCATGCAAAGCAAGAGGCCCATGGTGCCACAGCTGGCACATCTTTCCTGATCTTAAGATGAGGGTCAGCTGATAGTTCAGAAGAGGCATTTGGCAGCAATGTTAGATCATCCCGAATGCTCTGTGTGGCATCGAATGCTGCAAAACATGTCACAGTCGCACGCATGACACAGAGGAGCATCTCCTCTCCCAGGGTTAGGGAATGAAGATGTACCTGATCCCCAGCAAATCTCTGCCATCTCCCGTGATTATGGAGACACGATTTCCTGCATGGAATGAGAGGGCAAAGATGTCTCTATCCTAATTTGTGCCCTCCAGGAGACAAAAATGTGGTCAGGAATTTCCAGAGCTTAGGGTGAAAATTTTCAGTCATTTGCTGGCGTGCATGTGTTCATGTATTCAGTGATGCAGGCGGGGGTTGTCCATCACCCACATATTCACCAATGATCTTTACGCTATTTCACCTTGGGCCTACCGAGTGCCTCATCACAAATCTTCTGCTATTTTAAGGACGGCAGCTGGAGCCCCGTTCCACCTAATTAGACTGATGACTTAACACTGTGCAGCCACATTTTCGTTAACTGGGACATGGCATCCTTTGTGAGGCTAGGGCTTGTGCACATCGGAGGCGTCACCCTCAAGGTTATACCCGCTTTACACATCACACTCGGTCTATAAAACCATTAGCTCACCCCCACCTCATATTGCTGGTTCTGATAGCTGGGCCTTGCCAATTCGCAGAGCTTCTCATCCATTCAGCTTTCCTTCACTCCTCCTATTTGGGGACTGTTGCCAGTTTTTTTCTCTCTGAGAAGGGAAACAAAATGAAATACAGGGAAATAAGAATTCTGGTCAGAACTAGTCTTGTACACCTTAAAATGTAACAGCAGTAAACACTGGGAAATAATAATGCTGGTCTGAACTGTTTTATATTTCCTTATGGGCTGGTGGAAAATATAGTGGTGCCCTGCGAATGTCACTGCACGAGTAACTCAGAGGCCCGGGCGAAGGGTATGGGCACACGGCTGTATTTACAGTGAAAAAAAAATTACTTGTTGGAAAAATCCAGTGGGTTCATTAAAAATCGTTAGGTATTGAAATCTGCCACCTTTAACTGGCCTGGCTGAATTGTGACTCCAGGCACAGTTGACACTGAAATTGTCTAGAAATATTTTCAGTTGCATCGAACCGCTTTAGACTCGGAAAGCAATGAAGCTGAATGGGCCATTGGGCCTTGAACCTGACAGTGGAAACAACAATCACATAACCAGCACCGTCGATGCTGCAATTTCATCCCTCGCAACATCTGGGCTGGGTTGCAAGCTTGTACCAAAATTAGGAGAGCTGCCTCGCCGGTCTGTTAATTGGGGGCATTGTGCCTCGATTCGAGCAATTAGAGATCACGCAGTGAACAGGGGAGGCTCCAACTAGGGAGCTTAGTGTGCGGGAAGTCGTAGCGTTTGTCCCAGAGTAAAGTCCAGAAAGTGTGAGAATACTACTCTAAATTTTTCTGTAATATGGTAAGTGTTTTTACTGGAAAACTGCCTTCTCTGTCGAGTCATCACAGCAGGCAAGTCAAGCAACAACACGTCATAGTCACATTCACGAAATCATACCTTGCATGTAATGTCATAGACACAACCGTCACTACCCTTGAGAATGCCCTGCTGCACTAGCAGGAAAGACCAAGCAGAAGTGGTGGCAGAGTGGTATACAGTCAGGAGAGAATTTGCGTGGCAACCCTCAAAGTCCCATGAAGTCTCAAGGCATCATGTCAAACATGGGCATGGCAACCACTGCTGATTTCCATGAAGAGCCAACCGTCTCCAAATACACACCGTCTGCTGACGGAAAGTGCCACTTAGATGAAAGTTTATGGGCGGCAGGATTGTATTCTGGGTGCGGGCCTTCAACAACCATCACCAGGAGGGACTCTGTAGCACCAATACTGACCGAGCTGACCGAGTACTACAGAATATAATGCTGGACTTTGTCTGCAGCAAGTGGTGACGGCACCAAGAAGAGGGGAAGAAAATATAATTGACCTCATTTTCAGCGGCCGCATATCTATCTGTCCCATGACACTATCAATAGGAGTGATCAGTGCACAGTCGTTGTGCAGACAAAGTCCTGCCTTCATATTGAGAATAAACTCCACAGTGTTGTGTGGCGCTACAATCATGCTTAATGGGATAGATTTCAAACAGATCTAGCAACTCACGACTGTCCACCAAAATAGATGCTTGCGCCACCAGTTGCAGCAGAATTGCACTCAAACACAATCCGTAACCTCTTGGCCCGGCAGTCACCAAACACCAACCTTACCAACAAGCCGGGGTATGAACTGGTAGAAGACTGCAGGGGGGCATGCCTGGAGCAGCACCAGGAAAAAAATGAGGTGCCGACCTGCTAAAGCTATAACACAGGGCTGCTTTCGCAATAAACAGCATAAGTGGCATGTGATATACAGAACTAATGGATCTCACAGCAAAAAGATCGGATCTATCATTTGCAGTCCGAGCAAATGCAGTCAAAAATGATGTTGGGCAATTCTACAACTCAATCGAGGTGGATGCTCCTCAAATGGCCAGAACCGCATTGGTCGGGAAGCCCAGCACATCCATGCAAAATATAAGGCAGACATGCTTGCTAAAAATAACAGCCAGAAGTGCAGAATGGATGATCCGCCTTGGCCTCCTCCAGAGGTCCCCAGCGTCACATATGTCACTCTTAAGTCATTTGCTGTCACTCCAAGTAATATCATGAAATGGTTGTAGGCACTGGATATTGTAAAGTCCTTGGGCCTTGGCAAGAATTTGCATAAGAACTAAAGACTGCTGCTGCAGAATTAGCCACCCGCAAGCCAATCGAGGTGGAGGTACTGTCTTAATGCTTTTGCTGCACTAATGATTTTGAGAGGTGTATTCAAATCCCATCATATCTCTATTTTGTAAAATGAATTCCGTTAATACATGCGGATTTGAAAGCTCGACCCAGTAATTGTTACTATGGCTTAAACGTCATCAGGTTCACTAACAGTCTTGAGTGAAAAACATCTGCCGTCCTGGTCTGGCCAGCATGTAACTTCAGAAACATAGCAAGGCAGTTGACTCTTAAATGCCTTTTGTGTTCTGAAAAGGGCAATTGTGGAAAGTCATACAATGCCTTGCCTGAGACATTTCCAGTGCATGACAACAATAGGAATATAAGTTCCAGTACAGAAAACAAAACTGGGGCCCACCCAGCCAAATGGAAAATTGGCTATTTATGTCTAGTGGACAAAACGGACAAATCTAACCCGGCCACTTCCCACCACATCAGTCTAATCTCGACCATCAGTTAATTAATGGACAGGGTCACTGGCCGTGCTCTACGGCACCTACTTGGCAATCATCTGCTCATTGAGCCCCAGTTTGTGTTCCGCCAGGGCAACCCACAGGTCCAGCCATCTTCAGTAGCTTCATCAATGATCTTCTTCCATAATAGGGTCAGAATTGTGATGTTCACTGATGATTGCATAATGTTCAGCATGACATGCAACTCCTCAGATAATGAAGCAGTTCATCTCCAATTGCAGCAAGGCCTGGGCAATGCTCAGGCTTTGGCTGATAATTGGCAAGCACCATTTGCGCCACACAAATGCCAGCCAATGTACATTTTCAGCAAGAGAGAAGCTAACCATCATCTCTTGACATTTAATTTAATTAGCATTGTTGGATCTCCCACTGCCAACATCCTGGGGGTTACCTTTGATCATAAACTAAACTGGTTAGCCATATAAACACCCTGACAGTAAGGGCATGTACGAGACTAGGGATTCTGCAGGGAAGAACTCATCTTCCGACTCCCTGTCCACCATCTAGAAGGAACAAGTCAGGAGTGTGTTAGAATACTCTCCACCTGCATGGTTAAGTGCAGGGCCAGCAACGCTCAAGAATCTTGACGCCACCTCGGACAAACAGATCCACCTTCTTGTCAATATACGTAAAAAAATATTCACCTGCCATTCAGGGAGACTCAGGAACTGCAGCAGCAGCTGGGAGAACGGATGGTACCACGTTGACAGGCCCATAGGTCAGTGGAAACTCAATGTTCAGTGACTTGAACAATGAAGCTGCGGAGTTTCAACCAGTGCACACTGCAAATGGTGCACCGCGACAGGCTCAATTACCTAGACATGTGTTAGAGGCAACGCAGGAAGAGATTGTCATTCTCCGGGTCGGTCATGTGGGAGTTGGGTGCACTTCTCCTGAGGGACCAACAGCAAAAGTCCCTCCAAAAATACGCATTAACAGTGGCACTGAAGGTAACCGCGAATCTGAACATTTTCACAACAGGAACTCCAAAGGCCCCATGTCTGACTTATGTGGAAGCTCCCAATAAGGTGCTTACAGTGGTGTCCACGCACTTTGCGATGCCCTTTTATCCAGAGTAGCTCAAGAAATCTCTTATAACACTGACACAGCATCTCGGACACAGAGGGTGACAGGGTGTGCCTCCACAGCTGAATTCTCACAGGTGCAGGACGTGGTTGACAGCAGTTACGTTGTGATAAGGGTTACCACACAGAATGTAGACCGCGGCATAAACAAAATGGACTCCCATTCCTAGAAGGTGCAGCTACTCTGTCACCACAACAAGCGACTCCTTCATGTATGTGAATGTTACCTTGACAGTCTTCAGAACTCGTTTATTCCTCATGAATGTGGGATGCCCTGCATGTTCACAACAAACTCAGAGCTGCACGGGTGTATGCTCGGACATAAGGGGGACCCTCCGAGGAGGGGGTGCTCAAACCTTAAGTCATTTTTTTAGCCAATTTTGAAACTCATGCAATAAACCGCCAACTTGTGTTAATAACATTTATACATAAATGCTTTTCCTAGAATTACTTTGCAATGAACATCAAAAGGCCAGTAGAAACTGGGCAGAATATAACATTTTCCTCAAAGAGCATTAAAAAAGCAAATCTAACATTGTAACTAAACACGTGTTAATGTATTTGTCTTGAATATTTCATTTGTAAGTTAATATCATTCAAATGGGATTCGTGGGTGTCAGAGCCTTTGAAATGTTCTCCTTTGGTCACCAGCGGATCTTTTCAAAATGGAACATAATACATATATTTTTAAAAGTCAGTGTATTTTACGGGTGAGCTGTAAACGTTATCTTACAGCAGGATACACAGAGGTTTAAATAGATTGACAACATTAGATTGAAGAGTGGACTGAACAAGGGCCAATGAGCTAACAAAATGAAATATTCTTAATGGGCCAGCTCTCATAGGACAACAATGTTTCATGCAACAATAACATGGAGAGTAAATAGTTACAGCCAGAGAGGGAGAATCCTGAAGCAAGGTCTCATGCCGTACATACAGGGGTAAAAATCCCACCACGGCAGCTGATGGAATTTAAATTCGAATAATGAAATATGGCATTGAAATAAGAGACTCAGTAATGCTGACCATGATACTAACAGCGATTGTTGTAAAACGCCTTTTGGTTCATTAATGGACATTAAGGAAGAAAATCTGTCGTCCTTACATCGTCTTGTTCACATGTGACTTCAGCTGCACAGTGATATGATTGGCTCTTAAATGCCCTCTGAAATTGCCCATCATGTGCCTCAGTTCCAAGACAATTGAGAATGGGCAACAAAAGCTGGACGTGTGACCGACACACACCCACCATGAAAAAAATAAATAAAACATCCACATCCAAGCTCACCTGGGCCCAAATCCGAGCCCACAGCCAATTGGGAGTCGGGCAAAACCCCAAGATCCTTAACCCTCCACTGCTCTCTGAGATTAATCTATGACAGGAATTGGGCAAGCAGGAGAATGTAATCTTCCAAAGTTGGGAGTTGCACCGAGCTGTGTTATCAGAGCCAGCAACACAGAAACCATTTATCTCCGTCACTGCACCTGTTTTAAGTATTATTTTCTCAGTTACAATGTTCTCCTTCACATTTTTGTCAATTACTTAATTTGTGTGTGCGTTTGTTCCTGTGCGTTTCACAATGTGTTCCATGGCTGTGTGACTGTGTGTGTGTTTGTGATAATGTGTGTTTCTCTTTGTGTATATATGTGCATTGCTGTGTTTGTGTCTGCGAGTGTACACATATGTGTTTCTGTTTATGTGTGCATGTGTGCGCGTGCATGTGTGTTCATATCTGTTTTTTGTGTGCGTGTGGGATTATGTGTGTCTTTCTCTTTGTGTTTTGTACATGTGTCAGTGAGCTTATGTGTGTGTGTCTTTGTTAGTGCATGTGCGTGTGTGTCTTTGTATGCAAGTGTTTGTGCATGTGAGGGAAATGGCCTTTGTGACTGTGCACGCGTGCATGTGATTGATTGAATGCATATGTCAGTGACTGTGTGAGTGTGTATGTGAGAGACATGTACATATTTCTGTCTGTGTGTACGTGTGTACATGTGTGTGTGTCGTTCTCTGAGTGCGCGCATGTGTGTGTGTGTGTGTGTGTGTGTGTGTGTGTGTGTGTGTGTGTGTGTGCTTATGTCTGTGTATGCTAGCATGTGTGTGTGTGTTTATGATTGCATGTGTGTCTGTGTAAGAGAGCGAGAAATTAGCTGTTCCCCTTTATGGCGGGGGTATTTTGGTCTTGAATGGACAATATGGTGGGAAGGACAAATTCGGGTTTGCACCATTGGTAAACAGGATGTCAAACGCCCGCTCTGCCAGTCAATGCTAGACCACATTTACTGCAGCCAGACATTTCTGCATGTTAGTAAATGGCCAGCTCGCTGGAATCTCCCACCAAGCTGCTCATGGAAGCAGCAGTCATGCAGGTGTATCTCAGAATATTTATATACGCTGTGCATCTGGTGTGCGGCTCTTCAATGCGGAAAGTGTAGGTGAGTCCAAACAATCATTGGGCAGCACAAAAGATGTCACCTGTTGGACCTCAAGTTTGATGCACCACATGATCAGGTGGGGGCAAAGGGAAGTCACCTTCTCCAGGTGGCACGAAATGCGTTACTGCAGCAAGGACTGAACTGCAGTTAAGGTAAATTGTGCGTGAGGGAAGGGCTGGACTGAGGTTGCGGTAAATTGGACTTGGGGAAAGGGCTGCACTGCAGCTGAGGTAATTTGGGCGTGGGGGAAGGGTTGCAGTAAGCTGGGTATGAGGGAAAGGCTGCACTGTGGTTGAGGTGAATTGGTGGTTGCGGGATGCCTGTACTGGGTTTGACGTTAGTTCGGCTGGGAGAGGGGCTGCAGTGGGGCTGAGGTCAGTTGGGCGTAGGAGGATGACAACACATTAATTGAGGTGAGTTGGGGTGGGGGCAACTGCATTGCTGTTAATGTGATATGGAGAGATCCCGGAAGGAATGTATTATGGTTGACGTGAAATGTGTGAGTGGGGGATGGTTGCACTGCGGATGAAGTGAGCTGTTGTTGGGAGAAGGGATACACTGCGCATGAGGTGAGTTGGGGCTTTAGGACGGCGTTTAATTGGTTGCCCTGGACCGTGGAAGCTCTCGGCTGCTTCCCCAATGTGCCTGCAAAACAAAGGAGATTTAGTTAATGTATAGCAGTGGCTTGTCAAAAACGCGACATCACTAAGAGCATGGTTGCTTGATGGACGTTGCACTTTTTGATCCATACTTGTGGGAGCACCACCGACCTCACAACCAGAGCAGGAACGGTCCAGACCTCTGCCAGCCACGTGCATTACACAGATTTCTAAGCCCGTGAGGATTTGATTGCCGCCATTTCTCCAGCTGTCAGAGACCTCTCCTTGCTCTTGAATGCCACCTTAATCTGCATGAATAAACTTTCTAAGCAAGACGCTTGCTAGGCCAGTTGAGAGATCTTCCTGACATGTGTGGGTGTGAATGTTCCCATGTCGGGATGAGGGAAATGTAGTAGAGAGTGAGAAAATGAAAGAAAATAACCATTGAAATGGCGAACCCTGCGGACATGTGATGGGTTTGTCAGTGTGTGAGCTGCGAATGATGAGCAGGGTGACCTACACTCTTGGAAAGGAAGAGATCATTCCTCCTTTTGCGGCACGCGGGGGCTGTCCTGTCTAACAAGAGATTGGAAATGATCATTGCTGCCAACGACTCCCGAGGCCGATTGGCAATGATTCACCCCTTCCACTGGCCGGAAGGGAGGTCGAGGACATCACAACAGGAGGCACTTTGTGTGTGTGTGTGTCTAATTCCACAAGTATTTGTGACTGTGTGGTTTTGTGTAGGTTCTTTGCGCATCTGTGTGTGGGTGTGTGTTTGCTTGTATTTGGGAAAGTATGTGCATGTCTGTGCAAATGTGTTTTTATCTACATGTGCGAGTATACATGTGTGTTTGTGCATATGTGTTTCTATGTGTCTGTGTGAGAGTGTGTGTGTGTGCATGTGGAAGTTTGTATATGTTTGTGAGCCTAAGTCTTTTTTCTGAGTATGTGATTTTGAGTGCACGTGTTTTTGAGTTGCGTGTGTTTGACTGTTTTTGTGCGATTATTTTTGTATTGTTGTGAGTGCATGGGTGTGTGCAACTTCTATGTGTGTCTATCAGATTGTGTGTGTGTTCGTGTGTGTTTTATGTGTGTGAATGTGTGTAAGAGAGACAGAGGGAGAGAGAGACTAATACCATGTGTGCTCTGTTTGTGTATTTGTGTATTCGTACGTTTCTATGTGTCTTGCTCAGCTTTTCTTTGTTTGCGTTGGTCTACGTGAATGAGGGTGTTCATGTGTTTCTGATTGGATGTGTGTGGCTGTCTACCTGTTTGACTGTGTGTGCACATGTGTCTGAACGTGTGTGCATTTTTGGAAAGTGATTATATGTAAATATCTTTGGGAGTGCACGTGTAAGTTAGTGCCTTTGCATGATTAGGTATGAGCATGTGTAAATATGTGTGTGTAAATGTGTGTATTTGTGTTTGCATGTATGTATGTATGTATGCCCTGCGCGTATCTTTGTGTGTGTGCTTGCTTTTATTGGTGTATTTCTGTGAGTGTATTTGTGATAGTGCGTGACTGTGTGTTTGTATCTCTGTGTGTGATTATATAAGTGTGTGTGACCGTGTTCCTGTTTACAGATTATATATGTATCAATGTGTGTGTGCATATGTGCGTGTGTGCGTGCGTTGTTTGTTTTAATATGTATCTGCCTGTGTGTATCTATGTGTGTGAGTATGCATGTAAGTGTGTGGGTGTGCGTTTGCGTGTGTGTATATATATGTGTGTGTGTGTGTGAATGCAATTGTTTTTGAGCGTGTGTATGTCTAATTTTCCCTGCCTGTGTTTCCACCTGTGTTTCTATATGTTTCTGTGTTTGTGTGTGCCAGTATATGTGAGAGTGTGCGTGTATTTCAGATTGTGAGTCTGTGAGTATGAGTGTTTGTCTAGGCGCTAATGTGTGAGTGAGAGTGCATGTGTTTTCTGAGTATGTGATTATTTGTACGTTTGTTTGTGAGTGTGCGTGTGTGATAGTTTGTGTATTTTTATTTATGAATCATTGTGGGTGCATGGATATGTGTAACATCTATGTCTGTCTATGAGACTGTATGTGTGTGTACGTGTGTGTGGATGTTTGTGCATGAGAGACAGAGAGAGAGAGCGAGATTTTGTGTGAGAGTGGGAGAGTCTGAGTGTGTATGAGTGTGCGTGTATATGTGGGTGTGTGTTCATGTGAGCCTGTATCCTTGTGTGCATATCTAATCGAATGTGAAAGTGCCTGAGCATGGGAGTGTCTGACTGCATGTGAGTGTGTGTATACGTATGTGTGCTTATGAGTGTGGTTCTCTATGTGCGATTGTATTTATTTATGGGTGTACTGTTTATGCTTCTGTATGTTTCCGTGAGCATGCTTGAGTGTGCGTGTGTGAGTGTGAGAGAGAGGGAGAGAGAGAGATAGAGAAAGATAGATGGAGGGAGAGAGAGAAGAGAGAGAGAGACAGTTTGTGTGTGTATGTGAGCGTGAGAAGGATAGAAAGTAGTAGTTACAGTGTTTATGTTCTTTTTGCGAGTCTGTATATTTATGACCTTCTGTTTATGTTCATCTGATTTTCTATTTTAGCGTGTGTCTGTGTATGTGATTGTTTGTATGCACGACTTTGTGCTTGTCTGCACCTGCTAGTAACTGTGCACCAACAGGTCTCTGAAAACATCAGCGTTTCTGAATATGTGAATTCTTGTCTGTGAGACATGGTGGCTGAATATGTCTGATTGCATGCGAGTGTGTATGCATGTATGTGTCTTTATTCAGTGTGTGTGTGCGGTTGTGTGTGTGAGAGAGAGGGAGATGGTGAGAGATGGAGAGAGAGAGAGATAGTGTGTGTGTTATGTTTGATCTTAGTTTTTGTGTTTATTTGAGTGAGTGCGTGTTTGTGTTTGAGATCACACGCGTGTGGGAGAGTGTGCATGCATGTTTCTGTTTGTGTGCGTGCTTGTTCCCTTGTGTATTTACGTGTGTGTGCCAGTGAGTGTATGTGTGAGTGTGTTTGTGCTTGTGTGTATTTGTGGTTTCGGTGGGTGAGATAGGGACAGTTTGTGCATACGTGAGATAGACAGTTTTTGTGTGCATGTTTGTGTGAGTCAGAGTGTGAGTGCACGTGCATGTGTGTTGGTGTTTGCTTCATTTCATATCTGTTTCTGTGTGTGTGCAGTTCTCTATCTGTGTGCTCTTTTGTGCGTTTGTGATTTTCAGTGTTTATGTATGTGTGAAATTATGTGCTTATTTGTGAAAAATGCAGTATTTTTTGGAAGCCTGTGTCTGCAAGTCACTCTGTTTTTGCATGTGTTTTGTTGTCTGTGTTTTTCATTTGTGCATGTCTGTGGGCATCAGTCTGAGCATATGTGAATGTGTGTGAGAGAGCTTGAGTATGAGAGTGCCTCCGTGCACTGAGTGTGTGTACATGCATGTGCACAAGAGCATGGCACTGCAAGTGTGTAAGTCTGTGTGTATCAGTGTATGTATGCTTCTGTATATTTCTGTGAGTATCCTTTAATGCGTGTGTTTATGTGTTTGCATGTGCATGTATGTGTTTTTTGCTTGCATGTGTGCGTCTGTGCGTGTGTGTCTCTGTGTTCTGTATCTGTGTGTTTCTGAGTGTGCGTGTATGTGTGAGCGTGTGTGTGCATGTCAGAGAGAGAATTTGTGAACGCTCGTGAGTATGTTTGTACTTGAGTGTGCCCGTGCCGTCTGAGTGTATGATTCCATGCCAGTCATTCAGTGTGAGTGTTCCTTTCATTGTGTGTGTATATGTGTTTGTGTGTGTGCGTGAATGCCCTTTGTGTCTGACAGTACTTGAGCATGAGAGTGTCTGTCTGCATATCAGTGTGTGCATGCATGTGTGCTTCCTGCATGCGGATGTGAATGTTTCTGTAATAATGTGTCTGCATGTTGAACGTGCATGTGTGTGTGTGAGAGACGTAAAGAGATGGAGTTTTATTTATGTGTTCATGTGAGCTTGTTTGTGTCCGAGTTTCCGCCTGTGTGTGTGGGCGCTATGCGCCTGCATGTGCATGTGTGCGGTTGTTTTCTTATATGTGTATTTGTTTCTGTGGGTGTGTATGTGATTGTTTGTATTGGTGTCTGTAAGCATTTGAACAAGTGTGTGCGTGTTTATGTGTGTGTCTGAGCATTCCTATGTCTGTGCGCTTTACTATAAGCCTGTGCATTTTAATGCGCATGTATTTTGTGAGTTTGTGTAAATGTGTATGAGAATGTGTATTTGTGAAATATATAGTGCTCGTGTGACAGCATGTGTTTCTGTATGTGTGTGTTCTTCTGTGCGTGCCTCTGTGTGTGCATACTTGTTTGCATATAGGAATGTGCGTGAGAATGCTTGAGTGTGAGAGTGTCTGTGTGCATGTCATTTTGTGTATCCGCATGTATGCTTATGTGTGCGTGAGTGTATGTGAGTGTCTATGTGAGAGAGAGAGAGAGAGAGAGAATGAGGGAGAGAGAGAAAATGAGGAGTGTGTGTGTGTTTTCTTCTGTTTTTTTGTTTTATGTGTGTATTTGATTGAGTGCGTGTACATGCACGTGGATGCACGTGTCAGATTGAAAGTATATGTTTATGTTAGTGTCTGTGTTTGTGTGTGTGTGTGTCTGTGCATTTCTGTGTCTATGCACTTTCTTGTATATTTGTGTTTTGTTGTGTGTGTGTAAGAGAGAAGCAGAAAGAGAGATAGTGTGCGTGAGAGAGACTGTCTGTGTGTCTAATTTTTTATGCTATTTTCGGAGTGCAATTGAGTGAGTTCATGCATGTCCAGGTGCATGTACGTATGAGAGCGCGAGAGTGTGTGTGTGTGTCTGTGAGTGTGTGCGAGTGTTTGTGCATGTTTGTGTTTCATTCAGTGTTTCCGTCTTTCAGTGGGAGTGCATTTCTGTGTCTGTGCACTTCCTTGAGTTTGTGTGTTATCGAATGTTTTTCTATGTGTCAAAGACTATGTTTATTTGTGAAATAGAGAGTTCTTTGTGGAAGCATGTGTACTTAAGTCATTGCGTATTTGTGTCTGATTGTGCTTGCGCCTATGTGTGGGCATACGTGTGTGCGTAAGTGAATGCATGTATGGGAACCTTCTTGTGAAAGTGTCTATGTGCATCTGAGTGTATGTATACATATGTATGTACATATGTGTGGCATTGCATGTGTGTACGTGTATGTGCTTCTGAGTGTGAGTTCATGCTTCTGTATGCGTCTCTGGGGGTCCTTGAGAACGTTTGTGTCTGCGTGTGTGCACGTCTGTATGTGTGCATTTGTACGTGTATGTATTAGTACAAGCATGTGTGCATCTGTGCACGTGTGTCTGTATGTGCGTGTGTTTATGTGTGTGAGAGAGAGATAGTTTGTGAATGCCTGCATCTCTTTTTGTATCTGACTGTATCCACCTGTGAGTGCGTGAATGAAACCCAATAATTCAGTGTGAATGCTTATATTATTGTGCGTGTATGTTTGCGTGCGTGTGTGTCTTTGTGTGTACACTTTTTCATGAGTGTGTGTGCATATGTGCGTGTGTGTGAGAGTGAGGGTTGATGTGCTTGTACTCATCTCTGTGCGTGAGTGTGTGTTTCTGTGTGAGTTGTATATGAATGTGCCAGAGAGTGAATGTGTGTGCGTCTGTGAATGCAACTGGGAATGTGTTTATGTGAGGCTGCTATTCCGTTTGCGTCTGGAAGATAGAAAGCCTGTTTGTGTGTGTGTGTGTACATGTGTTTATTTCAGTGTCTGTGTGCTTTAATGTTCATGTGCGTTTGTCTGTGCATATGTTGGTGCACTTCTGTAAGTGTTTATGTGGGAATGCGAGCATGTTTGTGGGAGAGATAGAGCCTGCTTTTCTGTGTGTATCTGTGGTGTATTTCACTGTCTGTGCGCTTTATTGTGCGTGTGTGCTAGTGTGTGAGTGTGTGAACAGGAATGTGTATTTGTGTGATAGATGGTGATTGTGTGAAAGCGCGTGTGTGAGTCAGTATGTGAGTGTTCCTGAGTGAGCATGTGTGTGCTCATGCACTTGTGTGTATTTAAACGGGTGTAAGAATCTTTTAGTGTGGGAGTGTTTCTTTGCATGTCAGTGCATCTATATGTGTGTGCTTACGTGTGTTTGCTGTAAGTGTGCGGTTGGGATTGTTTGTGTGTGTGTGTGTGTGTGCTTGAGAGTGTATGAAAGAGAGGGTGAGAGAGATGGAGAGAGGGGGTGGGGTGATTTATGTGTCCCTTCGAGATTGAGTGATTCAGTTTTACTGTATGTGTTTATGAGTGCCTGTGTATGCGTGTGCATGTGTGCGTGTGCCTTGTTGTGTGAGTGCTTGTGTGTTTGTGTGTGTGTTGGTGAGTGCAGCTGTTTGAATCTGTGTACGTGTTTGTGTTTCTGAGACTGAAGTACGGTGTCTGTCCGCTTTACAGTAAGTATGTGTTTTTTACGTGTATGTGTGTGCGTGTGTGTGCATGTATTTATTACAGTGTGTGTTATTGTGAAATAAACAAAGTTTGTGTGGTGGCTTGTCTGTATGATTCAATGTGCGCTGTGTGTGCGTCTGTGTGCGCTGCTTTTTGTGCGGTGGTGTGTGTTTATGTGTGTGCTTATGCATATGCATGTGGGTTGGCATGTGTAAATTTGTGCGAGAGAGCTTCAGTGTTATAATGTCTATTTGAAAGTTAGGGTGTATATACGAATGTGTGCTAAGGTGTGTGGTCATGCATGAGATCTGAGTGTTTGTTCTAGCTCTTTGGGTGTGCTTCTGTATGCTTCTGCGTGTATTCTTGATTGTTTGTGAGACTGAGGGAGAGAAGTAGAGTGTCTGGCGTGTGTGTCTGTGTATGTGGGTGTACGTGCGTGTCTGTGAGGTCGAGTGTATGTGAGGCAGTGTGTTTATGTGTTTGTGTGTGATTGTATATTTATGTGTTTCTCAATGTAATTGCTTGTATTTATATGTATGCGTGTGACTCTGAGTTTATGTAATGTGTGCATGTTTGACCGTCTGTGTGCCTATTTGTCCTGAATTTGTGTATACATATGAGCATGTGATTGTGTGTAAACGTTTTTGTGAGTGCCTGTACTTGATTATGTATGTGTGAGTGAGTATGTGTGTTTGTGCATGTATATATGCATCTTGGCATTGACTGCATCTCCATGGGCGTGTGGGTTCATGTTTGTGTGTGTGTGTGTGTGCATTTCTCTGCCTGTGCGCTTAATTAAAAGTTTCTGTTTTGTGTTTGTGTGTGTGCGTTTACATGTGTGTGTAACAATTTGTGCAATTGTGCTCATGTGATAGCATCTGTGCATGTGTGTGAGTGTATGTGTCTTTCTGTGCGTGCATGTGTGTGTACATGTGTGCTTGCATAGTTTAGTGCATGTGAGACTGCTTGAGTTTGAGAGTGCCTGTGTGCATGTTAGTGTGTATACATATGTGTACATATGTGTGTTGTCCTACATTAGTGTGAGTGTTCATGCTTCAAGCTATTTTTCTATGTTTCCATATGCTGCTGTGAGTGTGCTTGCATGCATGTGTCCGTGTGTGTGTGAGAGAGAGAGACAGAGAGGGGGAGAGTGAGAGACTGTGCCTTTTTTATGTTACTTGTGTGTATTTATGTAAGTTTGTGTCTGTGCGTGTGTATGTATGTATGTGTGAGCGTGTGAGTGTTTGTGTGCATGTGAGTGATTGTGTGTGTGTGCACACTTCAGTGTCTTGTGCTTTATTGTAAGTCTGTGCTTTGTGTGTATGTGTGTGTTTGTGTGTGTGCTTGTGTGTTCGCGTGTAGGCCTGTGTGTAATTGTCAAACAGACAGTGTCCGTGTGATGGCATATGTGCGTGTGAGTCATTGTGTGTACTTGCATATGTATGTGTTTGTGTGGGCGCATGTTTGTGTGTGCACTTGAGTTTGCATCTGTGAGTGTGATTAAGTGTGAAAGAACAAGTTTGAATGTTAATGTGTATATACGTATGTGTGCTGGTGGCGTGGCCCTGCCTGAGTGTCAATGTTTTTGTTCCTAGCTGTTTGTGTATGCTTCTGTATCGTTCTGTGATTGTGCTTCATCATTTCTTTTTCTGAGGGAGATAGAGGCAGAGGGAGAGAGAGAGTGTGACGGAGAGAAAGCATGTGCAACAGTGTTTGTGCCCCGCATGTGCGTCTGTGTCTATGTGTTCCTGCGTGTATTCATCTGCATTTCCAAGTTTGCATCTGATTGTGTATGTGCATCATTATGTGTGTGTGACTGTGTGTGTGTGTGTGTGTGTGTGTGTGTGCGTGTGTGTGTGTGTGTGTGTGTGTGTGTGTGTGTGTGTGTGTGTGGGTGTGTGGGTGTGCGTGAGTGAAACTGTGAATGTGTTTATGTGAAAAGGCAAGCGTGTGTGTGGGTGAAAAAAGCTTGTTTGTATGTGTGTAAATTTCCGTACCTGTGCACTTTTTTGTTTGTGTGTGTTTGATAATGCGTCTGTTAGTGCATCTGTGTGTGTGTGTTTATTTGACAGTACGAGCGTGATATGGGAGAGATAGAGCTTGTTTACATGTGTGTCTTTCAGTGATTGTGCGCTTTATTGTGTGTGTGTGTTTGTGTGAGAGCATGTGTGTGAAAGAGCAAGTCTATGCTTGAGATAAGCGGTGATTGTCGGACAGCATGCATGTGTCTAAGTCAAGATGGGTGTATGTTTCTGTCTGTGCATGTATGTGCTCATGCATGTTTGCGTATGTGAATGTGTGTAAGAGTGCTTGAGTGTGTGAGCGCCAATCTGTATGTCAGTGTGTATATGTGTGTGAGCTTATGTGTGTTTTCTGCAAGTGTGCGGGCATGATTGTGTGTGTACTTGTAGGTGTGCATGAAAGAGAGAGACAGAGAGAAGGGGATGGGGTTCTCTAACTGTCCATGTGAGATTGCATGAGTCACTGTTTCTGTATGTGTTTGTGTGTGCATGTGCATGCTTGTGCATGTATAGCTGTGTCTGTTTTTGTGGTAGTGTGGATGCTTGTGCGTGTGTAGCTGTTTGAATCTGTGAGTGTGTGATTGTGTTTGTGTAGGTGAAATTCTGTACGCTTCATTCAAAGTCTGTGCTTTCTGTGTGTATGCATATATGTGAGACTCTGTGCGTGTGTTTTGTGTGTCAGTAAGAGTGTGTGTAATTGTGAAATAAACAGTATTGGTGTGGCAGCATGTGTGTGTGATTCATTGTGTGACATTTGTGTGTGTGTTAGTGTGTGTTTCTGTGTGTTCTTGTGTATATGCATGTGTTTGCGTATGTACATTTTTTGAATATGCTTGAGTGTGAAAGATCCTGTGCGCAAGTTCATGATTGCATACATATGTGTGCTTTTGTGCGTGGTCCTGATTGAGTGTGATTGCATTTGTTTCTACCTCTTTGTGTATACTTCTGCTTGTTTCTGCTTATTATTGACTGTGTGTGTGTGTGTGTTTGTGAGAGAGAGAAAGAGACTGAGTGTGTGTGTGTATGTGTGTATGTGCGTGTGTGAGAGGGAGAGTATTTGCAACACTGTATGTGTGTGCTTGTATTTGTGTGTTGTGCATACTTATGTTTTTGTCAGTGTAATCGACTGCATTTGCATGTCTTGGTGTAACTCTGTGTGTTTGCGTTTGTTTATTTGTGTGTGTGCATGTCTGACTGTATGTGTGTGTATGTGTGCCTGAATTTGTCTGTTTATCTGAGCATGTGTATGTGTGTAAACGTCTGTGTTAGTGCCTGTGCCCGATTATATATGTCTGTTTGAATATGTGTGTAATTATGAATGTATGCATGGTTGTTCTGTCTGTATCAATGTGGTTGTTTGTGTGAATGTGTGTATGCGTCTTCGCGTATGTGTGTGCGGGAAAGACAGAAATAGAGACAGAGAGAGAGAGAGAAATAGATAGTGTGTCTGAGAGGTATTTATGTGCATCTTATTTTTGATGTTATCTTCTGGGCGTATATGTATATGAGGTTTTGTATTTGTGAAATAGACAGTGTGCATGTGACAGCATGTGTGCATGTGTGTGTGAGTGTTTCTGTGCGTGCATGTCTGTGCATGCCTGTTTGCATATGTGAAAGCGTATGAGAATGCGTGGGAGTGAGATTGTCTGTGTTCATCTTTAATGCATTTGACTAATGAGTGCTTATGTGTGTGGTCCTGCATCAGTGTGAGTCTGCTTGATTGTGGCTTTTTTGTATGCTTCTGTGAATGTGTATGTGTGGGAGAGAGAGAGAGAGAGAGAGAAAGAGAGAGAGAGAATTAGAGAGAGAGATATTGAGAGTTCCTGTTTATGTGTGTGCCTTTCGACCATTGGGTATGTTTATGACAGAGAGAGAGCAGGGGGTGGGTATAGACCTACAGAGTGAGAGCGAGACATAGAGAGAGAGAGAGAGAGAGAGAGAGAGAGGGAGAGAGAGGGAGAGAAAGAGAGAGAGTGTGTTTATGTGTGTGCGTGCCTGTCTGTCTGTCTGTTTGTTCATCTGTGTCTGAACGTGTGCTTGTTTCTGAGTACGTGATTGTTTGTACACGTTTTTGTGAGTGCATGTCAGTATGATTATGCATGATTACGTGGGGTATGCATGTAAGGATATTTAAGCTGCCTGTATCTGTTAGGGTGCGCATGCGTATGTGTGTTTGGCAGTGAATTTAAGTCTGTGTGAGTGTTTGTGTGTGTGTGTGTGTGTTTATGTGTGTATGTATGTGGTTCTCTGTGTGTGTGAGTGAGGGGTTGCCTATTTTTTTATGTTTTTGTGTGTTTTTGAGTGATGTTTTGTCTGTGTATGTATATCTGTGCCCTTCAATTGAAGTCTGTGTATTTGTGCGTGTGTGTGTGTGTGCATTTGTGAAATAAATAGTGTTTGTCTGGCAGCATGTCTGCATGTGTTATAGTGTGTTTATGTACGTAGAAGTGTGTGTGAGCACACGTGATTGCTTAAGTGACTGTGTATGAGAGTGCTTGAGTGTGATGTTGTCTGTGTGCATGTTAATGTCTGTGTACGTTTGTGTGTGCATTGCGTGAGAGTGGATGTGTATTTACGTGTGTGTGAGATTGCTTGAGTTCGAGAGTGTCCGTTTGCATGTCAGTTTGTCCATATATGCATTTGTGAGTATGTGTGTGGCTCTGCGTGAGTGTGTGTGTTTACCTCCAGCTGTTTTACTTCTGTGATTGTGCTTGAGTGTGCGTATATGTAAGGGGGAGGGACAGATAGTTATAGAGGGAATGATAAAGGGAGAGAAATATTGACAGAGAGTTTGTATATGTATGAGTCTGTGCGTGTGTGAGAGACAGATATTATTATACATAAAACTGCGTGCTCTGCGTGTGCTTCTGTGTATGTATGTGTTACTGTGTGCGTTTGCCTGCTTTTGATATGTCAGCATATGTCTGTCTGTCTGTCCTTCTGTCTGTGTGCCTAAGTGAGTCTGAGCATGTGTGTGTTTCAGAGTGTGTGACTGTGCGTATTCGTCTTTGTGATTGCATATACGTGTGAGTGCCTATTGCTGATTATTTCTCAGTGGTTGTGAGTATGTATTTTTTTTTGTTAATTCTGTTGGTGTCTGTGTTTCAATGTGTTTGTCCATGTTTCTGAGAGAGATAGAGTGAGATATCGTGAGAGAGATGGAGAGAGAGAGACAGCGTGAAAGGAGACAGAATGTGAGCATGTTTCTTTTTTTGTACGTTAGTTTCTGAACGTACTTGCTTCAGTGCATTTATTTGCATGTGTACTTATGTGTGAGAATGAGAGTCTATGTTTGAGTATGTGTGCAAGAGTGTATGCATTTGTAAAATACACGGTATTCCTGTGATAGTTTGTGTGTGTGAGTCATTATGTACGCGTATGAGGCTGTTTCTGTGTGATTCTGTGCTTGTACGTCTGTGCGCAGGTTAGTGTTTGTATACGTATGTGTTCTTGTGTGTGTGCTACTGCATGAGTGTGAGCTGTTTGTTTCTAGCAGCTCGTGTATGCTTCTGTATGCCAAGCTGAGTGCGGTTGTGTCTGTGTGTGTATGAGTGACAGAGAGCAAGAGAGAGAGAGAGAGAGAGAGACGGATAGCGAGAGAAAGTGTCTGCTTGTGCATGTGTGCTGCAGAGAGACTATGTGTGAAAGTGTCCATGCTCTGCGTGTGCGTTTGTGTATTTATGTGTTTCTGTCTGTTCTCTTCTGCTTTTTTATCTCAGCGTGTGTCTCATTTGTGACTGTGTGTGAGTGTATGTGTGTGTTTGTGCATGTGTGCCTGTCTGTCTCCCTGGGAATGTGTGTCTAATGTGTGTGTTTTTACGATTATGTCATTGTGTGTACATGCCTTTGTGAGTGCAGGTGTGCGTGATTGTCTCTATCTGATTCTGTATGAATGCGTCTGTATGTGATTGTGTGAGTATGGATGCATGTAACTTTGTTCTATTTCCATTTGCCTGTGTGTCGAGGTGTGTGTGCGTGCTCCTCTCTGATTGTACTTCTGTAAAAATGGGTCTGGTTTCTGATTTATTTTCTTCTAGTGTGCTGAGTACATGTTACATTTCTAAAAAGTTTATTTTCTTATATGCATCTGTGTTTCTATGGAGTAATATTTCTAATCTTTTGCCTTTCTAATTGTGTGCTGAAGAATTGTTTAACCCTTGGTATGATTTTTAACTTTACAAGAAAGCATGATTTGCGACTGTTCCTAAAACATCACAGCAATGGAGGGGTGAACTAATCCTTGCCAGGAATACATATTAGTGCAGTTAGTTGAGAAGTGAGAAATTGAGATTTAAAAAACAAACATCTTTCCTGGGTCTGGTCACCCCCGGCTCACTGCCAGTCGTGAATTTTCCCATCACTGCTGCATCCTCCAGTTATCCCATCGATCCCAATCACCGTTTTTTCCGCACGTGACTTCTGACTCACCCGTCATTCATGATTTTCCTCGCTCCTTAACTGGATTTTTCTGTTTATTTTTCTGCTTCCTTCCGCTGTATCACCGACCTTCTCTGAAGTTTTATCGCGTCCATTTTATACAATACATCACAACAAGCAGTTTATCATTTGAAGCTGACAACAAATACTGAACCAAAATTGCATTTTTTTTCCCAGTCTAATATGTCACTTTATTTCCACCTTTCTCACAGTGAACTTAATCACAATTGTGATCCTCAAATGTAAAAACTGTGGTCTATCCAAATGTGTCACTTGTTACCTGGTGGCCATGGCAGTGGCGGATCTATTGGTCGTCATCCTGGACCTGATATTGAGACACATTCCGATTGTTTTTGGAGAACACTTTTACTTCCTGGCTGCCATCCCCGTGTGTAATATCCACGCCGTCCTGCTTTATTCAGCCACTGACTGCTCTGTCTGGTTCACTGTCACGTTCACCTTAGATCGATTTGTGGTCATTTGTTCTGCAAAGCTGAAAAGACTTTTTTGCAGCGAGAAAACAGCGTCTGTGGTCGTGGGAGCAGTTACTGTGCTGAGCTGTTAAAAGAACATTTTCTGGTATTTTATGTTAACAGGTCAGTATTGGCTGACGAACATCCCCTGGTTTTGTAAAGTCAAAAGCAATGTTCAAATCTCTCCATTCTGGATAACAATCGAATTCCTCCACCACATTTTAACCCCATGTGTCCCATTTGCCCTGATTCTGCTGCTCAATATTCTCACCATCAGGCACATTGTAGTGAGCAGCAGAGCCCGCAGGAGACTCCGGGCGTACAGTAATGTGGAGAGTCCCAGAGACCCTGAGATGCAGAGCCGAAGGAAATCCATCATTTTACTGTTTGTGATATCAGCCAATTTCGTACTGTTATGGTCAACTTTAATTGTCTATTCTGTGTGGAGGCGGCTGTGGAATTTGGGCTTTGTTTCTTTTCAGTTGTATTGGTTTCTTCAAGAATTGGGCTTCATGCTGCAGCTCCTGAGCTGCTGCACTAACACTGCAATTTACGCTACAACACAGACTCCGTTCAGACAACACTTGAAGA
This sequence comes from Isurus oxyrinchus, assembly GCA_026770705.1. Lineage (NCBI taxonomy): Eukaryota > Metazoa > Chordata > Chondrichthyes > Lamniformes > Lamnidae > Isurus > Isurus oxyrinchus. The sequence goes on from JANJGN010000116.1 coordinate 118,307, forward strand.
ATGTGTTGAAATATCCCTTAACCTTAATACTTCAATTAACTCACTGATAAGAATAACTCAATTACTGGGTGTTGCTATTGTCTGAGCTGCCTCTCCATCGTGGTTAATCCTCACTGACTGAACAGAAAAAGAGACACAACGCCAAACGTCATTGAACTCCCATTGGCCAGGCTGAATGAACATAATTACTACTCCTTCCTGATATGTCAGAAAAATACAGCCCTAGCATCACTGCTTTCCTATTGGCTGGACTGTCTGTCCATCATTGCTACCTCTTATTGACTAGAAAGGATAAGAATTCCCTCCACCTCTGCATTCCATTGGCTATTCCTCATTGCTATCAATCACTGATTCGATGCAAAACACAACCACTCACAGACCTTCCCTCCCTTTAGGCGAGCTGCTAGCACATAATCGCGATCCATCACAATAATTGGATAGAAATACTTCTGTTGGAAAGCAAGACCACAAATCCCAAAGAGCATTGGGATGTCGCGTCAGACAGAGTGAGCTCATTCAGATGAAGCGAAAGAGAGTAAGGGAGAGAAAGATAAAGATGATGGATTGAGGAAACAGGGATATGGACGTAGAGAGAGTTTGAAGATATAGTGTGAAAGGCAGAGCCCAAGAAATGGAGACAGGTGGAGGGAGGGAGAGAGTCAAATTGGAAAATAATAATGTAACAACAAGAGGGAGGCAGAGAGATGGACAGAAAAAAAGCAGAGAGAAGTCATTGATGGAAACAGTGAGAGAGAGGGACAGAGGGAGGAACAAATGTAAGGAGAAGCGCTGAATGGCACAAATTATCTGTTGCCAATATGGAGGGTGCCTCCAATTTGGCAACGTGATACAGCTTGTGGGATCTTGCTGTTAGAAATTCGTCTGCAGCTTTTTATGCACGATAACTTTTAATGTAATTAATTATTTGACTGTGGAAAGTCGACAATGATTTGGAATTAAATTCTGAAATGTGAAGCGGCTCTATAACTGTGTGTTGCCTTATTTCAATAATTCCTGGGTTTTAGTTCCAATCACACATTAGACAAACGATATGTTTTGGTGAGGTGGGGGATGTGGCCCTTCATTTGTTTTTTGGAATCTGACAGCAGCTATATCCCCCAACCCATTTATAGGCGTGAAGTTAGATGCTTCTAAGGATTGGTTCGTGATGGGAGGAGGGCACATGTCTAATGACACCTCGCAGCTCGTGTGGTCTTGAGGTCCACAACATACCTGCAGCCTCTCCTGCACTGTAACTGTGGCGAGGCAGACACAATGAATCTTACTGAAGAGCTGATTGTGGATAGCATCCTTTGTACTCAGCCCAATCCTCCTCACCCTCAAAAAACTCTAGGTAAGTCATCCCTAAATATACAACATGGCAATCGCTTTCTCCGTCGTTATTTAAGTCTGTGAGACAGGAAACACTTCAGAGAGCATTTCATTCAAGATAACCCTGAGGTAAGGATAAAAATGGACAGCGACATTGACTGGAATGACTGACTAAGTAGTGGGGTGCAGTGAATTGGAGAACGACAATCCTGGCTGAGTGGCTATAGGATAACTCATCGACTCATAGAATTTTCAACAGAGTTAAAGATAATTTGCTCCTTTCATTTCTGCGGCCATCAGCAAAGGCCTGACTATGCTCATTCTATTTACCAGCGATCGGCTCATAGACCTAGAGGCAGTGGTAACAATAGTGAATATCTACATATTTCTTTAGTGTTGAGACATGTTGAATCAGCCAGCTTTTCAGGAAGAGCATTCCAGATTCGCATCACCCTCAGTTTGAAAGAAATTCTCCTCAGTTTCCCGCTTAGCCTTCTACATCTTTAACTAAATATATGGCCCCTGTTAATTCACCCATCTACTAAGGGGAAAAGCGCCTCTCCAGCCACCCTTACAATAACCCTCATAATCTTATACACCTCTATCAGGTCCCCTCTGAACATTCGCTGCTCCCTGGAAAACAACACCAGCCTAGTGAATGTTTCATCATTGCCCAGATCTTCCAGCCCAAGTAGCATCCTCATATATCCCCTGTGCACCATCACCTGTTCAATCAAATTCTGTCTTTAATGTGATGACAAGGACTGCGCTTGTAAACCAAACAGAAATTTGTACAGCTCCAGCAAACCCTCTCCACTATTGTACTCTGAGCTTCAGCTACTAAAGGCTTCTTAACAAACTTATGCTCCTGCTGTGCTACCCTTATGGATCTGTGGAGATGCACACCAAGGTTCCACGGATCTTCAGTACTTGCCAGGGTCCTACTGTTCATAGTCCATTGCATTGTTAGCCATTACCAAGCCCGTTACCACACACTTTTGATGGTTGGATTCCATTTGCCCCTACTCTGCCAATCTGCCAAAACCATTGATAAACTCTTAGATTTCACAGGATTTCTTCTCAGTATTTACCACCCAACAATTTTAGTCCAATCCACAATCTTCTTGTTCATTTCTCCTAAATTTAACTCCAATTCATGTATGCACACCGCAAACAGCAAGGGGACCGGCACTAGGCCTTGTGAAACCACACTGGAAACCGACTTTCAGTCACAGAAACAACCCTCTGCCATCAAGCGCTGCTTCTTGCTTCTCAGCCAATTTTGTATCTTGCCATTTTCCTTGGATCCCAAGGGTTTTTTCCTACTTGACCCATCTCCCATGAGGGGCCACATCAAAAGCCTTGCTAAAGCCCGTTTAGAGCACATCAATTGTATTACGCTCATCAATTCTCCAAGTTGCTTCTTCAAAAAAGAACAATGTCAAATAGGACATTCCCTTAACAAATCTATGCTGACTATTCTGGATTAATTCGTTTCTCTCAAATGCATTTGCATGCTGCCCCACATAATTCTTCCTAGTAAATTTCCCATCTACGAGGCGGTACTGATTAGCCTTTAATTTGCTGGTCAAAACCTTCCATGGTTCTAAAATAATCAGTTAACTTTGACAGTCCTCCAGTTCTGTAGATAATGAAGATTTGAAAATTATTTAAAGAGCCACTTGTTTACCTCCCTTGCCTCCCTCACGAGCAGGAGATACATTTCATCTGGACGAGCGTATTGCGCCACTTTAAGTCCGCTAACCTGCTAGTACCTCCTCTCTGTCTATGTTAACTCGTCCAAAATTTCACAGCTCTGCACTTTGATGCAGATACCTGCGTTGTTCTTTTCCATTGCGAATAAAAATCACAGCGTATTAGCTGAAAACTGTAACGACATCTTTTGTGACCACACCGATAACTGCTACGATAACTGCTTGATGATCCTATTCTTTCTCTCGTTATTTTATTGCTCTTTTTAAACTAAAAAAACTAAATAACCATTTATTTCTTTTTAATCTAACACTCAATGCTAAGTTACCCCTTGCAATTTTTGAGTTCCTCTAGGAGGACTGTCATATTGAGCCATTGGTATCTAGTATAAGCTTCTCTTTCTTTTCTCAATCCTAACCCTGTATGTCCCTTGACATGGAGCTTGTCATTACGGAAACCTATTTGCCCTGTTCTCTCGCTATTTCCTGCTTGAATTCCAAGCAACTGCCCTGACACATTTTGATCTCCTATTAGGTGCTCACAGTCCACTTGGGCCAAATCGAACCCCATCATATCAAAATTAGCCTTTCCCCAATATAGAACTTTTATTCCAAGGCGAAACCTCTCCTTTTCAATAACTCCTTTAAATTTAACAAAATTATGGTCATTTTTGCCAACATGTTCCCCCACTGATACAGCTTCTACCTGACCAAGCTCATTTACGAATATTTGATCCAAAACTGATCGGTCCCTTCTTGGATTGTCTACATATTTACCAGAAAAGTTCTCCTGCGAGTAATTTAAATGAATTCTCTTGCCCCACCTTGCATCTTAATACTATCCCAGTTAATAGACATTTGTGCAGGTAATATTTCCTACTACCACTGCACTATTATTCTTACAATAATCTGAAGTTTGATTGAATAGTTAATCCTTTACCTCTCCCTTGACTCATTTGGGAGCTAATGGCACACACCCAACAGCGTGTTTGCACCTTTTGTGCTTTTTACTGCTACCCATATGGCCTCATTTGAGGGCCCTTCCAAATAAAATCCCTCTTTGCTGCTATAATTGATTCCTTGATCGATATTGCGACCCCGCCTCCTCTGCTATCCCCCTCGCTACCTTGTCTGAATGTCCATTTGCCAGGATTGTTGAGTTTCCAATCCTGCTCTGCTTTTAGCCATTTCTCATTAATAGCATTGACATCGATGTGCCTATCTGTGCCCTCGGATCCTCTGGCTTTTTACCTCGAACGCCTTGCATAAAGCATACATTCTGTTTAGTCTTGCAAAACATACTTAATTGGTATCGAGCCAATATCCTCTAACTTCGAGAAACACGTACTCACATTTAAAATTCTAGTTCCTTCCAAGCTGCTCCCGCATCAGAACTCTGTTTCAGGATTGTTTTACCCTGAGAATTTAGTTTACATCTGTCCCGAGGGCATTGGAAATTCTCGCTGCAACAATTTTGGTCCCGTTCCTGTTCAGATATAACCCGTCTAATTTGATTAGGCCCCACCTCCCACAGAAGCGTTCTCGATGCCCCCGGAATCCAAATCTGCCCCTCCTGCACTAGCTCTCAAGCCACGTATTAATCTTTCCTTTCCTTCTATTCCTATTTTCAGTGCTGCGTAGCACCAGGAAGACTCTGGAGATTAATAACTTTGAAGTCCTGCTTTCCAATTTGCTACCTAACTCCATAAAATCTGCTTCCAGGAAAACATTTCTTCCATATCAATAGTTCAAACATGGACAACGACATCTGCCTGTTCAGTTTGCTCTTTGGAATGCCCTGCAGCCATCTGGTGACTCGTGAAGGCTAAAGAAGGTGCACATACTGGCATACAGGCGAAAAAGTAGAATGTATGAATAGGAGAAGAAGCTTCAGAATTCTGTCAAAAAACAACTTAGAAATATTGACATATGGCAGTGTTGGAGGAGGCGTGTGAAGGTTGTGTGAATGAAAACATATTAAGGTGGATAAAAAAGGGAAAAAACAGGATAAGACAATAAATGGAAGAAAATGAAAACAGCTATAATATAAAATTTAAAAATAAAAACAAAGGGATTTTAAATGGTATTAAAGTGGAGGAGTGTGCTCATGGTCCAAACTTATTTAACTCATTGTTAATTTTGGAAAACTGCGATGAGCTGAATTGGAACTTTGCGTTGGGGTAGACTGGAACATTGCAGCAGGCCAAGCACGGACATGTAGGCATTGGAGTAGGATGATGTGTTGACATGGTTAGCGAAAAGAAGATCTAGGTCATGTTTTCTGACAGACCACATGTGTTCCATGAATAGTCAACCATTCCAATTTGATCACCAAAATGAAGAGGAGACCGTAATCTGAGGAGCGAAAGTTTTATTCTGCATCTGGCTCCATGCTGCACCTCCCCTGTGATTGTTTGATTGTGACACTTTGGACGAAAATGTATCCTGTATGTAATCCCATGCTGTACCTGATGAGGGATCATTTAATGCAGAAAGTGCAGAGGAAAGACAAGTCTACATCCAAACAAGTATTGTTTTTGTAGAGGGAGTGTTATATGTGGACATTATAGTGGGAGTGTTACCCTCTATCTAACACTGTATTGCACCTATGCAGGTGTGTTTGTTCAACACAGTGTACATGGCGCTTTAATCAGTATCTAACCCCGTGCCGTATCTGTGTAGCGTGCCTTTGAGTGGACAGTGTAGAGAGATACTTGTACTTCATCTAACCCAGTGCTGTAATTCTAATGCAAGTGTTTGTTGGAGACAATGTAGAGATAGGATTACTTTATATTTAACCCTGTGCTGCACCTTAAGTTTCCACCACCACCAAAAGCACCACCACCACTACCGTACACATTAAATGGAAATGAACCATCTCTTCACCGTTCCTGTATCAGGTGTGCAATTCCTCTTTCCAAACTGTGGGATCTAAATCTTACTTTACAGTAATCGCTCTCGCTCTGTTGGGCCATCTGGCTGTACCCAGGCCCGACTGGCACTAATCTCAAAATGTAGTCTGCCATAGAACCCAGGGTATTTGCCATGACGAATTTCATCTAAAAAAGACCAACTGAGTTATATTGACTCAAAAAGCCAAGGTCTCCTGGAAATACATTTCTATCAGGTGTTTCCAGATCTCTAAAATTTTAATTCAGGAATCCGCTTCCCTGTCCTCTTATACCTCTATTGGCTGAGACCCACTGTCCTGCATTCAGAATCATGACATTTATTCAATAATTATCCATCTTTATTATGAAATGTTTTGTTTCACTTTCACTGTTGTTGGGGCTGCACTCATCTAGGCGAGAAGGCAGATTGTGTACGAAATAGCCCAGGCAAATATGATCATTTTTTAACCAGTAGTTTAACATTGACATTTACATCTACATCTTTTGGACATAAGGAGGTGGAGATAAGACTCTCTCGGGGGGATGGGGTGGGGGGTGGTGTTTGTGGGGGGGCGGTTTTGTGGGGGACGGTTGGGGTGGGGCGATACAAAACTGGGCTGAGAAGGAAACAACATTTTGTGTATTTCTGAAGCTTTAGATTTCGTGCCTGTTTCTCTCGTTGCAGATAACGGTGTTTCCATGTGTGGGATACTGAGGCCACAGCTGATAAAGGGTGAATAAGTCTGTGGAATGAACTGATTACATGAAGTGACGCAAATAATCTTAAATATGTAAATCAATCAGCTCCCACTTCACATCATTACTGTCGGGCCGAGCAATTCAAATCAGCTATTCCTTTGAATAATTATTACAGTGATAACGTTCTCTGGTTGGCGTATCTTTCAAAATTTGTTTATGTATAATTTCTGGTTTGAAGAAGATATATTGATGATGAGTTATTATTTGTTGTTACACTTTCATGGGATTTGATGCTTGATGGCTGAACCAACAATTATTTCCATTCATTAGATGATTTTATGAACATGATGGTGAGCTGCCTCCTTCAACTGCGGCAGTTCCAGTGGTGGAGGTACACCAACAGCGCTGTTAGGAAGGCAGATTTCGGGATTTCAACCTTTGATAGTGACAAAAAGGGGGCCAATTATGAAGTCAGGATGGTACATTGATCGGATGTAAAATCCACGTGATGATGTTCCCCCATATCTGCTGCCATTGTCGCTCGAGATGGTAGAGGTACTTGATTTAAAATGTGCTGTAGAGGGAGCCGTGGTTTGTTTCTGCAATGAATCTTGTGGATGATACACACTGTTCCTACTGTGCATAGTTGGTGCAGGGGGTAGATGTAGATGGTGGTAGAGAGGGTCTAAATCTTCTAGAACGTTGTTGGAGCTGCTCTCCTCCAGGCGACTGCGGAGTTTCCATCACACACCTGGCTTGAGAATTATTGACAGGCTTTGGTTGTAGGGAGCTAAATTAATAGTTGCAGGGTTCCTGGCCTATGAACTGCACTCGTAGCCATAGTTTTTCTTTTATATATATAGCTGACGTAGATCAGTCTGTGGTCATTATTATCTGTCAGGCTGTTAATAACGAGGGATTCAGCGATAGCAATGCCTATAAAAGTCAAGGGGCCATGCTTGCACTCTCTCTTATTGGAGACTGCCTTCGGTGATGTGATGTGTTTCCCCTAACAGTCAGCATAGTCCTGGGTAATGTCTAGGTCTCTATGTACTTTGTAGTTTAACTGCTTCGGCTACTAAGGACTTCTGAATGGTGCTTAACATTCGGGTCTTTTGGTGGAAGGAAGTTCCTGATAAAGCAGCTGAAGGTGGTTGACCCTCCATGAGAACTACTGCAGTGACATCCTGGAACTGAAATGATTGACCTCTAACTACCAGAGCATCATTCCTTTGTACCAGGTAGGAAGTTAACCAGTGGAGAGCTTTCCCCATGATTCCCAATGACATCAGTTTTGCTGGGATCCTTGTTGCGACATTTAGTCTATTGTTGCCTTGATGTAAAGGGCGTCCTCTTTCACCTCATCTCGGGAGGTTAGGTCTTTTGCCCATGTTCCAGTTAAAGAGCGTGATGAAGTGAGGGGCAGAGTGATCCTGGCGGAACCCAAACTGAGAGTTATGGAGGAGCTTATTGCTGAGTAAATGAAAAGTAAATGTGTTGAAGATGCTTTGCATTAGTTTGCTTGGACCGAGTAGCCCCATCATAGACCGGCGACTGGACGTGTTGTATTCATCCTTACATTTGCTTGGAGGATATACCAGGACAATTTTCCACATGGCCGGCTAGATACCAGTAGTGAAGCTGTACGGGAACAGCTTGGCTAGGCGGGTATCAAGTTTTGGAGAACAGCTCTTCAGCACTATTGCTTTAATTTTTTCAGGGCCAATGGTCTCTATATTGCCCAATGTCTTCAGCCATCCCTTGCTATCACGTGGACTGACTCAGTTTGGCTGAAGGCTGACATCGATGTAGGGTTATGCTCACTAGGGTGAGATCGATCAACCAGTGGGCCTCCAAGTGTTTTGAATTTGAAGCTTTATAGCTGTTGACGAGTGATTGGAATCATTTTTACTCAAGTTAGAACACCATCATCTTCCCAAAATTAACCTTCATGGATTGTGAGGAACATCTCGCTGTTTTGTACCGTGTTTGATCATCAAACAAAATTAATTGAATTGTTAATGCGAGTAAATCAAGACCTATAAAATATTTCTAACCTATTGCATGATAGTAAAGAATAGTAAGACTTCTGTGTAAATTGCTGAGTTCAATTAAACGGAATCTGTAAGTAGCAGAGGCAATTATTTACCATTGAGATGATATAACAATTACAGTCAGTGCCAGGGCAGCATCATCCAATGTTCAATTTATCTTTGCAAAACTGCACACTTCTGCTGCCACATAATGCATTTTACTGACCACACTGTAAATGCCCAATTCAATACATTAATGCCCGACCTCTTTTATGTTATTACATGTTCAATCACAGGACTGACTACATCTTTTAAAAATATTCAGCTTTTAATCGAACACACCCTCCAGCAATGAGAATATGGTGGCCGTGTGTGGTAGATGTGGAGGGAGGACAAAAATTTTTTTTCCGACGTTGGGAGACCTGGTCGGATTCTTCCCGTCCGAATACAAGGCAGTTTAAATGTGGCCCCCATTTCCCACGGTTAAAGTCGGGAACACATGATTCATCTCACGAATGCTCATTAACTTAGCATCAGACGAGAGCATAGTGGGCTTCACGCCCTAACCAGTATCATTCTCACCATTCGGATTCCAGGCCTGGCAACCTGTCGTGCATGGTGTGAGTGAGAACTCTCTCTAACCAAACTGATCGTGCAGACACCGTTCAACCAACTTTATTAGGTGCCTGGGTCTTGGGCCCAGGTGATGGTATGATGGCAAGGTATAGGAAAAAGACACAAAGGGAGGTGGGGGAGGCGTGCGGAGGGTTGCATCCTTAAAAAGCACCTGAGGGTCTGAATGGAATTCAGAAAAGAGGTGGCATCGAATGTGGTTTTTAAAATAAATCCTGGATGGTAATCTCTGAAGGGAATTTTGGGAGTTTGCCTGTAAATGGCTGACACACGTGGCCTGCAAATGGTAGTGGGGAAGGTACTCTCTAAAGGTAGGGCGTCAATGGTTTTCTTTTTGGGTTTGGGCTCGTGCTTTGTGGTTTAGAGTCATTGCCTGTTCTGGACTGGTTAGCGCTGTGTTGAGGTCCTACAAGCTACCTGAGGGTTTAATTTCTTAGTGCATATGGTTACAGTGACATTGAGTAGGAAGATGACTTAGGATGGGATGATAAATATGCAAAACAAAAACAGAATTACCTGGAAAAACTCAGCATGTCTGGCAGCATCGGCGGAGAAGAAAAGAGTTGACGTTTCGAGTCCTCATGACCCTTCGACAGAACTTGATTTCGAGTCCAAGAAAGAGTTGAAATATAAGCTAGTTTAAGGTGTGTGTGTGGGGGGCGAAGAGATAGAGAGAGAGAGAGGTGGTTGTGTAGACAAGCAAGCAGTGATAGAAGCAGATCATCAATAGATGTCAGTGACAATGGTACAAAAGAACACATAGGTGTTAAAGTTAAAGTTGGTGATATTATCGAAACGAATGTGCTAATTAAGAATGGATGGTAGGGCACTCAAGGTACAGCTCTAGTGGGGGTGGGGGGAGCATAAAAGATTTTAAAATATTTAAAAATAATGGAAATAGGTGGGAAAAGAAAAATCTATATAATTTATAGAGAAAAAAAAAGGGGGAAAAGGGGGAAACAGAAAGGGGGTGGGGATGGGGGAGGGAGCTCACGACCTAAAGTTGTTGAATTCAATATTCAGACCGGAAGGCTGAAAGGTGCCCAGTCGGAAGATGAGGTGTTGTTCCTTCAGTTTGCGTTGGGCTTCACTGGAACAATGCAGCAAGCCAAGGACAGACATGTGGGCAAGAGAGAAGGGTGGAGTGTTAAAATGGCAAGCGACAGGGAGGTTTGGGTCATTCTTGCGGACAGACCGCAGGTGTTCTGCAAAGCGGTCGCCCAGTTTACGTTTGGTCTCTCCAATGTAGAGGAGACCACATTGGGAGCAACGAATGCAGTAGACTAAGTTGGGGGAAATGCAAGTGAAATGCTGCTTCACTTGAAAGGAATGTTTGGGCCCCTGGACGGTGAGGAGAGAGGAAGTGAAGGGGCAGGTGTTACATCTTTTGTGTGGGCATGGGGTGGTGCCATAGGAGGGGGTTGAGGAGTAGGGGGTGATGGAGGAGTGGACCCGGGTGTCCCGGAGGGAGCGATCCCTACGAATGCCGATAAGGGGGGTGAATGGAAGATATGTTTGGTGGTGGCATCATGCTGGAGTTGGCGGAAATGGCGGAGGATGATCCTTTGAATGCGGAGGCTGGTGGGGTGATAAGTGAGGACAAGGGGGACCCTATCATGTTTCTGGGAGGGAGGAGAATGCGTGAGGGCGGATGCGCGGGAGATTGGCCGGACACGGTTGAGGGGCCTGTCAACGACCGTGGGTGGAACACCTCGGTTAAGGAAGAAGGAGGACATGTCAGAGGAACCGTTTTTGAAGGTAGCATCATCGGAACAGATACGACGAAGGCGAAGGAACTGGGAGAATGGGATGGAATCCTTACAGGAAGTGGGGTGTGAGGAGCTGTAGTCGAGGTAGCTGTGGGAGTCGTTGGGTTTGTAATGGATATTGGTGGACAGTCTATCACCAGAGATTGAGACAGAGAGGTCAAGGAAGGGAAGGGAAGTGTCAGAGATGGACCACGTGAAAATGATGGAGGGGTGGACATTTGTTTAATTGACTGCCACTGCTTTTCAAGAAATGCCTACCTCCTTGGAGAAGTTATGTTTTTCTCTGCGACAAGATTTCCGTATCTCTCTGTTGCCTTGTTCACCTTCTTTGTTTTCCATTTCCCTCCTGGTCTTTGACAAGGTGTTTACTAAAACCCGCTTTCACAGCCATATCTCCTTTCTCAGTGACTGTCTCCGTCTCCAACTTACCCCACGTGGATTTCAACTGAAATTCCACCCCTCATCTTTCGAACCCACCCAGGATTACCGGTATCCCCGGGACATAAAACCTTTCTCAGACTGCTATTCCCGTCACATTCTGAAATCCACACTCAGTGCCATGCGCCGCCATATGAACACACTCGACCTCGCCCTCCAGCAGCACTGCCGTACCCTTTTTCAAAGCTGCGCGTGCCCCCAGTTTCATTTTATCCTTCGGCTCATCCGACGCCTCAACAAGAAACTTTTTCTCTTTCTCTCAACTGCTAAGGAATGCAAGCTCCAACAACTCATCGACACCAACACCCATCTAGGACCCTCCACCCCAGCCTGGCCCTCCGTCCCCACTCCATCTTCCAATCCCAGCCCCAGCCGTGTATTCACTATACTCGCTGACCTTCCCCTCTCCGATGCTGAACGTTCAGTGCTCAGCAAAGGACTTAGTTTCATACCCTTACGCCCTCACCTCAATGAATTTCGGTCTCGGCATGATACTGAACTCTTCTTCCGCTGTCTTCGTCTCCGGGCTCACTTCTTCGGGCAGGAGTCCTCTCCCAGTTCAACGGATCCTTTTACCCATCTCCAATATTCTCCCTCCACCTGGACCCCTCCCTCTGGATTCTTACCTTCTCTTGATCTTTTCATTGAGAACTGTCGGCGCGACATTAGTCGTCTCAATTTCTCTGCTCCTCTCACCCATTCTAACCTGTCTCTCTCTGAACTTACTGCACTCCATTCACTCAGGTCCAACCCTGACATTGTCATCAAACCCGCTGACAAGGGTGGTGCTGATGTTGTATGGCGCACTGACCTCTACCTCGCGGAGGCTGAGCGTCAACTCGCAGACACTTCCTCCTACCTCTCCCTGGACCATGACCCCAACACTGAACATCAAGCCATTGTTTCCAGGACTGTCACTGACCTCATCTCCTCTGGGGATCTCCCTCCCACAGCTTCCAACCTGATAGTCGCCCAACCTCGGACGGCCCGATTCTATTTCCTACCCTAAATCCACAAACAGAACTGCCCCGGTAGACCGATCGTCTCAGCTTGCTCCTGCCCCACAAAACTCATTTCTCGTTATCTTGACTCCCTTCTCTCTCCCCTTGTCCAGTCCCTTCCCACCTACATCCGTGATTCCTCTGACACCTTACGTCACATCAACAATTTCCAGTTCCCTGTCTCCAACCGCTTCCTCTTCACCATGAACGTCCAATCCCTCTACACCTCCATCCCCCACCAGGATGGTCTGAGGGCCCTTAGCTTCTTCCTCGAACAGAGGCCCGAACAATCCCCATCCACCACTACGCTCCTCCGTCTGGCTGAACTTGTTCTCAAGTTGAACAATTTCTCCTTCAACTCCTCTCACTCTCTCCAAATAAATGGTGTGGCTATGGGTACCGCATGGGCCCCAGCTATGCCTGTCTCTTTATGGGGTATGTGGAACATTCCTTGTTGCAGTCCTACTCCGGCCCCCTTCCACAACTTTTTCTCCGGTACATCGATGATTACTTCGGTGCCACTTCATGCTTTCGTCGGGACTTGGAAAAATTAATTAATTTTTCTTCCAATCTCCACCCCTCCATCATTTTCACGTGGTCCATCTCTGACACTTCCCTTCCCTTCCTTGACTTCTCTGTCTCAATCTCTGGTGATAGACTGTCCACCAATATCCATTACAAACCCACCGACTCCCACAGCTACCTCGACTACAGCTCCTCACACCCCGCTTCCTGTTAGGACTCCATCCCATTCTCCCCGTTCCTTCGCCTTCGTCGCATTTGTTCCGATGATGCTACCTTCAAAAACGGTTCCTCTGACATGTCCTCCTTCTTCCTTAACCAAGGTTTTCCACCCACGGTCGTTGACAGGGCCCTCAACCGTGTCCGGCCCATCTCCCGCGCTTCCGCCCTCATGCCTTCTCCTCCCTCCCAGAAACATGATAGGGTCCCCCTTGTCCTCACTTATCACCCCACCAGCCTCCGCATTCAAAGGATCATCCTCCGCCATTTCTGCCAACTCCAGCATGATGCCACCACCAAACACATCTTCCCTTCACCCCCCTTATCGGCATTCCGTAGGGATCGCTCCCTCCGGGACACCCTGGTCCACTCCTCCATCACCCCCTACTCCTCAACCCCCTCCTATGGCACCACCCCATGCCCACGCAAAAGATGTAACACCTGCCCCTTCACTTCCTCTCTCCTCACTGTCCAAGGGCCCAAACATTCCTTTCAAGTGAAGCAGCATTTCACTTGTATTTCCCCCAACTTAGTCTACTGCATTCGTTGCTCCCAATGTGGTCTCCTCTACATTGGAGAGACCAAACGTAAACTGGGCGACCGCTTTGCAGAACACCTGCGGTCTGTCTGCAAGAATGACCCAAACCTCCCTGTCACTTGCCATTTTAACACTCCACCCTTCTCTCTTGCCCACATGTCTGTCCTTGGCTTGCTGCATTGTTCCAGTGAAGCCCAACGCAAACTGGAGGAGCAACACCTCATCTTCCGACTAGGCACCTGACAGCCTTCCGGTCTGAATATTGAATTCAACAACTTTAGGTTGTGAGCTCCCTCTCCCATCCCCACCCCCTTTCTGTTTCCCCCTTTTCCCCCTTTTTTTCCCTATAAATTATATAGATTTTTCTTTTCCCACCTATTTCCATTATTTTTAAATATTTTAAAATCTTTTATGCTCCCCCCACCCCCACTAGAGCTGTACCTTGAGTGCCCTACCATCCATTCTTAATTAGCACATTCGTTTAGATAATATCACCAACTTTAACTTTAACACCTATGTGTTCTTTTGTACCATTGTCACTGACATCCTTTGATGATCTGCTTCTATCATTGCTTGTTAGTCTACACAACCACCTCTCTCTCTCTCTATCTCTCCGCCCCCCACACACACACCTTAAACCAGCTTATATTTCAACTTTTTCTTGGACTCGAAATCAAGTTCTGTCGAAGGGTCATGAGGACTCGAAACGTCAACTCTTTTCTTCTCCACCGATGCTGCCTGACCTGCTGAGTTTTTCCAGGTAATTCTGTTTTTGTTTTGGATTTCCAGCATCTGCAGTTTTTTTTTTTGTTTTTATCTCTGTGATAAATATGCATCTCTTTCTCAGTGCAATGTTGGTAGGGAAGGTGATGGAGTGTGACTGCAGAGGTGGCATCAAAAAGGGGTTGAGCAGGGCGAGTGTGAGCTTGAGCAAAGTAACGTTTGTGGGATCAGGAGAAGGGAAGGCATGTCCCGTTTTCGTGTAATAGGTTCCAGGGAGATGCGAGAAGGTTCAAGACTGCGAGAGGGAAGTGTTGGTTTCACATTGCAGAGTGCTGAATTGTTATTGGGGGAAGATGCTGGTTGACAGGCTATAACTTGATAGATCATTCAGAAGCTGAACATGCAATGACAATCAAGCTGACAAAATGGCCAGTGTCTAATCATACATCAAGTAACTGACTGATTATTAGCTGACCAGGTACCCAGCAAAGTAAGGGTCAGAATACAGTGAGACAGAACTGCAAGACATTCCAGAACTGAAGATTTAGTGACCGTAAACAAAGCAGTGTATATACATATGACAGGGGATCCAGGTACTGACCAATTCTCCACGACCTGTTAGAAAACGTCCAATATCCCAGAGCAGAGCTAAATTCCCATAAAGTCGATGGAGACTTGGGCCTAGGAAATGAAGCTGGATAGGTCGTAGATGGATCAATGCAGAACTATTCAGTGATAATTATCATACTGACTGCAAACATCGAGGCAGAGTTCAGAAATAAGGAAAGTTTAAGATTATCAGATGAGTTGTGATTTTGACTGGAAGGAATGGAAAGCAGCTTCTTCAATATCATAGTAGGAACAATGGAAGTTTTCAAGGAGCACAGAGTGACGTTAAAGACTAAGTATGCTCCTGAAAAGTGATATAATATGGCAGAAGATCTATGTCGGACCACGTAAATTCCCGATGGAAACTTGATTGTGCTGCCACAGCCGTTTTGCAATTTGCACTTATTAAGGGACAAGTGCACTGATTTCAGAAGCAATAAGTCCTCCAAAACCTTTTGAGGTTTCAAAAATTAAATTAAATTATATTTTAAGACAATATAAAGATTTCAGTTACATCCATAAAACTACAAATTGCTTTTTGGCAGAGGAACTACTGAGGTTCCTAATTAAACTAATCCCCAGTCACACCCCCTTTAAGGCAACAGTCCAAAATAGATTTCAGAATTAAAACGGGCCTAGCAATTTAAAAAAAAAAGCTAGCGGAATTCCAAACGGCTTTGCCCCATCCCGAGTTTCTGCAGCCTTGCCCCCTCCTCAATACTACCTGTGCCTCCAGCTATCTTTGCATCTTCTGTAACCTTAACTAGGATGCCCTCAGTTCCTTCATCTAGATCTTTAATGTATAAAGTGAAACGTTATTGTCCCAACACTAACCCCTGCGGAACTCCATTAGTCACCAGCCGCCATTTTGAGAAGGTCCTCCTTATCTCCACTCTTTGTCTGCTTCCAGACAGCCAATCTTCTATCCATGCAAGTACTTTGCCTCTAACACCATGGGCTCTTATCTTACTGAGGAACCTCCTGTGCGGCACCTTGTCAAAGGCCTAAGGCCTTCTGGCTCTCCTTTGTCTAACCTACTTGTTAGCTCCTGAAAAGAATTCTGACAGTTTTGAGTCAACTGAAGTTATTTCAGCCTATTGTCCAGCTTTGAAATCTCCAATTTCCCTATCATCTGTAAACATGAATGCAGCTGCAATTAGACTTTCTCAAACAGTCAATGCACTGAATGTGCTTTGCATGATGGCCGTAATAAGTTTCATCTGAATAGTATTCCACGTCGGCCTCGAAACCTGTCCAGATATTTTAAAGGATTGTTGTTTGTATAAGCAATTATTTCTTTTGAACTATTTGCAAATAAATTTCAATATTTTGCAACGCTAAGATCAGGCCTTGTGTCTCCTTTTCGATCATTAAACATATTCTTTGATGTGCATTTCAACTTTCTTGATCTTTATTTTCAGTTTCATATTCTTGCAACAGCAAAGCGCCATTGCCTGCATGAGTTGCGTCAACAGCCAAATTAAATTACTTGGCATTTTTGCCTACTGCCAAAACTGGTGTCGTAGTTGATACAGTTTTTAATCTGTCGCATGACTTCAGACTCTCCAGTGTTCATTGAAACTACATTTTGTCTTTTTCATCGGTCAGCTAATGGAGCAATCGTACACTTAAAAATGTGGTACAAACGTCCAGTTAAACCCATCATTACAGAAATCTTAGAACTTCTCATTTTGTTGTCGGAACGGGGAATCCCGCATTGGCTTTGACATTCACAGCTCTTTGAGCCACCATTAGAGGTGAAATGAAATGTAACTTGTACTTTTGTAAATCCGCTTTGCCACCAAATTGGATCCTTGCAATGGTTTAAATAATTCTTCCAGTTGTAAATGCTCTTCCACGCCTGGCTGTAAACTATCAAGCCATCAAAATCGGTAGTCCAATTGCTCAGCCGTGCAATGACTTTCTCATTGTTTCAAATGATGCTGGTGCATTTTGCATACCGAATGGCATGAATTAAACTGATGTAATCAACATGGCAAAACAAAAGAAGGCGATATCTCCTCTGCCTTCTCTGATAACTCTACTTGCCCATATGCTTCAGCCAGTCAGATCTTGTGATGAAGATTGATTGCTCCGATGCCTCAAAGCAATTTCCCAACTATCGTATGGGATAGAAATCAACTTTTGTCACTACATTCAACTTAAAATAGTCCCCTCACAGTTCTGAGTTCCACCTGGTTGTTGTATCCATCACAATATGCAAAATCTAATTACAGCACTGAGACAAAATAATGTAATTTTAAGAATGAATTCTGTTACTTTCTCTTCTTGCGATAACTTTGGTGGGTTTAATCTATCAGGAAGTTTATTTTATTGAAATTTACTCCCCTACATCAAAATTATGTGTAGCTAAATTTGGCCTCGTTATCTTTTCCTGTAGTAGCTTTGGGCGAGTGCAATACTTTCTCCATATCATTTCAAAGCTTGTTTGGAAGATAACTCTGTTGTACCTTTATATTTGAAGTATCCCATATGAATAATTTGGTTCGATGAAAATCACTTTCAGAATCCTTCATTTATAACGTCCTCTCTCGAAATCTACCACAACAATGCCTCAATTTGCTTCTCTTTGTCATAGTGATATTTGAGCATATGTGCATGACACACACACTGCGTCTTCCCTCCAGCTGGAGTACTAATTCAATAATTTATTTCACTCAGTATCCTGTCAAACCTGTAACGCACAACAAACTTTCCTTTTAACAATACACCCAGCACTGGTGACAAAACGTAAATTGTGCCTCAATTAAAAATAAAATACAAGCAGTGGCACTCCTCTCTACCTTTCCGTTAATTACACGTTCTGCTGACTTTAAATGTTCCCTAGCTTGCTAGCATGCTGTGGTAAATATTTCGTTGAAGTTTGATGCATAATCATGCAGAGTATTTTCCGAATTTTGACCAACAAATTTCCGTTTAATGAACTTTACTCCTACATTTACCTCTTGACCATAAACTAATTCAAACAGAATAAATCTAATAGATGCATCAGGAGCAACACAAGGAGCAATCAGCACGAGTGGAACACCCCTAAACCAATCCATACTTGATGATAAGCCGTGAAAGTTGTTTTTAAATGTTGGTGCATTTTTTCCAAAGCCACTTATAACTCGGGATGATAGGTTGTTGACCTTATTTTTTTTATCCCCAAGAAGGTCGTTACTTCTGAAAACAGCTATGACATGAATTTTGACCGCTGATCGGATTGCATTTCTTTAGGTAAAGCATGTTTCTTGGAAAAAAATGTCACTTCCTCCAAAATTCGCTTCTGTAATGTTTCCCGGATGTATCTCCTGTTCAAACATTGTTGACATATCCATTATTGTTAGCAAGCACACATTTCCACTTTTTGCCTTAGGGAGCTGTCCGGCACAATCATCCATAATACTAGAAAATAAGTTCCTGCAGTGATGGAATTGATGTTCAAGGTGCTTGCTTGATCACTGCTTGTAGGTTGCCTATCAGCTGCCATGTGTGACATGATCTATCGAATTTCATTACATCTCTATGCAATCCAGAACAATGGAAATCTTTTTTTCTCTCTTCTGTGTATTTCTAATTCGTAAATTCGCCCTATTGGAATTCCCAGAGCTACTCTTAATGCCCAATTTATAAACCCAGCTGGTATACCAACCTGATGCACTTACATCCATTTTTCACCCGCCAGAACTTGATATGGTCACAATTTCTTTATTAACATATTGCCCTTTAGGTAGTACCATTTTGGAATACATTCTCCCTCTGTTTCTGAGTGAGCTGTCTGATATAACTACGCCATTCGTGGATCTCTTAGTTGTGGCTCTACCAAATGGCTTAAAGTAAACACTTCAGCTTCATTATCTTCCATTATTTCTCCCTGAACAATTTTATCAGAGGTCGTGTCAGCTGATTGAGCTTTAGCATGTTTCTCCTGTCTTTAACGTTGCTCTTCTTCCTGTTTCCACGTGTGAACTAATGATCTCGTTAGTGCACAATCTGGAGACAATCCAAAATGCTCTTTCTTCAACATTTCTGTTCAATGCATAATACAGACTGCTCAAATAAAGTATGCTTCACCCTTACCAGTTGCCCAGCTATATAATTATCTAAAATAAAGTGTACCTCCACAATGGAAAATGTTGCACTCCAACAATCTCCTCGTCTTTTACGGACACACTGTTTAAATTTAACTTCCGGCAGGGAAAAGGTTTAGCATCTCCACAGCCCCGCGTATTACCACTTGTTCCTGCAGTGCTCCCCTTGAGATACAAATAACACTACCTAATATCAGTTCGTATTGAGTATCTCCTGTGTCCCTTAAAATGTGAATATTTTGACCAGCTCCACGCTGCACACATGTAAAAACTAACCCTACACATACAAAACGTTTAAACAGTTCTGCAATCAGAAATTCAGAGCTCCCCCGGGGTAAATTGTTAACACACTCTTTATGCATCACTAATCCTTGCTGTTTTTCCTGTACGCAAACCACTGTTTTTTTTTCTTTGTTTTTCTTCCTGTGTCTGGACCACAAGAACCACGGTACACTTAATTCCAGGATTTTTCTACATTCCAGTTATTGCAGCAGCTTTTCCCGCTAATCTCCAGTGCATTGTCTTCGTATGTCCAAATTTGTTACAATGAAGATACCACAGGTTCCATGGGTTGCTTTCACACTCAGAACATTCCTTTTGTATTATGTGACAAAACTCCCTAGGAATTTCCAAATACACCTTCTCTTTCCTTATTACTTACATTCATTTCAGCTTCTCACTTTCTGTGGTTCCCTGATTTTATAAAATCTTACGAAATAAAGGCTTATATATATGAACTAACTGATAAACATCAGATATCTCTGTTCCTTGTTATAGTTCTTTAAGGCTTTGCTCCTTCACATGACTACTCCCGACTAATGGGACCGAATCTCAAAATTTTTCTGAAAGGATTATTTCTCTTAGAGACACCTATCTTGTCTTTACTTTTAATGCACTTATCCACAGATCAAAATAACTTTGTTTTACGATCTCAAACACAATATAAGTTTGCTAAGAGCGTTTTTTTTTCTTGCGAAAGTTCTGCTTGCGCCCCCCAGGAACCAATTCTTCTGCACTCAAAAAATCCTGTTTTACTGCAACAAAATCCAATTAAATTCTTCTGACAGTGAAGCATAAACACCATGAGGTCTACCCAGTAACATATTCTGTAAAAGAAACACACAATGTTCTTGTGGCCTTTAAATATTCTTAGCTATCCTTTGACATAAACTCAAGAGCGCCTCTACATCCCCGTCCTCAAAATTCGGAAGATTTTGCACGAATTTGAACCTCTCCGCAGTGGGTTTTAGTTTGAAGTTTTTCTCATCATGGAAACATTCGGCAGCTCAGGTCTATGCGTTATAGTCCAGATGTTAAACTGGCATTCTCATTCTCCCTCCTTCTTCTTCTCCATTGGCCCCTTTTCTCTCTGAAGGTCGAATTTTCACATTTTCATTTATCTTTTAAATACACTTTATGTTTCTCTTTCTTTCTCTGCCCCTTCTTTTTATATTATCTTCAGTCCCAGCTTTATTTTAAAAATGAATTTCCATTGCTGGTTCAAATTTATAATTATTCATTTGTATCATAAGTCTGACTTTCTCCAGCTTTGACTAGCTCGTGTCATGTATGACTTCCAACTTCAAATGCTGGGCCATACCTCGGCAATTTTCCACATAGCCAGATAGATGCCGATGTTGTAGCTCTACTAGAACAGCTTGGCTAGGGGTGCTGCAAGTTCTGTTGCACATGTAATCAGGACTGTTGCTGGAATATTGCCAGGCCCATAGATTTTGCTCTATGCCATGCCTTCAGGAGTTTAACTTAAAATATACCTGTCTGCTTTGTTGCTACCTATAGCCTCAACAGCAATATATTCAACAATTCTGTTAACTTGCACTTTGGTATTTTTTGTAACGCCATCACAATTATAGTTTCTACTCCCAGAAAAGTTTTACTTATGGATGCAGCCATTGTGTGTAGTTTTATCTCGTTAAAATCAGTCCCCCAACTCCTCAATTCAATGTGCTTCTTGTAATCATACACTTTCTATTCACCAACTCCAAAACCATCAAGGACCTTCAAATATTCGGCAAAAAAATCCTAATCTTTTATGAAGTGACTGAAGATGTGTAACCGCGGACCAAATCCACGATGGAATCTTGATCAAGCTATCAGAAATGAGTTACCATTTATATTTACTGCAAGCTGTGTGCACTGAATTCAAAAGTAATGAATCCACAAAGAATTTTGAGATGTAGAAAAAAATCAACCATTTCTAAGCAAGATACAAATGATTTCAAGCATGCACGTCATAGGAAAAAATACTTTCCACGACAATAACTCGTCAAATTCCAGGATAGCATGACTCCCAAATGTACTTCATTTAAGGCAGCAGTCCAAAACAAAATTCTGAATTGAAATAGGAAACGCAAATTTACCCAACACCAACGGGACAGTGCAATTCAAAATTAATCTTCCCCGACTTCCGTTTCATGATATAGCAGACTTATGAAAAAATTCTGGAGATGTCATTACGTCTATTTCACTCAGTCCTGTTGGAATTTTCACCCACCGCATAACCTTTCGTTCACCTGTATATATGTTCGGATCTTATAAATATGTAGAATTTGTTGTTCCATATGTCTTTGAATTTCTATATTCCTCATAATATTAAAACATTTATATTGCCAACATATATTTTCAGCAATGTCTGCAAAAATTAAACGCATGCACTTGCATTGATTACCTCGGTAATTTTAAACACACCAACATCCTTTTAAAATCATTTAACCCTTAATTTATCTAAAAATGCAAATTCCCTTCATACCTTACATGCTAATGCAGCGTCAATGGTTACTCTTTAGTTATGAAGCAACTGCATCTTTTGATGTTTTAAAGCCTGTAACCTGTTTGATTACAAATGTAATTAATTAACACAGAAAACGATCTATATTTACCCGTATAAATGTACTTTACAATAAAGGATAAAAGAATTGTGAGAAATATATAATTTCATCGCAAAACAAATTGGGTATGAAGGCCAAAGCTACCGACCCAAGCAAGTCAATTTAATTCTGAATCAGATACTGAGAGATGCATTCTGATAAATGTCTGATGAAAGAACTGTAGTTGAAAGCAAGCAAGGAAAATTAAAAAGGGAACAGAGGACATGGCAATGTCACCGATAAAGTTCAAACATAACTGGCACATGCATTGCAATTACGAGAAAAAAAAATAGTGGACGATTGTTGAAAACGAAGGGCCTGACAGACACTAAACAGGTGGCTAGTGCACAAAAATTAAAATGTAGACATGCCTCGTAATGAAACATTTTAGAACAGACGAATGAGGACCCGAATGCAATATCCAACGTGGTGGGGGGGGGGGGGGGGGGTGCGCGGGGAGGGGTGGATGAGGCCTTAACAGCACTAACTGCCACCTAGCAGATATGGTAAAAACAAAACCATGTGGAGGTAAGAAGCGCACATAAATGCATGCGAAAAAGGACATCAAGGCAAATTAGAAATTATTTCCAATCCATTCCTTTCAGAGGTTCGAGAATGGAGCAGTCACATTCTTAGAGAAATCAAAGTGTGACATCACACATTTATTCATTTTCAGAACTGATGTGCTTTGTGAGAAATTGCAAGGACACGATAGTTGTAGTAATGTTTACAAATTTCATTGAAGCAGTGTTCATTACTTACAAATTAATTAAGAAATTATTTATTATACAAAATAAAGAAAGCATGGCAGGTTATATGTTGCGACTGCAGAATATGTGATTTTCTGGTAAACAGAGTGACCCAGGGCGTTATTGCCTGTACTGTCTGTCTAAATCTCGAGGCAATTGGACGCATTGTCAGTGACCTGGAGGTCGACCTGCAAACACTGCTATGCTACATGGAAGGGAATATTTACTTGGATGGTGGGGCTTTCCAAACCCGTTGTAAAGGAGCCCGCCACAGGGAATATAGTGGAATATAGCGGTGGATGATCCGGCCTGCTGGTGGTGCAGGATAATCCTGCCTTATTTACAAGTAGTCAGTCACACAATTTGGGATAGCATCTTCTGATTGGATCTGTGGCAAGGGCAGGAGGACATGACTGCAAGTGATGCTGGTGTGATTACCAAGAAGGTTGAAGTGTTGGAGCCTCAGCTTTTCAATTGTCCAAGAGTTTCGATGCTCTTGCAGCCTATATGGATGGGTACAGTGGATTCAGGATGGGGGAATAAATTGAGCATCGTACACAAAGTTATTCAAGTGAGAACAGAAAAACATACAAACATTCTGAATATGAGCACAGGTTGGCCGTTCAGCGTATTGAGCCTGCTCTACAGTTCAATAAAATCATAGCTGATATGGTTTTGTTTCAATATCTACATTCTAAGCATTACCGACAATGTTTGATTTATTTTCTTAACACGGAGCCATCTACCTCTGCCATAGCAGGTACAATGAATTCGCTTCCACCAGAGTCTGGGAGAAAGGAAATCTCCTCATCCCTGTCCAAAATAGTCGGTACAAAGATTAAAAAGTCTCCAAGTTCTGGATTCAATGACAAGTGGAATCATCTTTTCTACGTCGACATTTTCTCGATGGTTCAGGATATCAAATTCTTCAAACAAGTCACCAATCAGTCTTGGAATCTCCAATAGAAACAGGCCCGGACTGTCGAGCATTTCCTCGTTTGAAAACTCGCACATTCCAGGCATCAATCCAGTGACCCCCTTCTGAAACGTTACCAATTCATGTACATTCTTCCTGAAACAAGGAGACCAAATTTGCAAGCAATCCTTGAGGTGCGGTCTCACCAATGCCATATTGAACTGAGGAATAACATTATTGCTCCCATGCTGTATTCCTCTCATAACATGGCACATCATTCCATGAGCTCTCTTATTTAGTTGTTGTACCTGCATGCTAATCTCCTGCTACACAAGCATGAGAACACGTAGACTCCACTGCACTCAGAATGTTGCAGCCGTACAACTTCGCATTTTCCCACACACGATGGCACACTGGTGTTGTCGCTGGGCCAATAATGCATAAAAAGGAATATGCTCTGGGGACCAGTGTTCAAATTCCATCCATAACTGTGCTGCGATGGCGAGCGACATCCATCTCCCATGAATGAATATAAAACACTCTTTCTGCCATATTTTTGGCCAGTTACTCAACCTGTATATAATCTGTCAAATTTAGGTACCACACCTTCACTCGCCACATCCATGTCATTGATGAGCACTGAAAAGTTTAAGGCTCCAGCATTAACGCCTGCTGCAATCCACTCGTCACATCTGGTATGTCAGAAAAAAAAACGAAAATTCGATGCATAATACTTTGTTTTTTCCGGGTAGAACAACCTAGTATGGAGACTAATCTGTTAACGCTACGCCATGAACTTATACTTTTCGTTATTTCCTTTGATGTGGCATCTTAGATGAGGTAATGTGGAATTTGATGGACAGAGTGTGCCACGAATGGGGAAGGTCCATTTCCTTATGATAAGGCTTGAAGTTACAAAAACATGAAATAAAAGCTCTGTGTCCGAATTCACAATGCGTTCATAAACAAACAAAAATATTGGCAGCACAAATAGACATAAACATCCATAATCTTACAGGCATTACAGAAAAGTGGTAGCTGTATCATTCGAGAAGTCTTTACCTGAAACTAGATGGCACGAGCGTTCTGCCAAGGCATATACTTTGGCCATTGGAATTAGCTTTATATTAAATCGTGTGGGCAATGGGTCAGATTTTGGAAGATGTGATAAAACAAGTAGAGAAGCCAAGGCAAAATGACACGGTTGTGAGAAGGAAATGATGATCAGGACATGACGTTCATGAAAAAAACAGAGAATTGACATTAAAAATCGAATTCCATATGTGTGTTCTGGCAGCCATTACAGAGGCATGGCTGCAGGATGGCAAGGAAAAGGGGCTTAATATTTAATGTTACTTTGCAACTTGGAAGGCCAAGAAGCTTGGCAGAATTGGATGGAGGCCCTGTAAATTAAGTAAAACGTTGATGCAACATGAATTATACATTTGCATGAATGGTAGGACCTGTGGAATAGAGGGCTTGGATGAGCTGCACACTCCTCCAATCCGATGCAAAATATATTCAATATGCACAAAGTTTGCTAATGACCATCAGTAGCAAAGGGCATCCCCCGACCTGATCTAGCCTGGTCTCCTTGTCAGTCGAAACGCCTGGCAATGTGTTTCACTATTTACTGTCCCCTCGCAAGTCATTCGATTGAACTAAACTCCCACAGAATGGACTGTCGTGATTCAGGAAGGCTGTTCATCAATAGTTTGTCAATGGCAATTAGAGATGGACAACAATTGCTGAACTTGGCAACGATGACCTAGAAAGAATTCTAAAGAAATTTAAGGAATCAGTAGGTGCTAATCTGTGGGAGGCTTCCTTGTTGTTGTTTGCAGTGGTTTTACGAGACTTCATGGGGTCCAAGATACAATTTTGTGTACTCCAAAGCTAGCTCCTTGTTTAATGCACGCCACTATGCTGCCTGCTTTGGTGTGTGTGTGTGTGTGTGTGTGTGTGTGTGTGTGTGTGTGCGTGTGCGTGTGTGTGTGTGTGTGTGTGTGTGTGTGTGTGTGTGTGTGTGTGTGTGTGTGTGTGTGTGTGTGCGTGTGTGTGTGTGTGTGTGTGTGTGTGTGTGTTTGTAGGACACGGTGGGGTCGTGGTGTTGTTGGCCCTGCTGGTGGAGCAGGACATGGCCTGCAATGGTTTCTAGAATATTGCAACGATTCAGTGTGTATGACTATGTCAGCCTTTTGCTTGATCAGTTTGTCTGATTGTTCAACTATTCATATCGTGGAAACATTCTCGTGAGTCTTTTTTGCATTCATGTCTTGGTAATATCATCCACGAACGAACATTGCAAGTCTGTAGAGATGGAGGGACATCACAGAACACGACAGGATTCGAATCATCTTGATTTTAAAAAGGGTCCCAGTCTGTAATGTTAGCCTAGTGTAACTTCCATTTACGTTTGTGTACGAACACTGTCAGCAATCAAAGAGATTACTCACTACCAGCAATAATACAGTACGTTCAGGAATATTAATACCACAATAGCATCATACGCAATAAAGTTAGAATAGGATCAGCATCAATAAAGCTAAATTTGGGTTGCTAACAAATACGTTAGTGTAGCGTTGGCGCCAATAACAGAAAGATCTAATTTTAAGTATAGAGTGAATGATTACACTGTTCAAAATTTCTGTTGTGCATCCACCCTCAAAAGTTTAACCCAATGTCCAGGAGGAACTTGCACTCAAGAGATTTGGCCTGTGCACATTAAGCATTAACTCTGCGCCTGTAGTACATTCCATTTCGTGATTGTAAAGGATGGAACTTCATGAACTGAGATGCGCCATTTTCAATTGCTGCTCCCGGGTGCGCTGAAGCAGAAAATCTACCAACAATTGTTCAGTGACCGTATGTAAAACGATGTTTCATTTTTTCGTGCTCGGGCATCGAGTAACCAAAAAAAAAATGCGTTTGTTAATGAGTCTAACATGCACTTCAGTTGGATCAGAATTCACCTGTTCTTGATAAAATTTTACAAGCGGCAATCCTCCTGATAAAGGACATGTTCTATCCTCTTCTCGCAACCTTTGGCGTTCCTGGTCAGTCGGAGAATCCTGTTGATGAAAATTTGTTCGACTTCATGACAGTTTTAGCCCCTATTAGGTAATTTAATAACTTTCTGATTGCACCGTCATTATATAATCACAGAGACGTTGGAGTAAATCACTAATACCAGCAGAACAGCAAATTCGGCGCGGGAGGCGAGGCTCTATGCATTTAATAAAATATGAGCGTCCTTGAAATTTATTTCATTATCGCAGACTTCTCACTCGCTTTTAAAAATGAGCAGCTCATTAAACGATATCTGGTTGTTTTCCATTTGGAACCTTGCTAACTCTCCTTAATATGGAAATTACTCTGGCGACAGGTGAAGTTTTGGAAAATCACTGAAAGGTAATTTGTAAAACATATGTTTCAAGAACCAATCATGCAGCTCCCAGAGCTTCCACTTTCTACAAAGCATCCCTAAAGAATCTCCTAGGTGCCTCAATGTCACCGGAAAATCCCTCTGCCACATTCTGGGATGTATTCCTGATTTAGCTTTGCCAAAGAGGAGCGTTAGGTGAAATAGGTGAAAGACTTTCTTTTGCACATTCCGCCCAGGCAGCCTGTTTAAGCGTGAGGTGTTCAAAGTGCATTTATATCATTCAATATTCTTTTCCGAATTGCTGTGTAATTCGTTACTGAAACTTTGCAGAATGAGGAGAAGTATAAGCAAAGCCTAACGGGCCAGCGGCATCACATGAGTTGCACGAGGCATGGGCAGTGTTGAATAACATTTGGCAGCTATTTCCGGAAATATAAAGATTCAAATTAAATTTTGGGCAGCTGAAAAAAACACAAATGATAGGGGCGCAAAATTGGACCGGCGGGTCCACCTCTGATATTGCAGTCAGTGGAACTGAACATCAGGAAGTCCTGTGAAATGCCTCCAGATGCTCTACCGCTTCTCTACAGCGGCCTGAGGCAAATTTGTAGCTAATTTCCGAGCTCCTACCATGAAAAGGAGCATAATGTACTGGGCTGTTAGTTTACAATAGCAGATAAGAGATTGGGAAATGTGGCAAGGAAGACCTTGGCATTTTAGATCCCCAGCGACTATTCCGCATTATTCTTGGATAATGTTTAATGCTCCCGTACATTAGGTCATGCGAACACAAAGAAGAAAATAAATTCTGTGGATAGTGCAGTAAATCTGAAACAAAAAGGACAGATTTCTGAAACAAAGTAGAAAATGCTGGAAATGGAAACAGGTCAAGCAGCAGATGGTGGGCAGGGGAGCATGTCAGGAGGGGCACCAATATACATAAAAAGCCAACTTCGTGAGACTACATGGTGAGATTATAGGCAAGTTAACAGGTCAGACAAGGAAGAAAAATAAAATACGTTTTGGGTTCTGATGAAATGTCACAGGCCTGGAGAGCTAACTCTGTTTCTCTTTCTACAGTCACCCCCTCACAGAAATTGCCTTTCCAGCATTTCTGCCCTGCCTTCAGTATCAAGTACCTATGTTTTGCAAGGTGTCCGCTGCCCGTCCTATATTCCTCTACAATTCTTGCTTATGACTAACAATAAATACGCCTCCCACTGTGTTGTCCCTGTGCACTTTACGTGATATTCTACTTTTCAGGCAATGTTTGATGCTTCTGCCTTTGTGGTCTACATTTTATTTTTTATTGAATCACGGGATGTGCACTTCGTTCGCTGTGCCAATACTTATTCTCCCACCTAGTTGCCTTTGAAAGATGGTGGTGACTTGCATTCTTGAAACGGTGAAGTCCATGTGGTGAACGTACGGGCAGAGTGCTGTGAGGGAGGGAATTATAGAATTTTGAACCAGCGACAGTGATGGAACAGTGCTGCATTTCCAAGTAAGGATGTTGAGTGACTTGAAGGGACACTTCCATGTGGTGTTGTTCCCGTTTAACTGCTGCACTTGTACTTGCAAATGTTAATATTTGTGTGTTTGGGAAGTGCTGTCGAAGGAGCCTTGGTTAATTCCTGTTGTGTATCTTATCGATGGTACATGCTGTTGCGACTGTGTGTCCTTGGTGGGGGTGGGGGGAGAGTGACTGTTTGCGAGTGTGGTGCTAATCAAGGGGAATGCTTTTTCCTTAATGGTGTCAAGCTCCCTGCCTGTTGTGGGTGCTGCACTCGCCCCGGCAAGTGGGGAGTATTCCATCACACTCCTTACTTGTGCCTTGTAGATGATGCTTTGGAAGAAAAGAGGTGAGCTACTGGTAGCACAATTTCTATCCTCTGACCTGCTCATGTTGCCACAGTATTTACGTGGCAAGTCCGCTTCCATTCCTGGTCAATGTTGATAATGGAGGATTCAGTAATGGTAATGGCATTGAACATCAAGTGGCGATGGTTGCATTATCTCTTGTTGGAATTGAGCATCGCCTGCCACTCGTCAGCCCAAGCCTGAATGTAGTTCATGTTTTGCTGCATTTGGACGTGGATTGTTTCAGTACCTGAGGTGTCGAGAATGGTGCTGAACATTGTGCAATCATTCACACCATCCCCACTTCTGACCTTACGATTCAAGGAAGATCTTTGAAGAAGCAGTTTAAGAAGCTTGGTTCTAGGACACTATCCTTAGGAATTCCTGCGCTGATGACATGGAGCTGAGATGAGTGACCTCAAACAACCAGAGACATTTTCCTTTGTGTCTGGTAAGCCTCCGACCAGAGGTCAGCTTTCCACATCATAACCATTGACTCCAATTTTGCCAGTGTGCCTTGACACCACACTTGGGCAAGTGCTGCCTTGATGTCAAGGGCACTGACACTCACCTCAGCTCAGGAGGTCTACTCTCTTGCTTGTTTTTGAAACAAGGGTGCAATGAGGCCAGGAGCTGCGTGGCCCTGGCGGAACCCTAACTGCGAGTTGGTGAGTAGGTTATTGCTAAACAATTTCCACTTGATAGCACTGTTGATGACCCTTTCCGTTGCTTTATTGATGACCAGTGTAGACTGGTGGGGGGCGTAATTAGCTGGAGTGAATTTGTCCTGCTTTTTGTGTCAAAGACATACCTGGGCAACCTTCCATATAGCTGCGTAGATTACCGTGTTGTCGCTGTACTGGAACAGTTTTTCTTGACGATTTCTTGGGCACAAGAATTCAGTACTAATGCCAGAATATTTTGAGGGCACACAATGTTTCCAAAATGCTGTAAAACATTGCATTCAAGAACATCTCCCTCCTTCCCTCCTCCCCCAACCTTATTTCCACTCGTTTCTGGCTACGGGTAATGTCTGAATCAAAAACAAAATGTGCCAGGAAAACTCAGCAGGATAGATAGCATCTGTGGAGAGAAAGGCTTTGTTAACTTTTTGAGTCTTTGTGATTGCAGCTTC
Source organism: Isurus oxyrinchus (assembly GCA_026770705.1). NCBI lineage: Eukaryota > Metazoa > Chordata > Chondrichthyes > Lamniformes > Lamnidae > Isurus > Isurus oxyrinchus. Next base: position 148,453 of record JANJGN010000116.1, read on the forward strand.
AATATTCAAAGGACGGAAACATACATCAGACCATTTAACCTAATATCACTCATTGTGAAACTACCAGAATGCATTATTATGGATGAAGAAACAGGAAATGAAGGGAAGAAAACATAATTCAATCAGCCAGTGACAGCATGGCAGGGAAATGTGAATGATGCATTTAGTATAGCTCGATCAGGATGTAACAAAGAGGGTGGCTAATGGATTACTAGCAGATGTAGAGCGTCTGGGCTCCCAAAACAGATTTTGTAAGGTACCACATTAAAGCTTAATATATAGATAGTAGGCAGTGAGGCGGTGAGGATGGGAAAGAGATGATATGTTAGCAATGGAAATGGGCTGAACAACTAACAGATCACAAAGACTTGTGATAAATGGACCAATTTCAGGATCACAAATTGCACATACTGAAGGACCACGGGAATACCTGCAGGGTCTTCACTATTTACGATTGGTCTTAATCAATTCGATGAAGGATCAGACTTGGTTCGAGCTAAACTCGTTAACATACAAAGGTAGATAGGATATTAAGCTGTGGGGACGATGCAACGGGTCTGAAAAGGGGTTTTAATCGTTACATTGCGTTGGGAAACAATTGACAGATTTAGGACAACATGCGGAATTCCGAAGTCGTTCAGACTGTAAGGAAGAGAAGAAAAGAAGACGATATAAATCAATACCAAAAGAAAAAGTGCTGGAAAAAGTCAACACTACTGACATCAACTGTGAAGTGAACGGTAGAGCTAACGTTTCAGCTCCATATGACTCTTCCTCAGAACGTTCGGAGTAAGTCATATGGTGTCTAAAAGTTAACTCTGCCTATCTCTCCATAGATGCTGTCAGACATGCTGAGTTTTTTTCACCAATGATTGTTTTTGTTTCATAATTCCAGCCTCCGTACTGTTTTTCCTTCATCTTATGATCATTGCCTCCCGCTCAGCGCTGCACCTAGACCAACTGAACATTTGTGTAGCATTTCTATCTTACTCCGCTACTTTTGTGATTCTCACAATTTGGAACACTTCCGCCAATGAGCCTTCTTGCTTTAATAGGGTAAACATCACAATTTCCAAGAACAAACATCATATAGAATTGTTTACCCATTCGCAAGATCCATCTCTAAGGGTTTTGATCTTCCCTCTCCAATTCCTACAATTCAACACACCGCCGAAGTAAACACAATCAGCAAGGGTCAGTGCAGATAGTCGGAAACAACAATCCTCACCTCCCAAGCCACGGGTTAGGAACAAACAGTTGGAGTAAATTAGGTGATTTGATAAACGAAGCCAAAGGGACGCTGCTGATCTGCCTATAAAGGAAATGCACTGTCGAGGATGGATTATCAAACAAGGGAATGAAAGCAAAAAGTGGTTGCAATGCCTCATGTCAGGTGGCGAAGGCAGCTATTGGAAGAATGATTATTCCAGCTGGATGTCTCAATCGGTAAAACTTAACATATGTAATATGCGGGTCTACTGTTCGAGTCCAGGTTTGGACGCTACATTTTGACTTGAGGTGTTTTCCCCCCTGTAAAGCAACAGGAAATAAAGGAGTCAGGGATGCTCAGTTCTTCAAGCGAGCAGAAGAGGCAGATATGTCTATTCGATTGGCAAAAACATAGTGTCTTCTAGAATTTATTGTGGATTCGATCAACTTTTTAAAATTCTTTCTAAATTTCCAGCTGCCCTAACTGTGAAAAATGCTTCCTGTTTTATTTATTTATTTATTTATTTATTAATCTTTGTTGGCTTAGACCTCATCTCTCTGCATCAGTGTCAACAACATGACTTGAATCAGTCCCATTTTTTCCTCCAGGGAAAGCGATTTCTCCCTTTATAACCTAACACGTGGTTTAAATGGAATAGAAAATTCGATTAGATCACCCTTCATTTTATTTCTAAAGAGACTAGAAACAGGCAAAAGACCTGAAAAGAAGAAAAATGCACGGGAGAAGGCGGGGGATTGACAATGGTTGCATTTCTCCATAAGAGAAACAGAACAGACAGGACAGGACGAATGGTTTCATTTTGTGCTGTATCCATTATATGATGATACCTTTCTACGATTATCAAAACTAAATTCGTAAAGTAAACGATTGCAATCCGAAATCCCATTGGTGAATCAGCAGTTTTTTTTTTTTTGCATTCTGGTGCCAATAGGGTGATTCCTTCAAGTGTTATCTGCAAGAACACGAGAAAGAGAAATTTGTGCCTCATGAATTTAAAGGCTTCACGACCATTCCAGCTGAACCTTTTTTCCACAATTGCAGCTTCGTGAAAATTCTCATTTCCCCCCGTCCTACATCACAATCACAGATAAAGAATTCCCAAAGTTTCACGCCATAGAAGAGGTGAACAACTATGCACATTGCAAAATATTGGAAAACAATATGGAAAACAGCATGCTTTAAGCCTCTCCGTTAGTTGCATGGATCTGTTTTCTAATTTAAGCTACAAACTCAGGTCAGCTGTCTAAACATTGATTGTAAGGATTGTTAACTCGGATATGAAAATCTTGAAATGGAGATTAAAGATGGTGTTATTTGTGCATGCATACTAGCTGTTTGTGAGCCCTCGTCCTGGAGATCGAAACCAATTTGCTTTTCCACAGCCCCTTGTTTCTCACCACCTAGAAAATACACTCATTTCACAAATGGTACCTGAAATATATATTCCTTGTGTACTCTCATATACTTACTGACTGGCTCTGCATTTACTGTCCAATGTCTTGCCATTCTGTCTCCTGTGTTCTGTGTACACACAAAGTCCAAGGGAGCAGTTCCTTTCGATCCAACCTATCGAATCCACAATCGCTATTCCTGGTAGTTCCTCAAAACTAAATTGCAGAAAGAACACGGAACATGATAGTAGAATATAATTAGATTATCTCTGTGTTTCTGTCAACAAAATATTCATTTGCTGTTGCACCTTTAAGGCAGCTATTGCGACACCTCCGAGTTGAGTTACAGCAGGTTCTGAATGTCCGAATATTTATCATTAACATTGTGATGTTTGAAATTGGTTGTTATGTTTATCGGTGTGCTCGTTCTGAATGAATGTGTGTGTGTGACTGTTTTATCTCTCAAAGTATTTGTGAATATCTGCGTTGTGTGTAAATATATTTAGGAATCATTGGGAAAAGGAAAGAAACAGACAGAAAAAATATTTCTGCATCAAACCAAGTTCAGAGGACAAATCGAAAATACAGCTCTGCAACCAGCAGAAGGATGACACGCATTTATTTTCAGCAGAAGAAGTCAAAATCATACGAAAGAGAGACAATTAATGAGAATTGTTTTGGACGGTGATCAGTCTGGTTTATATACTGCTAAACTGCGTAGTTGTGGCCGAGTGCGGAAAGCAAATACACATGCATTAGGGTGCCTTCGAGCAGATTCAAATCCTTGCGACTACGCAAATTCTGTTCTTCGTTCAGTTTCAAAATTTGACCAATTTCCTTAGAGATGAGTTCTGCCTTATGCGGTATCATATCGCAAACTTTTCAACAACAGAAGTCGCTTTCCTCATTCTTATTCATCTCCGTGTGCTCACGAATTTTCTGTCATGAATACCACAAATATCAGCTAAATTAATGCCACCCTTCTTTTTCTGCCTCTCTCACATTGTCGATGTCACTTTAAGCTTAATTAGATGTGCCCAACGGTATGTGCAGGCAAATTTTCCGTGCGCTTGTATTTGTGCATGTGTGCGTTGTTTTTGTTAATTGCTCCCGCGTTGTTCTTGTTTATTGTGGTTTTCTAAGATGCTCGTCTGCAAAGGCTTTTACAATTTCTATCTAAAATTATTCACGAAAATATCTTCTGACACCTATTCATGTCAAGCCTTCCAGATCCCACCAACTCCGAATGGAAATGTCTCGGCTCCCTTCATCTGCATAACTTTGGTCAACGAATTTGAATCCATGACCTTTAGTTATTGATGTACACACAGAGGGGATTTTTTCCTTGTTTACCCTCCCCAAATCTCGCATGATGTGGAAAACCACTATTTGGTGATTTTTCAAAATGTTTTGTCCAAAGTATAACAACCCGGGGTTGTCCAACAACACCTCATAATATAACAATTTCATCCTTGAAAACGCCCCAGTGAACGTTCTCGAGCCCCTTTCTGATGCCTTGCTGAAGAGTGGTGAACAAAACTAACAAGATTGCTTACGAATGTGTAAATGCAGGACTTCAAGTTCTAGCATGACCCCGGTGGCTTAATATGCTCTTTCTCCATTTAGAAACCAAAATATTCAATATGCTTATTGAGCTACATTATGAGCGTTGTGTATATGGAGGGAAATGTCTCACTGCCCATCCATACTTTACAAAAACCTCGCTTTTACAGTGTAGCGACTTTCCATATTGGTCCTCCAAAAGTTCGTAATAACATTGCTTACTTCCTCGTATTGAAATCTATCTCCATTTTAAACGTGTTTTATTATGTGTGCGTCTTACTTCCTGAACTATTTTCTGAGCGTGTCATTGTTTCTCTGGAAGTCTTTCTCTTTGCCATGTCCAACTAATGAAGCAACAATATTGTGACGCATGTCTCTGCCCTTCATTCTCTACCTTTTGAATGTCTGTCTGTTTGTCTCTCTGTTTCCCTCTCTTTGATCTCTATGTGCAACATTTTCATTTTCCCATCAGACTGATGGATAGGCGCAGGGCTATTCTCATATCCTCTTATCCCCTCAGTATTCAATAATATATTGATCTCAGGTTTAAATATTTTGAGCTCTCCCAATCCCCTGTGTTAGGGCACTTCAAAGATACATAAACATTTGTTGAATAGGTTTCTCCTCATCACTGATTACACTAAGATCCAGAGAGTATACAGTAATCTTGCTGAATCTCTGCTTTGAATATTGGCATGAATCCAGGGACCAAGCTATAATTAAAACATAGGACTTTCAGCCTTTAGAAAATGCTGGCTTCACTCAGCAGCTCAGACAACACCTTTGGTTTACAGAGCTGAAAGATTGAGATTTTCTCTCTCCCAGGAAGCAGTAGTGTCTGGAGAGCATAACAGGAATTTCTCTTGTTACTTCAGATTTCCAATATCTGCATTTGCTACGAACATAGGAAATAGGAGCAGAAGTAAATCAAATGGATGTTCGAGGCTGTTCCTCCGTTCACCAAGATCGTGGATGATATGTTTGTATTTCGCATTCCACATTCCCATCTGCGCTGAAAGCCTTTGAATCTTTTGCCTTACAAGAATTTATTTACCTGTATTTTTTTAAATTTTAAATGACAGCACCTCCATTGCTTTCTGAGGCCGAATGTTCTGAAGTCGCATAGTCACCTGAGAGAAAAAAAAACATCTCGTTTCCACTGTCCTACAAGGAACACACCCAGTCTGTCCGACCAATACTCATACGGCACCCGCTCATTCCAGGTATCAACCCAGTAAACCCGCTCTGAACCGCCTCAAACTCACTTACATCCTTCCTAAAGTAAAGGGAAAAAAAGGCATACAGTACTCCAGTTTTGGAGTCATGATTACTCTGTATTACTGAAGCTTAACAGCCTTTCTTTTGTCTCCAATTCCTCTAGAAATAAAGGATAGCATAGCATTCGACTTCTACATTACGTGCTGTACCTGCATAATAACTTTTTGTGACTCATGAACCAAGGCACCTAGATCCCCCTGCAGCTTGGTACTCTGCAGTCGTTCTCTGTGTAATTAATAATTTGTTTCTTATTATTATTTTCCCTACCAAAGTGAACAACTTCATATGTTCCAACATTATTATCCATCTGTAGGTTTTTGCCCAAAAACTCAATCCATATATTTCTATTTGCATGTTCCTTTTGCAATCTTCAGAATTTTCCCAACTTTATCTGTGCCAACTGAAAATTTATCTATCACGACTTAACTCTCCTCATCTAAGCGATTGATATAAATTGTAAAAAACCATGATCCCAGCACCTATCCCTATCCAGTCGTATTTCCTGCCAATCAGACAAAGACCCACATATGCATACTCTCTGTTTTCTGTCAGCCAGCCAGCCTTCTCTCCATGTCAATATCTTACCCCTATACCATGAACATTTATTTTCTGCAATAACCTTCGATGTGGCAGCTTGTCTAAGGCCTTTTGAAAATCGAAGTATATTAAGCATACGTGCTCCTCTTCATCCATAACACATGCTTATCCTTCAAAAAACTCTAATAACTTGGTTAAACATGATTTCCCTTTCGAAAAAAGATGCTGAGTTTTGCTTTCGCATGAGGCTAGTGAACGCGTGTTCTATCATCTCTACCGGATGCATTTCCTCTTTCAGATAGGGACTCCATACTGACAATTATTCATTTTGTTCAGGTCCCTTACAACAAATGTTGTCCAGAAGAAAGACATCCGCCGATGCTGCCAGACCTGCTGAGTTTTTCCAGGTAATTTTGTTTTTGTTTTGGATTTCCAGCATCCGCAGTTTTGTTTTGTCTTTAGAAAGAGAAAGAAGCCGATGTGAACATCCTGCAACTCCATCTCTCACTGCACTCTGAGTGCACCTACACCACATGGACTTTACCAGTTCAAGAAGGCAGCACATCATCAAGTTCTCTTGCATAATTTAGGAGCAGCTGTAAATGCTGGCCTAGCCAGCGATGCTCACATCCCATGAATGAAAAATAAATCATACCGACCTGGGGTGCAAAATGAGCAATATGATTGTGGTGATTTTTTTTTAACACAGGCAGTACTGGATGCATGTAATACAGCACCCAGCAGAGTCATGAAATACATCAAACAAAGCGAAAAGGACATCAACATGTGAACTGGTCGGTTAGATTGTATTTGCAATGTTCGCTGAAGTTAAAAAAAGTGCATTTTACAAAAAAAAAGCCATAAACTGTTTGATCATATTTACCAGTGAATTTCAATTCCCATCACAGCAGGTGGAAGAAAATGTTTGTCAAGTGAGAAAGAGCCTTTTGCGTGTCATGAACATTCAGAACATCCACGCGATGCAAACGCCTAATTTCCGGGCCTTGGGTGAAAGAAAGTGTTCATGGAGACAGCAAAAAGTAAAATTACACAGAACGTGGCTCCACGAGGAGTACAAAAGCCTCGCATTTCCTCTTAAAATGGAGACCTCTCCTTTTTCTACACTGTCCCCTACTTCTCGACTCCATCCAATCATGTCCCTTCGGGACCGGGTATGATTCAGTAAGGTCTCCTCGATTTCTTCTCAACTCCAATGGAAACAGGACCAAACTGCATAAATAAGTTAAACCCGTCATCCTCGGAAAGAATTGACTGATCTTTCTCTGCCAAGCTTCTTATGCATTTGGTATGACAGGTGATGTATGCCAGGTGGACCAAATGCACAAGGGAAACTTAGCTATTTATCACAAAAGTTCAGGCAATTTGTATTTTTTCCGAGAAGGCTTTTGCACTGAACTACGAGGCATTGAATCCAATAACACCTTAAGGGATTTTTAATTATCGTAAAACATTTATTAACAGAAGGAAAAAAAACGATAAATACACACAATATTAAAGTTACACGGTTATTAAGGCGTAGCATTTCCCACAATTCTTAGTTAACCAGGTTGCCAACTCCACTCCCCCTATAAGGCAGCAGTCTACAATAGATTTGAAACTACAAAATCAATGATGCAAAGGTACCACACCAAATACTCGACATTGGATTACGAAAGCCTTACAACACAACTCTTTGTATTTGTATAAATAGCAAACGTCTCCTAAAGTGGCTGTTCCCCAAGGACTGCTTCACATAGTGTACCTTTCAATGTGACATGGCAACGCTCTCTATACAGTCTTTCATCCGTTTGTATATACGTTTCTCTCATTCTAATCTCTAAATTCCATTGTTCTACAGGACTTTGAAAGTTTAATTTTCTCGTTTTGTAAAAATAATTCAGAAAGTCAATAAAGCCTGTTTACTTTGAGGAAAAATAAACATAATAACCTTGCCCTGTTTATCTTGTTAGTTGCAAAAATGCAAATGTATCCATTTGAAACCCAACCACCTTCCACTTATCTGAAAATGCAAATTTCCTTCACACCCTGCACCTCATCCAGATTTACTTATTAGCATTTCAGATGCCTTCCTGCTCTTACATTATTTCGATAATTTCAAACCTGCAGTCTATCTGACTCTAATTAAATTACTTCATTCACTGAGGCAGGAACATCCACATTCACACATATACACCGACAATAGTATTACAAAAAATATTATCGTTTCATGACGATTTTTTAAAAAATATGTTAGCCAACACTGTACACAGTTTTCCAGATGTTTGCTCACTAATCTTCTGTACAGCTGCACTAAAACTTCCATTCTCCCTCAATAAAAGCCACCATTTAATTTGCCTTCCTAATCACTTGCTGGACCTTGTATGCAAGCTACGTTAATGATTTATGTACTAGGACATCTGGTGCGGATATGGTCAGTTGAGGAAATTATTTCCGCTGGCTTGCAATTTGGGAATAAGGAACACAGGTACAACAAATAGACAGATTTCAACATTGAAATTAGGAAACAATAGAGACAGAAAGGGTGCTGGAAGTTCAGAGCTCCGTTCTGTACATATTAATTAGTGGCTTTATTTTAAAGCTGCGATCGATAATGTTTTATTAGAAAATTTATTGACGTACATGGAAAAAGCGATTTGGCTCCCAATTTGCCACGATATCTTTAAATAATAGAACAGAACCTAGGGAATAAATGGCCTCGCCAAAATCAAAACTTATGGAAAAGTGGATCATCTTTTGTCTCAGGACGCTTCAGCCCCTGAACTCAAAAATGAGTTCATCAATTTCAGTTCTTAATATCCTTCTTTATCTTCTTCCTTGTTTATTTCCTTTGCGGGCTTCGTTCGGTCTCCTTTATTTAATTGTTCCTATATGTTGCCTTTGGACGACTTCTATGCAGCTTTTCATAACCTCACTTAGACACATTTTTTTTTTTATTTGAAGACAGTGCATTTTCAACTGTATTGTAAGGGGATTTGAGTTCAAGAATTAATAAGTCTTGCTAAAAAACAAAGGACTTTGGTGACATCATACCTTTAATATTATTTGCAGTCTTGATCTGCATCTTTAAGGAAAGATACCAGTGATTTGGAGACGGCACAGCGAATCTTCACTGATTGGTCCCCAGGATGAGGGTACAGCCCTATGATGAGACACTGAGTACAATGGAGTAGCATTCTGGCTCTGCCACGTGGTTATTACATATGCTACTTTCTGGAACCACCAAAACAGCCACCCATCATGCTCCCGGCTTAATTTCCATGGCTATTGATCTGGCATGAGGCTCAACATTTATTTGCACTATCACTGTGCAGATTAAGTCATTCTCAGTTAGCTCGCAGAGACATGGTAATTTTATCTACATAAGTCCACTTAAGGGAAAACCTGGATTGTTCTATAAATTGAACATTCTCAGAAGTCAATAAGCAATGGATTGATAAATGTTTGATCACAGCACTCAGAGCTAAAACCATCCCACCACTTGGCTGGTGCTATGAGATGTAATTTTAATAAATTACACCGCAGCCACATGGAACAAATAGATGGATGCTGTCATTTAGTTTCCTGGTTTTATGTGGCGGGAGGGGAGGGGGGTTGCGGGAGCAGCTTCAGAGCTTAGTAATATTGTATATAAATTCCAACTGTTTACTGGAAAGATAGGAATATTTATAAAAGGGCTTGCACAGGAAAAAAGTACTCCTGTGTAAAACCTGTGCTCCATCCGCTTAAAGCGTGCCACCATCTTGCCAAAAGATATCCAGCTGTGCCGCCGCATCCGCAGGGAGCGACCCTAAAACTGGTTTCAGCACTATATCTAACAACGGCTCTTTTCAGAGCCACAAAATGGACAAAGGGAAGGGCTGTGATCTGTGACTGCTGAGACCAGCATTTCCCCACACCCTAATTGCTCTTTGCAACTGCGATTTTAATAAGACCCAGTGCTTTGCTAGACCAATTCAGGGGGACAGTTTAGAGCTCTGTGTCTGGAGTCACATTTTGACCAATCCATGGTCGGAAGGAAAGACCTAGAACCAGTGATCTGTGTTTGACTCCAGAAATGAGGTTGATCTTCAATTAATGGAGGGTGAGTCTGCTATCTGACCTACAATACAGCAACAGCATCTGCGGGACCTGCCAGGACTTCACATTTCCACAACAGGCACTATGTGAAGCAGTTTCCCAATTCGCAAAATCAATCCCTCTCCCTTTGTACCTCTCACTGGAATTTATGTGACTTAATATCTCACCGAAAGAAATCGAATCTTCAAAGCTTTGAAAGCCCTTTGCAGATGAACGTTCTCAATTCGGACTTTCATACAGCCCAATAATAGATGAACAATAATGTTTGCAGCAAAGTAGTGGGATACAATTTGGAAGTTTACATTGCAAAGCTCTAGTCCGTGTTGGCGTTGTGACTTAGATGGTTAAAGCGCTTGTTTAATGAAAAAGCGATTCTGCTTTTAATTCTCAGATGCGTCTTTATCGATTTAGTCGATGCATGGCTTTAAATAAAAACATTGACGTCCAGAGGCAGCATTGATAATTAGGCGACTATATAATGAAGCCAGATAGGATCATTGTTTCCTTGGGAAGTCATGCGGGAGGAACATTTCAAAATATTGCCGGTGATAACTGTGGGCAAAGTTTGAATGATTTATGTTACTGCGCTTTAGGAAGGAACGAACGGAGAGAGATAAATGTTGGTGCTTTTTTGATGAAATCCTTGGGCTGGCAGATATATTTCCATCCCTACAATTTATGATTTGGACTATTTAGAAGCTTTTTAAATTTCAATGTGATGTCATCACACGTTCCCACTACAAACACCATTAGAAATTGTTTATTCATTTTGTAGCTTCCGACTCCTATTATATCTTCCCGAAACTAATGCAATCTTCAAAGCTTTAAATGCCCAGTGCAGATAACTGCTAACAACAGTTGCGAGGTCACACGCCATGTGTCAGGAGTGAGTAGTTGGTGCAAATTAGAATAATTGTAAAATGAAGCCAAAGGGAGTCTGCTGGTCTGCTTGAGAGGAGGAAGGAGCTGCAGAAGATGAGTCACCTCACAAGGGAATGCATAAAAAGCTTGTGACGCCTCTTTTTAAGTAGTGATGGCTGCTCTCACTGGGCAGCTCTTTCGTTAGGGCACCAGAATTTTAATCTGAGCGTTCAAGTGATAAGTCCATGTCTGGCTGTTCACTTTCGGCTTAAGATGTTCACGCCCGGTGAAACGACCAAATGAAACAGCCTTGGACGCTGAATTCTTCACGGGGAGCTGAGGAACTGGCAGCGTTACTTTGATTTCCAACAAAGGATCCACTCTCTTGCAATTGTGGTAGCCTCGATCAATTTAAATTCTTCCTGGGTTTCCAGGTACTCCTTGTGTGAAGAGTGCTTCCTGACATTCCTCTTGCTTGGCTGGCACCTGCGCTGTGGAACTGTGACCAAAACAAAAAGTCAACATTCAACCCCATTCTTCCTGCCGGGTGAAATGGCTTCTCCGTGTTTAAACTAACAATTCACTTTAACAGGTTAGAAGCCTCGATCAGATCATTCTTCTATAATGATGAGAATAGAAAAAACAGTTAATCCCTGAAAATAAAACTAAAGATTTTGTAAGGATCGTGGAGATGGCCGGTGGATTGATTGAGGCGAATTTCTCCTTCAACGAGCCAGCACTGACAGGATGTTCCAAATAGCCTATTTATCGGCTGACCCCATTGTATGCTAATACGAATCATGGATGATGAAATTTAACTCCAGATGTAACCTGCTGAACTCCAGAGCCCACTGGTCAAAGAGTGCTCCTTCCTTTCCTAGCTTAGCATAATCCTGATGTATCTTCTGAGCAGTGTCTGCAACAACATGAGAAATCGGGACAGGTGTGTCATGTGTCTCACGGCTTCACAAACTGTGCAGAACTTCTTGGTTGAATGTCCACCTCAATTGCTCCTTCCTCAAAATTCTTATTTCGTGCTGCCCTACAGCCCCGTAACAGATGAAGAATTCTCAATGAACTTACAGCAAAATAGTGAAATACGGTTCAAAACATAGCTGTTTGTGACTTAGCAGTGAGGTAGACTGGGTCATGTCTTACATATAGTCATGCAGACGATCCTGAGTTCAGATTTGAATGGTGCTGTTATTTACTTAAAATTAATCAGGCAAAGAGCTGAACATTTTCAGGTCGTGAGGAAGCATATAGAATGAATGTGAACATAAAGAAGCATAACAGGATCGAAATTCCCTTTGAAAATAACGTGCACCGGTATGCTTATGTATCGCACCCTTTTCAGTTCATCCCAATGCACCAGTGGGTTTGCCATATTACGTGATTGATAACTGCTTTGTGGTCAGGTCAGAAGTCGTGCACGATATAACATTTTCTTTTCCTCTCTGTCTTTATCCACTGCATGCACTTACACAAAGAGGGGCACCATGGATCAATCTACGAACGTCTCAAGGGATTTGAGACGTTTTTCCAGAAAAAAAAACAAGATTTTAAAGACATCTCAATCAACCACTAATTTTGTAAAAACAGATGTTTTTCTCCGCTTTCTCTGCCATTTTCTTTTCCTGTTATCCGTCGCACACACTTAAAAAAAAAACGATATTACGGGTACATTTACGAAAGCCTTACGAGATTTCAGAGGTAAAGGGTGAATGGGAGAATAGACTAGCAGATGATTTTTTTTTACTATATGGATATAAATATAAAAGGTTACGAAAACAGGAACGGGCCGAATAGGGACTAAAACGGAATTTCACGCCTGGAACCAGATGATTATACCGTGTTTGCCAAGAAAGAAAAACACGGCCAAAGGCAGAATGAAACTCGAGGTAGTTGTGAAATTGGATGGACGACAATTGTAGACAGGGGAGGCATTATAAACCTGGCTTTACTTAAATGTTGATAATTCACCTGGATTAGTTCAGAGGCAGGGTGTTGAGGAAAGAAAGTTTGGAAATTGTGGAGGGTAGTGGGCCGCAAATTTCCAATCCTGCTTAGTTATAACGGACGATGCTAGAGAATTTTAGAATTGCAAATGTTATACCATTCTTCACAAAATTTAACTAATTATCATTTTGTAAACCACACACGCACCAATTTAAACTCAAGTGGTGGAAGAGCTTTTGGAAACGATATCCAGAGACAAAATGTATTACCACATGGATAAGAGCGGATTCTTTACGGAAAACATGCCTGAATGTGTTAAAAGCAGATTGCATTCAGTTAGCTTGATTGTTTTGGGAAGAAGACTGTCAGTGGAGCATAGGTACAAAGTCAGCTGAACAGGAGGAAACAAAGAGCCGCGGTGAATTGCTATATAATGGGATTCTCCAGCCATCAGCAGTGCCATTGATGCTGTTTTTTCTTCAACATAGGACCGAGGCGTCAACGTGGAGGACACCAATTCAAAATGTGTGGATGACGCAAAACTCAGAAGTGTTGTAAAATTCAGAGGAGGATAATAATAAACTTCCAGAGGACACAGGTAGGCTGATGGAACAGATGCCATGAAGTGATATTTAATGCGGAGAATAGTGAAGTTGTACATTTTTTCAGGTAGAGTGAGGAAAGGTGATATAAGCTATACTAGTCAATGCTAAATGAGATACAGGAGCTGAGGGGGCTGGAGAAATGGCTGCACCAACCATTGAAGTTGGCACCGCATGTCGGGACGTTAGTTAAATTAGTGACAGGTGATTCAGCGCAAAATCAAGTGGGTCCACCGACTGTGCGTTGGATTTTCAATTCACTCCCAGCATTCGGCGGAGTTACAAGGTGAGGGAACTGGATGATCTTTCTACCTGGCTTTCAGTCAGAGATTTGTTGTGTTTATAGCAAATATAGTAACAACTAACCTGCAGGAAAAAGAATCCAACCATAGTCGTCATGCATGCGTTGATCTCAGGGACAGTCGCTTGCAGAAACGCTTGACAGAAGAGAAGACAACACTGTGGAGAGTTCTCCCTGCTTTTCTCTAGTATTTGCGCTGTGCTGAGTGTTCTTTATAAGAAGTGAAACCGAATTAAATTTAATTCAAAAACGTTATACGGGGAAAGCATTAGTTTCTGAGTCAGTGAATTATTTGTCGCCGACAAATTTCTGGGCTGTGACGTACCCTTTTGGACGACGCTTGTAAAGTACATGATTTCAGTGCCTCCAGCTGAACAGTCGATGCAGAGCCAGTCATTAAGGGTGTGGGGAGTACACAAAGAGCAGATATTTCAGGCACCAAATGAGCAATGGGCGTATTTCCTAGGTGGTGAGAAACAGGGGAACAAATTGATGCAAAAAGATTTGGGTTTTCAGGTGCACCGCTCACTATCCGCCAGTGCACATGTACAAACAATAATTTTAACATCTCAACTTCCAGGCTGTCATATCCGAAGTACCACTCATTCCAATAGATATTTACACAACTGCCTTAAATTTGCTGCTACACGGATCTATGCAACAGGCATGAAAAGTACAAAGGAGTTTTGTAATGCAATGTCGTGAATTACATAGCATCATTTTGCTGTAAACATGATTGTACACCACTTCTGGGATCGCAAACGTATTAGGAATTCTTTATAAGTGATTGCGCTGTTTGACGATGCGAATTGAGAATTCTCAGGTTGGTACAATTGAGGCAGCAGATCAGCCTGAAAGTTCGTGAATTTTTGTGAAGCCGTGAAACACATAATACATCTGCCTCTATTTCTCATATTCTTACAGGCGCTGCTCAAATCACCAGGATTACATTGGCACTGGATTGGAAGCAATGATGATTCCGGAGTTTAGTTGGTCACTTTAGGAGTTCAGCTCTGATTTCTTAGATTTATATAATTACAGGAAGGGTAAAGCAGAGAAGGTGCCCATCCTGTCTTTGCTGGCTCGCTGAAGGAAACATTCACCTAGTGTCGTTCTCTGCATCTTTTCTCCCCCCTTTTCAGAGATGCTACCTGTTTCTGATCTCTTGAGAAGGGTGGTCTGATCGGGGTTTCTACCCTGTTAGAACCTAGTGTCAGATTAAATTGGGAGAAACTGCACATGCCGGCGGGACGAATGGAGTTGAATCAGCACATAACGCTGGCACGGATTCACAGCGCCAGTGTCTCGGCCCACCAAGGGAAAAGTCCAGAAGAATTTATCACACTTAAAGCAGCTGGGAATCTAGAAATATTTCCTAAAAATGATCGTGGATGCTGAAATTTCGAGAAAAAAATCTATATTTTTTGCAAACCGATTAAACATATCAATCTCTTCTGTTCTCTTGAAAAAGTCAGCATTCTTTGAGTGGGCTTGGGGAAGATGTTTCCATTAGGAGGGGAGACTAGGGCCCGAGGGCACAGCCTCAGAGTAAAGGGAAGACCTTTTAGAAGCGAAATGAGGAGAAACTTCTTTAGCCAGAGAGCGGTGAATCAATGGAATTCATTGCCAGAGAAGGCAATGGAGGCCAGGTCATTGAGTGTATTTAAGACCGAGATAGATAGGTTCTTGATTGGTAAGGGGATCAAAGCTTACGTGGAGAAGGCGGGAGCATGGGGTTGAGAAACTTATCAGTCATGATTGAATGGTGGAGCAGACTCGATGGGCTGATTGGCCTAGTTTCTGCTCCTATGTCTTATGGTCCTTGCTTTTTTAAACTGTCATTTCACTGGGACTACGCCCTTTGACCCAAAAGGCTGCACTTGGACTTGGTCTGGAGCAATGGGCCTTCAGAATAAATGCCTGATGCTCTACCGACACGACTGTCCGGTCTGTATTGAACATGTTTCCCATCGCTGCCTTCACTGTCTAACAAGTGCCTTCACAGCGTTTATATTTTTCCCATTTCTTTCTTTGGTAATCTCTGCCTGCAGCGCATTTCCCTCACAGACAGACCGGCAGCCTCCCTTTGGCTTCATTTCACAAATCTTCCAACTTGCATCAACCATTCATTTTAACCAGTGGAGTGTGACGTAACAATTGTTATCCTGGTCTGTGCAATGGACCTTCAAAGCCTTGAAGGGTGTATTTAATTCAGGGAGCTATTATGTTGCAGAAATTGAAAACGGAAGCTCCAAAGGCACAGAGATGGATTTCTCGAACATGTAATCCATTTATTATGGTGTTTGTTTGGGCAAAGTGTGATACTATTCCCTTGAAAGCAATACAGCTCATTCGGAATAATGTTTAAATTGTGTGAATCACTAAGTTTAGGGAAGTAAATGTATCTGCCAACCCCAGACCATCATTAAAACGATCCACCATTTAACCCTACCCACTCTTTCTTGCATAACGTGCAGTAACATAAACCAGTGAATCTCCTCCCTTGGTCTGCTAAACCTGTAATAAAGCAAAGTGCTTCCTTAAGTAAACACCTCTAAGTGTAATGTTTGTCCATTCAGGCTTCTTAATATCGGCACATAAAAGCAATTTTTTTTTCCGACATTGTTATGTTGATGTAACCTTCATAACATCTGCCTCCATGTTATTTCTTACTGGGTTTAACAGGTTTTGTTTCGTCACGTTTCTATCTTTGCCCCTTCATATTACATTTGGGCGGTTGCTATGCAACCAATCACAACCCCATCTGGACAAACGTTTTGATTCTTCACCATAACCATTACAACTCTCATTGGATGTTGCATCAAGAAACATGTTCTCCCCTTCCCTCCACCATCACAGACATTCGCCTTTGTACCTCCTGCCCTTTCCTGCTCTCCACGATTTTAATACTTGGTATATTTCTATCTTTCTTCATTTCTGATGATAAGTCATCGACCTGCACATTTCACTCTGATACCTCCACTGGTGTCCCCGACCGCTGAGGATTTCCAGGATTTTTAAAAAAAATATTCCCATTAACCATGCTGCATTGATTTATTATCAGAAAGGTCAGTGGAATGAGATTCAATCTGAATTTAAAAATAACTAATTTACAGGGTGACTTGGAAACTTGATTGTGGACAAAATTGACAGCTCTTTCCAAGAACAGGCACGGAGTAGATTGGCTGACAGGCCTCCTTCTGAGCTGCAAGATTTGATGAATCACGGCTTTAATTTCTGCGTTGACGGGGAGATTAGAAAATAGCTGAACACGTGAAGGTGATGAACGAACGGTTCCAGGTAATTGTCTGATGTTTTGTACCGAACATGTAACACATGTAAGAGGATTTCAAGCACAACATAGGTCTACAAATTCCTGCTATATTAACTCCTAAAACCCTTAATTAACTTCGCTTCCCCATACTCTCCCGTTTGGTAAATAGTAAAAATAAATATATTTAAACCCTAGCAAGTCGACACAATACCCTGGGCAGAAGTATTCAAAGTGGCAATTCCAAGCTTCGGTCTGTGTAGACAGCAGGCTTAATGCACAAATACTGAAGGCTGTTTACACTTCCAGTCGACCTTAGAATGCCTTCCCTGTCATCGTTCTCCTTTATACATGTTTGTACTTTTTAATGTGAGCCCCATTGTTCCCAGGTGTCTTTGGAACTTTACCTTTCTCATAATATGAATCATATTGCTAATCATAGTGCTAATATTTTCTGGAACCTTTGGGAAAAAATAAACATGCTGATTGGTTGCCTTCTCTGGCTAGGTGTAACATCCAACTTTCTCATTGAAATTTAAACCATTGTGATTTAACTGCAAATTCTGCTCAGCTCACATTCTAAGACGTCAGCCATGTTTTCCCATTTAGCATTTAAAACCTAGCTTCATTGATGAGTTCAAGCCTCCAGACAAGCTGTCTCCAATTCAATTACATCCCCCACACACTCAGAGAAACTAATCAAATCCCACTATTACCAACTTTTACAATAAATCACAATAATGTGATGAGAATTATGGTACGTTTGTGACATCAGGGATTCCGTCCCTTAAGCTCTGAGCCCCTTTAACGCTCTCTTCTTTCAAACACTCGTTCAAATCTACCTATTTGGTCAGACAGTTCGTCATTTTCCTAAGTAGCTCCATGTGAAGCTTGGTTTTAAATGTTGACATATAACACTCCTTTCAAGCACATTGGCAAGAGGAGGGGTGTAGATTGTTATTTTGTGAAATGCAACAGATACATAGAAGATTCTGCTGTGTTGTTCAGTTCAGCGGGCTTCAAAATTAAATTGTGTGGATCCGTTAAAAGTTAATATATCCCTCCGGTCAGAGCACGGGTTGTGGAATATTGATGAGGGTCACTGCTCAATCTGGGATGACGAGTTTTGTCTAACGTTGGCTCCCATTTTTAGCAACAGATACCGCAGGATATCCACATTCATCATGCCGGACCTCCACCCTCGATTTGTAATTTGGTAATTTCCATGAGGTGACCAGGAATGCACACAGTACTCAAATTGTGGCCTAACTAAGAATTGATAAAGTACCTCCATAACCTCCCTGTTAGTATGTGTTATGCTTCGTCGAATAAGCGAAATGTTTCTACTTGACTTCTTAAACAACTCATTGGCCTTTCAAGTAACATTCGGGAATCTGTAGAGATTCGATCCAATGTCCATTACTTCCTCTATACCTCCCAATACTCTCGTCATTTATTGTGTATTCCCTTCGACTTGTTTGATCTCCTCAGCTTTATTGGTCTAAATAGCCATGTGGTTATGGTACTGGGTTTGTAACCTCAAGAATTCAACTCTCACTATGGTAAACTTTGAAACAATGTAACTTCATCTGAATAGGAACAGATGGACATGTGTTTGTACTCCAAAGAGTTACATCTGCCTTTTAGATTTGGCCTATATATCCATGTGCTTGTGGTACTGGGCTTGTAACCCCAAGATCAAGAGTTCAAATCTCACCATGGCAAATTATGAAAGCATGTAACTTTCCCGTATAATAAGAGGATGCATAGGTTCACGGACTTTCAGGACACGTTCGCTTTTTGCGGTCTTGTGGAGTCGATGGACCATGCATATATAGGGTGTTGTAGGCTGCACTCCCTTTTTAGTTATTTGAAAAACCTTTTATTGATGTTTTGTTTGCACTTCAGCCCCATGCTCCTGATCTATGGGCACCCGGTGCGGAAGGGGGTCGGGAAGGAGGAGGATCTCCTCGTGAAACTGCTCCTGGGCCTGGCCAAGTTGGCCATTAACAGGTCCAGGCAGCGGGCAATCGACGGGGGAGTCCCGCCCGATTGTTTGTCCCTCTTCCGCGGCTACGTTCGCTGCCGGATGTCCCTGGAGAGGGAGCACGCGGTGTCTGCTGACACGCTCGAGGCCTTCCATGTTCAGTGGGCACCGCGGGGACTGGGGTGTTTTGTTGAGCCCTTTAATCACATTTTGATTTAAAGTTTGTAAGGTTCCTTTAAATTTTGTCCTTGGTTTTACAGCTGACCTGAATTAGGAGCTGTGCCTGATTTATCCCAATTTTGTTGATTAAGTTCAATTGGTTTCATTTAAAAGATTATCAAGAGTTCATGTCTCACAATGGCAAATTATGAAACAATGTAACTTCATCTGAAACAGATGGAAACGAGTTTGTACACGAAAGGGTTTTCCCAGCTTTATTACGTCGCTCTCCCCCGGTTTGAATTCCATTTGGCACTTTTCTGACCATCTAACCAGTCAATTGATAACTTCCTGCTTTCAAACCTCCTCACTATCAAACACAACCACTGTTCTCGTTGCTTGACAACTTCATGGAGATTCCCCCTATATATTTTGCCAAATAGCTAATACGTGCCATGAAGAGCACGGCTAAATATGCATGTGGCTTTTTTTCAGGAGAGAAATCTGGTTCGTACAAATCCATCACCCAAACAGCCCGAACGCTGATGTTTTCAGGATTCACCTCGGTGCTCGGGCTCTCTTTAAAATGTAAGTTCTCCGTTCGCTCTGTCATACAGCATGATAAACAATTCCCAGTGATGTTTGCAGCAAAACAGTGCAGCGGATTGGAAAATTTTGCATTTTAACTGCCCATTGGTGACACATAACAACCTGGGCTCAGAAATCAATGCCGCTCCGGTCTTATTCCAACCAATCTCGAACGCTTCGTTATGAAGGCAGCCAGAAGAGGGTAAACGCGAGTCAAAACAAGAGTGAGCTCCCCCCACAATGTTGCTCTGGGACTTGGGAAGCGGCGCTGTTGCATAACTGTTAATCAGGTAAATACATCAATCACAGGGGCCGTTGGCCTGTTACATACCACTTTCCCAATTTGCTCTGATCGCCTTAAGTCATCGATTAAGGGCCAGGCGGAAATATATTTCAGTTCCCTGACATTGCAACTCCCCTGAATGATAGCATCAAATGCAAATTTCAACAGGCATTCGGTAATTTCTCGTTTAAGCCTCCGTCTTGCATTTACCATGAAATCCACAAGCTTCAATTCCAAAATCCTGGAGATACGGCAACATTTCGACGCTATTTTTACTTCAGTATTTGAAGTGGTTATTCTTATTAAATTTAGCATCGTTCTTAAGGCAGTTGTGAATGAACAACTTGCACTGGTCATGCGCGACATGCCCATCATCCCAAGAAATAAATAGAAAACAGATTGCATAGATATCAGCCTATTGATGACGGGAGATTTTGCAGCCGAAGGTTTGCTTTGGACAGATTATTTTCATCATTGACAAGAAGGAGAAGTTATCTGGCTGAACAGCTTTTTGAGGGTCGGATCATTCTGCAGCTCTGGGAGAAACATACACTCACAGCTCGCTGGTTACATGAAGTTTCAACTGGACAAACAGGAGTTCCAGACTGTGCACAATCAATCAGCAAGGAATAATGCTGAATCCTCCACTCACTGCCAGTTGAATTTGAAAACCAGATACTATAGTGGAATGCTTCAGCTGGCCGGTTAGCTCAGCTGGTTAGAGCGTGGTGCTAATAACGCCAAGGTCGCGGGTTCGATCCCCGTACGGGCCAACGAGTTTTATTCGACTTCGAAGGAATTATTCACAGCCCTCTGCACGACAACAATAACTCGCTTCGCAACAATTTCACGCAAATACTGCATCTGTCAGCAAAGTTACCAAATTTCTCAATAGTTAGTCAGATACTGGCCAGGCCAAAAAGGCATTTGCTGCTTCGAGATGTCTTTTTAAAAAGCAGCACAATATACTCCTAATTTGTTGTTAATTGTTCTCAAATATGACCGGAACGAAGTAAAATACTGAACTGCGCAACGTCTACTTCATTGCTGAGCTACGTGTAAGCAACGGATAAACTAGGTCGCTGAGAAACCAATGTTTTCCCGTCTAACTTGTCGTAATTCCAATCTCTGCCTGACAATGTAGCCACGAAGGCACCCAACAGAGGGTAAACCCAACGCAAAATAACTGTGAGCTCTCCCCACGGTTTAGTAGCTTTTCTGTATGACTGTTCCAGGGATGGATTTGTAAATCACCAAGGGCAATCGGCCTGTTATTTGTTATCTCATTTACTGGTTCCGCAACTTGCTCTAATTGCCTAAAGCCGCTTACTGAGAGCCAGGTGGAAATATATTTCAGTTTCCTTCTCTTGCAACTTCCCCGACCTTTACTACCAAATTTAAAATTCAACAGGCTCTCGGTCATTTCTTGCTAAAGAACCCGTCATAATTCGTAAACACTGTGACCGTCTTACTTCTCATTCGCAATTCAGTTCCAATTGCAAGCTTCACTTGCATCAACCTGAGGATAGGGCAACATCTCAAAATTAATTTTACTTCAATGTTTGAAGTGCTTTCACTGTGTCAATGTAGCAATCCTTCTCAAGGCAATTTCGGATGAGCAACTTATACTGGTCGTGTAGACATATCCATATCTCATGAAATAAATAGAAAAATGTTGATTGGATAAGATGTCAGCCTGTTGATGGCGAGAAGTTTTTCAGCTTGAGGTTTGCTTTCGGCGGAATATTTTCAACATTCAGAAGGGGAGCGTTGAAGTTGCTGAGCAGCTTTGTGAAGATCGGAACAATGAGGCAGCTCTGGGGAAAACTCATTCCCTTCCAGCTCGCCGGTAACCTGGAGCTTTCAATTTACAAATACGGTAGTTCCAATGTTCCAGCTGGTGCGCGGTCAGTCAGCAAGGACTGAGGGTCGATGGTCCTTGGGTCATTCTTCAGTAACATTCCAGACACAGAATCCGAGTGACCCCCTACCCCCTGCTGCCTTGATACGGTCTCAAAGAAGTTTACTGGAAGGTTATTGAGCGTATATTGTTTTCATGCTTTGAAAAAGTGTCTCTAAGTATGATAGGTAAGAATCATGGTGCCTAATTCTCAGTCGGAACACATCTGAACATTCCCTATACATACTGTGATATTTATCTGGCTGTCGCTATTACTGATCTCGATTCCCTCTTTCATACGGAGAACCTATTGACAATCATGATTCTCGCCTGAAGAAATTCCGGCCTTTCCAAATGTATCTCTGTCAGTATGGTGTCTGGCAAAAACAGATCTACTGATCATGTTCTTCATATATTAGACTATCAAACTTTCAGCAAAGTCTAACACATTCATTCCTCTGCAACACTGTCATTGTTATGGCAGTACCAAACTTTAAATGGAGCAGGCACTCCGTCATTTCGCGCTGAAGCTCCCGTCATAAATTGACATTGAAGTGGCCGCCTTACTTCTCATTCGCAATTTAGCTCCATTTCCAATCTTCAATTGTCACTGTCACTGTCAACGATTTATGGCCAGAATTTTAAAGCAAACTATGTCACTGTGAAAACTGCTACAGTGACCATAACAGCGGTCTCTGTGCTGATCTATGGGGAGAATTTGCCATTTCGGTTGCCTAGGAACACAAATGTTCATTTATCAGCAACTGAACAAACTGCGAAAGGAATGATCAACAAACTGATCATTAACAATATTCACTAGGATTCCCGCCTTGGCGCGGATTTTGTTTCCATCGTCTTCCGGGGTAGCGGACTTTTCGCATGTATTCAGGTGAAGTTCCAGGCCGCAGAATTTTGGATAAGCATAGGTATATATGGGGTAGAAGATGGGAGGCTGGCCAGGTGAACACTGGAATAGTCGAGCCGAGATTGCACAAACGCATTGGATGAGGGTTTCAGCAGCAGATGAGCTGAGGCAGGGTCACAGTTGGCCGATCTTTAGGATGTCCATGTACAGTGTGTTCATCTGATAACAGCCCGTCAGTCTGTCCAATATCATGCAGTTTTATCAGAGACGTTAGGGGTAAAATGGATACAGTGTCAGCCATTATTGTTCAATATTAGGATTGTTATTGTATCTGTATCTCTGAAACATTATGTCACTGCGGGACCTTTCACATTTCACTGCAATCACAAGCTGAACAAAATGTCCCAGACTGTGGCCAAGCAGTGAGAGGCTTTAAAGCTAAAATTTGCCCCTTTAAGTGGCCCAATTGGGATCATTCCCTGCAGGTAGTTCCTGTCATGCACCATTCATATCAATCTCTCCTGGCACTGGTTTCACTGGGAGGGATGAAGAGTCAGTGAACAGAGCGGAATGTCAGAGTTGTTCTGTTCCTGACTCTCCCTCTCTCGGTAGTTTTTTGAGGACTCGGTCTCCCAGGGAATGTGTTGTTCCCGATTCCGCCCGATTAGCGTCTTTTAACACTGAGTGAACTGACAGCTGTCAGTAACTCCAGTATCCGGATCCTGGTAAGTTCATTGTGGTTCAGTGTTTAGAAAACACAATAACAAGCAAAGGTCATGGAAACTATCATAACTCAGATTCAGTAGGGGATCAGACATGTGGGCAATGTGCGCTGTCTACCTTCTGATTCAGGTTCCTGAATGATACTGAAAAAGACATGATATCTGTTGCATTGTTGCTGTTATGGTCGTATGGCCTATTGGATGAGGCGTTTTACTTCCATGTGTCGTGCAAGGTTATCAAAAGATTGGAGGTTGGAGTCCTGCAATTTGTCTTGTGTTCGTTTCACGCAGATAGCTTGCCATGTACATGAGTTCCAGCACACTTTTTGTGTATAATTCTTTTTCTAATTAACGCAGTAAAATCTCTGGCTTTAATTCTTTTACGGTGGCGCTGAGTCCTAGGTTCCCAGTCAGCGGGAATAGGATTGGGCTGATCTTACCTATTCAGAGTTACAAAAAAAATGTATCGAATCCCTTCTGCAATCGTGGGGAAGGACCTCGGTAAAGCAACAGTCAGTGAGTTAAATGTAGGCACTGAGTTGCTTCGGGAATTGAAGAGGGTTAGGAGTGAGTTCCAGAGGCAAACAGAGGTACAGAGAAAGAAAACGGAAAGATTGGCGAGGAGGAAGAGAAAGGAATATGAATGGCGTTCACCATCTTTCAAATTTTATTCAATGAAACATCAAAAGAGAAAAATAATCTCTGTGTCAAGGAGCTGCTGATAGTGCAGACAGCCGTAAATAGGGCTGGAATTAGGACAATCATCGTGTTCACTGAGGGAGAGGCAATGGGATGAGAAGCTAAAAATTACGAGGGGGCCGGGGATGAAAGGCAGGATCCTGAATAGCTGCTGTCCGAAACCAAAGGAAATAAAGGGAAAACATAAATTTTCAAGATGAACAAAATGGTGGCAGAGATTACAATGTAAATTACTGTGTGATGTTACAGTCACGGTTTACAAGATGTGCGTTTAATGTCGAATTATTAATGAATTCTGCTTCGTTAGTCATTACTAAATCGCGTGTGGCCGGTTCTTCTCGGTTTGAAAATACCTTCCTTCAGCGAGCTGTCCTAGTTTCAAGGTACCAATTAACTGATTTCACGGAAATTCCGATTTAGCCCAGTTTAAATGAAAGAGCCAGCTTCGGTGTTCGGACACATACGGAACTGTCGGCTGATTTGGTGTGAAGGGCCGTTCCTGTCAAGGAACTCCCATGTTCCGGATCTCTGAAAACAGCCGCGTTTCCTGAATCTCCCTGTCGCTGATACGACATATTTATCTGCACTGTCTCCTACATCTGAATTTAAAAGTACATTTCCAATTTCGTGTGTTTTCTACTTTAAAGATAATAAAAGCACTCCTCGTCGGGGAATTGAACCCCGGTCTCCCGCGTGACAGGCGGGGATACTAACCACTATACTAACGAGGAGCTGCCTGAATTTGCAATTGACAGGCCTGGGGCTAACTTTACACAGTAACAGAAGAAAATGCTGAGTGTGGGAATGGAGGAGTTGCGGTCTTCATTCAGTTTTTTCAGAGACTTGAAGGATGACCGGATACCTTATCTGATTGAACTCGCTGTTCTTTAATTGCTATTAGGAACCTTATGATGCGTAATAACCCACAAATTGATAGATTTGTTGAATGAAAGATATTGAATTGTCCTCCGATTAGCACGTTCATATCGTGAAAGATTCCTCTGTTGTGTAGTATCTCGATCTGGCAGACCTGCTGAGTTTTTCCAGGTAATTCTGTTTTTGTTTTGAATTTCCAGCATCCGCAGTTTTTTGTTTTTATCCCACTCTTATTGTGTCCAGCCTCCTGCTGGGCCGCCGTCTTGCATTTATGCAGCAGCTGTTTATTATTCGGCTCAGCTCTGTTTCTCCCGTCACTGGTTCTCCATCTTGTCGATGGTGCTGTCTCATGAACTCTGAGAAGGTAACGCATTCGCTTATTAAAATCACAAGAGAGACGCTCTTTTACTGAAACATTTGGTCCCAGACCGAATGTTTAGTTCACCATCCAGCAGCTCCTGGGAATTACATGCAATACATTTGCTTTCTTTATAAATGCCTGGCTACTGGTTGATATGTGCACTCACCGTTGACTGTTTCAATGACCTTTAAGGGTAAAGGCTTCCTCCCGTCTGCTGTAGAAGCTGTGCCCCTGCAGCTTGAGTTCAGAAGGACATCACTAGTGAAGAGTGCATGCACCAGGCGGCTTATAACCAGATTTCTCTTTTCTAAATATTTCAGAGTCTCCAATTTTTCCGGTGCAACAAAAAATGTTTGACGATGTTGCACTTTCACTTTCTCTTGCCCAGGTTTCTGAAAGTTAGGGAATTAATTTGAGATCCTGATAGTCTGATGGCTGCAAATGCGTGTTGCTGCTAAAACACGATAGGGTGTGAAAACTAGACAATGTGCTTTCATGTCCTGAGTGAATTGTACTTGCCTCAAATCTTCATTCCCACTCCCATTCTTCAATCCTGCCTCCTGGAGGTATTCTTTGTGTGAAAATGCGGCTCTGCATCTATGTAATTTCGGCATTAATAGGTGGTTGATTGGCAGTTACCCCCTGAGGTCGGTATAATGCTGGGAATAACTGCTGGTCGCTTTGAAAAATATTATTAAAAATGTTTCAATGATGGACATTGAACCATCGTAAAGAGCGAGTCAAAGCGTGATCGCTGCGATTTCTCTTTTAATTTCCCAACCTGGTGGCAAGAATCACTCAAACCGTCGAGGCTGAACTAGGCAGGCCACTATATGCCTTACAGAGCGATAGAGCAAGGACTTTCTTCATTCTCTCCAATGTAACATCCCTGACAAGGCCGGCATCCCCATCCTTTGAGAATAGTTAAGTGTCAACAACATTTCTGCAGGCCAGGCTGGGCAAAGGGCAGCAGATTTCCTTCCACACGGGACATTTATGAACCGGCTTTTTTTTACAACAACCGACGATACTCTAATGTTGGCCAGCATTATTTAAATTAGTTTTATATCTCAGAATGTCTCAACTGATTTGAAATTCGATCAGCTGCCATAGTTGGATTTGAACCTATGTCCCCTGAGCATTAGCCTCTCTGGATTACTAATCCAGTGACGTCACCAGAGAACAAGGCCAGTCAATTGATGTAGGTACCATTGTCTCTGATCAATTGCTTGTGAGTATATTCTTGGCAAATTCAAAGGTGAGAACATGATGTGATCTCTCAGTTTGACCTAAATTCACATATTGTTGGGAGGGTTCCACAAGCACTCACCGACTTTTCATCTTCACGCCTGCTGTCAATTGCCACTGGGACCAATGGGACCAAAAATCTCCCGCATGAGCTTTCCAGGATTCACAGCTTCAATGGAAAGGGGAAAGTCGCTGGTTGCTTTATCTTGCTCTCCAGAGGAATCCAAGGGCTATAGATTCAGAAGCTGTGGAGAGGCAGAAGGGCGGGGGCCACGTGGGGATGATCCACGTGAATTTCATTACATTCAATTGCAGGATCTCTATTCACACAACTCTGTTTTCAGGTGCCTCAAACAATTCATCATAATGTGCAGGGAACCGACAATCACTGACGGTAGAGGAAGCTGCTGATTTGTGGAGTGCAGCATGGAACAGGGAATTCTTACCCAGCTTGTCACACAGAGGACATGCTAGTGCCTTGGTCCAGCTGTTAAATTGAGCCCGCGGTCTATGGTACTCTGCACACAGGATACCATTCTCCTGCCTCTGGGCTTCTATTTCAGCCTGTCATACTCGCTGTCTGACCACTGATATTCATGGAGATGGATAAAGTGGTGTTGGATCTGCGATACTGGACTGTGCGTGTGCATTACCCACCCATGTAAGTTCAGCTGTTACCAAAGGAAGCTCAGCAGAATGTGACTTTGAAAGCAGCTGGTGAGGGGCTCTGATTGGCCTGATGTGGCTGTTGTCATTCTGACTGAGGGCTAAACGTTGAGACTCAGCCTCATGCTGCCATTCGTCCTTCACTCTGGCTGCCTCACTTGGCTCCTTTCCACTGTCACTGTACAGAGTGGCAGTTTTCACCAATGCTGACCACTGCTTGGTGCCACTGGTGGAGGCTCATACCGTCCTGTTGGTAGGTCGTTCCTCCTCCTGATCATCCTCCAGCTTGGCCATTAACCCTGCACACTTCTGTCGGCTAGTCCACAACCTAGGCCCAGGTGAATGACACTACTTTCCCTTTTTTCTGTGCTGAGCCACCCCCATTGCCATGGAGTCCAGCGGCAGGAGGGTGCACACTGCCCTTGGTCTACACTTTATTCACCTTCTGTGCGCTCGCTCCTGCAGCATGGTCAGCAGCAACGCCCAGCTGCAGATCAGCAGGTTGCTGAGCGGTCCTCAGCTCCTTCTTTAACTCCACAAGAGTAATATTTGAATGTCTCAGAAATCAGTCAATTCACAATGAATAGGATTAAATAAAAGGGTTCTTTGTTTATTGCAGCTATTAATATCTGCCTCTGTAACAGTGCAATGATCATTGTTCGTGCTGCACTCTGACGACAAGAACCTAAATCATTTACATGAGTTCACTATTTCAGGCGGTCAAGTTGATCCTCTGAGCAGGGATGGCTCATAACAAACAGATAGCCTGGAAGTCCAACAACGGCAAAGCGCCCAGGAAGCAGCTGGCCTCCAAGGCAGCCCAGAAATATGCCCCCTCCACTGGCGAAGTGAAGAGATCTCATCGCTACAGGCTGGGTACAGTCGCACTCTGAGAAATCTGCCGATGCCAGAATTCCAAATAGAGTTGTTTATCCGCAAAGTGTCCTTCCAGCGCCTGGTGAGGGAAATTGCCCAGGGCTTCGAAACTGACCTGAGGTTTCAGGGTATGGCAATTGGAGCATTGCAGGAAGCCAATGAGGCCTAGTTGGTTGGAATGTTTGAGGACACCAACCTGTGTGCCATCCATGTCAAAAGAGTGACCGTTATGCCCAAAGACACCCAGCTGGTACAACGGATCCGGGGGAGCGTGCGTAAACTCTTTGCTTTATTACTCACCTCCAGACTATTTTGAAGTGATATCCAAACATTTTCTAAAACATTATTGGACTGTAGGTTTGGCTTCTTGTGGACTCTGGGCCTTTATTTTGTATTTTTGTTAGTTTTGAGTATTGATCGTGTCCTAAAGTGGAAATAGCGAAACATTTTGTAAACATTCCTTCGAACTCTTGCTCAGGTTGGAAAATAAACTTTAGTATCTTTTTAAAAAAATGAAATGGTCGTGTTTGACCTATACACTCCCATCCAAACGGGAGCATTGAAGAAATTATTGCGCAGAGTGTTTTTTTTTTAAACAGTTTTCTGGCTAGTTTTGCACTCTACATTGTTCGCCTTGACCCCAGGCCTATTTACTAACCTCGCTTTTCCCTGTCACTGTGGCCTACCCTATGTTACAGGAGGAGAAAATAAAGAACAAATGCTTCCACTTATTCTCAAAATTTTCCCCAAGACCTTTCCTCGCCCCTTCCATTTGACACAGCGCATCCCCCTTCCTCTCGATCCTTCTTGTCGCTCATGCCAGACAGCGGCTCAATCCTGGTCAGCAGCTCCGCGATCTAGAAAACCAGACATAACTTTTGGGTCGCTGCAGCTTGCTCTGCTGGGGACGCTGAGTCCTTGGCAGCAATAAGGTCACTGATGTCCAGGTGGCCAAAAGGCACAGTAATCACAGTGGACAACGCCTGATATGAACCTGCTGAGGGACTAAGAATGGACAATGGTCAGAATGGCAGCATTGGTCAGAAAAGACTGAAAATTAGGGGCGGGAAGCAAAAAGATCTGGGAACACGTTATGAAAAGGATTGATGACTACACCAATCTAGAGTTTTTTTTTTTACCTCTATTGTACTGCAGATGTTTCTAGACCATTTTCAAGTGGGTGTAATTATTAAACCTCAAATGGACATTTTGTCCACTGTAAACTAAGTTGAAGAAAACATCTCCCTATGTGCGGGGGTGGCACTGAGAAAGGGTGGAAACTGAAACAATTCTTGAATAAAGCACGAGCGGCAGATGAAGAGACTTCCGCGGTTGAGATAAACACGTCGCGGGGATCATCTCCCAAATGTGCTGGAGGTTTTGCAGATCCCCTTGAGGTGATGGCTGGCCTGCGGTCATATTTTCTTTTCTCTCTATCCCGAAAGCAGGGAGTCCAATTTGTAGCCCAGGATGCACCATGCAGTCTGACTCAGCACAGGGCTGAGTGCTGCATTACTAGCGGCCTCATCATGTGGAGGAGGTTTCAAACTGCAGCAGCCACGTGCCCCGTCTCCCTAAAGATCACATTCAGAGGATGAAGCAGAGAATTCTCTCAATGTAACAGCTCTTACACGCGGAAAGATTAGGTTAATGGGCCACTTATTTCAAAGAATATCCCAAAAAAAATCAGGGTAGAAGTTTCAAGCCAGTTCTTACCCCCTCTCACCCGCCTCCCCTACTAAAAACAACACCAGGCTGGTCTCGCTTCCCTCCTCCCACCCTCTATCAACATGCCATCCTGGCTCCCCGTTCTCCGTCTCCATGCTTGCCTGACTCCTCAGTTACCCCCATCCCCTCACCCATACCATGCCCCAATATCAGAATAATTGTTTGCATTCACCACTCCTTGCTCTCTCGGGATCCACATGGTTCTGGCCTCGCCCTTCACCTCTGCCCGACTTAAAACGTTGTGGCCTCTCCCAGCTCGGGCCAAAGGCTCCAACCTCTCGTATTCTCGGTCCCGCTCACTCCTGATTCACCTGGAACTTTTTCAATTACCGATAACAAGCAGAAAAGGGACGCCGAACAACACAGGATGTGGAAATGCCCCTGGGAGCAGCAGGTACTGTGGGTGCGGCCTCTGGACCACACAAAGGGTTTTTAATGTGCCCACCTTTGTGTGGCCAGGCGGGGCAGAGGCCAATCCTCTAATACTGACCATACCAGCTACAGGTTGCATTCCCACTTCCTGTCCCGGAGCAAGAGGGGATTAGACGATTGTTGGAGAACTAACAATGCGCGGGGTTGCGGGGAGAAGGCAGGTGAATTACACCAGGTGAAATATGCATATTTTAAAATCCTGTATAAATTGTGGTTCGTTCTGCTATCGCTTTCAAAAATTAATGGTGGGAATAGCTCCCCATTCACAACATTCTAAAAATGACAAATGAGACTTGAACATGTGGCAAGGCTGTTAAGCAAGTACGACACAATTGTAGGTCGTAAAGTAAGTTGTGAAGAGGGCGTAAGGATCTTGATATGTTACGTGATTGGACAAAGACCTGGCAAATGGAATAGAAAGTAGTAAAACGTCAGGTTGTCCATTTTGTCAGGCTGGACAAAAAAGAGGCACATAATCCAACCGGTGAGAGGTAGCAAAGCTCTGAGATGCAAAGGAGTCTGGGTGTCGTAGTGCATGAAACTTTTGGTTTCAGTGTGCTGCTAAACTCTCATTGAAAATCGGACAGTCCAGAGTCCCAGGCGAGATCCTTCCTGTCTCTGAGACCAGAATGGTTGCTTTTGAAAAGTTTGCATTCGCTGAAAAAGCCTCAGTTTCGACTTAAACCTATTTTATTGCTGCAGAGATCACGCTCTCTCACCCATTTGCTGAAATGTTCTCTACTTTCCTACTGAAATCATAAAATCAACTAAATCTTTCCGTTTAACTCCCACTGCAGAGATGAGTAAGTATTAATTATTGCCCGGTCCCAGCAAATTCGCTAGCCTCCTCAATCCTCCCATGTTTCTGCAGGATTGCTTTGTGAAAATGGGCTCGTAAACAGCAAATGCCCTATGGGGAATGTTCACAAATTGATTTTCCTAAAAGGACAAGTCCGATGTTTTCATTGTTTTCTGACCTTTTCCCCATCTCCAGTTCTTTTGTTCAGATGCTGATCAAAGTGAATTGTAGAAAATGTTGATTTCAGTTGCTGATTTGCAGCGGAAACCACGCATGAGGTATTTAGTCCCACACCGAACGCTGCTTGTTTGTTAGTCGGAGACTGAAAGATACAGAATCAATCCCACACTCATAGCTAGTAGCAGAGATTGATATTTACCGAATCAATCTCAGACCCACCGATGGAAGCAAAGACTGATATTCATCGAATCAATCACACATTTGCAGATAGTGCCAGGGATTGCAATTGATCGAATCAATCCCACAATGACAGACAGTATCAGAGACTGATATTTACAGAATCAATTCCACACTGGCAGATAGTGCCAGGGACTGAAATTGATCGAATCAATCCCACAATTACAGACAGTATCAGAGACTGATAGTCCCAGAATCAGTTCCACAATCACAGACAGTACCAGAGACTGTTATTTATAGAATCCATCCGCACTCACATGCATAGAAAAACATTGCAGGGTTACGGGGAGTGGCAGTGGGTGAATTGTTCCTTTAGAGGGCCAGAACAGATTAGACGGCCCGAATAGCCTCTTTCAGAGTTGTCGCCATTCTATGATTCTAATGGAAAATACTGGAAAAACTGAGTAGCTCTGGCATTATCGATGCTTCGATAGCGGGTCTATTTGTTAAAACTTCTATCAAGGTGAAATGTGAAACCTCATATCCTGTCTCCAGAGATGCTGCAGGACCTGCTGAGTTTTTCCAGCACCTTCTGTTATTATTTCAGATTCCCAGCGTGAGCAGTGTGTCACTTTATGAACAATAAAACAATCCCTGCGCAGGAATCAGTATTCAAATAAGATATTGGAAGCAGCAGATGGAAAATATTCAGAGAATCGCAGAATGTTACAAATCCGAGTAATTCTATCCCGGCTCCACACTACAGCTCAGGAAAAGCCTTAATTATCATCAAGAAGGAAAACATCTGAGTTACATTTTAAATGGAAGATAAATGGAGGTGCGAATTAATTATATTTCTATTAAACCCGCCCATGTGTTCGAAGCAAAATTTCATTGAAACAAATCAAAGTCAGCTTCATGTTTGGGGTTTCCGATTTGAGAGGTAAAAAAAAACAAGAAATTGCGGCAGCTGGGACTCGAACTGGGGGTCAAATACTTGGAAAGCAGCTATGCTCACCACTGTATCACCATCGATAAGTACTGATGTTGGCACATAGCCATAAGTCACAAAAGTCTTAACAAGAGGGTTATAATGACAAATAAAGCAAAAATGATGCTGAGCCACAGAAGGAGATATTAGATCAGATAACAAAAGCTTGGTCAAAGGGGAAGCTGTTAAGTAACATCTTAAAGATCAGAAGTAGCTGTAGAAGTGGAGTAGTTTAGGGAGGGAATGCAGAATTTTAGACCAGATCGGCATTGAGCACGGTTGTCAATTTGTAGAGAATAAAATCCCATCTCTAGTTTCCCTTGAGAAAATGCTGCTGAAATGCCTTGTCCATTCCACGTGGTGTATGTACACCCACAGTTCCGTTAGCGGTGGGGTGAGGGGGGTGGTGGGGGAGGGGGGGTTCCTAGTGTATTGATCCAGAGGTAGTGAAGGAACAGCGATATGTTTCCATGTCAGAATGGTGTGAGGGTTGGAGGGGAACTCTCAAGTAGCGGTGTCCCCGTGCATCTGCTGCCCTTGTCCTTCTAGATGGTAGTGTTCGTGGGTTTGGAATTTGCTGTCCAAGGAGTCTTGGTGAGTTCCTACAGTGCATCGTCTGGGTGAAGAACACTTCTGTTACTATACTCTCGTGGTGGAGGGATGTTGGGTGGATAGGGTGCCAGTCAAGCGGGTTATCTTCTCCTGGATGATGTCAAGCTTCGGGAGGTGTGTTGCTGCAGTCATCCAGGCCAATTGAGAGTATGCAAACACGCTCTTGACTTGTGTCTTGTAGATGGTAGACAGTCTTTGTGAGTAATGAGGTGAGTTACTCGCCGCAGGGTTCCTCGCCTCTAACCTGTCTTGCAGCCATTGCATTTGTATGGCTACTCCAGTTCAGTTTCTGGTCAATGGTATCCCAGTATTTTGATAATGAGAGATTCAGTAATGATAATGCCATTAGACTCAAGGAGCAATGGTTAGATTCTCCCGTGTTTGAGGTGGTCATTGCCTGGCGTTTGTGTGGCACGAATGTTACTTGCCACTTGTCGACGGAAGCCTGGAAATTGTCCATGTCTTGATACATTTGCACGTGGACTGCTTCAGTGTGTGAGGATTTGCGAATGGTGCTGAACATTGTGCCATCATCAGTAAACATCAGCACTTCTGACCTTAAGATGAATTGAACGTCATTGATGAAGCATCTGAAGATGCTTTGGCCGAGGTCTCTATCCCGAGGAACTCCTGCAGTGATGTCCTGTAACTCAGATGATTGACCTCCAACAACAACTTACATTTGTGATAGTATGACCCCAAGTATCGGAGTGTTTTCTCTCTGCTTCCCATTAACTCCAGTTGTGCTCGGGATCCATGACGTTGCACTCGGACAAAAACTGCCTTGATGTCGACGTTAGCCAAGCTCATCACACCTGTAAAGGGGAAAGTACTGAAGACAGACATAATGAAGAAGGAACAAAAAATCTCCATAAATCAAGGCAGTTGGAAACATTGAATCTCTGAAAAGAAAAAGAAAAAGTGTGCAGGGATCAGGGAAGGCGGGGAAATGATTGTAGAATAATTTCTCCTTCAAAGAACGAGAACAGACAAGTTGGGCCAAATAATCCATTCTATGCTTATAAGAATCTGGGATTAGGGAACTTGAACTTCAAATGTAATTTACTGAAGTCCGGAATCACAATGGTGAATCAGCATTGCTTCCAATCCACGTTAGATATAACCCCAGTGTTTCCTCTGTGTGGTGTCTGCAAGAACATGAGAAATAGGCGCAAGTGTATAATGTGTCTTCCAGCTTCTCAAACATTCCATAACTTCCTGGTTGAATATCTGCCTTAATTTACCTTCCTGCAAATTCTCAATTCTCGCTGCCACCCAGCCCCTTAGCAGATGAAGAATGCCCAATGTGTTAGTCGCAAAATAGTAGAATATGGTTCAAAACATTGCAGCCTGGTGTTGTTCATAACTTTGTGCTGTGGTTTGGTGCATGATATCTTGTATCAGTAATGCAGCTGATCCTGAGTTCTAAATTCAATGGCGCTTTTACTTTTTTCAAATTAACCAGGCAATGAGCTGAGCATTTTTAATCAGGGGAAAGCATTTAGAATATTGTGTGAATATAAAGAAGAACAATAGGATCGGAATTCCCTTTAAACCGAGTGCACACAGTTGTGCTGAAGCATCTCTTCCTCTTCAGATGATTCTAATGAATGAATGGGTTTGTCTGGTTAAGTGAATGATAACCGCTTCTGGCTCAGAGCAGGAAGTTATACAGGAGATCCCATTTTCTTTTGCTCTTTGACCTTGATCCGGCGCACACACCTTCACAAAGAGGGATATAATGGATTAAGGGATGTCTCAAGGGATTTGAGAAGTAATTCTGGCAAAAAACCAAGGCTTCTAAGGCATCTCCATCAACTATAATTTATTTCAGTAAATTTTGTTCCCCTGTTTCATGCCTACTGGAAACTGTCCTTGACATGAATCTCAGTGAAACAGAGGGTGACCTTGTGATATCTGTCAATGTGTCAGAGAAGCGGATTGGGCCACTGTGGAACCCTTTCAACAGCGACTGGAATTGGACCCCAGGGTAGGATTGCTGTGATTCCCGGAATACATTGACAGCTTTTTATTATTGCTTCGTGGATGTGAAAACCACTAGGAAGGCCAGCATTTATATGTGGAGCTTCCTTCTCCAGTCAGTGTTTAATTGTCTACCACTATTCACAACTAGATGTGGAAGACCTGCACAGCTTATGTCTGATCCAATGCTTATGGGGTCACTTCGAAAGTCTGAGAGGGCAGGAGTCAATCGTTTTCATGACCCTAAAACCAAAGAGTGTTGTAATGGGAATAAGAGAAACAAGATTTGTAGAAGGCTCTGGTTCAGCCTCAGCTGGTGTATCCCACCCGGTTCTGTTTGCTTCTCTTTCGGAAGGATGCAAAAATGTGAAGGATGTTGGAAGGAGGGCAGAAAATGTTCACGAGAATGTTTCCTAGGATGAGGAGCTTCAGTTGTGAGGATAGACTGGAGAAGTTAGGACTGATTCCCTGGGAGAAAGGAAGGTTGAGAGAAGATTTGCTAGAGGGATTGAGTATCACGAAAGTTCTGGAGAGGTTGGAGGGGAAGCATATGTTCCCATCCGTGAAATAATCAAGTTCGAGCTAGCGCAGTTGTTTAAAAAAAAACAGAAGAGACAGGACGAAAATAGAACACATTTCTTTCTCGTGGAAAATGGTTAAGTTCTGGCATGCACCGCCTGACAGTGTGGTGAAGGTAGATTCAAGGGAAGCGTAAAGAGGACAGTGAGACTGTTTTCTCGAAATGAAGACCATCAATAAAGGGAGAAGGCGGGGAACGGCACTAAGTGAATTGCTCATTCAGACACCATGGGTCGAATGACCTTCTCCTGCGCTGTAATATTTCCGAACATTTGTGATTGTGGGAGTATAATAAGGAAAGTGAAGGTCTGTCCAGTTTAGGTGTGAGTGGCAGCACAGCAACGGCCCGAATGTAACATGGAGAATAAAGAAAGAAACGTCACAAACCAAACGAACAAAAAGAAAAAAAAATACACTCTAGAAACAACACTGAGGCAGATATTAGGATCTAAATTTGTTGAACTCACGGTTGAGACCAGAAGGCTGCAGATTACCCAGTTCGAAGTTGATCTGTTGTCCCTCGAATTTTGTTGCTCTTAAGGCCATTTAGTCCCTAGAACATGTTCAATGATGTTGTGTCTGATTGGTGACTATCGCCATATGCTCGCATTTGCCCCATAGCCCTTAATATCCTCTAAAAAAACTCTTGCATTATTAGGTTTAAAATACAATAATCGATCAAGGATTAAGTCCCTTGTACTGAAGAGATTTCTGAAGTTCTGCGACCCTTTGTGCATTGAATTGTTTCCTAATTTCCATGCTGGAAATCCTGGCTTGAATATTTTCACTGTGGACCTTAATCGGAGATTCCCAGGAAACTGAAATAGGTCTTGGACTGATTTTCTGTTTCCCTTAGCATTCCAGCATTGTGGATCAAATCAGTGAAGAAATCACGGGGGAGAATTCGTTACAGGGGTAGCCACTGTCTTCAACAAAGGGACTGAGCTGTATTTTAGTGTCCGGAATTGAGGGACGTTCGGACGAAGCTGTAGCGGCCATATACGTGAAACAGGCTGGCCGGCAATAGGCAGTTTAACATTTATCCCATTTTTTTGAATCTGGATGTAACAGTTTCAATCATCCACTCTTGTGGAAGCAATGGGTGACTCTGCCTCTCTCGCTCACCAAAATTTCGATAGTTACCTGCCCTTCTATCTCACACATTTTCACAATTGCACTTTGCAGTTTTATATATAATTGATTGTTTTTACGATTATTCACATTTTAGTGAGTTGGATTTATATGAACACTGTATACAATATAAATACGATGAAAAACTGTGCATTATAGTTATGTGGATGAACGTTGCTTACAGTATTCCAGATGCAATTAATTTTGAACTCGCTATCTGTGTCAGGAGGGTACAGAACACATTTGTATGGTGGGCTGTCGGTGATCTCCAGTCCAATGTTTGTCGCAGAAACTGTGTGTAGGGACTTCACTCTGGCTCGAATTGTTTAGATAACAATTTACTTTTGACTTATCAGATTACTAATCCAGTTGCATTACGAGAGAGAGATGCCATCCAATTGGCATAAACCCTGGTCTCTCTGATCCACTGCTTGTGAGCATGTTCTTGGGAAAATCAAGATTGAGGGCATGATGTAACTTCTCAGTGTGACCTAAGTTCACATAATGTAGAAACAGTTCCAAAAGTATTCAGCCCCTTTTCACCTTCAGGCCTGCTGTCGAAGCCACCATTACCCTTCAAGAGATCAACATTGTGCCACATGAACTGCAGATTTCCAGGATTCACATCTTGAATGGAAAGAGTAAAGTCACTCATTGCTCTCTATTTCTACCCAGAACAATCGAATGGCTATAAATTCAGCAGTTATGGGGCGGGGATGGTTAAAGAGGGAACAGGAGTGATACACATTCATTGCATGACATCCAATTGCAAATCTCTACCAGGGTTAGGGGTGGTCAGTTCCAAGTTCACAGTTCACCGTTTTCAGGTCCCTGAAACAATACATCATAATGTGCAGCAATCACACACTGTAGTGCCGTGTTCTTACCCAATTGCTCAACTGAGCCCTCCTGTTCTCTGTACTCAGGTTACCATTCTCCTGCCTCAGGGTTTCCATTTCACCCAAAGTCTCTCATAGGGCCAAGTGCGATTGTCCATCTGCCACACCTCGGACTCTGACCCCTGTTACGCATGGAGGTGGGTAAAGTGGTGTTGGATCTGTGATGCTGGACACTCCTTGTCCATTTAGCACCCATGTACGTTCAATTGTTACCAGGTGATGCTCAGCCTTTTTTGGCGGCGAATGCAGCTGGTGAGTGGCTCTGTGTCTCATTGGCCTGATGTGGCTGTTTTCATTCTGACTGAGGGCAACGTTGAGCCTCTGCCTGATGCTGCCTTTCCTCCTTCCCTCTGGCTGTCTCACTCAGCTCCTTTCTGCTGGCACTGTTTGCAGTGCCCGTTATCATCAATGCTGATCATTGCTCAGTTCCTCTGGTGGGGGTTGACACAGTTCTGGCTGTAGGTGGTTCCTCCTCCTCCTCATCCTCCAACTTGGCCATTATCCCTGCAAACAGCATTCGGCTAGTCTCCAACCTAGGCCCGGGTGAATGACACTGTTTACGCTTTCCCTGTGGAGGGCCACTCCCAGTGCCATGGAGTCCAGTGGCAGGAGGCTGCACACTGCCCTTGGTCATCACATTCTTCACCTTCTGTGCGCTCACTCCTGTAGCACAGTCAGCAGCAGCGTCCCGCTGCAGGTCAATAGCTCCTTCCTTAACTCTGCAAAATTAATATTGCAATGTCACAGTAATCAGTCACCTCACAATGAATACGATTGACTAAAAGTTTCTTTATATCATGCTTATCGCAGATATAAGTATCTGAATCTTTAGCAGTGCAATGGTCACTGCCTTGGGCTGCGCTGTGCAGACAATAACATAAATCATGTGCCTGGGGTCATTACGAAATGATCAACCTTGTCCTGTAGACACTCGCCTAAATGGAATTATTGAATAAACAATTGTGCAGGCTGAATTGTAAACATTTTTCTGCTCGGTTTTACATTCTAACTTGTTTGGCATGTTCCCAGGCCTATTTATTTGTTTAGTTTCACCCTGTCAAATGGGCTCCAGTTCAGCTTCTATGCGCTATAACAGAAGAAAATAAAAATCCTACCACTTACATTCAAAGTTTTCCCGAAGAACTTCCCTCTTCCCTTCCATTTGACGAGGCCCGTCTAATCTTCCTCTCTATCCTTCTGCTCACTCATGGCAGACAGCAGCTCAATCCTGGTCAGCAGCTCCGCGATCCAGTAAATCAGACATAACTTTCGGCTCACTGCGGCTCGTTCTGCTGGGAGCGCCGAACTCTCTGCAGCAATAAGGTCACTGAAATCCATTTGAGAGGTGCTGATATGGCTGTAACAGATGATATTAAAAGCGGAGAAGTGTGGTAAGAAGCAGCTGATGGAGTGAGAGTTGTCAATGACAGAAAGGACTGAAAATTAGTGGCTGGAAGCAAAAACATCTGGGAACACTTAATGACAAGAATTTGGTTGACTGTACCATATTTTGCGACCTCGATTCGAACGCAAATGTTTCTAGGCCATTTCTAGCTGGATATAATTATTAGACTTCAAGTGGGTAAAAACAGTCTGTCTACTCTTGACTGGGAAACAGTCTGTCCACTATAAACGTAGTTGAAGAAAACATCTCTCTATGTCCGGAGATAGTACGGAGAAATGTTGCAAACTATGATAATGTTTGAACAAATATCGAGCAGCATTTGAAGAGGCTCCTACAGTAGAGATAAAAACATGTAGCGAGGAACATCTCCCGAATGTGCTGGAGGTTTTGCAGGTCCCTTTGTGATGAGGACTGGCCTGTGGTCATGTTTTGTTTTTTTGCCCCGCATCCAGAAAGCAGAGAATCCAAGTTCTATACCAGGTTGCAGCATGCAGGCTGACTCAGCACAGGGCCGAGTGCTGCATTGCCAGCGGCCTCATCGTGTGGATGAGGTTCCAAACTACAGTAGCCATGTACCCCACCTCCTTAAAGATCACATTCCAAGTTAAAAGCAGAGAATTATCTTACCTTGAAGTATCAATTTCATGGATCATTTATTTCAAAGAAAATCCGAAGAAAAGCACCATGTTTGCTTCAAACCAATTCTTCCCCCCACCCCGTCACTGCTTACCCCTGCCCCCACAAACCCACCCCCCCACCCCCACCGCCGGACCCTCTGAAGCCAACTCCATGCTAGCCTGGCTTCCATCTTCCCACCTGTTATATTCGTGCTGGCCTGACTCCCCCCTCCCCATTTCTATGGCCTGCCCACCCCTTTCCCAGAAACTCCATTATAGGCCCCAATCTCTCTCATTCTCGACCCCACTCACTCAGAATCCATATGGAGTTGTTCCACTTACCGATCACAAGCAGTAACGTAGCATACACCAGCACAGGAAATTGAAATACGCCTGGGAGCAGCATGTTCTGAGGGAGTGGCCTCGGGACCACAGAATGGATTTTTAATGTGCCCACCTTTGTGCGGCTAGGAGGAGCAAAGGCCACCCCTCCAATACCCTCCTTCCAAGATATAGGCTGCATTCGCACTGCCTGTCCAGGTGCAATAGGCGATGAGATGATAGTTGGAAAACCATCAATGCGCAGGGATGTGGGGAGATAGCAGTAGAATGGACCTTGTTGAAATGTTTATGTTTTAAAATCCTTCCTTGATTGTGATTCACTCTGCTATCACTTTCAAACTTTACCGGGCAGGAATAATTCCCCATTCACAACAATGCCTGAGCAGAAACATTTCTAAAAGCGACACATGGGACAGGAACAACCGTCAAGGTAGATGGGGAAGTAAGGATCACACAAATGGAGGTAGGAAAGTTAGTTGTGAAGGGGACGGAAGGATATTGATAGGTTACATGATTAGACTAAGAGTTGGCAAATGGGGTGTAAAGTAGGAAAACATGAGTTTGACCATTTTGGCAGGACAAACAAAAAGGGGCACATATTATAAACGGTG
The DNA here is from genome assembly GCA_026770705.1 of Isurus oxyrinchus. Classification (NCBI taxonomy): domain Eukaryota; kingdom Metazoa; phylum Chordata; class Chondrichthyes; order Lamniformes; family Lamnidae; genus Isurus; species Isurus oxyrinchus. Next base: position 189,261 of record JANJGN010000116.1, read on the forward strand.
AGAGGCTGCAGAGCTCGGAGTTACAGAGGGAACTGGGTGTCCTAATGCATGAAAGATTTTGTTCCTTTCTGCTGTTAAACTGTCGAAAGCCATTGAAATTCGGACAGTCCAGAGTGCCAAACTGGTTGTTCTTGAAAAAGGCTTCTTTCACTGAAAAAGCCTTAGTTTCGTTTTAAACCTCTTTTACTTCTGCACTGGTCATGTTGTCTCATCCATTCGCTGACACACTCTCTTCTTTTCGACTGAAATCTCAAAATCAACTCAATCTTCCCATTTTATTCTCACTTCAGAGCTGGCAGCAGAGTGATCATTTTGGGAAATCATTTTGTTTCACACAAGAGGGGCACAGAAATCAGGCACTGAGGGCAGACACAGAAACACAGGGACATCATTTTAACCCGCCAGCCCCTTTCACACTCTCTGTCCTGCATAATGTTCACGTTTGCACATTCACAGGACAAACCTCCCCCAGACTGACAGTTCCCGGGATAGGCTTCCGACTCCGCTCGGCCTCTGCTATGGATTCTCCGGGGTTATTTGTAGTTTTGCACCTCTGCTCACATTGTCTGGTCCCCAGATTCGGGCTGAAACGCATCGCAGCTCTGGCTGGATTAAGACAGGTCTAATTTTACATTATTAGATCATTCACAACCAGCAATATGTTTAATTAATATGGAAATGCAAATGTGCGCTTTGGCCCTTCAGTAAGCGTATCCCACGTTGTATTATAGGGCAAGGGAGAAAAGGGAGAGAGGGCGGCCTAAAAGAAAAAGTCAGGGTGAGTTCAGGAAGTGAGACACAGACAGTCAGGCAAAGAATGGATTGCAGAATACATTGTTCAATCCAGTTTTACGAAGCTACAATTGGAAAGGCAGAAGATGCTCTCTCATTTTTCACTGTTATTTTATTGGAGAACAATACATTATTAATCACACACTCAGGGTCAGTGCCAGAGAGTGATACAAAGCTTCATATTTAAGCCCATTTCCCCTGTTGTAATCTCTGCAGTCTTGCAGGACAGGGCTGCTAGGTATTGCTGTCAGTAACGGAGTGTTTCCCTTCGATTAAATGAATCTAGGGGTCTCCCTGTCAGATATTAACTATTGCATTGTTCCAACAAATCCCTCATTCCTCCCATGTTTCTGCAGGATTGCTTTGTGAAGATGGGCTCTTGAACAACTAATCCCCTGCAGGGAATGACGTCAAATTGAAGTTGGTAAAGGGTCAAGCCCCTTACTTTTCAATGTTCTGTGATCTTTTCCCAATCACAACCCCTTTGCGCAGATAGTGATCTAAGTGAATTGCAGAAAAAGTTGATTCTAGTTGCTGATTTACAGCAGACATCCGCACATGACTTATTTAGTGGAACCCGAACGCTGATTGTTCGTGAGTGAGAGACTGTCAAATACATAATCAATACCACACTCACAGGTAGTAAGTGAGACTGATACTTACACAACTAATCCCACAATCACAGATAATACCAGAGACTGATATTGATAGAACGAATCCCACAATCGCAGGTAGCAACAAAGACCGGTATTTACAGAATCAATTCCACAATCATAGATAGTGCCAGAGACTGATATTGATAGAATCAATCCGCACTCAGATGAATAGTGAAACGTTGGAAGATTACAGGGAGCAGGATTCGGTGAATTGTTCTTTGAGAGGGCCAGCACAGATTGGACAGCCCGAATAGCCTCTTCCTGTGTTGTTGCTTTTCCATGATGTAAATGGAAAAAAACTGGAAGAACTTTGTAGCTCTGGCAATTTCGACGTTCCGATAACATCTATTCGTTAAAACTTCAATCGACCTGAAGTGTGAATCCTCTCTTCCTCTCTCCACAGCAAATTTTCAACCTTTGATTGCAACAGTTTTTTCGGTTATTTGAACGGTAGAAGCAGCGGAAAATGAGGTGGAAATGAGCACTCGAGTTATCTCGTTTTCCAAGAGGAAGCAGGGCACCACTTTGAATTCGGCAGCAGCAGGAAACAATAAGATTAGGGGTCAATTATTTTTGGAGGTGGTTTGGACACTGAGGAGGGACTAAGTCTTCTGTGACAATTGTTGGATAGGTTTTATATTGAAGGTGATTCGTTAGAAGTCTACGTAGCTTGGTCAACGTTTGATAAATTAGCGATGACAGACCATCAATCCATGGACGAGTATATTCTAGAGTTTAATAGGTGTTATGAGAGATTGACAAAGTTTGCCCTCGATGTTCCGAGTCTGTGTTTCTATTAAAAGTACGTGATTGTACCCAAATTTCACATATTTCTAGAACTGACGGGGTTTCCATTTCATGGAGGAGACTCTCCTAGAACAAATGGTTACTTTCCTAAAAAGAAGGCGGGAATTCATTCATTTCCGACCATTTTCAGTTCAAATGCAGACGCTTCAGCATTGATTAAAAGTATGGAGGCCTCCATGATTGCTGAATTTCGAGATCGATTGAACGTAGGTGCTGGCATCAGTACAATTACAAGAGTTGCTGATAGGCAGACTGAAGGTGGTTGCTCTTTTAGCCAATTTTGGAATTCTGAGCAAAGGTGGGCCTAAAATGACAGTGGAGACGATTGAACCCTAGAAATTCATGGGGAATGATCAACAGTTGTTTGTTGTGATTACCAATATATTGTCCAAAGCGCAACAATCGATTTTTTTCGGTAACGTGTAAAATGGAGAAGACTGACGTTGAGTATGATGATGACTGGCCTGAGAATTTGGATTGGTTGATAGAAGATTGAGGCAGAGATGAACGTTTTGGTAGATGTGCGGTGCTGCAGGGCGATACCAGATTCTGCCTCGCATATTCATATGTTTTGCGGTGTAGAGAGAGAATCACAGAATTGTTACAGTGCAAGAATTAGGCCATTCAACTCATCATGTCTGCAGGGGCTCTTGTGAATGAGCACCTTATCTAATGCCATTCTCCTGCCTTCTCCTCGTAACAGTGAAATTATTTATTTTCGAAGAAAGCACCAATTCCCTCTTGAATGCCTCGATTGAACCTGCCTCCACCTTCACGAAGTCCATTCCAGACCCATCCACTCATTGGTTAAAAAAGTTATTTTTTCCTATTACTTTTGTTTTGTTTTGCCAATTATTATAAATCTGCGCTCACTTGTTTTATATTCCTTCCACCAATGGGAACACTTTATCCCTAACTTCCCTCTCCAGTCTCCTCAGGGTTTTGGATACTTCTATCAAAGCTCCTCCTAGATTATTTTATCCAAAGAAAAGTGTTTCAATTTCTCCTACCTCTCTTCATAACTAATAAATCCTACATCTTAATCCCGTAAACCTCTACTGCTCTCTCTCTCCAATGACATAAATCCTTCCTAAAATGTGAGGCCCAGGACTGACCGCAGAACTCTAGTTGAGGTCTAAATACAGCTCAACATATCCTCCTTGCTTTTGTAACCTAAATTCTTATTAATAATGGCGAAGAACCTTTATACTTCATTAACTGCCCTCCCAACCTATCCTGCCACGCTTAACTGTATATAGACATATACACCTATATCCCTCTGCTCCAGAACCTCTCTTGCACTTGTATGCCTTACCTTATATGCACTTTTTACCGAAGTGTACCGGCTCACATTTTGCTACTTTGAATTCATCTGCCACTTATAAACCAATTCCAGCAACTTGTATATGTCCTTTTGCAGCTCTAAACTGCACTCCCCACAGTGCACAATGCTTTCAAGTTTTGTATCGTCCGAGAAATTTGAAATTGTTCCCTGTACACCAAGGTGTAGATCATTAATATTTTTTCAGGCGAAAGCAAGGATGCCATGCGGACGTCTGGGGAATTCCAACACAAGCCATCATCCAGCTTGAAAAATATGCATTAACCATTACTTCCTGTCACTCAGCCAGTTTTGTAAATATGTTGCTACTGTCCCATTTATTTCATTAGCTACATGTTTTTCTCACATGACTGTTGTGTGGCACTGTATCACCTGTGTTCCGGAGTCCATGCACAACAATAGTTTTGCCTTTATCGACCCTGTGTGTTATTTTTTTAAAAAAAGTAGGTTAGCTATGATTTCCCATTCAGAATTCTATACTGGTTTCCTTAATTAACTTGCATATGTCCACCTCTATTAATTCTGTCGCTAATTGTACTTTCTAGAAGTTTCTGATCAGCGAATTTAAAGTGACAAATCTGTAGTTTAATCCCTTGACGCTTCTTTGAATAAGGGTGCATTGTTTGCAACTTTCCAGTCATCTAGGACGATCCTTGAATCTACATAAGACCGAAACTTTATAGGCAGTACCCCTTCAATTTTTACTCTCCCGCTTCCCTCATTCGACGGCTTTCAGTGCAGCTAACCTATCCAATACTTCCTCCTTATCAATTTTAAATCTTTTAGTGACTTTATTCCTTCCTGTTTCACTATGGCCTAGCCAGCATATTCTTCCTTCGTAAAAACAGGTGCAAAGCACTCATTTATTATCTCACATTCCCTGCCGTCCCCGGAATCCTCTTTCTGGTCCCTAAACACCCCTGCTCTCCTTCCGCAGAGGAACAATTTATGATGGATCAGGGCTTAGTTGTCGATAGAAAATATTGTCAAAAACGTGTCAGGACGTCCGCGCAGTTTGGGATGTGTAACAACAACTTAAATTCACTGCACTGGACATTGGAAGTTTTGGGACCTTAGCTGTTTACTAAACTGGCGCTTCTTATTGCAGTTCCTGCCGTTCACCGGAGTTAAGGCCAACACAGAAAGGGTTTATTCTACTGTTGTAACATGTTAATGACTGTTCTCCACGTACCCTGAGTAGCAAACACACTGCAAATGGAAGAAACAATTCTAATCCCCGTGGAAAATCAGCAGATATGAAATACATGACACAATGTAGGACAAAGTTTTCTGATATTATTTAAATAAAACAACATGTTGTCGTGGCAGCAGAAAGGGCACGTTCTAACCGGGAACACTGGAGAAAATTTAACTATGGTCAGAATAGGAAGAGTTTGTTTCATTTTGCATTTTGTTTATATGTATCAGAATAATTGCCCAAGGAGATTTCACTATCTTCTTTAGCTCTACCCGGAATTTAGTTTGTGTAGCTGCATAAATAAACGCGTTTGTGCAGGAACTCAAATACATGAGCATTTGTCCAGTTTGAGTGGCGATGTATGCGGGAGCTGTATTATCCGGTCGTACATGAATGAACATACCATTGACTAATGTAGAAACGACTGCTGTCAGCCACAATAGTATAAAATTACCCGATACAGTGAACAGTAATATAACCAATTTCCTTCGGTTCTGTATTTCCGGTTCACTGTGATTCTCGTTGCTGTGACCCCGGAGCTCCTTACGAGCTCGACTGGCTACTAAAATCCGTCTGACCGTCAAACAATTAAACAGTAATATCAAAGTGAAAGGAATCCAAGTCAATGAAATACTTTGTAGCCAAGTGAATGTTACACCAATAAGAGATGTATAAAATTCCAGGCTGGGTTGGAAACCCCAGTGAACATTGTCAATTGTTCGCTTAGGTTCATATGCAAACCAAAAGGGGATGCACTGTAAACACGAAAGGACAGAGATTGCTGTTAGAACTGTCACCGCAGTTCTCATTGTGCAATATCTTGTCTTAAACGTGTGAATACAGATAGATACAAAGCGGTCAAATGTGAAGCAGATTGTAAACCAGACCGAAAAATACAGGTTGACATTATTTGTGTACATTATGAACTTGCAAATGGGTATATTTGGCAGGATTTTATGTGGAAAATGCTTACTCAGGATTTGATACACGAGAACATTATTGAGCATGACCAGTAAATCAGCTATTGCCAGGGACAACATATAGAAAGAAATACATTTTGATAGGCCGCAGGTTCCTCTGGAGAGAATCACGATTGTCATCAGGTTCGCTGTGGGGAAAAAGGGAGAGAAAGTAGCTAACCTGGACACTCACAAACATTCCACAGAATATTACTGAAAATAGTACTGCACATTTCTGCCTTGCGTTATATACACATATCCGATTTATAATATTGGACAGTGTTCACGAAATTCCTAAAATAAATAAACGTATATGCACTCTATTGAGCTTATTTTCAAAAGCAGTATCTTTGAGAAGGCCCCTAGCTGAAGCAGAGACCGGAACCAGATTTCTGGCGGTGGGATCTTCAAATTGGAAAACAGACTTCTGAGAAATGAAGCTGTGCATGTAATTGGTATGGAAATGGAAACTGATTAGGGACTATAATCAGATTGGGGGATAGGATTTCAGTCTGTGGTCAAAACAAGCAGGAGTCTAAGAAATTGAATTGCTTTTCAGCAGAACCAATGCAGGCCCAGGGGCTCTCGGTGAATCTGTGAATGGGAGCAATCTTTAAAGACTAAAACCTGAGAAAATCTTTGAGCCAACCAGGCAAGCTGAAGAGCTGGGAGTTATTTTTTTAAGCAGAGCTGATCATACAGTGTACCAGAGAGCCATTGAATGGTGGGGTGACAGTGCTTCTGGGAAAACTCCGCCATCAGGACTGTTGTGACCCGAGTGAAAGATGCTACACAGAAGTAGGCCTTGTTGATGATTATCGTAATTGAGGACTGCAGGAGCAAGGTGGAGTTGTGAGAGACACTGGGACTGAACACAGTGCCAAATATGTGCTGAGGACTAGCCGAGAAATCCGTCAGATTTAGAACTGTCGTATCAGCTACTTCAACTCTAATAAACGCTTTCTACTGAATACAATTATCAATTAATTATATATTTTTGTCTATGGTTTGATTTTTTTACAGTACATGTTATAAGAAGTGAAATCTTGACCATTGTTTCCTTCCATCGGAGTCCTTTAAGAAGTTCGGTTCCAAAAGGTAATTGATTCTCAAGTGGACTGTAACACTTTGTACAGGAACTGGGACTCTGCCTTCCTCTCGGTAAATTTCAGTCTGATGTTTTCATGGTGCTGAGAGAAGGGTCACTTGAATTCAGTCTAGAGGATAGTAACGGAGAGTCACTCCAAGCTGCTGCTACTCCGACCGACACTTATGCATTGATGCCTCAACTGGAGATAATGTTGACGTTGGTTAATTGTGTAAAACTGGCAAAATGTGATCAACCGTCCGTCATACATATCTCCCGATTCTTTTTCACAGACCATTGCCAATGGCATTGGATTGAGGTTCAATTTACCTTTAAACTGTACAGTGCTAGTCACCCGTGAGTACCTCACAGAGACAGTCCACTTACCAATAAAAAGTTTCGTGAAGGGAAAATGGGATATTTCTTTAACTTGTTGTATTTAAACAGTGAAATAATAAACACATTTCCTGACATGTAACCTACCTGTCATCAGGCCGTTCCCGTGTGATACACCGAGTGAATTTGATAAATTGCCACTGAGGCTCCATGTTACACTAAAGAGAATTTTACAACCGGCTCCTCCTGATTATTTGGCGATGGGAATCTCGGGAGGGACACCAGATGCCAGTCGCGTACAATATAATTTCCAATCCATTACTGGAAGCAATAAATTCAAATAAAATATTCAGTTAAAGAAAATAACTCTCCAATTTAATTCAATACATTACTATTTGACTTTTTATAATCGCTCTGAAGGACCCGGTCATGAACTAAACGGGAACAGATGGATCTGCAAAGATTCTTTGCGAGGGAGGAATGAGGAGCAACTTCCTGTTCCTCAAAATATCTTTCTGTTCCCTGCTGGGTGGAGGATGCTGCAGTACTAGGAATTATCACTGTAATGTTGACAATAGGCAACATGACATCTGAGATTGTTAACATAGACACTAAGCAGCACATTCTTTAATGATCTATGAACTGTTGGAGTGGCGGCAATTCAAACTCCCTCTCCTTCAGGGTGAGCAGGAAAATTAAACTCCAGGTGCCCAAAATGTGCCGAGCAGAACCACGGCTCCGAGGCCCTGTGAACAGCAATATTTCCCGTTGATATTCAGCCTTCATCCCGGTAGAAATATGACTCGGCAGTGAGACATTCCCACAATCAGCCACATAACCACTAGCAGTGAAATACTCAGCAGTTACCAGGCAGCAATGACTTACCGGGAATACCAAAGGCTGCTAGAATTGGGTAGTAAATTTGCTTTACTTGTAGAATCGTTGGCAGGATCATGTTTGTAGAAGAATGCGATAGATCACTCACTTTTCTGAATTGCATTAAAGATCCGTAATTGTTTTCCCCTTTATAGGCCAATTCAAATCACGGTGAGGAAATCAGCTTACACAATAATTCGTGTTAGTTATAGTCACTTTACAAACAAGCGAATAATTTACCTCTTAGAGACCCCGGTCCGTCAATGGGGAAATTGGTCAGCTCAGTTCCAGAAACTTCCTCACTTAAATTAATGATCGGAAGCAATCCCAGGTGGATTGTGTTTTGCGCATGCCCCCCTTGAATGTGGAAAGGGATACCCCTCTGTACAGTGTTGGATTCCTGGGGCTTCATATTATTTTTTTGCGATCTTGAATCATCCATTGCAGAATTTAAACATGTTATAGACTGTAATTCTTAAACTTAAACTTCCTGTGTTCTGTGGCGAAACCTCGTGATGTCTCGGCGTTATTATTGCTGACGGTGATATTGCTCTGACATTAAGAATACTGGCGATGCCCGTATATTTACGCTGTTGCTATCAGTCAGCTGTTACTCATTATAAACACTAACATTAATAGTGGGAAACATTTTGGAAACTAATCCGTGCTGATTTTAATCTATCATTAGCAATGCAAACTCCACTCAAACATCGGGATGCCCTGCTCCAACATTATTAGTTGGGTAATACAAGCAGAAAATGCTGGGAATGCTCAGCAGATCCTGCAGCATCAGTGGAGAGTCAATCAGAGTTACTGCTTCAGGTAACGGTCAACATTGTCTTTTTCAATTTCAGGTTTCCGGCATCGCCGTATTTTGTTTTTGGATTATTGTTTTTGATCCTATTCCAGAATTTTCACGGTGACTCTATTCTAGTGTTGATGGTGACATTGGCATAACATCACTGATGGTAACCCAACTGTCGGGTTACAGGATAGGTTCCTGCTCAACTCCTACTCGTGATTTCCTTTCATGAACATTACTGTTGGCGAGGTCATCGTAGCTTTTCTTACGGTGAATTTAATATTACTGAGGAAGACCCTACTCGAGCATTAATAGCTGTGTCTGTGCAGAGAATCATTACAATATTTCGAGCTGTAACCCTACACCAACGTTATTCATGAGGCTTCTACGCTATGCTATTCATGATGAAATCACTAAAACATTGCTGGAGGTGATCCAGTGCCTCCAAGTTTTGTTCTTGTTTCGTTTTATTTCCTCCCTAAATCAGAGCGCCCGATTATAAATTAAATTTCCGCATCGCCGTAATTAATGCGGATATATTTTAACAATACTCTGGGTAAAATGATAAAGCCCCTATTATACGAAAGGGAGCTTCTTACAATCCTCTATTTCACATTTGGAATATTTTAATGCTTTGGTTAAGTATCATGACACACGTACTCTTGGGCATAACTAAAAGAGGAATAAGGAACATTCTCAGATACATTTAGGTTGTAGCTGGGCTTGGAGAGTGAAAGTGTAGCATGACATGTCACTGAAAAAGTGTTGATAGATCAGAGCAATGTATTATTAGCTCAAATGTAATGCAGGAGGAATGTTTTTATCCTTGAATATGCACAGTTGATATCGACGTTTACACCGTACACACAAAGCGGAGCCACAAAAACAACACGTCAACCTATGGAGAATATAACTGCTTCCAATTGGCGAGACACCGATTGTGTATCATACCAATCGACAGCGAACAAAACAGTAATAATTCACTTAAGCACAATGGATTTACGAACGACAATAGTCCCTTTAAAGAGAGCGGATAAATGTAGCTATTGAACTAAGAGCAGATGCAAGGGACAGCTGCACCTATCTGCCAATAGCAATCAGTTATCCAATTTTTAGCGCGGAGGAGAACAAACTCCACATGTTTCTCACTCATACACCAATCACTTAACACGTGTTTAGTTTGTTGTGAGGCAGCCATTTGTGGCATGTGACAGCGGTTAATTCAAGGACTCTGCTCTCCACATCTTGCAACCAGGTGAAAAGTCTCGTTGTTTTTCAGAAGCGAGTGGTCACTAATTCTTTCATCTAACTGGTGTTTCTTCATTCCACCTGCTATAATTCAAATCCATTGTGAGTGACGAGTGTCATCCGAATTTAAGTTCTGTTTTCCGCACTTGTTACTGGTTTTACAGCATCGGAGGCGACGCTTGTATCAATTTCTGCGTCAATATAATTTACATTGTCAACACTGCAGTGACGCATGGAGCTCGCAAACAGAGAGCCCATCTTGCACAATTATCATTGCCCGCAAAACAGGCCACAGCAAAGTAAGAAAACTGGTATTTCACCCCTCCCAGCGTTTGTTCTGTAAACCGATCAAAAAAAGAGAGGGGCATGGTGGGGTGCGAGTGGCGGGGGAGCGGGAGAATGTTTCATCCCTCAGAAACATACAGGAAAAGACTGGCCGCAGCTGTCCTTACAGGTTAAAAGGAAACAGAGAATCCCGGGAATACTCGGCGGGTCTAGCAGCTTCTGTAATGAGTGACAACAAAGTTATCATTTTTAGGTCGATGACTTGGTCAGAACTGACATACTTATTTCGCGTTTGTGGGGCAAGTTTGATTGTCCAAAAATCACACTGAGGAATTACTTACCATCGCGATCAGGTTTCTAGGATGCTGGGGGAGGGTGACAGGGATACTTGGGGAAGCTGGTGTGACGGGGAACTTCTAGTCATGTCTTACATTGTGTGGATCGATAAAGCAAATTATTCCCTATTGGCTGTGTATAAATAATCTGAAGTAAATGATCTGGATGCACTTTATACATAACATGTGTGCTAATCCCTCGGAGTGCGCATGTCTTCCATTGTCCTGCTTCTTATGTGTAAAGCAATCAGTTATTTTGTCCCCAGTTATTGCGTAGTTTGGTTAGCAGGACATTAAAGCACGGTTACCCATAGAGTTATATAATGGTCATAGCACAGAAGGAGGCCATTCAGCACATTGTCTCCCTGCCGGTTCTCTGCAACAGCAACTCAGCCAGTCCCATTCCTCCGCTTTTTCCTTGTAGCCCTGAAAATATTGTGTTTTCAGATAATTATCTACTGCAATGGAATCTGCCTCCACCACACACTCAGCCAGTAGCTTCCAGATCCAAATCAGTTGTTGCATAAAGAAGATTTTCTTCATGCCGCCTCTGGTAATGTTTAAAATCAGTTTAGGCTTCTCAACCGCCCGCCGATGGGAGCAATTTTACTATTTTCACCATCTAGATCCCTCATGATTTTGAGCACGGCTGCAAAATCTCCCCTGAAACTTCTCTTCTCCAAGAAGTACAGCCGCAGCTTCACCCATCTATCCACATATCTGAACTCTCCCATCCTCGGAATCAGTCTCGTAAATCTTTTCGGAACCCTTCGCAAAACTTTCGTTTAAGTTGAAGCAGTATTTTATGAAGGTTCACAACTTAGTTCCTTTGGTACTCTGCCCTGATTAATAAAACCCAGGATTCGGGGCCTAGAGCTGCTTTCTCAAACTGCCCTGACAACTTTAATAATTTATGCAGATACACAGCCACATCCTTCTGCTCCTGCATCCATTTAGAATTACGCCCTTCATTTGATGTCACTCTTCCGCATTCATTTGACCAAAATGTATCACTTCGCACTCCTGCACATTAAAGTTCACCTACCCCGAGTCTTCCCATCCCACCGGCCTATCTGTATCCTCTTGAAATCCATCATTATCTCCACAAATTTCACAATACTTCCAAGTCTTGCATCATCCTCAAATTCTGAAAGTATGCCCTGCACACCCAGGCCTAGGTTATTGATATCAATCAAGAAATGCGGTGGCCCAGCTACACACCGCCACCACAGCACAGCACCCGCAGCACACACGCACCTCCCGCCCCCGCCACTACCACCCCTCGCCCCCCGCCACCACAGTCAGAAGTAAATAACATTTTCTGTAATTCATGCTTTAATAGTCTTGAAATCAAATATTGAGCTGTGGCATAATGAAATTTTAGCTATTCTAACGACTGACCGTTCGCAACACAACATGGTTTGAAATGAACTGGTTCAGGGAACTGATTGTGTTCACTAAATAGCATAGTTTTACTGAAATTTGGGAGCTCAAATGACTAACCCAGAGGGAAAGAACGTAAGAGTCGATTTAGTAAATGATATGGCCAACTCGTTTGATTAAAGCTCCTGCACCTCAAAATCTCCCACTTCATCACTGCATTTGTATCAGTCAGATTTGGGGAGCAGTCAGACTGAGGGAGCACTTCACTGTGAAAGCTTCAGTGCTGAGAGTGCGCTGTACTGTCAGACGGTTTGGTCTGAGAGAACGCTGCACAGATAGATGGTGAGGATTGAGAGAACGCTGCACTGTCATAGGGTCAAGACTGAGGGAGAGCTGTACTTTTGGAGGATCGGAGCTGAGGCTGTTGCACGATTAGATTCGAACGAATGAAGGAGCAATGCTCAGTCAGTGGGATAGGACTTAGCGATCGCTGCACTGTCAGAGGGTCAGGACTGATCGAGTGCTGCACTGTCAGAGGGTTAGGCATGAGGGAACACTGCACTGTCAGTGGGTCAGGAATAAGGGAGCGAAATGCTTTCAGATGGTCAAAACAGAGGGAGAGCTGCACTCTCAGTGGGTTAGAAATGAGGGAGTGCTTCACTGTCAAGATTTTCGTGAATAAGGGAGATATGCACAACCAGTTGGTAAGGACTGTGAGGGCTGCATTGTCAGAGGGGAGCTGACCCTGGACCGAGCTCTCAAACCGACCCTATTCCGCTCTTTATTAATCCCAAACCGAACGGGAACAGTGCTGGCAACTTTTGATAATAAGAGGATTAGCCAGTGAACATTTCAGAAACTAAATTCAGACAGAGAGAGAGAGAGTAAGACAGAGAAACAGAGAGAGAGAAAGAGAGAGAGATAGAGCAAAGGAGAGAGAGAAGGGCCTAAATAGAGCAACTGGAAAGAAGCTGAAAGCCTTGCTAGAATGCAAGTTGACTACATCAAATCCATTGCTCTCATCTACAGATCTCAACAGGAGGGATATTCGCGGAGAGTGAGCCACTGAAAGGAAATCAATACACGGTCAATTGATAGCGGAACTGTTCTGTGGAAGTGGATGAGCAAGGGACTAAAATTTGCTGTATGAAATTTGCTATTCTAGTTGATAGAACCCCGCCTCCCCTACAAATGTGGCAGAGGGTATTCTCTCAATTCATCCTTGTGATGGAATATGTACTTTAAAAGCTTGCTTTATGTTTTGAGGCAAATCCAAACTGAAAATGGAAACAGGGGACGGAAATTGACCCTCCCAGTTTCTAAGGAGGCAAAAGCTGAATCTGAAGTTTGTAAGCCAAATCTTCTGTGTAGACTGAAACTTGTTGCACCGATGTAAAGGGATGCAGAGGCATCCAGGTTCGAAAGTAGAAGTTGATGAGTCACATGGTGCAACCAGGGCTAGCTGAAGGAGACAGACGCCAAACCCCTAAGCTGACTATAAGATGCTACAGCTGTTTATTTACACACACAGAGCGCAGAAGCGAAATGGAACTTAATTTCGAGACACCATCTCCAATGACGCTTTCTAAACATATGCGAAGCAACAGCAGGAAAGCACTGATTGATTCGAGGCTAACATGATTGTGGCCGAACCTGCCATTGAAGCCAAGTGGTCCACTCATTATTTACAGGAAAGATCCGAATAACAAAACTCTGAATGCCGTAGGAGCTATTTCAGGTAAAAGTCCAACATGTTGCAAGGCGGTGCATCAATGACTACTGGCTACAAAACTGCCACAACTTTGAGATGTCCTTCCACACAGGGGTGTCGGTGTTGGGGAGTGTGCGGGTGTGCGGTGGGTGGGGGTGGGGCTGGGGGTGGATTAAGCGATCAAATGCAACAGATTCATCAGCAAAACAAAAATAACACAAATGAAACCAGTGGAAGCCATCACTGCCTGCAATAAATATGGACAGATTTTGAAACTCCTCCTTGAGTGGCATGTTAGGGTTAACATTGTTACCCAGGAAGAACTAGACTCCATAGAAAGCCTGCCTGCCTTAGCAGAGCTGGATGTCGAAGCCACAGTGAAGGGGCTTAGCAAACATACTCACTCACTTGCTATGGGCAAAGCTCCAGATGTTGACACTAGCATGCCTGAACTCAACAAACAGGAAATTGGAATTCCTGCTGCACAAAGTTCTCTGTCTCTACTGGAGGGAGGGGGCAGTGGCCAAGGAAATGCACAATGCAAATATTGTGAGGCTGCACAATAACAAGGGCGGTGACAGTGATTGCAACAACTATCCAGGCATTGCCTTGCTCGGCATCAGGGGAAAGGTATTTGCACATGTTGCCCTTGTCAGACTGCAGATCTTGGGAGAACGCATCTCCTCCGAATCCAAGTGTGGTTTCCTTACTGAAAGATTTACAATTGACATCACCTTCTCAGCCCAGAAGTTGCAAGTAAAATGATGGGAATTAAGCAGACCACAGTATCTTGCCTTCACCGATCTCACCAAAACATTCGTCCATGTGAGTGAAGCAGACTATTTGTTTGTTTACTATATACATTACAACTCTCATTGGCCTTTGTACCATGAAACATTTGTGTCCTGCCCACCATCCTCACAGACCAGTCCCTTTGTAATTCCCAATTGTTACATTTATGCCTGTCTTCAGTTTTGAAGAATATTGATCGGCTGAGCAGTTGGCTCTGTTTATTTCCACAGATGGTCCTGACATTAGGAGAAATTCCAACATTCTCAGTCCCTTTCAGTTTTCCATCGTGCTCACTATTTTGTTTCTCTATGTGGCAGGATGGAGGAAACAAATTCAGGTGGAATAAAAGAGAACTGATTCACAGGATGATGGGGAAAAGCTGAATTGTGGGAAAAAACTGGCAACCCTTTCCAAGATTCGATACAGGCTCAAGGGGCAGAAATTTCCTCTCCTGAATGGTAGCGTTTTATGATTTGACGAGTTTAATTTCCACATGAACTGGGGGATTGAGAAACGGTCGAAGTTGTGAAGGTGATGGAACAATGATCTCGGACAATTACCTGATGTTCTGTACCAACCAGTTTATGGACACAAGAAGGCAGCATTTTTCCAGCTGTGTTTAGAGAAATCTGGAAGATTTGTTGGGCTGGAGGAGGTTCCAGAGAAAGGGAAGGGTGAGGTCATGGAGGGATTTGAATGTAAGGATTAGAAATTTAAAGTTGGGATACTGACAAGCCAGGCGCCAGCGGGGGGGGGGGGGGTGGGGGGGGGGTCAGCAAATACCGTTTGATTAGGGAACTGAACTTGATTCTGGTAAAGTTTTGGGCAGCAGAATTTTGGATGAGCACAACCATATGTAGGGTGGAAGATGGGAGGCTGGCAAGGGGAACACTGGGATAGTCAAGTCTCGGAGATGTGTGTTTCAGCAGCTGTTGGACTGAGTGAGGTTCGGAGTTAGGCAATGTTTCGGATGTGGAATAATAGTGTATTCAGCTGATAACATACTGCCATCTTATCCAATATCATGTAGTTTAATCAGGCATATTGGGGGTGAAATGAAGACAGTGTCAGTCATTATTGTCCAATGTATCTTTGGAAAAGGACTCTATCCAATTTAGTTCTGTTGGAGAGTCATATTCTACTCAAAGCATGAACTCTGTTTTTTCTTACCACAGATATTGTCAGAAGATATTGCAGAATTTTCTGGTTTTCAGCAGAATCAGCAGTATTTGTTTTTAAATACTACTTTCAATTTTGTGACTCGTTCAAGTCTCGCAAATCTTCCTACTTTCGCGAAATGAACTTCCATCTTCCGTGTGATAGGCGGGAGATACTAACCGCTAGACCACCGAGGACGACCTTGACGCCATGACCCGAATAATTGTGGGATAATTCAATTTATATAATTCAACAGGTCTGTCAATATGTGCTTTAATATGCAATATAAATTCCAGAAAACACAGTCAGTCCACTTAGAGAGGGGTTCTAGGGGTTAATTCCTGGTAGGATTGGGCTACCCTCACATTTTCAGCTGGATTTTTTAATGCCTGAAGTGAAAAGTGGATTTATCTACTCCGTTTGGTACTTAAAACATTCCTTGTTGATTTAATTTTTAGTTTCCTTGTTTATTACAAGTGTCACCACGGTTCAATTCCCTAAAGGGCAATGACTTCATTCAAATTAAAAAATAGAATACATGGAATTGGATATGGAGTTTAGAATTGGAAATTGTTTGATATGTAGGAGACGGTGAGTACAAATAAAGATTATATGTCAGGAACAGCAGTTTTGTTTCCGAGATCCTTGGCGCTGTGTGCATTGCACATTTGTTGCCAATGGTTGAATAAAAAGCAGGTACCAACAGGGAACAGTTCAGTTTCAAAATCCAGAGTGATACTGTATACTTAAGTCGCAGTCAGCGATGGTGGTGCAGTGGTGAGCATGGCTGCATCCCCGGTACTTAAAAGCAAAAAAAACTACAGATGTTGGAAATCCATAACAAAAACAGAATTACCTGGAAAAACTCAGCAGGTCCGCCACCATCAGCGGAGAAGAAAAGCGTTGACGTTTCGAGTCCTCATGACCCTTCGACAGAACTTGAGTTCGAATCCAAGAAAGAGTTGAAATATAAGCTAGTTTAAGGTGTGTGTGTGGGGGGCGGAGAGGTAGAGAGAGAGAGAGAGAGGTTGGGGTTGGGGGTTGGGGGATGTGGTTGTGTGGACAAACAAGCAGTGATAGAAGCAGATCATCAAAAGATGTCAACGACAATGGTACAATAGAACACATAGGTGTTAAAGTTAAAGTTGGTGATATTATCTAAACGAATGTGCTAATTAAGAATGGATGGTAGGGAAATCAAGGTATAGCTCTAGTGGTTTTTTTTTTATATATATATATAATGGAAACAGGTGGGAAAAGGAAAATCTTTACAATTTATTGGAAAAAAAGGAAGGGGAAACAGAAAGGGGGTGGGGATGGGGGAGGGAGCTCACGACCTAAAGTTGTTGAATTCAATATTCAGTCCGGAAGGCGCTAGGGTGCCTAGTCGGAAGATGAGGTGTTGTTCCTCCAGTTTGCGTTGGGCTTCACTGGAACAATGCAGCAAGCCAAGGACAGACATGTGGGCAAGAGAGCAGGGTGGAGTGTTAAAATGGCAAGCGACAGGGAGGTTTGGGTCATTCTTGTGGACAGACCGCAGGTGTTCTGCAAAGCGGTCGCCCAGTTTACGTTTGGTCTCTCCAATGTAGAGGAGACCACATTGGGAGCAATGAATGCAGTAGACTCAGTTGGGGGAAATGCAATAGAAATGCTGCTTCACTTGAAAGGAGTGTTTGGGCCCTTGGACGGTGAGGAGAGAGGAAGTGAAGGGGCAGGTGTTACATCTTTTGCGTGGGCATGGGGTGGTGCCATAGGAGGGGGTTGACGAGTAGTGGGTGATGGAGGAGTGGACCTGTTTGAATTATTCTGGTTGAATAATTGTAGGAGCTACCGCTTTGCTTGCTGTCCAAAATGCTTTATCTGCTCCGTTGCTTTGTTGTCAAGACCAATTGCTTTCCCGTGTTTTAGGCTAGATATACCATTTTCAGGCTCTTCAATGGTGAATGATCCAGTGAAGCCAGGGTCATCGCTGTACATCTTCCTATCTAGTTGTGCTCTTGGTTGTTCCTTGTCGATTTTTCCATTTAGGAGCAACTGGCGTGCAACTTGGTTAGCAGACACATTTGGATGATGGGCAGCTGTCTTGGGGTCATCTCCAAGTTTGTATATGAGAGACCATGCCTTCTTGTTTTTTTGTAAGAACACCTCTATCAAGGTGTCCTAGGTGTTTTGCCTTGTATCCCATGTGTCGGCCATGAAGGATGTATCAAAAGCCTTACTAAAGCCCATGTAGAACGCATAAAATGCATTACACTGATCAACACAAGTATCTTGAGAGATACTTAACATCACTCTATCACAGGTAGATATTGTTTCCTCTGAGAAGGGGTCAGATTCAAACATTGAAACATACTCTCAGTAGAGGAACAGGGGGACACAGATATCGACATCAGTGAGGAGGGCTGTGAAATTTTATATGAAATTAACAAAGAGAGAGAGGAATGACTTGTCGGTTCAGTGGATTTAAAAATGGAGCACTGCACAGATCTGGGTGAAATGTATCTCCCAATGTTGAGGGAAGAAAGGGAAGTTAAATCAGGGGCTTTGGGAATAATTTCCAAATCCTCAGTCGTCACAGATGAGATGTCAGAGAACTGAAGGGATATCAACGGTGTCCTATTATTTAAAAAAAAAACATGTGGACGGCACCGAGCAGCAAATTAGAGGCCAGTCAGCCGAACCGAGGGTGGGTCTTACCACGAATGATTTTTAGAGACATAACATATCGGCATTTGGAGGGACAAGGGCTAACCACGGATCGTCAGCATGGATTTGTTAAGGGAATGTCATGTTTGCCATACTCGATCGAATTTTCTGAAGAGGTTACCGGGAGTGTTGATCAGTGTAATGCATTTTCTGCGTTCTACATGGGTTTTAGTAAGGCTTTTGATACATCCTTCATGCCGAAATGTCAACAAAATAAATACACATGGGATCCAAGGCAAAATGTCACGCTGGATTCTAAATTGGCTGAGAGGCAGGAAGCAGCGTGTGATGGTAGAGGGATGGTTATGTGACCGTTAGCCTGTTTCCAGTGGGGTTACGCAGGGCTGGGTGCTGGTGACTTTACTGTTCAGGGTGTACATATATGATTTGGAGTTAAATGTAGGGGGTATGATCAAGAAGTTCTCGGATGATGCTAAAATTGTTGTGTGGTAAATAGTGAGATGAATAGCCATAAATTCGAAGAGTGTATCAAGCTGGGCAGCTGGGAAGAGGAGCGACAAATGGAATACAACCCGGAAAAGGGTAAGGTAAGGCACTTGCTGATGGCAAAACAGGCAAGAGATTGCATTATGATGAGTAGGGCCTTGGCTAGTACTGAAGATCAGTGGGATCTTGGTGTGCATATACACAGATCCCTGAGAGTAGCAGAACAGGTCCACCAGTTGGTTAAGAAGGCATATGGGATACGTGCCTTTATTAGTCGAGGCTGAGAATACAAGGGCGGAGAGGTTATGATGGAAATCTACAAAACTCTGGATAGGCCACGAGTCCTGCGGTCCTGATACCACATGCAAGGCAGAATGTACTTGAGCTGCAGAGGGTGTAGAAGGAATGTACGAAAATGCTACCTGGACTGAAAGGCCTGAGCTATGAAGAAATATTTAGTAGGCTGTAGGTCTTTCCCAGGGAGCAGCAAAGGTTGAGAGCAGACGTGATAGATGTCTATAAGATTATGAGGTTATATATAGGGTGGAGGGAAAGAGACACTTTCTCTTAGTAGAGGAGTCAATAACCGGGGACCAAAGATTTAAGGTAAGTTGAAGAAGGCGAAGAGGAGACCTGAGGAGAATATATTTCACCAAGGACGTGGTGGGTGCCGGGAAGGCACTGCTTGATCGGATGGCTCAGTCAACATGTCTCATAACACTTAAGAAGTATTAAGTTATTCACTTGAGTTACCATAACCTCCAGGGCTATGGGCCAAGGCCTGTCAATAGGATTGGTGAAGCCAGGTTATTGTTGATTGGCATGGACACGATGGGCCAATGGCCTCCTTCTTTACTGAACACGCCTATGAGTCTATGACGCATCCTGTAGCTATTCAGTCCTGGACTGTCCCTCTCCTATAACTGCAAACGACCACTTGATCACTCGATCCAGTCAATTTCACTTTCCATTTTTCTCCTTATCTCACGATTGATCTTGATTGAAATGCACACTGAAAGGCTTCCTGTCTCTCAGATTAAAAACATGACACACAACATTGTGGTCATGTATTATATTTACAAAAGACTTACGTAGAGATGTTTGGGGGTCTGGGGGTTTGGGCGAAGTGTGTAAAATGGATGCTAGTCACAATCAGACCCTCAGTAAAACTCATTGGCCCTGTGATTCCATGGATACAACTCAAGAGAGGCTGCAGGTAAACTGTCCGCAGCAAGGTCCAACGGGCTGCGATGTGACATTAGCCAGGTGCCCTTCCCCAACTACCACCCAATCATTCAAAATTTAATTGCAGACCATCGGAGATGTTCCACTGTGGAAGAATTAGTTTATTTTTAAAGTTTTGGTGAGAAACAAACTGCAGACGAATTCCCCACAGCAAGATCCCAAAAGCAGCACCACATTGCATATTGGAGATACCCCCACATAGGCATCAGGTATTTTGTGCTATTCAGACCTTCTCTTTCTATTTGTTACACCATCTGTCCCCCTCTCTCACTGTTTTCATCAATTGCTCCACTCTCTCATTTGTCTGCATGTCTCTCAGTCTCCCTCTCAATATTTCCTCAATTTTTCCACTCTCTCTCTCTCTTTGTCTAGCTCCCTCTATCCATTTGTCTCTATCTCTCTCGCCCTATCTCTCTCACAGTATCTTCAATCTTTGCCTCTCTTTCTCTAAATCCTCACTCCCTCCTCTGTCTATGTCTCTCTGCCTTACCCTCCTGCTCCCTCGCTCTCTCTCACTTCCTGTCTATTTCCTCAATTTGCCAGACCCCTCCCCCCAGTGCTCTGTGGTAATTGCCTTGCTGGTTTTCAACAATTGGATTTCTGTCCAATCAGACTTAGGGATGACGATGACAAACAGGCAGTCCGGCCAGTGACGGGGTGCAGAGATGTCTGGAGGTGTTTTATTTTCTGTCCTGTCAATAATGGATAGCAATGATATTCATTCAGCTTGGCCAATGGAATTGAGAGGTGTTCGGCATTGTGTGTGTATTTTTTTCTGTTCAGTCAGTGAGGGATATCTATGATGGACAGGAAGCCCAGACAATGGAAACACTCAGCGATTGAGTTCTTGTCATCCTTGTTTGAATTGTAGGAATAAATTTAAGGGATATTTCAACACATTCTTCAACTGCTGTCTGAACGGAGTCTGTGTGACAGCATAAATCGCAGTGTTAGTGCAGCAGCTCAGGAGCTGCAGCATGAAGCCCAATTCCTTAAGAAACTCATGCAGCTGTACAGAAGCAAACCCCAAATTCCACATCCGCCTCTATAGCGAATAAACCATTAACATTGACCATAACAGGATGAAATTGGCTGAAATCAAGAATAGTAAAATGATGGATTTCCTTCGACTCTCCAGCTCTGGGTCTCTGGGAGTCTGCACACAGCTTTGAGCCCGGAGTCTCCTGCGGGCTCTGCTGCTCACTAAAATGTGCCAGGCAGTGAGAACATTGAGCAGCAGAATCAGTAGAAATGGGACGCACGGAGTTAGAATGTGGTGAAGGAACTCGACTTTTATCCAGAGTGGAGAGGTTTGAGCATCGACTGTGACCTCACAAAACCAGGGGGTGGTCATCAACCAATACCGACCTGTAAACATAAAATACCAGAAAAGATTCTTTAAACAGCTCAGAATGGTCACTGTTCCCACCACCACAGTCGCTGTTCTCTCGCTGCAATATTTTCTTTTCAGCTTTGCACAACAAATGACCACAAATCGATCAAAGGTGAACTTGACGGTGAACCAGACAGAACAGTCAGTTGCTGCATAGAGCAGGATGGCGTGGATATTACACACGTGGATGGAAAGCAGGAAGTAAAAGTGCTCCCGAAAGACAATTGGAATGTGTCTCAATATCAGGTCCAGGATGACTACCAGTAGATCCACCACTGCCATGGCCACCAGGTAACAAGTGACACATTTCGATAGACCACAGTTTTTACGTTTCAGTATCACAATTGTCATTAAGTTCACTGTAAGAAAGGGGGAAATGAAATTACACATTAGGCTGGGAAATAATTTAGCAGTTTGATTCAGGTCTTGTTGTCAGCTCCAACTGATTTACTGCACCTTGTGATTTCTAGAATTAAATTGGCCCCGTAGAACATCAGAGAAGGTCTGTGATACAATGGAATGAAACAGAATATAAATAAGATTAAAAAAATCTCGGTAAGGAGGAAGGGGAGGCAGCAATGACGGCGAGCCAGACCTAATGTGGGGAACCAAAGCTGACTTTGGAGCGACTGGATTACTATAGCAACCAAGTGTGATAGGAGGAGTAATGAGTAACAGTGAGCCGAAGGTGTCTGGGAGGAGCCAGAAGTGGCGTTTGCATTCCAGACAGCGGAGACATTTGCATTTTTTTTTTTCGCTTCATCTCTTCCATATTGTTTGCAAAAGGATGCATTCTTGGTAAGAACAGACTTTGAGACAGAAACACACTTTATAAAAACTGGCTCAAACACATACACAAGCACAGACACGCAAAACCAGTCTCTCTGTCCCCTCTGCGCACACACTTGCTGCCTCACATAATCTCAAACAGAGTATGCACATGCATTGACGCAAAATCAAACAGTCACTGTCAGGCAGAATTAAAAACCGCACACGCAGAAACAAATCTTGAAACACACACGCGCATATGCAGAAAAACATGTACTCAAAAATGCATGCACACGCAGACATAATCACGCACATGTTCAAACGCACACACAAACACGGAATCAAACTTAATTACTCACACCCAATCACACACTCACAGACATGCGCACTCAGGCGCATGCACAATCAAGCACAAACATAGTCTCTCACACACATGAAGGCACACATACACAAGCGCAAGAACACACACATACACACAAACAGAGGTTCAACTATACATACACTTGGATATATTCAGAGTGCACAGACGCAGACACACACCCGAATGCATGCACGCAAACACAAAGACACACGTAAATTCATGCACATTCGTACACACACAAATGCAGACACACACATATGCAGAAACACATGCACTCACACACTCAAATGCTCACATAAATACACTCACAAACATTCACACACACA
Organism: Isurus oxyrinchus; assembly: GCA_026770705.1. Taxonomy (NCBI): domain Eukaryota; kingdom Metazoa; phylum Chordata; class Chondrichthyes; order Lamniformes; family Lamnidae; genus Isurus; species Isurus oxyrinchus. The sequence continues at coordinate 212,274 of JANJGN010000116.1, forward strand.
AACACATAAGCACGTACACACACATACATGCAAGTACAATTAAAACACACACTGAATTTCTCACACGATCGCACACACTCACAGTCAGGTGCACTAGGATGCAAAAGCACATACAAATAGTAACAAACTCTCCCTCTCTCTCACTCTCTCCCCATCTCACTGTCTCCCTCTCTCTCACACACACACACACACACACACACACACACACACACAGACACAAACAAAAACACACACGGAGACAAATGTTCACCGGCACACACACACAAACACAATGCACTCGCTCACACACATACACATGTATGCACTGACACACACACAGACACACACACATACATAAACAGACCCATATCCACACACATACACGCAGAATTATGCAAGCACACTGACGGAAAAATAGAGTTTCACACACAGAGAGGATCACATAGACACACACACAGACACAGGCAGAAGCACACCCACTGTGCACCCTACAAGGCTTTTTGACAACGCTGTCCAAACCTATGACCACTTCCACCCAAAACGACAACAGCTGCAGATAAAAGGGAAAAACATCACCTGGATGCTCCCCTCCAAATCGCTTACCATCTTGACTTGGAAATATGCCACTGTTCCTTCACTATCAATGGGTCCAAATCCAGGAACTCCATCCCCAACAGCACTATGGGTGTACCTACAACATATCGACTGCAGACCTTCAGGAAGGCAGCTCACCTCTACCTTTTCAATGAAAACTGGGGATGCGCAATAAATGCAGTCCCAGGCAGTGAATCCCGCATCACGTTAATGAATAAAACACATACACATGCAGACACACACACGCTTAGACACGTATTCACACATAAATGCACACACACTCACACACACGCACACAGATACACACACACACACCCACATAAACACACACAGACGAACACATACACTGATGTAGAAAAGCAGGCGAACACACACACAGAAACAGATGCATACACACACGCACACAGAGAGCATGCCCACACTGTTACACACAACTCTCTCTCCTGCACACACGCACACAAACACAAACACAGATATGCAGACACACAGTCAGAAATGCGCCAACACACACAAATGCAGACACATGCAAGCAATGAAATGCAGAGGAACACATGCAGAAACACACAAATACACGCACTCACAAACAGAGCACACACACGGTTACTCTCTTTCTCTCTATTTTTCACATACACATAGAAATACACACAGAGCATACATACAGACAAAATACATAAATACACACTCATACATTCGCACAGCATCAGAAATGTACACACGTACACACGTACACACATACACAGACACACACAAGCAAAGAAAAGCACAGGAACACACATAGAGCCGATGAATACACACAGGCAAAAACAAAACACACTCTCTCTATCGCTCTCTCTCTCTCCATGTCTCTCTCTCACACACATGTTCACATATTATACACACACAGATACACACAGATGCAGAAGAACAAACAAACACATATGAAAGCACGGATGTGCACACACATGACACGCATACATAGACATACACACGCTCACTCACAATTAAATTCACACATTCACACAGACAATTATACGCACATACACACACACGCACAGACATACACTTGCACACACAGATGCAACTCAAATGCACACAAACATACATAAACACATAACCTACATACGCACAGCAGTCACTTACACTTATTTACAACACAGATACATAGGCGTGCACAGACACGCCATCACTGAACTACACACATAGAAAGACACATATAAGCACATATAACCACAGAGTTACAAAGGGAACACACATGCATGCCCACATGCATACAGACATGTACACAAACACACACACACATTTACACACATTCATATATATTAATCCTCAGACATTCACAAGCACATGCACACTCAATCACGCAAGCACTATCTCACTCTCTCTCTCTTTCTTTCTCTCTCCCTCTCTCATGCACACACACACAGATTCACACATAAAAAACACACATGAACACACGCATTCACCGATACACATAGACTTTACAGACATCCACGCAGTCACAACAAATAAAAAAGTAATCGCACACAAACCATTACACACACTCACAAACACGTGCAGACATAATCACATACTCAGAAATAACACACTGGCTGAGACACATATAAGCATATAGGAACACACACACAGACACGTACAAAGACACACACACATATTCACTCACACAAACCCACATTCACACAGACAAACACAATCTTAAATACATGCACACTCTCACATACACATGCACACACAGCACAGAAAAGCGCAGGAACATACACGGAAACATGCGCACACAGAGAACATGCACTAAAAGGCATACAGACACTCACACACATTTATGCTCAATCTCTCACACAATCCCACACACATATTCACACACAGAGATACACAGAGAATCTACACAGATGCACAGAGCCACAAACACTTATGTAATCACATACATACATTGATGTGCAAAGTCACGTTCTCACTCAAAAACAGATGCAGAAACACATGCAGAAACACACATATATGAATACACATATGTACACAGAGAACTTACACACAATCACACAGTCACAAACACGCACGTACTCACACACAAAAACTCACACACATGCACTCACAGGTGTGTGCAAATCAATACCTTGCTCAGAAACACACACACACAAGTACACACGCACACCACACAAACACACACACATGCACACACATTGCCTCTTGCCATGATGTCTTCGACCTCTGCTCTGGCCGCCGAAGTGGCAAAAACATTACCAATCTGCCTTGGGAGGTGTTGGCAGCAATAATCAATTGTAATGCCATCTAAATATGAGTGCCATCCCGTGCCACTAGAGGAGGAACGATCTCCTCTGTCCCACCAGGGTAAGTCACTCATCAATCACAAGTCACAGACACACAAACAGATCACATATCCACAGAGTTTGCACACATCCACACATGTCAGGCATATTTCTCATCTGGCCTAGCAGGCACCCTGCTTAACTCTTTGTTCATGCAAAACAGGTGACATACAACAAGATGGAGAGGTCTAACACTGCTGGAGAAATGCCTGAAATCAAATCCACACGGGCTTAGAAAACGGTGTTATGCACCTGGCTGGCCAAAATCTGGATTTTTCCTGTTCTTTTAGTTAGATTGGCGGTGTTCTACCAAGTGAGGACCCAACAGTGCAACACCCATAAATCAACCAAGCTGTGTGTGATGTGTCCTGTTTCTCAAGCCGCTCCTTTCACTTGCAGGCACGTCTGGGAAGCAGCCGTTGAAGTCCACGACCAGGGCAACCAATTGATCCTCTTCCTCAACCGTCAACCTACAGCAACCGCAGTGCAGCCTTTCCCTCACGCCCAATTTATATCAGCCACAGTGCAGCCCTTCCCCTACACAGCATATATTTCAACCACAGTGCAGCCCTTCCCCAAAGTTCAACTTAACTCAACCAAATTGCAGCCCTTCCTCCACACCCAACGTAGCTCAACCACATTGTAGCACTTCTCCTAAACCCAACTTACCTCAACTGCAGAGCAGCCCTTCCCCTAGCACTGCGTTTCCAGCCACCTTGAGGAAGTAACTACCATGTGCCCCCACTAGAATCTGTGGCGCCTCAGCCTTTTGGTCCAACAGGTGAACGTCTTGAGTGATGCCCAACGTTCGCATTCGCTCACGTTCAATTTCCCCATCGAAGTGCAGCTCGCCAGGTGCAAACCATATATATGTTGCTGTGAAACACCTTTGCATCGTTGAAGCTAGTACGACCCAGCGTGGAGGATGATTCCAGCGAACTTGCCTTACAATGATTTGCAGAAGTATTAAAATGAGTTCGCACCACTCGGCTGCAGGAAACTTGGCCTACCATTGAAGGGCAAGATGGACGGTGGCCAACATGTTTCCTGATAGAGTAAAAGAGATTTTTCGCCTTCCCACCATATTGTCCTTTCACGACCTCATGATGTCCGTCACAAAACAGAGCAGCCAATACCGTTCTCTCTCTCTCCCACGCTCACACATGCAGTTACTCACAGACAGACACAGGCATGCATACACGAACAGACACACAGAAACATAAACACATGCACACACACACACACACACACACACACACACACACACACACACAAACACACACACAGAAACGGAATGTCACACACACATACACGCACTGACACACACAGACAGAAAAACATACATAATCTCTCTCTCACACACACACACTGACACACATAGACGCATGCAATCACTCAAAGACACTCGCGCATTCATACGCACACGCCACTTCTCACATACATACTCGCATGCAAAGACACACAGATGCACTCACAGAGAGACACACACACACTCACTCTCAAACATACAACACACATAGATAAGTACACACATACACATACACACAAAACACAGACACACAGACACACACGCATGCATCAACACATATGCACGCATAAATGCACACACACTAACAGACACAGGCACACACATGCATGCTAACACAGAAAGACGCACATATCCACAGACATACACAAACATATTCACAAACACAGACACACAACAGGCACACACATTCACACACACATGCACACACACAGACGCACAGAAACATGCATACACACGTTCAGTAACTGGCAAATATGTGAAGGGGAAAATTGCAACTGAAAAAAAATAAACCGGTTGCAGTGAGAGAGGGGGATGGATCCTTTGCTGTTGGTTTGGAAAACACGAGTCGGACCTATTCCCAACGTCGCACAGCTGACATCTCCTCACCCGATTCCTGCCATCTTTTAATCTTAGAGAGACGTGGAGGGATAAAGATTTTGGAGTGTTGTGTGACTCCTCTTTGGCTGTGGGCTCGGGTTTGGACTCAGACGAGCTCGAATGTGGATGTTTTATTGATTTTTTTCACGGGATATGGGTGCCGTTTGCAAGGCCAGCATTGGTTGCACATCTGGATTTGCCTTACAACTGAGTCGCTTGCTGGGCTATTTCAGAGGCCATTTAAGAGCCAACCACATCACTGTGAGGCTGGACACACATGTCGACCAATTCATGTTAGGACGACAAGTTTTCTTCCCTAAAGATCATATGTGAATCAGAGGGCTTGTTACAACCATCGATGATAGCCCCATGGTCAACCTTGCCTAGGTTAGCTTTCAATTCCAGATTTCATTAATTTGTTTTAAATGCCACCAGCTGCCGTAATGGGATTTTAACCCATGTCCCCAGGGCATGAGCGTTGCCTTCTGGGTTCTGCCTTATTGGGTAGAGAATTCTGATCTTTGCACTGTAAGTATTTCCTGTCCATGTCACTGACGACTGAAAGAATGTTGTCCTATGAGTGCTGTCCCATTAAGAACATTTCATTTGGATAAACCATTAGCCCTTGTTGTGTCCACTGTTCATCTGTAATATTGTCAATCTACTTTAATCCCTGTGTACCCTGACGTAATAATCATTTACTGCTTATCCGTAAAATACTATAACTTAAAAAAACGTTATTTTCCAGCTGGTGCAGCTCTGCTAGTTACCAAAGGGGAACAATTCAATTGCTTCACTTCTCACTCTCAACTCAGACGCTCTGACCAGCACAAACCCCATTTGCATCCCCTTAATTTACAAATTCAATATTCTGCAGACAAAGATTGACACGTGTTTCATTACAATGTGAATCTTTTTTAATTCTTTCTGAGAACATGCTTTCTGCTGAGCTGTCTACTGGCCTTTAAATGTTCATTGCAATATAATTCTAGGAAATATATCAGTATTAATGTTATTATCTCAAATTGGCAGTTTATTGAATGAGTCTTAAAAACTGGCTAATAATGACTTACAGTTTTGACCAGGCCCCTCCCCCTTTCTCTGCGTGTACATTCGCGCAGCTCTGAGTTTGCTGTGAACGGTCGGGGCAGCCCCCATTCATGAGGCATGCATGAGTTGTGAACGCTTTCACGGTAAGAGGCGCAGCCATGAAGGAAAGGGTGCTCACAGAGCAGCTGCAACTTCAAAGAATGGGGTTCCTTTATGTTTATGTCGCAGTCTTTAATCTGCGTGCGAGACCTTATCACAATATGATTGAAGTCAACCAAATCATGTACCGCTGGAAATCGAGCTATGGAGGCAAACCCTGTCACCATCTTTGGCTGAGAAGCTGTGTCATTATTATAATTGATAAATTGGGCCACTCTGAAGAAAAGGTCATCGGTCATAGCATGGATACCCCTGCGTACAGCTGACTGGGAGCTTCCACACAAGTCAGACACGGAGCCTAGGAAGTACGCATTTGTGAAAACTTTCGAAGCCATTGAAACCTTCAGTGCCAATGACAATGCTTTTCTCTGGAATGGCCTGTCCTGTACGTCTCTGTAGGGAAGGGCACACCACTTAGATACGACAACGCTGGAGAATCGAAGCTTGTTCCTGCCTGTTCTCTCACTCGTGTCTAGGTAATTGAGCCTGTTTCTCTGCACCCCTGCAGTGGGCACTGCCTGAATCTGAAACTCCTCGTTTGTGCAGACACTGGGCGTTGGGTTTGCTCTGACTTGTGGACTCTGGTGAATGACCTTCTTGACGCTGATGCTGCTGCCCCTGAGCCTCTCTGATTGGAAGGTGAATTTTTGTGGGTGTGGTGCCAATAAAGCAGGCTGGTAATCCTAAGTGGTGTCATGCTTCTTGAGTGTTGCTCGATATGCTTTCATCCAGTCAGTTGGAGAGTATTCCATCACACTTCTGAATTGTGCCTTCTAGATCGTGAATAGGGAGTCAGGACATGTGTCGCTCTCCACAAAATTTCCATTCTCTGGCCTGCTCCTCTTGCAAAAGTGCTTATATGGCAAGCCAGTTTGGATTCTAATCAATGGCAAACCCCCGGATATTGATAGTGGGAGATTCAGTAATGCCTATTCCATTTAATGTCAAGTGATGATAATAGATTCTCGCTCGCTGAAGATGGTAATTGGCTGGCACTTGTCTGGCGCAAATGTTACTAGCCACTTCTCAGCCCAAACCAGAGCATTGCACAGGTCTCGCTTCTTTTGGACATGAACCTCTTCAGTACTTGAGGAGCAGGGTATTGTACTAAACATTGTGCAATCATCATTGAAATTCCCTACCTCTGAGCTTATTATTGATGGAAGATCATTGGTAAAGTAGCTGAAGACAGTGGTTCCTAGGGCAATACACTGAAGAACTTCTGCAATGAAATCATGGAATTCAGATGAGTGATATCCAACAACCACAGCCATCTTCCTTTAAACTAGGTATGAATCAAACAAGCTTATAATCCCTCCCATCCACCACCCCCCCCCCCCCCCCCCCCCTCAACCTACTCACATTGCTCTTTAATGCCTCACTCGATCAAATAATGCCATAATGTCAATGACACATAATGCCACTTCACCTCGGGATTTCAGCTCTTCTGTCCATTTTTGAACCAAGAATGAAATGAGGTCAGGCGATGAGTGACCCTGGCGGGAAACAAAGTGGCCGTCAGTGAACAGTTTAGTTCGAAACAAGTGCCCTATATCACGTTCGGTGACACCTTTCATCACTTGCAGATGATCGAGAGGAGACTGATTGGGCAGAAGAGGCTTGGTTGTATTTGTCTATCTTTTAGTTTGAAGGACATACCTGGGCAAATTTCCATGTAGCCGAATGGATCTCAGTTTTGTAGCTGTACTGAAGAGTCTTTTCTTTTTAAAGCGTTAATGCTATGTGGGCGAATCAGGGAAGGGATTAGATAGCCCTCCCTAATTGCACTGTTAAGGTCATTCAGAGGGCATTTAAGCAACCGCATTGCTCTGCACCTGGAGTCATACGCATGGCAGACCAAGACGGCAGATGCCCTTCATCCAAGCCCTTTAGTTTTTCGGATGGCCTTTAAAATTATTTAATGTTACTTTCATGGTCACCATCGCTGAGGCGGGTTTTCAATTCTGGATTAATAATTTGATTTAAATTTCGAAAAACATGAAGTGGTGGTATTTGACTCCACCTCTCAAACGCATTAGTTTGGCCCTCTGGATGACTAGTCAAGCAAACTCACCACGACAACAACTCCACCTCGCTTGTCTGAGTGCGGTCAGTTCTGCAGTAGAAATCTTCAGTTCTGTTGCAGACTGTTCCTCGGGCCGATGGTCTTGCAGTGCCAACGCCTTCAACCATTTCTTGACGTCACGTAGAGTGACATCAATTGTCTGAAGATGGTCATGTGTGATTCTGGGGACCTCCAGAGGAGGCCAAGGTGCATCATCCACTTAGCACTTCTGGCTGATGCTTGTTGCAAGTGTATCAACCGTATCTTTCGCACGAAAGTGCTGGGCTTCCCACCAATGAGGATGTGGATATTTGTGGAGACTGCTCCTCGGGTGAGTTGTAAAATTCTCCATCAACATTCACGACTGGATGTGGCAGGACTGCAGAGCTTAGATCGGATCCATTTTGAGGTTCTGAGGTAAATTACATCTATCACTTACTGATTATGCTGTTTAGCATGCTGTGGCCCCGTGTTACAGCTTCAACAGGTGGACAGCGCATTCGTATGTATGCCTAGAACTGCTCCTGGCCTGCCCTACTGCAGAATTATTTGGACCACTTCAGACCCTGCCTAGTTGGTAACAGTTGAGTGTGGGATCTGCCAGGCATGCAGTTACAGCTTTTGTTTGAACATGGTACTCTTGCTGATCATGGCCCGAAGCCAATATTTGACCTGTTTGACCTGCTTAGAATTCTATATCATTTAGCATGTTGTTACTGTCACACAACACAATTGACGCTATCCTCAATGTTAAGGCAGGACTTCACCTGCAAAAAGTCCAGGCGTTGCCGATATTGCAAAGGGAAGATGCACCTGTGACAGCCACGTAGTTTACTATGAGGTCAAGTAGTTTTTTTCCCTCTGGTTGATTCCCTCATCACCAGACTCAGACCCCGTCTAACAGCTATGTTCCGCTGGACTCGGTTAGCTGGGTCAGTAGTGGTGCTACCGAGTAACCCTTTGTGATGGACGTTGCATTTCGCCACCCAGAGTACATTTTTGCACTTTTGCCACACTCAATGCTTCCTCCAAGTGGTTTTCAACTTGGAGTATCATTGATCCATCAGCTACCGGTGTCAGTGTTGGGAAAGTTTGGCTTTTGATGCTAATCAAAAGGCGTTATCCTTGCCCATGCTAGACATGATGACATGAAACTTCATGGGGTCCGGAATTAATATTTATGGCTCCCACGAAAATCCCCCCTGATTGTATACCACTCTGTCGCCGACTCTGCCGGACCTGCCATTCTGCTGGGACAGGGCATACCCAGGGATGGTGATCGTGGTGCCTAACTTTATCTGTGAGGAATTAATCCGTGAGTCTTAGTATGTCATGGTGTTGCGTGACTAGTCTGTTGTATTGATGTGACAGAAGAGGCAGTTTTCATGAAGAAAGAGTTACTTTATTACAGAGAGGGATTTATAATTCTTTGCACACACAATGGAGGCTCTCATCAGAAAAGTGCCGATTCCGGGGTATCCCGTGCTAAGAGATCTCTGGTGGAGCATACGCCATACATCACTTGATCTGTAATGCCCCAAAGAGAGGCATAATACCCCCAATCACCACACGTGTGAGGCAGTTCTTCCAATTGTTTTACAAGCCCTCCAGATGTTGGGAAGAATGACATTGCAGAGTTGACAGAGCTGGGATTGTGACTGTCGTTTCCATTGCCTGGGTTCCAATGGCCCATCATGCCTCATTATTGTTAGAGTTTAAAACAGTTTGACGCAACTGAGTGTGTTGCTTGGCGATTTCATGGCCACCTAGAGACCAGAGCAGGTAAGGACATCAGATTTACGAGCCCTAAAGGACATTAATGAACCAAATGGGTTTTTGGAACAATTAGCACTGGTTTAACGAGATTTGAAGCTAAATGCTCAGTTCATATGCCTGGACCTCTGAATTGATGATGCTGTGAAATTAGCAGTACACCATCGCCTTCCCCCAGCTAGATCAGAAGGAAAAAGGAAACACACTTATTTCCCATTGCTTCCTGGGGTTCCGATTTTAAGGGACACAAGAATAGTTTGACCAGAATTATTATTTCCCGCTGTTTTCTGTTTCCCCTCCCCCCACGTCCTCCTTCCTTGGAGGGATATACTGTCGGCAGCCAGCACCCAAAGACGAGGAGCTAAGGAAGCCGGACTAACGGCAAGTCCAGAAATTAACAAGGCCCAGATGACAGACCCAGCAAGCTGACGTAGAGGTGTTGTGTAGCTTTGAGAGGCCGAGGTAGATTCTTAAAGTGAGCATGACCTTGAGGGTGATGCATCTGATGTGAACAGGCACCGCCGTCGCAAATGTTGGCCTGCCCCAGTTAACCAATAAGTGTTTCACACCTGTTTGTCAGTCTACACAGCTGGCATCGGGCCCCGCCTGCACTGGGTAAAATAGCAGCAGAGTTGTGATTTGGCACACTATTGGATAAGGGGTAATGGTCAGTGGCAGGTTTGTACGTGGTGTAAAAACCCCGCCCACATCATTTACAACTACGCACACATGCACACCCGTGGATGCCTGTATATTTTCACCCCAATTCCTGTCAATTCCTGTCCTTGTTCCTGTCTCCAGGAGGACAGGAATTCGATTAGATACAATTGCCCCTCTTACCTCTTGCAGGAGAAGGTGGCCCCATAATCTCAGAAATAGGCATGGAATAGGCGGGGACCAGGCAACACTTCATCCCCAAACACTGTGGAAGTAGAACTCCTCTTTATCATGGGAGTTGCTGTGACAGAGCCTGTAGCATTCGATGTCACCCAGAGTATTTGGGGTGATATTATATTATTGCCTAATGCCCCTTTGGAATTACCAGCTGACCCTCATCTTGCTCTTTGGAATGATGTGCCAGCTACAGAGCGTGGCACCATGGACATAATGTTTTTGACAACACCCTCAAACCCTCACCCCAACTTCCACTCTTGAATGTATACCAACCAAGACACTGCCATTATCCTAGTCACTGCAGCTGGAGCGGAGGAATAGCGAGAGGGAGAGGGCAGAAGCTTGGGAGAGCTGTAGAACGAAGGGAAGAAATAGAGATGGTTCAGGATCACAACGTAGCGAGGAAGTGAGACAGGAGGAAATATGCAGAGAGGGAGATAAATAGCATCCCACTAGTGATAAAGACACCTAACTTTGTCTGACACCATAAGCCACGAGCACAAATGCTTGCACTGTAAATTAGCGACTGGTACACACTCGGAACCAGTACGTGGTAGAGCTCCAAGCATCAGTGGCCTTCAGCCAAGCGACAGAGAAATGATAACTCGTGCGCCAGCTCACTGGACGGTGTGATTACAGCCGAGGTTTGATAGAAAGGATGCGGATGATCACTTTGCAGTGGCCCCTGAAGGTGGTCACTAACTCCATGACATCACTATCGGGCCCATCAATGATACGCTGTCCGGTGGGCATTGTTTCAGTGATCACTGCAGCACAGGCTGAAGCCATCCAACATCTCAGTGTTGCAGTGGAAACTCAAGCTGCGATCATGAGATCCATGCTTGCTCCCATGCAGGCTCAGACTGCGTTCATCATGGCTGTAGATGTAAGTGTTTAAAGTGACTTGCTAATTCTGTCATCAGTGCAGCAATCCCTGCTCCAGCAGGTTACTAGGATTGCTGAGGTTCTGCCCCGTGGGAGTGACAGTCTCTCCGTGGAGCATGAACCTGCGGTCATCTCTCAGGGAAGCAGCATTTGTTCTCACCTCACGGCCGCTCCGCCACTATCCTTACTGTTATCCTTCAGCCAGTGCACACTTCTGCTACCGATGTAGAGGTGGTGCGGTCAGAATCTTTGCCCTGAACAGCAGAACTTCTCGAGGGTTGCCTGCCAGGCCATCTGCTGTCTCCCCCAATGAAATTCCACATTTCTCCACCAGCCATGACAGTAACTGGGTGTGCACTGTGTAAGAGCACTAGCCAATTCGAGGGAACACACAAGGCAGGACTAAGGGAACAAACAAGGGCGAATAGTACATTTTTTGTTCTCTAATTGGACTTGTTTTGTGATAAAGTTGTTTAAAAACAAAGGCTTTTGTTGCTAGATTTAATTACATGATCGTAGCCAAGGGGAAACTGTGATGAGGCGTCTCATGCAGATGCAACAGTGGAGAATGGGGGATCCAATTTGGGAAAGGGACGTTGCCCGATGGGAAATGAAGTATAGCAGGATATCTCCTAAATGCTGTCCAGGTTGAACGCGTCAAGACAGTATCCTTCCTGCCTTCTCCTGCCCTTGCTGAGGTGTCCTCCTGATTCCTGGTGAATATGCCTGTGTCCTCACGATGGTGATGGTATGAAGAGTGCAGCGAACGCCATGAACCTGAACACCTTCTCCAATGTTAACTGGAGGGTTCTATCCAAGCGGCTCAGGAAACAGGCATTGCTTCACCTAACAAAATGTTTGCCCCACGATGTTCTTGGGGGTGACATTAATCCCACATATATGTGTCATTTTCATGTGATTGCCTAGAGGTGGGGACTATGGGGGCGGAGGGGGAGGGGTGGGGTGGTGGAGAGAGACGGGCGGGTGCAGAGGGTGTCGGGAGATGGACCACGGGAGTGTGGCTGGTGTTTTGAGGCACCTGTCTGGATTCATATCCGAGAATAATTCGTCTGAATCTCTGTGAATATTTGAATGCGGAGGGCATGGCTGAATGTTTCAGAATGGAGTTATTGTGGCTGCTGCTAGTGTAGTGGGCATTCACCAATGTGATACACTGCTCATAATCACATACAACTGCAGCTTAATGCAGCGAGAGTGCTTTCATGTCCTTTACCGCTCCACAATGACATTTGAGCTCAGCAGCGCTAAGTGCACCATTGGGAACCCCGCTACCCTGGGAATATTATGGCAGCTCACATTCCACTTCTCCCTCCTGAGGGAGAAGATGCATTCACCTAATCTCGAATCGATGGTTTCTTTCATCTAGTGGATAAATTACTGGACAGCACAGAGGAAGAAGATGGATATGCCTGTTCCAGATCCATCTATGTTCAATTCAACTGTGAACTTACTGGTCAATGGCAGCACCTTCCGCACCCTGGTGTGAGGCTCCTGGCCGTGCTAAAGGAGATTACACAGCTCTGTGACCCACTTTTGTTTGAGTCAGAGTCGCCTCACGCTCTAATGCTGGTTTAGGTGCTGGTTATTAAAGTGTTCTTTCAGGAACCGGGGTGGGTAGGGCAGAACCCTTTTCTCTTGCCTCTTTGCAGAGCTTCTGCACTCTGTAGCGTCTGCTACACACTCACGTGCACTGTAAACATAGGCCACGTAACCCTCCCAGAGTTGTGTCATCAGATCTTCTGTCCTACCTGAATGTATGGAGCAGCTCACAAAACAACTTCCAGAAAAAACAAAACATTCACAGCACCTGCTCGATCTTTCAATCACAGAATTGGGTAAATAAGGAGATAAAAATTACGTGCAGGATCATGGAAACAGACCGGATAATGTTAATATTTTGGGCAGGAGTCCATGTCTAAATTCTAGTTCATGAATCAGAATGTTAAAATTTATCTGATTCAACAGCACGAACTAACATAGGTCAGTGAACACAATGTTGATGGGTGGACGTTATTTTTTGTGAGTTAGGAAAGGGGCAGTGCTGGTCCAGATGAGCTGAAGTTTATGGAGGTTTGTAATATGAATTTTGTGGCCAGGATAACATTGGAAGAGCGGAGTGTGGTTTTGTAAAAACGCACAATTGAGAGGTTATTCAGCAGCTGGGCTGAGGGAGAGGTGCTTTTGGGTGATCTGATTGAGATGTGTTGGCCAGGATTGGAGATGGAGAGGTTATAGCTTCAGAAATCAGTTCAGTGTCACATGCAGCTTGAAGGTTGTGAAAAGCCTCAGCTATCAGGTGGAGTGCGGAGTGGCGCTGTAGGCAAGGCAATGGATTTAGTGACAGGAACTGAAGAGAAACGTTTCAATCTTTCAAAATTTGAAATGAAAAGAAAGCAATATAGTTAAACATGTCTTATGGAATAAATAACTGGATGGAGAGACTTACCAGGGACACCGACAACAGCCAGGATGGGATAGTAACCTGCTTGAATAACTTGGATTACGAATTGGATCCGCCAGGCTAAAGGTAACGACCCTTGTGAAATCAAAACAACAAGCCAGGATAAACTCCTGCCCATTGCTGGAACAATCCAATGTATTTTTCTCAGGTTCTGATTTTTCCTCTCCCTCTCTGTTAAACTGCTGATCCCTCTTACCCTGAAGGCGATGCTTCCACTGACACTGTGAGATAGTGCATTGGAAGGATTCCCTTATTAATAGAAGAGCGAAACCCTCCTGAGACACTATTAGGATGCATGGAGTCTGAAGTTAGTTATAGCCACTAAATAAACAGGTTCAGTTAACCCCTTTCATTCCGACACATTTATATCACTATAAAGTAGAACATTTACCCAGTCTGGATGGGATGTATGGGGGTCAATGAGGGAAGAAGTGGTGGAAATAGCTGAAGCTCTGACCATACTTTTTCAATCCGCCTTCGAGAAGGGAGTGGTTTCAGAGGACTGGGTGTTTCTTACTGTTCCAGCCTTTTTATTAAAGTATAGAGCGATACTCCCTGGAACCACCGAGCTCTTGGAATTATGTAACTGAAACATTGGGGAAATTTATAAAATCTAAAATCTGGGAGAAAATATTAGAACTGATTTTTTTAAAAAAATAATCAAATGTCGCCCTCGCTGGCTATGCCAGCATTGATTGCACATCTCTAATTACCCTTATGGAGCTGGTGGTGAATTGCCATCTTTAAAAGCTGAACTCCTTGAGCTGTAGGTACACCCACAGTGCTGTTAGGAAAGACGTTCCAGGGTTTTGACCTAGCGACATTGAAGGAATGGCGATACATTTCCAAGATAGAATGGTCACTTGGAGATAAGCTTCCAGTTTGTGAAGTTTCAATGCGCCTGCTGCCCTTGTCTTTCTTGGAGAGACTATTGAAGGGATTTACTGGAATGGTGTCAAGGATGAGGGTTTGCAATTCCCCGGGGCGACTGGAAAAGCTAGAATTGTTATCCTTAGATGAGTTATGGTAAAGCGGAATTTAATAGTGATTGCCAAATTATCATAGAGTTTTAATAACATAAGGAGAAACTGTTCACACTGGAATAAGAAACAGAAATACGATTTACAATAATTTGTGTAAGAGCCCATGAGCAAACAGAAATAACATATTTTTACAAAGTTGTTGGAATCTGGAATGCAATGCCTGATGACAGAATGGAAGCTGATTCAATCGTGAACATCAAAAGGAAGTAGATAAACACTGAATAGTGGGGTTGGGAGGGTGTGTGTGTGTGTGTGTGGTGGGGTGGGGGGGAGGCTGGGGTAATGGGCATTATTTACAGAACTATTGGCAAAGAGCAGATAAAATGGACAACATATAATCGCTACATCATTGCTCAGATACGATGGACCAAATGGATTCCACCCTCCATGTATGATTCTCTGAGTCATTGATTACAAAACCCAGTGAGTCCGAATATGTCAGTGAGAGTTGGGTTACTTTCCAATGACACATCCAATTGCTGGAGGATTTACGCCAGTGGCGTGACTGCAGCAGACTCATCCCACATTGGAAGACAGTTGAACAAACTCCAGCATCCTTACTGAAAACAATTCATCCAGGATCCCAAACCTGACCATGTGAACTCAGTTCCATGAAGTAGTTCATAATCATTTATTATCTCTGTTGCCTGCATCACGGTTTTAAACTTTTATTCCTCTACATGCTTCCTTATTCGTGAAGAAACTGGATCATTAAATTCTTCCAAAAGAGTTACTTGTCTTGGAGATGTATTTGTTGTCTCCACCCATAATGCCCGTTTGCAACAGTCAAAATCCATTTGCTTTACACTCTAAAACTCAATATAGGCCTGTAGAGGCAATTCCCTTACTTGCCAAAATTCTGCCTGCATGCCTCAGGGACTATATAATAGTCACTCAAAATAGCCTCCGTTACTGCAGGATATTCCCCTGTTTTTTTTTTCAACAGCGATGTCGAACTGAAACTGAACTGGAATGGCCATATAAGTGGCGTACTATAGTAGGTCAGATGCTAGGAATAGTATGACGAGTAACCCGCCTCCTGAATCACAAAGTCCTGTCCAAAATCTGCAAGGCACAATTCAGTAGAGTGATGGAATAATCCTCAATGCCTGGAGGAGTGCAGCTCTGACAAAAATCAAAAAGTTTTACATCATCCAGGACAAAGCAGCCCGCTTGATTGGCACCACACCCACAAACATTCGCTCCCTCCCCCACTGACACACAGTAGCAGCAACCCTTGCCATTTACAAGATGCACTGTGTGAATTCGCCATGGCTCCTTCGACAACTCCTTCCAAACTCCAGACCATGAACATCTAGAAGGACAAGCGCAACACGTAGACATGAACACCACCACCTGAAATTTCCATTCCAAGCCACTCATCATCCTAACTTGGAAATATATCGCCGTTCCTTCACTGTCGCTGGATCAAAATCCTACAACTCCCTTCCTAATAGCACGGTGTGTGCAGCCACAGTACATTGAGTGCAATGGATTAAGGAAGCAGCTCACAACCACATTGTCAATGGCAACCAGGGATGGACCATGAATGCTGGCCCAGCCAACGAAGTCCACATCCGTAGAAATGTCGAAATTTCATTTGGCCATTTCATCTTTTTAGGTATCTTTGCAAATGGGATAATGAATAATTCGATGTCGCTTTCCTCAAACTTAAGAAGAGTTTATGCAAATGTTAGCATATCCCAAATGGTCTATAGTTTGCAAGTCATCCTCAGAAACTCCCGCAGCCACTGAGATCCCTTTGTTTAACTTCCATCTTTTAAAGATTATATTCCTATTGTCTTCCCTTCGCCCTTTTGTACACTGTTAATTTCATCAGTTCTTATTACCTTTCATGTTTTATTTCTCTATGGTGCCTTTCTGCTTGTCCCCATTGGAGTGAATTTTCTCGCCCCTTTAATTTTCCTTTCACTTCGAATTCAAGTTTCTTAAGATCCTTTTCATTGTCAAGGTGCTTTACATGCAACTGGATCTTTGCAAGTTCACCTGACTCATCCACTACAGAACCTGGTCCCTTAATTAACGATACCAATTTGAAATGTTATGCTATTATTTCAATCTTGTCTGCTTTATTTGCCACTACCGTTAATCCTATTTGCAACTCACCTGATAATTGTATGAACTTAGCTTTAGATTACGTTTGTAAACATCCAGTGTTAAAAATTCTACTCCCATACAATGTGTAGCAACTATCAAAACCACTTTGCAGCCTTCTAATTTAAAAAATCAGAATGACACTCCTAGTTTAGTGCACTGCTTGCGCTCATTGACTTTCCTTTCACCAATCCAAACCACTTAAGGGATTATTATTATTTTGAAAATCCCGCAAAGAACCCCTAAATTTTGTTATGGCACGTTGAATGGTAAATGCTGAGCTGCGCAACTCCCAGAGGGACACTTCAAACATCTGCAAACACGGTTTTTGCAATTCGTAGAGTGTGAGGAGAGTTACCGAAATCAGAGAACAATGTCATCGACTAAATGCAATAACTTTACAGAAAATTAAATATGTATAAAAAGAATAGAGGAATTAAAAACACAATCACACTTAAAGACGAGAATTGCTTCTCACGTTAAACAGCACACCGCTACCTCCTTACGGGCAACGAATGTTGCCTCAGTCATCGAAGCCCTTATCCCGTGGCTGAATTTTAAAACGTACAAATTTTCTCGCTAAACAGCCTCTCGACTTCACTTTCCCCGTGAGACGTTCCTTCATAACCCTCTCTTTCACTTAGTGATTTGGTTCCTCACCTCGATTTCTTTCATACTTTGTGCAATGTTCACTCTGACGATTCACTTAGAGAGACTTTATGATATTAATTAAGAAAATAAATCATTTCAAAAAGAGATTGTACAGTCTTGATGGAGGAATTGCTGCTATACTCTCTGACTTGTGCTCTAACAATCCGAATTGACATGAAGCAAACAAGAGTTAACGGATAGCCTGTGTTTGAATACACCAGAAGCTCTACGTTACATGGCCGACTCCACCAGGACAGGGCCCACAAATTCCTTAGCAACCCTCCCAGGTGTCAGTGATCAGTGTGACTCATGCAAATTATTTAAACCTCTGTTTCCCTGAAAAGGTATTTCAGTTCCTCCCTACGAGGAGATAACTTTTCTTCACCCTCAAAACAGCTCCAACTCAGCCTGAAAGCTGTCCTAATTATTTTGCCTGCAATGAGTTGTGAGCAAACTGGTCTCCAGCTCAGATCGCCCAATGACAGCTCATCCCCCAGCCATAAATAATTTCATTCAAGACTGTTTCCCACGGTATCAGCCAAGCTGCACCCCAGCAACTAACAACGTACACGATCCCAGCTCTCTATCTGCACTGTGCCGGCAACCACTGCTCACCACATGTCTCCCCTAACCCAAAACGACAGTTTCACAGAGTAGACACCTTCAACTGTTTTGGGTCTTCTCTGAGGGCTAGCTCTCCAGTACCATGGAGCTACCACTGGTTCAGAGCTTCATTGAGCCCCAATTTCCCCCATGGGCTTCACTGAGCCCCAGCTGCAAGAAGCTGGCGAGCTTCAGCTGCAAAATCAACTTATCGCACATGAGTCCATTTTCTCTCATGGCACAAAAAACCCCGTAATCTGGTCAGTGTTCTCCTCAAACCATGCAGCAGTCTGGTTTTCGTTAAAATAAAATTTTAAGATATTTTTGGCACATGCGTGGCCCGTGTACCCATCTCACCCCACAGTCCCGCCCCCCCCAACTGCCACGCTCCCTTGTCACGCGCTGAGCTTTTTCCTGAGCTCCGGGAACACTGGGAGTTCAAGTGTTCGGCTTCTAGCCCAGCCATCTCCCTGTGGTGCTTCGGAATCGCTGCCATAAAATTAATTCTGCCCTCAAATTCCTCCCATAGCACAACCCAGAGCAGCAGGAAACATGTCAGAATTCCTCACAAGATGCTGATAATAATCAGCAGGACAACACTCAGCTTTGGGGAAAGAAACAGTGCGAACGGTTTTGGATTAGGACGTGGGAGTACTGGTGAAATGGTAGCAAAAGTTAGAAGGAAAACCCAAAATGTTCATGTTGCAAACGGATATTACCAGAGTGCCTGGCTGCAGGGAATGGGTTGCACTTGAACCTGTTGGAAATGTAATTAAAGCTCATAAATAGGTAATTAAGTGTGATTTCATAAGACGTTATTTGTCTTGTAAGAAGGGTGCACTGGAGCAACTGAGCTTCAGAGGTTCGCCAACAGTAATGGGGCAAAATATAAGCGAAATTCAGTCTTGGCTGCAAGCAGCAAAAGTTTTGAGAGGAAGCATGGCTTGGTAGGGTGGCTGATACTGGCTGTGCAGCGGTAGCAACAGCTTGGTGAAAGCACAAAGCTGACTGAAATAGTGTGGGCACTTTGTTTGAGAGCCCTCAATGCCTCAATGACTTAGAACTTGTATATTAAGAGTAACGTTTACTGAAACAGCCTGGAAATGTGAGTGCAGCTATTTGCTATTGGCCTTACTCGCTCAGCCTTTGAGCCCTTCAGTAAGGAGGAGCATCTGAGAGGAGAGTTCAGCTGCAATTTGAAGCTGGTGCAGCATCATGCAGAATGGCACCAGGGCCATGAGGCTGAAAGAAGCACAGACAAGGAGGGCACAGAAAGGCACACGGTCCCTTCTGCACTTATTAAGCAACGCAGCAGGCGTTACTTACTGTCAGAAGTTCAGCTGTTTGTCAGTGTCAGAACAATAGTGCTACTGAAGACCGCCTCTCCAAGGAGACCGTTATTTCATTTTGAGATATGATCCAGGGTCAGTTGAGCCCTATGAGAAGTGGTGAGCACCCCATGCCTGAGACACAGTAGGTCACTGTGACACTGAGGTTCTGCCCCTCAGGATATTTGCAGGGATTATCTCGAGGTGCCTGCGTGTTCTTCCAATATTTGGCTCTTCACTGCTTCAAGCTGGTGATCAGCACTTTCTTAAAGAAGACCATGAAATAGACGGGCCATCACAGCGATCCCGAGAGTCAGGCTGGAGGGATTCAGGCCATCTTTGGATTGCCACGGTGATTAGTAACATTGGCTGCATGCACGAAGCCATTAAAGCTCCCGCAGTACAAGCAGCAGCCTTCATCAGCAGGAAATACTTCCACTCACTCAATGGACAACTGGCCTGCGAATACCAAAAACATACTTTTGAGATCTGAGCTAATCTCCTGGGAGGCTACCATGTTACCTACACGCCAAGACAACTTGATCTTTTCAGGCTCCCCATTCGTCATTCAGGTTGGATATTGGATGACAAGGGAGGACAGTAGATGTCACTGGGATAGTAATGCAGAGGCCCAGCCTAAAGGCCAGTGTCCATGGGCTCAATGAACAATGGCAGCTGTTGGAATTTTAATTCAAATTCAATTGATGAATTCAAATAGTTAATAAAATCTGCAATTGAATTCTTGTCAATTAATGCTCTCTTGCAAGTATGCAATTTTCATAAAAGCCTATGTCATTTACTCATCTCCTTTAAGGGAGGAAATCTGCCACCCTTAACTGATTTGGCCTACATGTGACTCCAGGCCCACAATGTGCTTGACCATTAACTGACCTCTGAAATGGCCCAACCAGACATTCAATTGTAGAAAATCTTAAAGGAAATAAGAGCAGATGGACGACCTGGCATCGTTCAGGCAATGGAAATGAAACGGCAAATCAATCCCTGTCGACGTTGCAAAGTCCTTTTAACTAACACCTGAGGGCTTGTGCCAAAATTGGAAGAAGCGTTCCATAGGCAAGTGAAGCAACAGCCTGAGATATCCATATTCACAGAATATCCTATCATAGCCAAATAATGTCCCAGACACGAGCATCACTTTCGATGCTATGTCATGTCTCACTGCCAGGACAGACCGACAGACGTGGTGACACAGTGGTATACAACTTTGAGGGAGTTGCCCTGGGAAGCCTCAACATCGTCTCCTGGCCCGGTGAAATTTGATGGTATCAAATCGAACATGAGCAGGGAAATTTCCTAAGACAATGCCACATCCCTCAGCTAATGAATCTGTAGATCTACACGATGATTGCTTTTTGGAGGAAGCACTGTGGGTGACAAAGGCACAGGCTACATGTTTGGTGGGTGACTCTATTGTCCTTCATCAAGAATGGCTGAATAACACTAATCCTGATCAAGCTGGCTGACTTTTGAAGTTCCTATCTGCCAGAATGGACATGTGGAAGATAGTGACGGATCGAGCAGGAGGGAAGGGCTTCCTCATCAATTTACCTGCCAAACATTCACCTCTTTATTTCAGCAAAATGATGGAAGATGGCAGGATGGCATGTCACAAGCAGCACAAAAAATGAGGTGCAATCTGATGATGTGACAGCATTCAACTACTTGCATGCCAAACAGCGGAAGCAGCATATAACAGACCGAGCTAAGCTTGGAATTGCCCTGCCCTCCAATCTGCCTCCAGAGTGTGAGTGGCCTCTGCTATCACTGACTCTATCAGCTGCTTGGGCATGCCTGTGCAGTACTCATCAGATTGTTCCACTTTGCTAATTGCGTGTGACAACTCACAAAAGTGACAGTATCTGCACAGTAGGAGGTTGGGGAGAATTAATACGATAGTACACCCTTTGAGGTCCCCTCTTCCTCCTCAGAAGTCCACGACTGTCCCCTGGTCAAAGCCGCCCTTGACTTGTGTGAGAGAGAAAGGTGATTCAAGGAATGGGAACCACTAATGTGTAGGCAGCAATAACCAGATTCGATCAAAATCACAAAAGAAAGATGACCTTGTATTAAATATCACCTGGGGCCACAAGCTGACAGATTAAGGGAAAGAGGGCTAAGTCTTGGTTTTGTTATAAAAAGATAAATTCTTTCAAAGCTTTTCTTCTTGCTCTCAACAGGATAGATGACAGCAGACCAACAATTTATACTGCATGAGAAAAGAGTGCTGCCTGGTTGGGAAGTGGACTCTGATCGATGGATGCATTGCCCTACGGAGACTGCCGCATTGAATAGTCAACTTCCCATCATTGTTCAAATGCAAATCAGAAAGTGGCTCTGATTGGTCAGGGCGTTGACCTGGAGAATGAGCCTTTGAACTGCTGTTCCCTTAGATTTTGTTTAGTTCAAAAAAGCTCATTGCTTGGACGTACTGCTTCTATCTTCAAAAGACAGGGCTATGCGTGTCAATATGCATTTGTTAATGAGCCAAAGTGCGAGCCCGACTGACAATCTTAAATTGGCTTTCACTGTAAATCTGAGCACAGTCAGGATTGTTTAGTAGGTGTTGTCCAATCGCAAATCACAAAGAATGTTGGACACCTTGTTTTGAGTTTTGCAAGCGTTGCCTGGTTAGGTGTCGTCAGTATTTTACTGTTGCGAACGGCTAAGGGGAAGTGCCGTTTGATACGATCCACCAATCACTGGAACGGCTGGCAAGATATTTTGAACATAACTCAAGTTCCTGTGGTTTAATGTAAAAATCACAAACTCAGAACTGTCAAGTTTATCACAATACAGTGATGTGGAATTAACACATATATAACGGAAAGAGCAGGTAACATGAAGAAAATAAAAGCATTTAATAAGTCTTTTCATACACTTATGTGATGCAGTCATTGACACCCAACTAGGGCTTACAACCCACAAATTGCGATGAGATAAATGGTCATTTACTCGAGTAGATTTTCAACTATCATGGGAGGGTGGTGTAATAATAATGCCGCTGGACTAACAATCCAAGGGTAATTCCAATATCCCACAGAACGAGTTCAAATGGCAGGATTAACATTTTAATTCACTTTCATAGAAATTGCGCTTGAAAAATATATTGTTGTCTGTGAACATTAATCTGTCTGCGCTTTTATAGAGGAAAGGTGCCTCCCTCATCTAGTCTGTTCTGTTTCTGACTTCAAACAATCTCCAATGAGGTTGAATGTGATGTACGCGGACACTGAAGTGCGCTAGTATTCCACTTGGTTGTGCCAAAACGTTACATCAGCGATTCAAGAAGGCAGCCCAACAGCAACGTTTCAGGGTAACCTCATTCGACAATTATGGCGACTTTACCTGCGACAACAACAGGTAGCAAATGGATGGAAAATAAACTTGTCACTCAGGTGTAGAATTGTTGCTTCAGATCCTTGAAGTGGAAATCGAAATATTTCTGTGAGGCAGCCAAATCCTAATGCCAGTTTCTTGCCAGAGCTGCAAGCTGAAGGATAAATGTTCATGCAGACGCCGGAGAACTCCCCACCTCTTGTTGCATTCGAGAAGATGGTATCTGTTCTATCCACTTGTATCCACCAGAGGGCGCCAAGTATTAACATCTAATCGGGGAAACAGTCAATGGAAAAGAGAATGGGGCCGAGTACAAACAGCATTGCCGATTTACAGTTCCCGTTTTGGTCAAAATCTAATGACTAATATCTATTCTAATCAATAGTAGTAGATAGACAGAATAAGGAATGGATTAATTAAATTCATAAATAGCCAATATTAAACGAATCTCCCCAAACTGCAGCAATCTCAGGCCCTGTTATTATTTGATAATCAATGATCTAGCGAATGTTTTATGGCAGTGAAAGACTGAGCTGACAGCCTCTCATGCATTGTGCTACTTAGCTGTATATTAACTGTGTGTTATTAATGTTGCTGTGCAACCTCGTCTACAACTGTTTTCTATACATTAATTTATGGTACAGTCATTGGTTAAATTATGATAACGATGTTATTGAGTGAATTAAACATTGCCAGTGGATGACTTGCTGGCTGAATTGCTCTTTGAAGTTTTGACGAGTGGATTAATTCACTGACACTGAAATTGTGTCGCTTTGAATCGAGGGTTGGTGAAGTTAACTCAGACTCAGTGGGAACTGTTTGATATAAGAAAATTTAGCCGAACTATATTTGGCGACGTTCACTTTCATGCGTAGGCTGGGAGGTAACACTCTGAAGGATCCTTAGTGATGACGTAAATTGAAGGGGATACAGATTAATTTGCCCTCTTGCCATGTATTTGTTGGGACACTGTATCAGCACTCTAACAGGGGCCCCCAATACACAACTCTATGCTTCAGAAATGATTGGGCTGCCACTGAGCAACACTGGTATGTAATGAAAAATAAATACATCTGCATTAATGACATGTGCTACAGATATCAAAGAACGTATGTACAAAATACATAAAGATCTGAAGAATTTGGCCTCGGGCACAACTCTAGATTAAGTACTGGAAATTGAGTCAGTTTTTGGTGAGAGTTTAAGTCAGGAAAAGGCGAACTGCAGGTGTCCAGGTAGAAAGCCAGGGGTCAGCTTGTCCAGTGGAAGAATACACAACTGCACGCAATAACATAGAAAATTTACACCGCAGTACGAGGTCAGACAGTGCAATGTCAGTGCTCATGGGAAAAAAGGCCTCCAGCCTCATTGCACTTTCCGTTATTGATCGGTACACCCCGTAAATTATGGCTCTTTAGCTGCCTATTCGATGTTTTTTTAATGTGATGTGGGTTCCTGCATCTACTACTAGCTCAAAATCGTGGAAATTCCTCCCTAACAGCACTCTGGGTGTACCTGCACCACATGGGCTGCAGACGTTCAAGGTGGCGGATCACAATCACTTTTTCAAGGACGAATAGGGATGGGCAATAAATGCAGGCCTAGCTAGTGAAGCCCACATCCAATGAATGACTTGGGAAAAACAGGCTTTCGAGCAGTGAGTTCCCTGCACTCACAACCCTCTGGACACTCAGGGTCACGGCAGCAGTCGAGTTTACAGACTTCACCAATCAGTCTCACAGATACGCACCGAAAGTGCTGGAACAAAAGAGATCTTAGAGCAGAGCAGGGTCAGTCTGAAACATCAAACCCCTCCCCTCTCTGAATCCACCATCACCACCTTCTCCATCTCCCAAAATCAATCTGCAAAACTTTCCGCCCCTTGCGACGGTAGAAATCGCGGAGAGCGCGGGAAAATACAAGGAAAACCGCGTCCCACCCCCACTCCAAATTACTACTCGGATTGAATATTTTTAAAAATAATTCGTTAGCAATTGACCAGCTCACAAAAACAAATAAAATACTCGCTGGGCTTGGGGCTCATGGCAAGCGGAAACATCTCTTAATATCAGAGTAGTGACTTTCGAGAGAGGAAACATTTCTTCAGACAAAGACTGGTGCAATTGGGAAATTCCCTCCCACACAAAACAGCCGATACTGTCCCAGTGAATAACTGTGAATCTGAAATGGGGATATTATTGCTCGTCAATGAGATGGAGTGAAGGTGGGTGGATTAAGTTAACTACCAGATCAGTTATTATCGAAGAAAGTGGTCGGAACAAGTTGAATGGGCGGAATGATACCTCCTGTTCCTGCTGCCAGAGCTCTATTAACCTGCAGGTAGCAGTGCTAACACCACCGGGAGGAAGGGACGGATATCGGCTGGGACTTGATTCCAATCCAATTCCCAGGGCACACGGTCGGCACTTGCTTCTGGCGTTGGGTGCTGGGCTGAGATGGTTATTCGCTTGATTTCATATGGGCAGTGGGTCTCCAGATGCTCTGTCCCTTATCCGATACCAGATTCCGCTGTAACCAGTATGTTTATTTTGGGGTCACTGACAACGTCCAGATTCACAGGGACTCGGGCCCTGGCGGCCTCCCTGGCTCATTCATGTTGATGGGTTGGGGGTTTGTCTCTCCAGCTGCCGTCCCGGTGCCAGCCCCGGGTCCGACTTGCAGAATAACGGGACCCCCGGGAGCGGACACTCTCCACGATGACGGGCTGCGGGGCTCCCCCGACAATGGGGAAACAAGGTGGCAACTCAGGCCAGCCAGGGCGGTCAGCAGGGCAGGGTAACCCGGGACAAACTGACTTGGGCTGAAGGCGGCCGGCGATCATTCACCAAAAGGAATTTAACCCGGGAAAGCGGCTGTTTTCAAATCCTCTACCTCCCACAGAGAAACTGAACTGGGATAAAGTGAACTTTGTGACCGGGCGGAGCCTCCATGGGGGCGTCCAGTCACCTCGAGATTCCCCCCAAAAACCCAAAGCTAGAACACCCCCTCCCCCCCGCATCCCCGCCTGACTGATCTCTCCCCCCAACACTGTAACCTTCACAAACTTGAAAGGGACAGTTATAAATCCCAAACCGGCACCCCCCCCCCCCCCCCCCCCCCCCACCGCCTGAGTGATCTCTCCCCAACACTGTAACCTTCACAAACTGGAAAGGTGACATTTATTTATTGATGATCAGTTGGTGTTTGGATCGCTATTTAAAAACATTTACAATACCCGGGTTTGTGGGACCCACATGAGCGGCCCCGTTTCCAAAGACCCTGTTTCCAATCGGGGAAGAGCCGCGCGGCTCGGAATTTAAAAGCCTGGGAACTGGTTTGGTTTCTTATTTCTGGGGCTCTGGTGTCCGGGATTCTTCACCTCCCTCACTCACCACCCGACCTGCAGCCGGAGGAAGCTGCCGCTCGGGACCGCCCTCACAGCGCCACTCCCAGACTCCCAGGGCCCAGACCCCGCCCTCTGACCCGTAGCCGTGTCGTCATCACAGGGCCCCCGTCCCGTTGCTATGGGAACGTTGTTCAGTGACCTCACCGCGCACGCGCGTATTCACTCCGGCGGCAGTTGGAAGCAGTGATATCAGCACGTAAAGGGGTGTGGCCCTGCAGCTTCGCGTGAGAGAGAGAGAAAGAGAAAAGAAGCTGACAATGAAAGGAGCTGCGGTGTGCACTCACTAAACACATGGAGTTCACACAAGCATTTCAATACAAAATCTGAAGCTATGAAATCAAAATATATATATATATAAAAACAGAAATATAGCGATAGCATTGCAATGCACCTGTGCAGAGCAAGCGAATGTTAGCCTTTCAGGCAGAGAGATGCTTTATGTCTCTGAACCATAAAGCCGAGATGCCTTCTCTCCGGATGCTGCAGGGCCTGTTCAGTCTGTACAAAATTTTCCATTTCATGTTAATTTCATTTTTTTTTATTTCTGTATTCAGTACATTCCCCTTCATAGTTAAGATGAGAGCGACTATCCTTGACATCAAGGCAGCTTTTGACCGATTGTAACGTCAAGGATTCCTCGCAAATCTGGAGTCATTGGGAAGCAGGGAGAAAGCTCTCTGCTGGTTGGAGTGATACCTAGTACAATGGTAGGTTGCTCTTGGAGGTCAATCATCTCATTTCCAAGGCATCACTGCAGGAGTTCCTCAGGGTAAAGCCCTCAGCCCAAACATCTTCAGCTGCTTCATCAATTACGTTCCGTTCATCATAATGTCAGGAGTGTGGGTGTTCACTGATGGTGGCAAATTTCCCCCCGCAAATTCCCTCCTCCGTAATTTTTTTCCCGCAATACCCCCCCGCAATTTTACCCCCCGCAAATTTCCCCCCCCCCCGCAAATTTTTGCCCCGCAATTTTTCCCCCTGCATTTTTTCCCCTCGCAAATTTATGCCCCGCAAATTTTCCCCCGCAATTTAAATTCCCCCTGCAATTTTAGCCCCCCACAAATTTCCCCTCACAATTTCTTTTTCCCCCGCAAATTCCCCCCACAAATTCCCCCCATGCAATTTTCCCCCCTCAAATTTCCCCCTTCAAATGCCCCCCGCAATTTCCCCTCTGCATTTTTCCCCTCGCAATTTTTTCCCCCTGCAATTTATTTCCCCCCCCCCCCCGCAATTTTAGCGCCCCACAAATTTCCCCCTGCAAATTCCCTCCCCCGCAATTTTACCCCCCGCCAAATCCCCACCCTGAAAATTTCCCCACAGGCAAATTTCCATCCCTTTTGTTCCCCCCTCACAAATATTTCCCCCCCTGGCAATTTTCCCCCATGGCAAATTCCATCCCCTCCCGCATTTTCCGCCGCCCGCACATTAACCTCCCTGCAAATTCTCCCACCCACATTATCTTCACATGCAAATTTCTCCCACTACAATTTCTACCCCCGCAAATTACCCCCCTGCAAAATCACCTGCAATTTCTTACCATGCAAATTACTCCGCCCACCTCCCGGCAATTTCTTCTGCCACAAATTACCTTCCCCCTCCCCACAATATCGCTCCCCATAAAATCCATCCTCCCCCACGGAATTTCTCCATTTCCCCTCCAAAATCCTCCCCCCTGCAAGAGAGACAGAGTTGCATTATATTGGGTTCTCTACAGCACTGCGTCTCAACCTGATGAACACCCCCATTCCGCACTCCCCAGCCCCCACTGTCCCCAATTGTCAGTGTGAAAATTCCACAGGTCCTTTCTCTGTGCGTAAGGATGAGTGAAAAAGAAACAGATACATTCGTATTTATTTTTCTCACTGGTTATAGTTCCTGTCCGAGGACTCCTGATGGCGAAATGATTCTCTCTCTGCATCGTCTGAAGCTGCAGCTTTCAAATCCATTCTCCCTGGGAGAGAGAGAGAGGAATGGAAATTGATGAAAATAAAGCATAAAGATGATTGCAACAAAAAAAACACAGCAAGATCCCAGGACTCCTCTCACTCACATCCACAATCTCGTTTAGTAGGGTGAGGAGAGGGAAACATTTTATACACACATCCCCGTTATTAAACCCAGACACTGGGTGCATAAGATTTCAGATGAGATGAAGATGCAGAAACACTGATCATTCCCCCCTCACTGTCCCGCTCCCATTCACTGCCCCCACCCCCTCCACCTGCTCACTCCAGGGCTGCTGCTGTTTGGACACAAAATATTCATATTGCACTTTCCACTTCTAACACTGTCTCCTCTCTCTCTCTCTCTCTCTGTTTCTCTCCGCCTCTCTCTCGTTCTGGTTTTCTCCCCCTCTCTCCCCCTCTCTCTCTCTGGTTCTCTCTCCCTCTCTCTTTCTTGCTCTGTTTCTCTCCCTCTCTCCCTGTACCTATCTAGTCTCCCTCTATTTCTGCTCATCTTTCCCTCTCTCTTGCTCAATAACCCGTCGCTATCTCTGTTTCCCTTCTCTTCCTTGGGATCGATCTTTGAAATGCACCCTGGAAAGTTTCTGTCTCACCTTTTAAAATTATGATGCACTGTGGCCATGTTTAATATTTATCAATGATTTACACAGAGAAATGATGGGGAAAGGAAATTGGAGCAATCCTCAATTAGCCCCTCAGTGAACTGAATTCGGGGAGGGCAGCCACGGTTGCAGTGCAGGGCAGGCTAGAGGCCAGTTACTCACAGTAAGATCCCACAAGCAAAGTGATGTTAGTCAGGTCCCCTTGCTCCCCTCCCCCAGAAAAGGCTAATCTTCCTCTTTAAAACTGGGAGCAGGGTTGGGAGCTGATTTTTTTGCAAAGCTTTTGAAGCTTTCATAGAAATTAGTGAGTGGAATTCAAGCCCCTGCCCCCAACCCCCAACATTGCAATTCACCATCTGGCCTTCAACACTGCAAATATAATAATAAATAAATTATCTACAAATAACAAGCCTTTACAAGCATCACATTTAGAAGTTCAAATCCAGGGCCTCAGAAACATTGGCAAGTCAACACATCAATGTTTAAAATTGCAGTGCACAGCAGGATCCCACAAGCATCCCCACGAGGGACAACGCCACACTGGAGATACCCCAGATCCTGTCTGTCTGCCTCTCTTTCCCTCTCTCATGATGACGCCTCTCCCAATCTGTTCCCCCTGCACACACTATTTCCCTCCATCTCCCCTCTTTCCCACCTCCCTCTCTCTCTGTTTCTCACATGCCAGAATATGTAGAGGTGGAGAGAAAGAGAGAGAAAAAACCACAGTCAGGGCCTCAATAAACTCAATTCAAAATTGTTCCCGCACATTTCATTCAAGCCTCAATTCATTGCAGTGTCTAAAACAGCAACATTATTTGGGGAAACAGCCTCATGTGAACAAGTTTCACTTCAGGCCCCCCCCCTGCTTCACCAGTTGGGGAATTAATTTACAAAGTGTGCTCCCTGCTGGTCGTTCAGGAAACCCTGATTGTATTTGCGCGCAGAAAGATCCCACACACACTACATCCTTCTCACAGTCAGGTCAAAGTGTTTTAGGTTGAGAATTGAAGAAAAATTGAAAGCAGGGACTTATCTTTCAATAAAACAGCACAAACTGGCCCTCAGTGACACAGTTTCTTTTCACAGATCCAGCATTCTGACAGGCAGGTAGTGAGGTTCTACTCCCCAGAGAATGGGAGCTGGGCAGTGACAGCACGCCGGAGACCCCCAGATCCTCGTCTCTTCCCTCCCTGCCCCTCTCTCTCTCTCTTTCCCTCCCTCTCCCCTTTCTCTCTCCCTCCTTCCCTGACAACTCTCAATCGAGAGAGAGTGAGAGACAGCAGGAAAATGCACGATCATATCCTCAATCATATGAATTCAAGAGAGCGTTAAACGGAATGAATGATTTGTTAAAATGCTCTCATTGTTACTGAGTCACTTGCTTCACTCTCCCTGGCTTTATTTTTGCAAATTGGACTTTTCTAGAAGGATGTGACTCGGAGACTACATGTTGGAGACCCCCAGATCCGGTGTCTATTCACCCCAGCCTCCCTCTCCTGTGTTTTGCTATATTTTGCCCTGCCTCTGTTTCACTGTCTTTTCCTGTTTCCCTCACTCTCCCTCCTCTCTCTCTCTCTGTTGTAACGTAGGGACACATCCGAGAGAGACAGATTGAACTCCAGTAGCTGCTTCCACCTTCCAAATGAACCCTCCAATTCATTGCCCTGCCTCAAACACTGGCATTATTCAGGAATTAGCACAATCTTTTACACACTCTCACAGTTTGGACTTGGTAAAGAGCTCCTGAGGGACAGGAAATTAGCCCAATAAGCTCATTGTTACTAAACTAACCGGTTGTAGCTCAGTATGAAAAGCTGCAGGCAAATTGTGCACAGCAAGATCCCACAGGGTGCAGTCAGCTTTGCTTTGCACTTTTTAAATGGGGAAATATTTACAGAGAGAGAGACAAAGAGAGTTTGTTGTCCGTGAATTAATAGTTTCAAATAAAAGGTGTTGTGAGGGCAGAGGCCGCAGGCCACTGTGTGTACAGCAAGATCCCATCAGTATCAATCTAAAAATTTCCAGATGTGAAGCAGTCCTTCGCCCTCTCTCCACCACCTACCCCCTCCCCCCTTCCACCACACCTACTGTAAACCACCTTCCGCAACCCACCAAACACCACACCCCCGGCCCTGCTTACTATGTGGGTGTGGGTAGCCCCTCCCCCCTCCCCAATCTGGAGACATCCACTTCAGTCCCCAGCAAGGGTTACACTCCCTATTGAAACAGAGGAAGCTTTTTAAACCATTTACCAAGCTGGGATTTCTCTCTGAATGTCACACTTTCTGCAAGGATATGAGTGGGTGCTGGGCAGTGACCTTACACTGGAGACCCCCCACCCACCAAACCCACCTTGTCCCTGTGTCTCATCACCACCTCTCTCTCCTCCCGACCCCAACACCACATTCTCAACTCTTCCTGTTTTGCTCTCCCTCCCTCTCTCCATCACTATCTCTCTCCGTCCATTTGGGAGGATGGAGAGAGAGAGAGAGAGAGAGACAAGCCCACAAACTAAAGCTGTAAACACTGATTAACATGGTTCCCCCTCTCCCCCCCCATCAGTCTCTAGAAGGTGCTAACCTCCCTTTTTCAGTTTGGGAAGGGGCTGCTCCTTCCTTTGGGACACATTTTAAAATTACCGTCCCAGGATTTATTTTTACATCTCATTCTACGTCAGAGGGTGTGAGTGGAGGTGGCCTGTGACTTCACACTGGAGGCGCTCAGACCCTGTCTCTCTTTTCCACTTCCCCTGAGAAAGAGCGAGGGGTAGACAGATAGAAACAAAGCTGGAGAGAGAGGGAGAGAGAGAGAAGGTAACTCTAAAGTCAGAACCTCAGTAAACTGAGCTGTAAAGACCAATGTGAATCTGATTTAACAGTCTGCTTCATCACATTGTTTCCCCGCCTGTCGTATTTTGGAATTATAACAAGCTTTTAGACAGCTTCAGATTTCAGATTTTTAATCTCCTCTTTGTCACATACCAAAGGGTTAATGAGTTTGTGACTAATTGCAAAGCCGGGATATTTTAACCCCAAAGTTTCAAAATCCAGCACCACATCATCTAACAGCAACCGCTTCATCGATAATCCAAAAACCAGGGTCCCTCCGAGATTAAAATTAAACCTCAGGGTCATAAAGAGATACAACCCACGTGGGTGAAGCCTGTGGACAAGGCCTCAGTCTATCCACCGCTGGGGAAAAGCTCCTGCCCATGGATTCATAGTCACATTGCAGTCTTCAAACTCCAATCTCATGGGGAAAAGGGAGAGAGAGAAAAGAATTGACTAAAACACAAAGCAAGAACATTTCTAAACAAAGTAGCACAGCAAGAGCCCAGGATTCCACCACCAACCACCACCACCTCCCCAACCTTCACAGTTACACAATCTCTCAGCAACATTCAAATACAAAAATATCCCAGATAGAAACCAAAGTCTGAAACAGATTGAGAGACCTTTCCCGCTCCCTGTGTTTCTGCCTGTATCTCTCTTCCTATCTCACTCACATCTCTGTTCCCCTCACTCATTCACTCACTCTCTGTATCTCAAATATGAAAATTATATCTTGATTGGGGTAATAAACACACACAACTCAGGTGGGTGAAACCTGTGGACCAGGCCTCAGTCTCTCCCTCTCTGGGAGAAGCTCTTTGTCCTTGTCCCAGAGTTTCCTTCTTTGGATCCTCACATTCCAGTTTTCAGAATACAAGTTTCTCAGCATTAAAAGAGATAAAATTGGTCAAAAAGACAAAAGCAAGGACATTTTCTAATAAAACAAAATAGCACAGCAAGATCCGAGAGTTTCCACTCTGAAGTCAATCTCTCAGCAACTTTCCAACAGAAACAAATCACTGTTTGAAAACAGGTTGAGACACACAGAAACACACACACACACACAGACACACACGCATTGAACCAGGGTGGGGAGGTTGTTCACTCTCTGCAGACAGAGAGTGTACAGGGAGTTTGTTGTTTTGGGACTGGTTTGGGAATATCCTGATCCACATTTATCCTGAGTGAGCTGTATACAGACACCACCTCCAGGTTCTAGCCCACCACATCGCTGCTCATCTTTACCTCTCTCTCTCCCGCTTGATAATCTGTTGCTATCTCTGTTCTTTTTCCACTTCCTCAGGATGGAACTTGATTGAAAGGCCCTCTGAAAAGTTACTGTCTGACCATTTGTAATAATGATGCACTGTGTCCATCTTTTATGTTTATTCATGATTTACTGAGAGAAATGGGCGTGGGGGAGGGGTAAATGGGAACAATCCTCAATCAGACTGTCAGTGAACTGAACTCGCGGAGGGTAACCATGGTTTCAGTGCAGGACAAGCTGCAAGCCAGAAAAGCACAGCAAGATCCGACAAGCCAGGTAATGTTAGCCATATCCTTCCCTGCTCCTCACTCCCAGAAAAGGCTAATCTACCTCTAAACAATATCAAACTAACAAGCACCGCGTCACATTTAGACATTCAATTCAAGGGGCTCAAACATTAGAAAATCAATACATCAATGTTTACAATTGCACTGCACAGCAGGATCCCACAAACAGCTCTACGAGGGACATGGCCACACTGGAGAAAACCCAGATCCTGTGTCTCCCTCATAACCGCCCCTCCTTCCATCTGTTACCTCCCCACTCAATATTTCCCTCAATCTATCCTCATTCCCACCTCTCCCTCTCTCTCTGTTTCTCACATGCCGGATAATGGAGAGGCAGAGAGAGAGAGAGAGAGAGAGAAAACCACAGTCAGGGCCTCAATAATCTCAATTCAAAATGGTTCCTGCACATTTCATTCAAGCCTCAATTCATCGCAGTGTCTAAAACAGAAGCATTATTCGGGGAAACAGCCTCACGTGAACACTTTCACTTCAGGCCCTCCCGCCTGCTTTACCAGTTGGAGAATGAACAAAGTGTGCCCCCTGCTGGTCATTTGGGAAACGCTGTTTATTATTTGTGCACAGAAAGATCCCACACACACTGCATCCTTCTGACAGTCAGGTCAAAGTGTTTTAGGTTGAGAATTGATGAAAAATTTAAAGCAGGAACTTATCTGTCAATAAAACAGTTTTCAGGATACAAATTTCTCAGGAAAAAAAGAAACAGAATTGGTTAAAAGGAGCAAAACTAGGACATTTAAAAAGAAAACACAAAAAAGCACCGCAAGATCCCAGAGTTTCCATTCTCAAGTCAGGCTCTCAGCAACTTCCCAAAACAAACAAATCACAGTTCAAAAGCATGTTGAGACACACAGAAACAAACACACACACACACACACACACGCACACACACACACACACACACACACACACACACACACACACACACACACACACATACACACACACACACACACACACACACACACACACACACACACACACACACACACAGACATTGAACCAGAGTAGGGAGGCTGTTCACTCCAGAGAGAGAGGACAGGGGGTCTGTTGATCTGGGACTGGTTTGAGAATATCCTGATCCACATTTATCCTGAGTGAGCTGTATACAGACTCCACCCACTGATTCTCGGACATGTTTGGAATGTCTGTCAGTTAATCTGGAATGTCCCTAGGATCCCTGTTCATTGAATGTTAATCCCCGGATAGGACAACTTGCAGATCCTGTCCATTGAATGTTAATAACAGGACAGAACACCTTCCTGATCCTGTCCATTGAGGTGTTAAACCCAGGACAGACATGCTTTCAACAAGGGACTCTCTTTATATTTGGGTTAATTTTAAATCTATATTTCTTTCCCCTATTGGTTGTGTTACTCCAGTTCCAAACCCTGATCTCACACAAACCTCTAAAACAGTGGCAATTATCGCAGTCCCCAACCCTCCCTCCCTCTTACCCCACCCCTCAGTCCCTCTTATCATCACACTCTCTAAATCTGAGCCCAACTCTCCCTCCTTCTTACCCCAAGCCTCTCTCCCTATCATGCTCACTCTCTCTCCCTCTCACCTCAACCCTCTCTCCCTCTCACCCCAGCCCTCTCTCCCTCTCATCCCAACCCTCTCCCCCTGTCACCCCAACCCTCTCTCCCTAACACCCCAACCCTCTCTCCCTAACACCCCAACCCTCTCTCGCTCACACCACAACCTACTCTCCCTCTCTCCCCAATCCTCTCTCCCTCTCACCCCAATCCTCTCTCCCTCTCACCACAACCCTCTCTCCCTCTCACCCCAATCCTCTCTCCCTCTCACCCCAACCCTCTCTCCCTATCACCTCAACTCTCTCACCCTCACACCCCAAACCTCTCCCCGTCTCACCCCAACCCTGTCTGACACTCACCAACACTCTCTTACCCTTTCACCCTCACTCTCCCTCCCTTTCACACCAACTCTTTCTCCCCCTCAATGTAACATCCTACCATCACCCCAGACCTCTCTCCCTCTCAACATAAATCTCTCTCACTCTCACCCCAT
Source organism: Isurus oxyrinchus (assembly GCA_026770705.1). Taxonomy (NCBI): domain Eukaryota; kingdom Metazoa; phylum Chordata; class Chondrichthyes; order Lamniformes; family Lamnidae; genus Isurus; species Isurus oxyrinchus. Next base: position 247,861 of record JANJGN010000116.1, read on the forward strand.
CCCTCTCTTTGTCTCATCCCAACCCTCTCTCCCTAACACCCCAACGCCGGGCATGGGGGACATGTTTCGCCCCATTTCACGCACCGGGCACAGGGGACACGTTTCGCCCCATTTCACACACTGAGTCCGGGTGAAGCATTTTCCCCCGTTTCACATGTCGGGCGTGGATGACATGTTACCACCCATTTCACGCACCGGGCACAGGGGACACGTTTCGCCCCATTTCACACACTGAGTCCGGGTGAAGCATTTTCCCCCGTTTCACATGTCGGGCGTGGATGACATGTTACCACCCATTTCACACGCCGGGCACGGGGGACGTGATTCCCCCCGTGTCACAGGCTGGGTGCGGGGGATGTGTTTCCTCCCATTTCACACGCCGGGATCGGGAGACACGTTTCCCCCTTTTCACACACTGGGCGGGGAGGGACGCATTACCCTCTGCTTCTCACGCTGGGAACAGGGGACATGTTTCCCCCATTTTCACAAGATATGCGCAGGTGACATGTTTCCTCCCATTTCACACACTGGGTGCAGGGGGCACATTTCCCCCTGTTTCACACGCTGGGCATGGGCGACACGTTTCCCCCTGTTTCACATGCCGGGCGCAGGGTCCACGTTTCCCATTGTTTCACATGCCAGGCGCGGGGTCACCTTTCTCCCCATTTCACACACTGGGCACGGGGGACACCTTTCTCCCCATTTCACACACTGGGCGCGGGGGACACCTTTCTCCCCATTTCACACACTGGGCACGGGGGACACCTTTCTCCCCATTTCACACACTGGGCGCGGGGGACACCTTTCTCCCCATTTCACACACTGGGCACGGGGGACACCTTTCTCCCCATTTCAAACACTGGGTGCGAGGGACACGTTTCCTCCCATTTCACCCACCGGGTGTGGGGAACACGTTTCCCCCTTTTCACACGCCGGGTGCGGGGGACGCATTTCCCTCTGTTTCACACACCAAGCGCAGGGGACACGTTTCCCCCTGTTTCACACGCCGGGTGCACTGGCTGCATTTCCCTCTGTTTCACACACCAGGCGCATGGGACGTGTTTCCCCCCATTTCACATGCCGGGTGCGGGGGACGCGTTTCCCACTGTTTCACACACCGGGTGTGGGAGACACGTTTCCCCCTGTTTCACACGCCGGGCGCAGGGGACACATTTCCCCCTGTTTCACACGCCGGGCGCAGGGGACACATTTCCCCCTGTTTCACACGTCGGGTGCGGGGGACACGTTTCCCACTGTTTCACACGCCGGGTGCGGGGGACGCGTTTCCCACTGTTTCACACGCCGGGTGCGGGGGACGCGTTTCCCACTGTTTCACACGCCAGGTGTGGGGAACATGTTTCCCCCTTTTCACATGCCTGGTGCACTGGACGCGTTTCCCACTGTTTCACACACCGGGTGCGGGGGGACACATTTCCCACTGTTTCACACACCGGGTGTGGGAGACACGTTTCCCCCTGTTTCACACACCGGGTGTGGGAGACACGTTTCCCCCTGTTTCACACGCCGGGTGCGGGGGACGCGTTTCCCACTGTTTCACACGCCGGGTGCGGGGGACGCGTTTCCCAATGTTTCACACGCCAGGTGTGGGGAACATGTTTCCCCCTTTTCACATGCCTGGTGCACTGGACGCGTTTCCCACTGTTTCACACACCGGGTGCGGGGGGACACGTTTCCCACTGTTTCACACACCGGGTGTGGGAGACACGTTTCCCCCTGTTTCACACACCGGGTGTGGGAGACACGTTTCCCCCTGTTTCACACGCCGGGCGCAGGGGACACGTTTCCCATTGTTTCACACGCCGGACGCAGGGGACACGTTTCCCCCTGTTTCACACGCCGGGTGCAGGGTCCACGTTTCCCCCTGTTTCACACGCCGGGCGCAGGGGCCACATTTCCCCCTGTTTCACACGCTGGGCGCAGGGGCCACATTTCCCCCTGTTTCAGACGTCGGGTGCACTGGACGCATTTCCCTCTGTTTCACATGCCGGGCGTGGGGGACGCGTTTCCCACCAATTCACACAACAGGTGCGCGGGACGTGTTTCCCCCCATTTCACTCGCCGGGTGCGGGGGCCCTGTTTTCTCGCTTTTCAGATGCTGGGCACAGGGGACATGTTTCCCCCCATATCACACACCGGGCGTGGGGGACGCGTTTTCCAATGTTTCATACGCCGGGCGCAGGGGCCACATTTCCCCCTGTTTCACACGCCGGGCGCAGGGTCCACGTTTCCCATTGTTTCACACGCCGGGCGCAGGGGCCACATTTCCCCCTGTTTCACACGCCGGGCGCAGGGTCCACGTTTCCCCCTGTTTCACATGCCGGGCGCAGGGGCCACATTTCCCTCTGTTTCACACGCTGGGCGCAGGGGCCACATTTCCCCCTGCTTCAGACGTCGGGTGCACTGGACGCGTTTCCCTCTGTTTCACATGCCGGGCGTGGGGGACGCGTTTCCCACCAATTCACACAACAGGTGCGCGGGACGTGTTTCCCCCCATTTCACTCGCCGGGTGCGGGGGCCCTGTTTTCTCGCTTTTCAGATGCTGGGCACAGGGGACATGTTTACCCCATATCACACACTGGGCATGGGGGACGCGTTTTCCAATGTTTCACACACCGGGCGTGGGGGACGCGTTTTCCAATGTTACATACGCCGGGCGTGGGGGACACGTTTCCCCCTGTTTCACACGCTGGGCGCGGGGGACACGTTTCCCCCTGTTTCACACGCTGGGCGCGGGGGACACATTTCCCCCTGTTTGACATGCTGGCATGGAGGGCACGATTCCCCCTGTTTCACATGCCGGGCACTGGGGACATGTTTCCCCCTTTTCACATGCCAGGCGCGGGGGACACCTTTCTCCCCATTTCACATGCTGGGCACGGGGGACACGTTTCTCCCCATTTCACACGCCGGGCATGGGGGACACGATTCCCCCTGTTTCACACGCCGGGTGCACTGGACGCGTTTCCCTCTGTTTCACACATCAAGCGCAGGGGACGCATTTCCCACCGATTCACACAACAGGCGCGCGGGACGTGTTTCCCCCCATTTCACTCGCCGGGTGCGGGGGCCGTGTTTTCTCACTTTTCAGCTGCTGGGCACAGGGGACACGTTTCCCCCCATATCACACACCGGGCGTGGGGGACGCGTTTTCCAACGTTTCACACGCCGGGCTTGGGGGACGCGTTTCCACCTGTTTCACACGCTGGGCGCGGGGGACATGATACCCCCCGTTTCACATGCGAGGCACGGGGGACGCGTTTCCCCCGGTTCACACGCTGAGCGCAGGGGATGTGTTTCCCCCCGTATCACACGCCGGGCGTAGGGGACGCGTTTCCCCCGTATCACACACTGGGCACAGGGGACACAATACCCCCTGTTTCACACGCCGGGCGCAGTGCATGCATTTCCCCCCATATCACACACCAGGCCGGGGGAATCGTTTCCCCCCGGTTCACGCGTCAGGCCCTGGGGACGCATTTCCCCCTGTATCTCACGCTCAGACTGTGGGACGCGTTTCCCCCCATATGACATGCTGGGCCTGGGGGACACTTTTCCCCCTGTTTCACACGCCGGGCATCGGGGGCACGTTTCCCCCTGTTTCACATGCCGGGCACTGGGGACATGTTTCCCCCTTTTCACACGCCGGGCGTGGGGTCACCTTTCTCCCCATTTCACACACTGGGCCCGGGTGACTTGTTTACCCCCCGTTTCACACGCTGATCGTGGGGGACGTGTTTGCCCCCGTTTCACATGCCAGGAGCGGGGGACACGTTTCCCCCATTTCACATGCCGGGCCCGGGGGACACGTTTCCCCCATTTCACACGCCGGGCCCGGGGGATACGTTTCCCCCCGTTTAACACGCCGGGCGTGGGGGACGCATTTTTATTTTCCTTGTTTGGTTTTGTCAGGGTTCTTTCTTTCTAGATCATGTGACAATTAAGTGGTTTCTATGCTGCCACTCAAACCTTCATCTGGAAACATTTTTTTAATTTTTACTGTACCCACAGGTATACAGAAATGTTACAGTGCAGCAGAAGGTCATTCAGTCCATCCTGTCTGCAGCAGATCTCCGAATGAGACATTCCCTGGCTTCTCCCCCTAGCCCTGCACTTTATCCCTTTGGAGATAACAGGCTAATTCACGTTTTAGTATTTCAATTGAACCTGCTTCACCCAATCTCAGGCTTTGCATCCCAAACCGGAATCACATTCAGCGGAAAAAAATGTTTTCCCCCGTGTCATTTTAGCTTCATTTATCAACTAAATTCAACCTGTGCCCTCTCCATCTCGATACTTTCAGGGTTTGAACATGTTCTCCCTATGTACACTGCACAAACCCTTCATGATTTTCAATACCTCTATCAAATCAGCTCCCAAACTTCTCTTCTCCAAGGAAAACAGTGCTAACTTCTCCAATCTATCTGCATAACTGAAATTACTCATCCCAGAAACCATTCTTGTGTAGCTTCTCCCCTCTATTTCCAACATCCTTCATATCTTTACATTCTTCCCCAAGTGCAGCGCCCAGAATCAGATGGACTACACCAGCTGTGGCTGAACTCATGCCTCAAAAATATCTAATTTGTCTTGCACCCATTCCAACACTCTTTGTGCCATGAAAAAATGTTGTCTCCTGCCTCACAAGCAATCATTTTCGAAACGACTGCACAATTGCTGAAACAAATCTAAGCTCTGCAATCCTGACACATCGAGTCATGAATGGTGGTGGACAATTTAACATCTAACAGGAAGGAGAAGCTGCGTGAACAAACGTTGGCCTGTTCACGCAGCATTCTAAATGCGTCCTCCTGACTGGCACATGCCTTGCTTGGTTTGAGTGCATCCAAAGTCGGTGTTGCACTTGGAACCTTTAAGCTTTGTTGACCATCAAAGATCATTTCACACCTATGTCCATCCTTGAGTATCACTTTGATGCTATTTATTTTGGGCTTGTCTAGCAGGTTTTTATGGAATCTGCCTATGTGATTAACAACTGCACAATTCTGCCGACTATTATTGCACTTGAAAAATCATATGATGGACCACTTTCTCTGCATCTGCTGATGAAGTTGTCCATGGGTTCGGTCTGTTGTGGAAATGACAAGATATGTCGATGATTATTATTGAAGTTGAACGTGTTTCTGAACCGGTCTTCCAATATAACCCATGCCTTTGCGCATAATTTCGGTCTTCCGCTGTTAATCCTGATAATTTCAGCCTGCATAGACCTTCATTCACAAATGTTGGCGAGATTTAATGCCTTATTTGTCTGGCTCGGGCACAAAAGAATCAAGAAAGCATAGCTCTGTTTAAACATTTTGAATTCGGATGGTAGTTCAGCTACATCCTAATTCAATCTGGGGAATTTTGTGGACGTTTTGACAAAGTCCCTTTCACCTTCCTTTTACTGTGGTACCTGGAATGACTGTCACTGTGGCTGTCTTTGCTCTCTTTTCCCAAGTTGTGCCAATATAATCACAGCCTTCTCTGGCCTGAATTTTATGCATATTCTTAATTTTGTTTCTGTCTTTGACTCTCCCTCGTACTATGTCAATCAGGTCCATGCCCTGGTCAGTCGCCTTTCTTGACTGACCTAATGTGGTGTTGGTTCTATTCACACTCTCTCCCGCTCACTGAACTGACAGGCCATGCATTGCAATGTATCCATGAGGGATCCACCCTGCGCTTCATTTGAACACTATCTGACTGTCTTACAAGCTTTTCTGCACAGTCAGCGCGCTGCCTTCTCAATAATCTCCGACCTTTGACTCTCTTTAGGTCAGGTCAAAACGTCAAGAGTCGCCTCATGCCATGTAGCACAACCTGACACTGTTCACCAATCGTAACTTTAGTTAATCTTAATGCCAGGCTGTCTGACCACCGCATAACACCATTTTCTGTTGTCAAAATGATGGAGACGCCGACTAACGTTCAAATAGAGGCTAAATGCTTTGAGATAATTTGCCCCATTCACATACATATCGTTAACTAAAGTGGCCTGGTGGTGAGCATAGATGCTTTTCAAGCAGTTGATCTGGGTTCTGTTCCCAACAATCGCAGTTCGTTCATTTTAGATTTCTGAGTTTTGAGCTCCAAGTGGGATTTGATTCTGATGAGCTGAGATTTTGTTCCGAAAAAACACACACGGCTCTAATTGAAATGAAGTGATTTCTAAGGTGCACTTTTATAACGGAGGAACATAGTCATGGAGGGTTTGAAATTGAGAATGAGGATTTTATAACTGAGAAATTGGCGGGTCAGGAGCTACTTTGCTGGGTCAGCAAATGCAGCGGTGATTGGTACGGTTTCATATATTTCAATGAGGGGCACATTAATATTTGTCCATAGGTACAAAGTTTGAATGCATCACAGCTTTGCCTTGTTCTGCTCACAGGCAACAGTGAAACTAAGACTGGATTGCACGGCCCATTTCACTTCTAGTAATTCATGCTGCTATCCCTTAAAGACAGATTTCAAAACCAATGCGCATTTTACCCTAGAGCAAGCAGGATTTCAGTCTGATTTCTCAGGATATGCCCTACATCACTTCAAATAAACCTTAAATACGCAAAAAACTGAGCACAGCTTTGAATTTTTCACAGGAAACATTGAATTGTGAAAGAGCTGAAATATTGAAAGAACACATCTCAAAAAATGGGAAAATGTGGGGAAAAGTCGGCTTCTCTGATAGGTTTGTTTAGCAGGTCAATTATTGAAACCTTCGATAGACCTGAACTATTTACTAACCTTCCTCTGTGGGAGCTGATTGCAACACATTCTGTTCTTATTTCAGATTCCCAGAGTGAGCAGTCTGTCCCTTTCTGAACAATAAATCGATCTCTGTGCAGGAATCGACATTCAAATAAAGAATTCAGAAGCAGCAGAGGGAAAACGAACAGAGATTTAGTGAATTTTACTGAATCCCACTAATCCTAACCTGGCTCCACACTAAAGTTCAGGGAAAACATTCATTATCTGCAATAATCTTTCAGGTGAAGCCAATTAAACCAAATCAACAAAATGAAGTCAAATCAAACACAGCCCCTAATTCAGGTCAGCTGTAAAACTAAATTCATTATCTGCAATGAGGGCCAAGCCTGAGTTATGTTTTAAATGGAAGAAAAGTGGAGGTTGTAAACCTTTTTATCTGAATTACACATGCGCGTGAATTCTGTGCAAAATCTCACAGAAACTGATCAAATACAGCTCCAAGTGTGGGGTTTCTGATTTTAGAGGTTTTAAAAAGCCAGCGAACTACGATGTTAGGGAATTGAACCAGTGTCAACTGCTTGAAAAGCAAAGCTGCTCACCATTTTATCAACATCGCGGAACTGCTACTTGTGCAGCTGCAAAGTTTCCCAAGGCACTTAAGAAGAGCGTTGTCGTTAAAAATAAAGCTGATGCTCAGCCACGGAAGGAGAAATTAGGTCTGATGACAAACGTTCTCTCAGAGAGGTAGACTTTAAGGAGCTTCCTGAAAAAGAGATGGAGCTGGAGAAGTGGATGTGTTTAAGGAGGGAGACCAAAATTTTCGACCAGATCAGGTGAATGCACGGTTGTCAATGCTATAGAGATCAAAACCGGGAATGCACGAGATGGCAGAACAGGAGGAATCTGAAATGTATGTTGGGCTGGAGGAGTTTACGGAGAAATGAAGGGGCAAAGTCATGGAGAGATTTTAAAGTAAGGATGAGGTTTTTAAAACTGCGGCATTTCTGGGGCAGCAGCCAGTGTCATTCAATAAGCACAGGGGTGATTGGTGAACTGCACTTGGTTCAGGTGTAGTTCCAGGCAGCAGGATTTTGGATGGCATAGGTATACATAGGGTGGAAAATGGGAGGCCGGCCAGGTGCACACTGGAATAGTCATGCCGAGAGTGAACAACGGCAAAGATGAGGGTTTCAGCAGCAGATGAGCTGAGGCAGCGTCGCATTTGGCCGAAGTTTAGGATGTTGAAGTACTGAGTGTTAATCTAATAACAGCCTGTCAGTCTTTCTAACATCTTGCAGTTTTATCAGAGACATTAGGGGTAAGTTTGATACAGCGTCAGCCATTATTGTTCAATACTAGGTTTGTTACAATATCTATCTCTAAAACATTATGTCACCGCGGGACTTTTCGCATTTCACTGGAATCAGAAGCTGAACAAAATGTCCCAGATTGTAGCCAAGGACTGAGACCCTTTAAAGCTGAAATTTGCCCCTTTAAGTCGCCCAATTTTGATCATTGCCTGCAGGATATTTGCTGTCCATGAATCATTAATATCAATAATTCCTGGCACTGGGTTCACTGAAAGGGATGAAGAGTCGGTGAATGGAACGGAGTGTCACAGTTGTTCTGTTCCTGACTCTACCCCTCCCGGTAGTTTAGTGAGGACTCAATCTCCCATGGAATATGTTGTCCCCAATTCCGCCTGCTTCCCGTCTTTGAACACTGAGTGAACTGACAGCTGTCAGTAACTCCAGTATCGGCATCCTGGTGAATTCGCTGTGGTTCAGTGTTTAGAAAACACAATAACAAACAAGGTTCAAAGAAAATATCAGAGTTCAGATTCAGGAGGCGATGAGAATCGTGGGCAATGTGCACTGTCTACCTTCTGATTCAGGTTCCTGAAGGTTACGGAAAAATAAATCATATTGGTTGCTTTGTTGCTGTTATGGTCGTATGGCCTATTAGATGAGGCGTTTTACTACCCTCAGTCGTTCAAGGTTATCAGAAGCTTGTCCGTTGGGGTCCTGCAATTTGCCCTATGATCATTTCACACAGATAACTTGCCGTGTACAGAAGTTCCCGCACACTTGTGTGTAGAATTGTTTTTGTAATTCTCTCGATAAAAACTCTGGCTTTAACTCTTTGACGGTGGCACTGGGTCCTAGATCCCCATTCAGCGGAAATAGATTGAGCTGATCTTACTTGCTCAAGGTTACAAAAAATTGTATGGAATCCCTCCTGCAATCACAAGGAAGGACCTCGGTAAAGGGACAGTCACTGCGTTAAATGCAGGGACTGAGTTGTGGTTTGATGTCGGGAATTGAAGAGGTTTACGAGGGAGTTCCAGAGACAGATTTACAGAGGAAGAAAACTGAAAGATTGGCGAGGAGGAAGATAGAAGAATATGTATGGCCTTCACCATCTTTCAAATTTTATTCAATGAATGATCAAAATTGAAAACAATGTCTGTGCCAAGGAGCTGCTGATAGTGCAGAGAGCAGAAAATAGAGCTGGAATTAGGAGAATCATCGTGTTCACTGAGGGAGAAGCAATGGGATTAGAAAATAAAAGTTGCGAGGAGGCGGGGATGAAAGGCAGGATCCAGAAATGCTGCCGTCAAAAAGCAATGGAAATAAAGGGAAAATACATTTAATAAATTAATAAAATGGTGGCAGAGTTTATAATGTAAGGTACTCTGTCATGTTACACTCACTGTTTACAAGATGGCGTTTACTGACAGATTACTAATGAATTCTGCCTCGTTAGTCATTACTAAATCGAGTGTGGCCGGTTCCTCCAGGTTTAAAATGCCTTCTCTCAGCAAGCTGTCCTTCTTTCACGCTACCAATTCACTAATTTCATTGAAATTCCGATTCAGCCCAGTTTAAGTGAAAGTGCCAGCTTCGAGTGTTCGGACACATAGGGAACGTTCGGCTGTTGGTGTGAAGGACCTTTCCTCTCAAGGAATACTAATATTCCGGGATCTCTAAAATCATGCGCCGTCCCTGAATCTCCCTGTCGCTGAGATGAAATCTTTACCTGCGTTCTCTCCGGCATATCAACCAATGTCAAACACATTTCCAATGTCATGTGTTTCCTCTTGTAAAGATAATAGGATTAAGGATATTCCCCGTCGGGGATTTAAACCCCTATCGCTTGCGTGACAGGCGGGGATACGAACCTCTATACTAACGAGGAATTATTAACATCTGTTACAGAGTAGAGAGACCTGAGGTTAACTTCACTCAGTAACAAATTAAAATGCTGAAGTGGCACAATGTGGGACTGGAGGGGTAGCGGGCTTCCTACAGTTTTCTCAGAGAGTGGAAGGATGACGGGGTACCTTATCCGATTGAACTCGCTGTTCTTCAGTTGCAAGCAGGAAATTAGGATGCTTAATAACCCACGAATTGATAGATTTTTTGAACGAAATGAATTGAAATGTCTTCCAATCAGCACATTCATATCGTGAAGCATTCCTCTTTTGTGTGGTGTCTCGGTTTATAAATGCGAAAATCTGATAGCCAGTGAGATCTGCGGATGTCATAGGCACACCAAACTTCCAGGGAAGTTGCCAATATGGGGAATTGTCAGCGAATACGCGGCACACGCATGTTCACAATAATGCACACGACTAAGATAAATATGTAAATCCTGCACCTGCAGTGAAAGCGTAGGACAGTTCGGAGACAATGAAAATGTCTTCATATCAGGGTATCTGTTATGTTGCAAATCCTGGCAAAATAACACTTCTTCTGACCCCAATTTGGGACTTTTAATAAGGATAGGGAATTATTTTTCCTCTTGAATCATTTCCCGACCAGGAAATCAAGGAGGGAAAAATGCATACATTTTAAAATGAAACGTGAATATATTTATATTCACGGTGCAGTGACGGGGGATCCCTACTCTTATTATGTCCAGCCTCCTGCTGGGCCACCGTATAGCATTCATTGCAGCAGCTGTTTATTATTCGGTTCAGCTCAGTCTCTCCCGTCACTAGCCCTCCATCCTGTCGATGGTGCTGTCTCATGAGTTCCGAGAAGATAACGTATTCGCTTATTAAAATCGTAAGACAGGCACTGAAACATTTGGTCCCAGACCGAATGTTTATTCACCAGCCAGCCGCCCCTGAGAATTACATGCAACAAATTTACTTGCTTTATAAATGCCTGGCTACTGGTTGATAAATGCACTCACCCTTGTCAGCCTCAACCGCCTTCAAGGGTCAAGGCCTCCTCCCGTCTGCTGTAGAAGCTTGACCCCTGCAGCTTGAGTTCAGTAGTGCAGCGCTAGTGAAGAGTGGATGTACCAGGCGGCTTACAACCAGATTTCTCTGTTCCAATTTTTTCAGGGTCTTCAATTGTTCAGATGCTACCAAAAACAATTGACGATGTTTCAATTCCACCTTCTCTTGGCCACAGCTCTGAAAGTTAGGTGATTAATTTGAGCCCTGATTGTCCGATGACTGCAAATATGTGTTGCTACTAATGGGATGTGAAAAGTGGACATTGGGCTTTCATTTTCTGAGTGAATAGTACTTGTGTCATATCTCCGCTCCCATTCCCGTTCTTGAATCCTGCCTCCAGGAGGTATCCTTTGTGTGAAATTGGTTTCTTGTGGGCATGCATTAGTGGTTGATTGGCAGTTGCCCCTTGAGGTCTGCCATAATGCTGAGAATGACTGCTGGCCTTTTTGCAAAAGTAAAAAAAAAATGTTTCAATGATGGGTATTAAACCATCATAAACAGCGAGTCAAAGTTGATTATTGAGATTTGTCATTTAAATTTCCAGTCTGCAGACAAGAATCACTCAGTGACATCCCTAAACATCAAAATTTCCAGGCTGATCTAAGCAGGCCGCCATATGCTTAACAAAGTGGTGGAACAAAGTATTTTTACATTATCTCAAATGTGACATCCCTGACAAGGTGGGAATCCCCATCGCTTGAGAATGGTTAAATGTCAACAAAATTTCTGCAGGCCAGACTGGGTAAGATAAACAGATTTCTACCCAAAAGAGCAGCTGTGACCCTGATATATTTTTTACAACAATCAATGATAGCCTAATGTGGGTTTGCATTATTTAGATTAGATTTACATCCCAGAATTTCTCAACCAATTTTAAATTCGACCGGCTGCCAGAGTTGGAGTTGAACCTTGAGCATTCACCTCTCTGGGTTACTAATCTCTGTATATCCCTGAAGTTTATGACTTTGCTCCTCACTGTTTACATTTCCAGATCCCTGTAATCTGCAATTATGCACATACGAAATACTAGGCCATTAGGCTCCTACAACCTGCTCCACAATTTAATAAGATCATGGCTCGTCTGTTTGTTTTTCGAATTCTACGTTCTCATCCAACCCCGATAAAATCTGAATCACTTGCCTAACAAAATTTGCCTGAAAGTGATTCAGCATCCGCGTCTCCATTGCTGTCGGCCTTCTGAGACAAAGATCCAAAGTAGCCAAACACTGAGAGAATCCAAGTCCTCCTTATCACTGTCAGAAAAGGGAGCCATCTAATTTTAGATCAGTGCCCCCTGGTTCTTGAAATGATGTCTTTCATAAAGAACGCGACAATATTTAGGTCTACCATAAAGAGCAGTGGTCGTCTTACCGACCCCTGTCACACCACAATACATTCCTCTCCAGTCTGAATAACTTTTCCCACTATTAATTCTATCTACACCAATTGTGTATCCAATCTGTCACAGTCCCTTTAACCCATGAAATTCAGTTTCCATAGCACCTCCCTTAAATGACACATGGTCACATTTTGTTCATATACATATCATTACGTTAAATTCCCTGATCAACCCTCTCGTTACTGAGGCAAAGAATTCCAGTATGTTTATCAGCTACGACTTATCATTAACATGCTCCTGTTTCTGGTCATTTATGAACCTGTTTATCTGAAAAAGAAACAAGTATTTCTTCCAGGATTATAGTCTGCTGAAATTACCCCACCGCCGCCATTATTATGCAGCTCTGCTGTTCCAGCTTTAATCACTATTTCCTTTAATATACAGCAGGGGACATTTTTTTACCATCAAGACCTCTAGCACCAATCGCAGGATTGATAGTTTATGGCTATTTTCATCATTCCTTCCCTCAGCCGCCCTCATACATTCAACCCAGACTGGGTAAATATTCTCCTTTATTGTGGTATAAAAACGTGCTGGATTGAAACGAGTTAACTCAACCTGTTTGTTCAGTGATGGTGAGTAATATCAGTCTACATTGGTCTTAATTGTGTCACTGGGGTATTTCCCCATTCTATTAATAAGGGACATATTTCAATGTATTATCACATAGCGTAAGCGGGAGAATCACCTCTGACACCAACAGTGATCAGCGTCACCAGTGTGAGGGAGAGGGGAGAACAGAATCTAAGACGAACAGGTTTGAATGTTCGAACAATGGATCAGAATATAACAGCAACAATTTGGAATGTTACAAGAATGTACAGAAGTTTATCCTTGGTGCTTTACTCGCTTTCTACATATTATGATGGTTTGTCATTAGCTGATCGCACCTATTACTTTTTGCGTGTTGTTCAAGGAGGTTATTATCCCATCCTGGCTCTTATTGGTGTACCTAGTAAGTGTCTCTGCCCAGTTTTTTAATTCTATAAACCACAGTTAACTTGATTGCTGTACTTGTATTGTGAATTTTGGAAAGATGGGACCCATTGTCTTCAATTTCATTCAGAAACGTCGGTCCCTATACACTGAATCTGAAACGAAACCAGCATGTCCAGGACATGTGTGATCTTTTTGACCCTGAGATGATTAGTTACCTCATATTCTCTCCACTCCCAATCCTTCCCACTACCTTCTCCATCATTGCATCCGTCACCATCTCCGCCTCAGGCCAGCTACTGAATAAACCCTCACCTGTGTCTAAAGCTAGAATCGACTATCACCTCAATTATTATATTCTCATTCTTACGATATGATCCCTCCACGCCTAACTCCTGCGACTAAATCAAATCCCTCTGTTAGTTTCGCATATTCTGAAGTTTCAGTCAATATAATTAAAACATGATTACAATTCACGCTATATCTCCCCATGGCCATGATTCTGGGCTTTGTAGATGGTCATAGTCACTGGTGCCGGATTTCTAAAGCTCAAACTATTAAATGCTGCGGGAGGCGCTATCATTGACTTCCCAGCGTCTCCCAACTGGTACTGCATGTAGGACAGACGGTTTCTGCAGCTTTGATACATGACACTCGGATTGTTCCTGGTCATTGAACGTCTGCCTTACTCACTCGCAGCTGAACATTTTTCCAGCAACACAGCAAATCCCCACGGGTGCTATCTGAAAGGACGGAGCATAAAACCTATAGCTGTGGGCAGTTTGACCGAATTCTTCAATTGAAAAGTTCGTCCAAGTGGTATTGATGGTTTTCTCTAGCTCGCTGTGTAAGTCAGCTGCTGCTTACTTCCAGGAAGGAGAGTATGTTTTGTAACCGAACTTTGGAAGAGCTAAGGGGATAATAGTTGCAGTTCACCTGAATCTGTAACATGACCAAAAAGTGGGGAAGGGAAGCTCTGTAAAAAATGGAGGAGGGGGTGGCTGTGCACTATCTAGCCTCAGTTTTCCAAGAACAATTTACCAACCTCCATCTAACCCAGGAGCAGAGCATGAGGCAAACTTGACTCAACAAGGAAGTGGTGACGGAGCTTTTCCATCCCCTTAAATACAATGACGAAACACGTACCAGGGCAAGGAAGGCCTTTAACGTCACAACATCATTGAACTTGGATGGACTGGGACCTTTCCTGAAAGGATGATCTCACTCGATCTGTCCAGCAGGTGACAGAGACCATCCATGCCGGGTGAGACGAATACGTCATTTTTTTCCCCTCAGTAGGGAGAGGCAGGATTATAATTTCCATGGTTTTCCCCGCATAGGGGGATCCCGATGCAGAATATTGCTCTGCAGAGACCCCTTGCCAACGTGGAGACATACAGGAACAGTAAAATCTCTTATCCCATTAACCTACAATTCCTGTGTGCCCATGCACAGTACATGTTAGTGAATGTTGGCTATCCCAACAATAGCCAGGAAACCCCCAATGTGAAGCAGTCGGCCATTCCCTCCGGCTTCTGATCTGTTTCTTAACTGAAACGTGGCTCGTTGGAGATGAAGTCTGCAGCCTCGGTATGTGATTCAAAACATCCACACCCTCATCAATCCCTATCACAAAGCAACAATCTGAAAATAACACATGTCTAGGGATATCAACTAGCAGTGCGACGAATCAATGTTTCTGATTCTTCAACTGCCAATTGTTACCACCAGAACCAACACCCCCACACTATCCCCCCCCCCCCCCCCCCCCCCAACGCCTACCCCGTTTGCCCACCCCAATGCACGCTGGAGCAGGTGGTCAAGTTCATAGAGTTCTGCTGGTCACTTTATATCATGCCCATTATGAGGACACAGGCGTTATCACCAGAAATGCGGAGGGTACTTCTGGGGGGGCGGGGGGGAGGCGGAGTCAGATGAGATATTTTCTGGACGCCTTCGACCCGGACAGGCTGTCAGAGAGTGTTTGCTAAGACTTCAGTCCCCATTGGAATACTTCTCTTTTCCATCATGGTTCCCCCATTCTCCACTGTTAAATCTAACTGATACACCAGTCACAGCTTCCCCTTTGCCAGCATCATGTTAGAAAAACCAGCAACAAAAGCAATATCATTCGCATCTTTATCCAACAACAAATCCAATTATGCAAACAAAACTGAAATATTTACCCTTGTGTGTTCCTTCAATGTTTTTCTTGTGGTGTCCACCTGCTTGCCTAGTGCTCCTGCACAGTGCTTACCCAGTGAAGTACAAACATACAAACAAGGAGCAGGAGTTTGACGTTCGGCCGCTCGGGCTTGGCCCGCCATTTAATAAGATCATGCCTGATCTAAAAGAAATCCTGTCCTCGAAGACCTACTAAGAATGTGCCTTAAAAATATTCTAAGGCTTTGTTCCCACCGCCGTTTCAGGTGGGGAGTTGAAAAGCCTCAAGACCCCCTGCGAGAAATAAGTGGCCTATCTCTGTTATTATTATGTGACTCCTTATTTTTAAACAGTGAAACCAAGTTCTAGTTTCTCACACAAGAGCAATTATCCCCTCCACGTTCACTTTGAAGTCTTCCCTCAGGGTGTTATATGTTTCAATCGAATCACGTCATACTCTTCTAAACTCAAGTGGATACATTCGCAAATTGTATTTATAAGATAACCTGCCCATTCCAGTTCTTACTCTGGGAAACATTCTCTGAATTGCGTCCAACACATTTACATCCCTCCCTTAACTAAGGTGACCAAAATTGTACACAATACTCCAGATGTTTTTTCAGTCGTGTTATGCGCAGCTGAAACATAGCCTGTCAAATCTTTTATTCAATCCCTGTCGCAATAAATAACAACATTCTAGTAGCTTTCTAAACTAATTGCTGTAGCTGCATACTAGCATCTTGCGATTCAAGCACTAAGGAACGCTAATCCTTTTGCATCTCAGAGCTCTGAAAAATCTCACCATTTAGATAAAATGTCTCATCTCTATTCTTCCTGCCAAAATGGGGAAATTCAAACTTTACCACGTTATACTCCATTTTGCAGATCTTTGCCTTTTCCCAGATCTTTCCCAGATCTCAGATTCACTTGCAAAAACTATATATTTTTTGGTAAATTCTTCGTGTTCTCTCTATAAATTAATTTCATCCATATTTTTGTGCCAACAGAAAATTAGCCAAGTATATATCCATAATGGGGATGTGGTGCACCTCAGATGCATCACCCTGAAGGATGTAGCCCCACTTAAGACATTCCCACGCCTCTCAAACCTGCACTGCTCCTGTAGGTCAGCATGCTACGTCTGACAGCTAGGCCTTTACAACTCCCTGCACAAAACATCAGTTTGGCTTCCCTTAGCACCTCCTTTTTCTGGACTGGCTTTCGTCAATGACCCACTGGGCGGACGAGGTGGTGGTGTAGTGCTAATGTGGCTGCTCTCGTAATTCAGGGCTATTGCTCTGGTGACACAGGTTCAAATCCAGTGAAGCAATTGCTAATTGCCGTAAAATCCATCCCGTTCATCAATGTCCTTTAAGGAATGAAATATCCCCGTCCCTTATTTGGTCTGGCCTGCATGGGACTCCAGATTCAGAGCAATGTGATTAAATCTTGAATACTTTCTGAAATTACAGTAATGGGGAAGTTATGAATGTGCATTCAATGCCTTACTGGTGGCACCCACATCGCGTGAAAGCAGAAATAAATTCTGTTCCAGGGCAAGTACAACAAATGTAAATGTGGAAAATTGCCCAGCTATGTTCTCTACAAAGTTAAACAGAAGGAATACAAGCCGGAAAATTATTGGGTCATCAATAGTCAATAAAGCGACACATGCTTAGTTAGAAACTGCTCAATGATGCTTAGTTTGATTTCAGCCAGGGACACTCGTTTGACCTCATTTCAGTCTTGGTTGAAACATGGAGAAAAAATCTTGACTGCCGGAATGAGGAAAAGCTGACGATCCTTGACAGCAAGGCGACATTTGATAGGGTATGGCATCAAGGTGCACTCGCAAAGCTGAAGTCAATGGGAGCGGGATCGGCGGTATATCCACTGGTGGGTGTCATACCTAGCAGAAAGTAAAATGGTTTTGATTGTTGGAGGTCAGTCATCTCAACTCCCACTCATAACTACAGTTCTTCCTCAGTGCAGTGAGCTTGGCCCAACCATCTTCAACTTATTAATGAAAAGTCTTCCTTCCATCACATGGTCAGAAGTGGGAATGTTTGCTGTTGATTTCACAATGGTCAGCACAATTCACGTCTCTGCCGATACTTTAGCAGTCCGTGTCGAAATGTAAGAAGAGCTGGACAATATCCAGGCTCGGGCTGAAAAGTGGCAAGCAGCATTCATTGCACAAAAGCAACCGGCAATGAACATCACCCTCAAAAGTGAACTGAAAACTCGCTCGTTGACTTTTAATGACATTGCTTGCACTGAGTGCAATATAATGAATATCTTGTGTACCATTGACTTCAAACTGAAATGGACGAGTTACATAAATACTTTCTCTGTAAGAGCAGGTCAGAGGCTGGAAATCCTGCGGTGAGCAACTCAATTCCAAACTCTGCAAAGTCTGTCCACCATCTACAAAGTGCAAGTCAGGAGTGTGATGGAATACTCCCCACTTGCCTGGATGAGTGCAGTTCTCACAACACTAAAGATGCTTGACACAATGCTGGGCAAAGCAGACTAGTTGATTGGCACCACACACAAATGCATTCACTCCCTCCACCAGTGACGCACAGTAGTAGAACTTGTATCCTTTCCAAGATAGTAACAAACCACCAATGCAACTTCGACAGCACCATCTAAACCCGCGACGAGTGCAATCGAGAAAGACACTGAGAGCAGATAGCTGCGAACAGAACCACCTGGAGGTACTCCTCCAAATCACTAACGACCATGCCTTCAGAATATATCGTTGTTCCTCAATGTCGCTGGGTCAAAATCGTGGAACTCCCTTCCTAACAGCACTCTAGGTGCACCTATACCACAAGGAACTCCGCGGTTCAAGAAGGCAGCTCAGTACCACCTTTTCAATGGGAACTAGGTATGGGTAATGAATACTAGTCCAGCCAGCGAAGCCTGCATCCTGTGAATGAATAGCAGAAAATAATTTCACTCGGCAGCAGTAGCAGAAGGACAGACATGTTCTCTGTAACAACCTGTCGATGGGTCAATAGTGAAACTAGAGAAGTGATCAATCCAGAGATTCAGTCAAGAATGCATAATGTTTAGTTTTTTAAGATAAATGGAATAACATCTATTGAATATATTCGGAATTTACCCCCATGCTTAATTTCTTTATTCTGTCGAGAACGATGAACTGATACAGCTTCAAACTTAGAAATTAAATCATGTCTAATTTTAAATTTGCACTAAACACAGGTCTGCATGGCTAATTTTAGGTAAGTCCTCCATATTTCTTTTCGCGTTTCGAAATGTGCTTCAAATACATTTCACCAATAAATACCCAGGATCCACCTTTTAGGGTTAAAGAATAAACAAATAACCTATTGAAGCCTTCATTGGTTTAAAATGTGGTTCAAATACTTCAACCACTCAGAGAGGTCTCTACAACCCAAAACTTCCAGGGTATGGCATATGATTGTACATTGTTGCATGCTCCGTAACTTGGCATTGTGAAGGAGTCTGCCGCTGGAGCTGGAGGAGGGCGAGGAAAGGATCCTTACCTCGAATGAGTATGAGGAGGTAAATTGGTAGGAACCTAAGTAGGATAATAAAGAGGTGGGTAGTAAGGCAGAAAGGCCACGGGAGGGTCCCTGGCGATAAGGGGCATGGTGTGACCAGTGATGGGCACAGGAGCCCATGAAGGACTTCATCATGAGCAGAGAATATTTAATCCAGCATCGCTTCTCAAGATGGCTGCCATGGAAGTGGATGAACCGAGGCATGGAAGAGAGGGGAGCATTTTCAAAACAACAAAGACAGGGCATTGTATCCATCATGTCACACATGAGGGACTTTTTTCTGGATACGACACACAAGCTGTTGGAGAGAAATTGGTAACCCCTGAACAGATATTGACCTCAACATCTTGTTTGAATATTTTGAATTATTCCTGTAATGTATTTGTTATTATTCATGGGATATGACTGTGTCACTTGCAAGGCTGACAATCTGTAATCATGCTTAAATGGTTTCCCTTGCTGAGCCATTTTAGAAGGCAGTTAAGAGTCTACCACATTGCTGAAGTCCTAGAGTCAGTCCGGGGAAGGATGGCAAATTTCCTTCCCTAAATGACATTGGGGAAATAGATTGTTTTGTAATAAAAACATCGATGATGGTTTCACGGCCACCATTACTGAAACCAGACTTATATTGCACATTTAATAATAGCGTTTAAATTCCAGCAGCTGCCATGGAGGAATTTGAACCAATGGCCAAGAACATCGAAGTGGACGCCTGGATTACTTGTTTAGTGACAATATCCACAAGGCTTCACCAGATAGATGTTACATGCATTTCTGAAAATCTATAGTTTACCTAAACACCACTGTGACCAAAATCGTTCTCTACCTATCTTTGTTTCCAGCACTCATGGATATTCCTAATGTTGTATTCAACTTTTTCCCTCGGAGGAGGTGCAAACAGGCTGCTCACCTCTGTGGCTATATGATTGTGAGAATCATGGTGGTCTGCCTCGTCATTCAATAAACCATTGGGACTCTCCGTGTGATTCCACCACCTGCATCACTGCAGGAACAGCTCATGAACTTGGACCCAGGTGTCAGATGTTGCTTCTATCTGAGGGATGAAGGAATCAGAAGGGACTGAGATTCCCTGAAATTTCACCTGCCCCTCACCCACTTTTTCTGATCGCACAGCCTTGGGCATGGTGCCCCGCTGGTTGGATTGAGTGGGCAGCTGGTGCACTGCTGGGATTCCCACGAGGTACTGATCTTCCACCAGTGAGGTACTGCTGTTCAGGCCCCCACTACCGCAATGGAGTTGCTGCCACAGTGGAGTATATCTCACACCTGCTGCATGGAGTCACCACGATGTTGGCCAATTTCTTATGGTTTCTCGTCATGGGCTCCCCATACCAGAGTCAAGATCTAAGTCATGATCACCATGAGCTGCACAATTCAGAGCAGATGCGGCCTCTTTGCTTCAGGCAACTGTGTCCAATGGCATCATATCTGCTGCTCTGTTTACAAATAATGAATCCCAAACTGAGACTCCAGAGGCTTTCTCTCACTGTCCCGAGGAGCGCCCCAGTTTCGGTCCTACATGCTCCGGTGGGAACAATGAACACAAATCTCTGAATATGTTACCTCCTCTTTTGGCTGATGCTGTGCTCATCACCCTGTGGTCCCCACCTTATGTTGGCAGTTTCACCCAGTGCTGCATGAATCTCTGGGCTGTTGCCTGTTAAATGCAATGGCGGTGAAGGTGCTTCCTTGGGCAAGCCTACTTCCTCCTCGTGGAGGGGATGAATGGGAGTGTGCAGTGGGTCTGGAGCCCTGGGATTTGTGAGAGACACACAAGGCTCCAATGAGTTAAGGTCATGCAGATTATCCTCTTTCTAAGTGACTTTCTTCCACATCTCTCTCGGCATTTGGTTTATGTCTTCCTGGCTAAAGAAAATCATAACTTGTTACACATTACCAATCCGGCCCGAGTTTCCATTCCAAAACTCCGTTCTTTCACTCCCCTCACCACACCTCCCACCACCCCTATCCCCCCCCCCCGCCCCCCCCCACCACAACTCACTCCCAAACCCGGAGGGAATTTGGGCCCGTCATGGAACAGTATGTGCCTATGTCAGTCTACCCCTGTCAGGAGGATGTCCAGGCCGTGCTCCATGAATCAGAGTGCAGCTGCCTCCTGGGACTCTGATGTGAGCCTGGAACATTCAGGGAACATGTACTCCTGCTATGTTTCTACCTCTGTCAGCTGGATATCCAGGCCAAGCTCCGTGAAGCAGGTTGCCGCTTCTCCCCGGAACTCCTGGCATCTTCATCGGTCTGCCATCCAGGTATAAGGGTATAGTAGGTATAGGGTCAACATACGTGTTATTCATGCTGTTCCTATCATGAATCTCGTGGTATGTATTGTAGGTTAGAATGGAGGTGCTTCACTGTGTGCCATATGAGAAAATGTTTGGTGGGACACAGGCCGGGGGCCTCAGAATTGCCTCAGAAATGACAGGGTGGCAATTCATGTCCCTTGTCAGCAATCAGATAACTCATGAAAGTATTTTCTTAATAATTTTCTGGTTGTTATCGAAAATTTGTTTTACGGAGTTGGTGTATTTTCTGTCTCTGTGTTTGAATTAATTACATTTTGTAGTCAAGCAGACATGCAATTTGAAGTTGTAAACAGATATATGGTGTAGACGTGTCTTTAACATGCTAAGGTGTGAACGTGTTTGAGGGCATAGCACATAAAGGGTAAAGTAAATTTGCAGTGATATATAGTTGCTGTTGGGATTTAGTTTATCAAAGGGATATCAGTCTGTATACAAATAGCCAGACAAGATAGCAAAGGTGCATGTTTATTTGTCTCAAGGGTTATTGACAAGACATATTGGCAACATGAAAATATATTAATTAGGGGCATTAGGAAAAAGTAAAGTTACAAAGACACATGGACACAATGGAGTTTACAAATTGAATGGGAGGTCGATGTCGAAAGGAAAAGGAAGCTCTCCGTCAATAACAATACATTGTAGGACTGATCAGAAGTTTGAGAAGCCTCCAAAATCTGTACATAAACCTGCAGTCCACAGAAACGGAAGCTGGAAAGAGACATTTTGAATTTCACTGTCTGGGATATTAGATTACCTTGTTGGCAAACTTAAGAGTTAAAATGTATTATTTTTACCCTTGCTTTAAATGGAAAGTAACTGAGAGTAAGGTTAATTAGCGATTTTAAGACTTATTCGAGTGATAATTTGTAGTTTCTGATTATGAGTGTCATTCCCCTCTTTTGTCACTAAATATTCAAAAAAAACAGGCAGTGTCTTTTATTGGTGAGCAGGAAAAGATTGTTGCATCAGGGTACAGAGGTTAGAGCAGATTGACTGCATTGGAGCTGAATAGGGGACACAGACATGGCTAATGAGTAAACCAAGGCAATTGTTATTTAAGGGGGCAGCTGACACAGAAGAACAATGTTTCCGTAATCAGCGAGATGAACAGTAATTACCTGCATTGCAAAGATCAGAATCCTCAACCCAGAGAGGCAGAACCCAGAAGGCCAGGCTCATGTCTTGGGGACATGAGATCAAACCCCACTACAACAGCTGGTGGAATTTAAATTAAATTTATAGAAACTGAAATTGGAAACTAGTCTCAGTATGTTACTTTATACTTTCATGGGATTTGGGTGTCGGTGGGTAGGCCAGCATTTACTGCCCATCCCTAATTTCCCTCGTTCAGAAGGCATTAAAGATTCAACCAGCGATAAGGCAGGAGTAAAAGACTTGAACTCGTGGAAGGCAAATTTTGCAGAAATGAGAAGGGACTTGGCTGAGGTGATTGGACAGCACGGCTAGAGAATAAAACACTGGGAAACCAGTAGGAAGCAGTAAAAAGCACGATCCTAATTGTACAAAAAGACATGTCCACTACATAAATATGAGTGGTGCTGTCAAATCTAGAGCACCTGATTGTCCAGAGGAATACAAGGGAAGATCAAACAGAAAAAGAAAGCGTAGGATTGGCACAAAGAACTAAGCATTGCAGATAGCCTAGCAGAATATCTGAAGTGTAGGGACGAAGTAAGATTGCAAGTAAGAAACTCAACGGGTAGACATGAAAAAAGATTAGCAAGTAAACTTAAACATAACCCAAAGATAATATACCAATAAGTTAAAGATAAAAGGTTATTTAAGGAGATATTAGGAACTTTCAGAATTTAGATGGAAACTTGTGTGTCGAAGCAGAGGCTGTGGGAAGCGTTTTGAATGAATATTTTGTCTCCAACTTTACAAACGTCAGGAAAGATTTAGATAAAGTAGTCCAGGAGGAAAACTGCAGATATTGGACTGGATAGTCGTAAAGATGAAGAAGTACTCGAAGGGTTGAAATCCTTGAAATATGATAAGCCAACAGGGCCAGATGGATTGTTTCCAAGGCTGCTGAAGGAAGTAAGGGAGGAGAAAGCATATGCTCTGAGAATGATTTTCCAATCTGCAAAATATACAGGGGAGTTACTGGAGCAGTATAGAATTGCAGATGTAGTTCCATTGTTTGAAAAGGTATCAAAGGAAATTCCAAACAATTATTGGCCGTTAGTCTTACATCAGTGGTGAGCAAATTAGTGGCATAAATTCTGCAGATAATTTGTCATTTGGAAGGGCATGTACTAGTCGGGGATACTCAGCATAGATTTGTTAAAGGGACGTCTTGCCTGACAAAAATGAGTGAATTATTTGAGGAAGTGACAAGAAGGGTTGATGAAGGTCGTGCAGTGGATGTTGTGTACATAGATTTTAGCAAGGCATTTGACAATATCCCACATGGCAGATTGAGCAGGAAAATTAAAGCCCATGGGATTCAGGGTAATGTATCAAACTGCATAAAGTATTGGCTTTTGTAACAGGAAACAAAGGGTAATGGTCGATGGATGCCCCAGTGAAGTCAAAGTTGTCTCGAGTGGTGTTCCTACAGGGCTCAGTGATTGGGCCCTTGCTGTTTGTCTGATATATTAACGATTTAGACGGGAATGTGGGAGGTACGATTGTGAAATTTGCAGTTTACACAAAGATTGGCGGAGGAATGGATGGTGTCAAGGATAGCTATAATATCAAAAACGATATAGGTTGTGGATGGAGTGGGTGGTAACGTGGCAGATGTATTTAAACATAGAGAATGTTGGAATTGGATAAAACACTGGTGAGGCCACAACTTGTGTACTGTGTGCAGTTCTGGTCACCACATTACAGGAAGGACGTAATAGCTCCGGAGAGATTGCGGAGGAGGTTTACAAGAATGTTGCCAGTGTTTGAAAATTGCAGTTATGAGGAGAGGTTGGATCGCTTGGGATTATATTCCTTAGAACAAAGAAGTCTGAGAGATGACTTTATTGAGGTGTACACAACTATGAGGGGAATAGATCAAGTGGACAGGATAAAATTGTTTCCCTTGTGGGAGAATTCTAGAAGCAGCGCATATAGAGACAAGATAAGTGGCAGAAGGTGCAGGGGGGACATGAAGAAGAAAGTTTTTACGCAGAGGGTAGTGGGTGTCTGGAATTCGCTGCCCAAGTTGTTGGTCGAGGTGGAAACGTTAAGCTTTTTTTTAAAAAAAGTATATGGGTCTGCGCCTTAGGTAATGTATGTTGCAGGTTTATGGGCAGGATGCAGGAAGGTGTGATTAGAAAGGGCAACTGGGTGTCCTCGGGCTGGCATGGACAAGATGGGCCGAATGGCCTCCTTTGTGCTGTAACCTTTCTATGGTTCTATTGCTGTGGTCCTGGAGTTACACATAACTGCTGTGTAAGGACAGCAGATTCTATTTCCTTCACGATATTAGTGAACCAAATGGGTTTTTATAACTACCGAATTTCTTTTCATAGTCATCTTTAGGCTTCTGATTCCAGATTCTTACTGAATTAAAATTCCGCGATCTGCCATGGCGCCATCGACGCCAGACCCCAAAAGCTTTGACCTTGGTCTCTGCATTTATCTAAACACCCTACTGGATAAATAATTTCCTTGAGGGAAGGAAACCTGCAGTCCTTACATGCTCAGGCCTACATATGACTCCAGACCAAAGCAATCTGTTTGACTCCAAGCTGCACACTGAAATGGCCGAGCAAACGACGCAGTTGAAGGGGGAACATTGACGGGCAGCAAACAATGGATTTTCTAGCGATAACCCCACGGCATTAAACAAATTAAACCACAATGACATCAGAGATCTCCGGGCTCCAGCCCTGAGCTCACACACAAAAGTGTGCCGGAAATCACACCCATATCCCTCGAAGTCTCTCCAAGATGGTAACATGTCAGGAATTTGATGAGGAGGAGGATGGAGGTTTATGTTGTTGGGAATTGGCAAGGGTCGTGTTTTTCGAGCCTCAAAAAGAGAAGCCCACCCCACAGCCAGGTCTCTCTGTCCCTGCGGCTGAGTTAAAAAGGGCCTCTTTAGGTCATACTGTTTTTCATCCTCTTTCCTACCAAACTCTGTCACTTCACACTTTCTGCGTTAAACTGCATCTTTCAGATTTCTGGCCATTTGAGGAGTGACGTCATGTACTCCTGCGGTCTCTTACTGCCCTTCACGATGTGTTTTAAAATTGCTGATTTTCCTACATTGGAAACTTTTATAATTCCCTCTGTGTGCACAATCCTACCGCATTAACATACGTTACCATTGTAGTAACATTGGCCCTGGAAATCTCTTGGACTCTTCATTGTAATATGAAAGGCATCCATTATCCAATGATCTCTGCTTTATGTCACGAAGACAATTTTCAAGCCAGGCTACCATCCTGTGTTTCAATTTTGGACCAACTCTGTGATGTGGCAATTTATCAAAAACCTTTTCAAGGGGTGGAAAATTGTGAAGGGCAGGGCAGGACAGAACATAGAATCATCAACTAGAACAAAATCTACTAATTGCCTTTGACCCATCAAAATTTTCCTACGACTGATGTTAGGCTAACCGGTCTGCAATTAGCTTTATAACCTCTCCCTAATTTTTTGAAATAGTAGGGTTAAATTTGCGACGCTCCCAGCAGCCGGGGCTCTTCCAGAATCAACAAAATTTTGGAAGATGTCAACCAGCCCATTCACTATTTCTATGGCTTACCCATTTAGTGCAATTGGATGTCGATTATTGGGCCTTCGGAATTTATCAGCTTTCTGTCCCATTGATTTCTCTGGCAGAATTGCTTTAGTAATAATATTTTCGGTCATTTCTTCCTCCTGACTGGATTCTTTGTTCCCCAGTATCCTGCGAACTTATATGTGCCTCCTTCCGTGAAGACAGAACTAAAGTAGACATATAATTGTTCGGTCATTTTGTTGTTCTCTATTAAACATTCTAATGCTTTAGATTGGAAGTCACATGCATTTGCCTTCAAGAAACTTTATTTCTTTTTACGTACTTGTCAAGGTTTTGCGATCCTTTTTATGTTCCTTGCAAATTTAAACTCATGACCTATTTTCCCCCTCTTCATCAATCCCTTGGTTTTCCTTTGCTGCATTCTAAACTATTCCCAATCCGTAGGCTTGCTACTTTTCTACCAACTTTATATGAGTCCACTTTGGATCTAATGCCATGTTTATTTAATTTTTTGACATGGTAATTGCACTGTTCCTGTACCAATTTTGCGCAAGAAAGGAATGCATAACTTTTGCAATGCATACATTCATTACTTGAATAAAAACTATTGTCTATCCAATGCCATGCCTTTTAATGAAGCTCCCCAATCTGCCTCTAGCCAACTCACTACTCACTGGAATGGACGAGTGAGGCATGTAAGGCCCCGGCCTGCTTTCGGGTCCTGCTCTGTGGCAGTGCCATGCTCCACGGCCTCTGTATCTGGAGCTGCATTGGTTACAGGAAGAGAAGGTTCGGATGGGCCGTGTAATCCCGGGGTCACCTGGGTAGATGGCCCAGTGATGTGAACTGCCTGATTCTCCGCTCCAGGACTGCGTGAGGGCCCCTGGCTGACTCATGGATGAAACATGGACGCTGGACTCAAACAGAGCTGCAGTGCAGCCCTCTCACTTGCTTGGGGCCAACTTTGGAGTCAGCGATGGATTTCAGCCTGAGCAGCAGTGCAGCAGTTTCTGTGAGTGTGTGCGTTTCTCTGTGTGTATGTGAGTGAGCGTGTTTGTGTGTGAGTATTTGAATGTGCAAATGTTTGTGCACATGTGTGCCTTCCCTGTGTGTATTTGCATTTGATTGTGTGTGTTTGACGGTCTGGATGTGTGTGTGTTTGTGGGTATTTTTCAATTTCATTTTTACGATTTGTGGATTTCTCTGGCATTTCAGCTTTAAATTTCAATCCCTAATTGACCTTGTGAATAATGCCTATCATGTTTGTGTGCGTGTGTGTGTATTTTTGTGTGTGAGTATTTGTATTTGTGCATATTTGTGCACATGTGTGCCTTCCTGTGTGCTTGCTTGCATTTGAGGGTGTGTGTTTGACTGTGTGTGTGTTTGTCTGAGTGTTTGCATGTGTTAGTGCGTTTGTTTGTTTGAGTCTGTGTGTGAGACTGTGTCTGTGTTCATGTTTCTCCATCCTCGTATATGTTTGTGTGCCATTGTGTGTGTGTGTCAGAGTGTGGCTGTGGGATTGTGTGTGTGTGCTTTTGTGACCAATTTTAAAATTCATTTCTATGGTTTGATGGCTTCACCAGCTTGGTCAGATTTTAATTACCATCCCTAACTGGCCTTGTGAATTACACCTATCGTGTGTGTGTGTGTGTGTGTGTGTGTGTGTGTGTGTGTGTGTGTGTGTGTGTGTGTGTGTGTGTGTGTGTGTGTGTGTGTGTGTGTGTGTGTGTGTGTGTGTGTGTGTGTGTGTGTGTGTGAGAGAGAGAGAGAGAGAGAGTCTGAATGTGTGTATGCTCTAATGTCTGTTATTGTGAGTTTATATGTGTGTGTGTGTGTGTTTGTGCACGTGTGTGCATTTCTCGGTGTGTGGTTTCATGTGAGAGTGTGTGTTTGTCTGTGTCTGTTCCTGACTGTGTGTGTGCGTCCATTTTTGTAATTCTTGTTTACGATTTGTGGATTACCCTGAAAGGCCAGCTTTTTAATTTCCATCCCTAATTCGTTTTCTGAAGTATATCTATATTCCGTGTGTGTGTGTTTGCAAGTGTGTGTGTCTGTGAATGTGTGTGTGTGCACATTTTTTGTGTGATTATCTAAAGTCTGCTATTGTGACTTTATAATTGTGTGTGTTTTTGTGAACATGTGTGTGTGAATATTTCAATATGTGTAAGCTTGTGTCCATCTGTGAATTCCTGTGTGTGTGCTTGCATGCGAGAGTGTGTTTGAATGAGTGTGTGTGTGTGGTGTGTGTGTGTGTATGAGAGAGAGAGAGAGAATGTGTCAAACATAAAAACATAGAAAATAGAAGCAGGAGTAGGCGATTCGGCCAATCAGTCCTACTCCACCATTAATTCTGAACATGACAAATCATTGAACTCAATAGCCTGTTCCCGCTTTTTCCCCATACCCTTTGAAGCCTTTAGCCTAAAAGCTTTATCTAACTCCTTCTCGGAAACATTCAAAAATGTGGCCTCAACTACTTTCTCTGGTTCCGAATTCCACAGGCTCACCACTTCCTGGGTGAAGCAATTTCTCCACATCTCAGTTCTAAATAGTCTACCCCGTATCTTCAGGCTGTGACAACTGGTCCTGGAATCCCTCCCAATCAGGAATTTTCTTCCTGCAGCTACCCTGTCCAATTGCTTTAGAATTTTATAGTTTTCATTGCGATCTGCTCTTATTCTTCTGAGCTGCAGCAAATTAAACCATAACCGACTCAATGAAACCTCCTATGTCAGTCTTGCCATTCCATGAGTCAGTCTGGTAAACCTTCGCTGCACTCCCTCTATAGCAAGAACATCGATCCTCAGATAAAGAGGCCAAAACTGCACATAATATTCCAGGTAAGGTCACCAAGCCACTGCATAATTGCAGCAAGACTTCCCTGCTCCTGTACTCAAATCCTCTCGCCATGAAGGCCAACATACCTTATTTAACGCCTGCTGCACCTGGATGCTTACCTTCCATGACTGGTGTACGAGGACACCCAGGTCTCATTGCATATTACCCTCTCTCAATTTATCGCCATTCAGATAAGAATTTGCATTCCTGATTTTGCTACCAAAGTGGAATACCTCACATTTATTCACATTATGCTGTGTCTGCCATTCATATGCCCAAACACACAGCTTGTCAAAATCACACTGAAGCATCTTTGCATCCTCCTCAAATTCACCCCTCCCCCCAACAGTGAGCTTTGTTTAATCTGTAAATTTGGAAGTAATACATTTTGTTTCCTCATCCAACTAATTAACATATATTGCGATTAGCTCGGGTCTCTGCACCGACACCTCTGGTCCCCGACTAGCCACTGCCTGCCATTTAGAATAAGAACCGTTTATTCCACTTTTTTTCTGTCAACCAGTTTCCGATCCATCTCAATACACTACCCACAATCCCATGTGCTTTAATTTTACACGCTAATCTCTTATGTGGGACTTTCTCGAAAACATTCTGAAAGTCCAAATAAACCACATCCACTGGCTCCCTGCTCAACTCCAATAGGTACATCCTTGAAAAATTCCAGGAGATTTGTGAAGCATGATTTCCCTTTCGTAACGGATGCCGACTCTGTCCGATTCTGCCACTTTTTTTCTGCCTGCTCAGCTATTAAATCTTTAAGAATGCACTCTAGAATTTTCCCCACTACCGACATCAGGCAGAGTGGCCTTTGATAATCTGTTTTCTCTCTATCGCAAAGTTTCACTCGTGCAGTTACAGTAACTACCGTGCAATCTGTAGGAACTGGTCCAGAGTCTATAGAATTTAGGAAGAGGACCACTAAAGTATTCACTATTTCTCGGGGAATTTCCGTAAATTCGCAGGGCTGAAGATTGTCATGCCTAGGGGTTTATTTTTTTTTTCAATCCCATCATGTTCCCCAACAACTTTTCCCCTGTAATATTGATTTATATCAATTCCTTCCACTCACAAAGCCTGTGTTCTCCAACATTTCTGGAATGTTGTTTGTGTCCTCCTTTGTGAAGGCAGAAACAAAGTATGTATTTAGTTGGTTAGCCATTTTTTTGGTCCACATTATACATTTCCCTGTTTCTGACTGAAAGGGACCTACATGTGTCTTCACCAAGTTTTTTCTCTTCACATATTTAAAGTGTTACAGTCAATTGTTACATTCCCCGCAAGCTTACTATCGTTATCTATATTGCCCTTTATTGAATAAATTGGTTCTCCTTCGCCAACCTTTCCTGTTTTACTACTTCACCGTAGAGGAATAAACAATTGTTGCAGTTCACCCATGTGCTTTTTGAATTTTTGGCATTGCCAATCCACCACCGTCCCTTTAAGGAACGTTTCCCTATCGATCAAAGCCAACAAGCACATCACACCTCACAAATTCCATTATTCTGATTCAGGGCCCGAGCCTCAGAATCAACCAGGTAACTCTCCATCGTGACAAAGAATTCTATATTATTATGTTCGATCATCTCCAAGGGGCCTCGCACGGCTAGATTATCAATTATCCCTTTCACATTACAAAATACCCAGTCTAGTATGGGCTGTTCTCTAATTGGTTCCTCAACATATTGGTCCAGAAAACCATCCCGTCAACAGTCCAGGTATTCCTCCTCTCCGGAATTGTTACTAATTTAATTTGCCCAATCTATAGGCAGTTTAAAGTCACCCATAATTTCAGATGTTCATTTAGTGCATGCGATTCTAATTTCCTGTTTAATGTCATTGTCAAAATCACCACTGCAGTTTGGCGATCTATATACAACCCCCGCAACGTTTTTTGCTCCTTAGTGTTTCTCAGCTGTACCCATAAAGCCTCCACATCGTCGGAGCTAATATCTTTCCTCACTATTGTGTCAATTTCCTCTAATCTACAATGCAATTGCACCGTCTTTTCCTTTTTTTCTGTCCATTCTAAACACTGTATATCTCTGCTGTTCAATCCCTATCCCTGGTCACCCTGCAGTCATGTCTCTGGAATCGTGACTACATCATACCTGTTTACATTTATTTGTGCGGGTATTTTGTCAGCCTTATTGGGAATGGTTCTTGCGTTAATGCACAAATACTTCAGGATTGTCTTTTTATCATTATTTGTCCCGTTCCCACTAATTTCCACGTAGGTCCTCTTGTTTTCTTGTCCCGATGTCTCTGCCTATCAGTTATCCTATTCCCTTTCATCTTTTTTTCTTATCCTTGCATCCCCCTCATCTGACTCGTTTCCATCCCCATGTCATTTTAAATTAAAACTTCCCCTATGATACTTTCACCTGTCCAGATAATAGCCGTCCAGTTTGAACTGGTCCCACCTCCCCAAGAACCAGTCCCAATGTCCCAGGAATCTGACTCCATCCCCCTTTTCAGCCACATATTCATCCGATATATCCTGCACTGAAGAGCAGGTGGTACTGGTAGTAATCACGAGGTCAATGTCTTTGATGTCCTGTTTTTCAACTTGCTTCCTAACTTCCTATATTCTACTTTTAGGACCTTATCCTGTTTTTTACTATGTCGTTTGTAGCAATGTGTGCCACGACCACTGGCTGCTGACCC
Organism: Isurus oxyrinchus; assembly: GCA_026770705.1. Taxonomy (NCBI): domain Eukaryota; kingdom Metazoa; phylum Chordata; class Chondrichthyes; order Lamniformes; family Lamnidae; genus Isurus; species Isurus oxyrinchus. The sequence goes on from JANJGN010000116.1 coordinate 279,467, forward strand.
TGACCCTTCAGGGACCCTTGTACCGTTCTGAGGCATCCTTTACGCCAGCACCACGGAAGCAACATAAGATCTTGGTGTCTCATTTGCGGCCACAGAAGCGCCTATATTTTCCCCTTACAATTGAATCGGCTAAAACTTCTGCATTCCCACACTTTGTACCCGTCCCCTGTGCAGCAGAGCTAACCATAGTGCAACGAATTTGGCTGTTGCCTCTTTCCCCTGAGAGGCCATTCCCCTCAACTGTATCCAAAGCGGCAGAACTGTTTTGCAGGGGAATAGCAACAGCACTTCCTACCTGATCCTCTTCGTGCCTGTGGGCTCTTAGCCTGCCGTGTGACCAACTCTCTATACTATCTGCTGGTGGATGCCCCACAATGTCTCCAGCCGCTGATCCAGCTCTGAAACCTGGGCTTCCAGGAGCTGCAGCAGGAGAGTCTTCCTGCGCACTTTCTGGCCTTAGGGACTGGAAATATTCTCGGTTTGACACATAGAGCAGGAGAAGCACTCCACCGCTTTGAGCTCTCCTACCATGATTTACCCTTTAAAATTTAATTGAACCTTTTGGAAGATACTTAATATCAAGTAACATCAATTACTCTCGGGTCCTTCTTCCCTCATCCACGTTGTTACAAATTTTAGCCCTTACAGACGATGGGCCACAAAATAAGAGCTTAAATACCAAAAGCGGTAAGAGTAGTAAATAATTACCTGACAGTGCACACAATGCTCAAGAGTTACCTCGTTCGCTCCTCAGCGAACCCCTCAATCACCAAACTCCAAATTAAGCACTCTATTGCAGCCCAAAGCAGCACTCCAATGCAGACAATGTAAGCACTGTAAGGTGGCCTATTTACATACTACCTGAATCTAGTCTCTGAAAAGCTGTTTAATTCAGTTATCTAGTTGTAGCTGCAAGCAGAGGCCGTATAAGCCTGGTTTTAAAGCTGGCATAAAACTCATCTTCCAACACGAACAGCAGTTTTTAGTAAATTACTAAATTAAAGAAAGGTTAGGCTTTAGACAGAAATTAACACTTAAATTCCCTCGGTCAACAAAATCCTACTTAAGTGCCCTACTGCAGCCCAAAGCAGCACTTCAGTGCAGACTAACATTCCGAGGGATTGTGTGTGTGTTTGTGTTTGTGTGTGTGTGTCTGTGTGTGTGCGTGTGTGTGTGTGTATTAATGACATTTTCCTTGTGAGTGTTTCTATGCTGCCTGCATATGAGTGTGTGAGTGTTTGCATATTAGTGTGTCTCTGTGTGGAAGTCTGAGTGTGTGAGATTTATTCAGTGTGAATGGGTGTTTGTGTGTGTGTGTGTGTGTATGTGTGTGTGTATGTGATTGTGAGCGCATGTTTTGGTGTATTTTTCTGTATGTGTGTGTGCACGTGTGCGTGTTTGGGCACGTGTCTCTGTGTGTGTGTGTGTACGTGTGTGTGTCTGTGTGCATGTTTGAATGTAGGCATATGGTTGCGTTTGTGTATTTGGGTGAATGGATGCGTGGGTCTGTTTCTGTGTATTTTTATTCACAGTATATGCACTTGGCTTGCTGGGCCAACATTATTTTCTCATTCCTAGTTGCCTTTGAGATGGTGTTAGCGAACCACATTCTTGAAGCTCTGCATTCCATTTGGTGTAGCTACGCGGAACTGCACTATTAGAAAGGTAGTTCTATAATTTTGACACAGCGATAGTGAAGGAACGGTGATATAGTTTTAACCAGAAGGGTGAGTGCATTGGAGGGGAACTTCAATGTGGTGATGTTCCAAGCGATATTCCCCATTTCTCTGTGTGTGCGTGTCTGAGTGTGAGTGTGATTTTGTTTAATTGTGTGTTTGTGAATGTGTGTGTGTGTGTGTGTGTGTGTGTGTGTGTGTGTGTGTGTGTGTGTGTTTGTGTGTGTATATGAGCGCAAAACTGCGTCAGTTTGCGTGAGACTGCAACGGATTGTGTCTGTGTATATATGTGACTAAGTGGGTGTGTTCAAAGGTGTCTGTGTGAGAGCGTGTATTTGTATGTATGAGCATTTATAGCTGTGCGCCTGTTTCTGCTGCATGAGTGTGTGTGCAGGCGTGGGTGTGTGTTTCTATGTTGTCCACGTGTCTGTTTTTCTATCCATGTTTTTGTGTGTTTTTGTGTGTTTGCCTGTGTGTACGCTAAGGTTTGTGTGTTTATGTGTATGTGTGTATGTCTCTTCGTGTTTACGTGTATGTTTCTTCTTCTGTGTGTGTCTGTGTGTTTCTGTGTATATGACTGTATATTTGTCTCTGTGTGTGTTAATGATTTTCCATCAGTTTGTATGTCCCTGTGTGCAAAAACTTTGTGTTTGTGCTCGAGGTTGCCTATGTTCATGTTTTTATGTGTGTGTGTTTGTGTTGGTGCATTTATATGTTTCTTTTTGTATAAGAATGTGTGTGTCTTTGAGTGCCTGTGTGTCTTTCTGTGCGCGTGTGTGTGTGCCTGCGGATATGTGTGACTGTGTGTCCCTTTACACGTGTGTGATACTGTTCCTAAAAATTACAGCATTGCATTGGTTAAACACACCTTGTCAAAAATACTCCTTGTTGCAGTCTGCAGTGAAGTGGGAAAAATGGGGAATTATCCAGATTCCTCTATTGTACTTACTACACCCGTCACCTCTGTATCCTCCCAGTTAAGCTTTGGCTCCCCCCTACTTATGACTTCTCCCATCATCCCTGGGTCCTCTGGTTATCCCCTCGCTCCGAATTCACCTCTGGGTCCCCAACTTATGTCTGGCTTCCCCGTCGCTGATGCCTCCTCTCGCTGTTTACTTCAGTTTTTATTTTGTTATTTTATCTCCGCTTGCTTCCAGTGTATCCAATAACTTATCACGGGTTCTTTCAAATCAGTTTGATTCAATGCAACACAGGATAGGTTCAATCGTTTGAAAGCATAAATAACTCTTCAATTAAGCTGTCAGCTCCTTCCCCAGCCTGAATTATAATTTCATTGTTGTTTTTCCCCATTCCTTACAGTGAACATAATCGCAATTGTGATCCTGAAGTGTAAAGACTGCGGCCTGGCCAAATGTGTCACTTGTTACCTGGTGGCCATGGCAGTGGCGGATCTGATGGTCGTTATATTAGACATCATATGGAGACAGATTCCGATAGTTTTTAGGGAAACGTTTGATTTCCTGTACTTCATCCATGTGTGTAATATACATGCCGTATTGCTTTATGCAGCCACTGACTGTTCTGTCTGGTTCACCGTCACATTCACCTTTGATCGATTTGTGGCCATTTGTTTCCCGAAGCTGAAAAGCAAATTCTGCAGCAAGAAAACGGCGGCTGTGGTTCTGGGAACAGTGACTGTGTTGAGCTGTTTAAAGAATGTGTTCTGGTATTTTATGTTAAGAGGTCGATATTGGCTGAGGAACCTCCCCTGGTTTTGTTGGGTCACAGCCGAGGTTCGGTTTTCTCTGTTCTGGACAGTAATCGAGTTCGTCCACCACATTCTAACGCCCTGTGTCCCATTTGTCCTGATCCTGCTGCTCAATGTTCTCACCATCAGACACATTTTAATGAGCAGCAGAGCCCGCAGGAGACTCCGGACTCACAGTAATGTGGTGAGTCCCAGAGACCCAGAGATGGAGAATCGAAGGAAATCCATCATTTTACTGTTTGTGATCTCGGCCAATTTTATCCTGTTATGGTTAACGTTAATGCTTTATTCTTTATGGAGGCGAATGAGGGATTTGGGGTTTAAGTCTGTCTGGTTAGAAAGGTTTGTTCAGGAATTGGGCTTCATGCTGCAGCTCGTGAGCTGCTGCACCAATACTGTGATTTACACCGTGACACAGACACCATTTAGGAAGCAGTTGAATAATGTGTTGAAATATCCCTTTACTCAAATTCTTCAATTGTTTCAATGATGAAAATAACTAATTCACTGAGAGCTTCTGCTCCCCGGGCTGCCTGTGTACCATGGACATGCGTGATTGATTGGCTTCTCCGCTTTCCCATTGGCCAGGATGCCTGTGCATCATGGATAACTCTCAAATATTGGACGAAAGAAAACTCATCCGAACGTCTGTGCATCACCTCCCCCCTCCCCCGACCACCCGCACCCCACACTCCACCCAGCCCCCTCCCTGCCATTGGCCGGGCTCCTCCATCAGCATGGGTACCTCTCACGTATTGGGCAGAGCAACCCACCTCCATGCTGAATACATGCCCTCATATTGGCATAGCTGTCAATCAATCATTGAACCGGCTCCGTGACTGGACAAAAAAAAAATCCCATTGGCAGGGGTGCCTGTTCATCATGCCTTTCCTCTCCGATTGGAAAGGGAAAAGGAAAAATGCTTTCTAACATCACGGCTCTCATGCCCACGTGTATGTTGTTGTCCTGCTAAAGTGCCAATTTGAAGCCCAGTGCAACTGGAGGAAAAGCACGTCACCTTCCACTTCACAGCCCTCTGCCTTTAAAATTGAGTTCAACAGCTTAAGAGCATGAACTGGCTCCTATACATTCACCCTATACATTTTTAATCCCATTTTTTTGGAAGCATTTTTATTTTTTCTCCATTTTTATTTTCAATCATGCATTAATTGTTTTAACCCCATTTATTACCTTTTCTTGTCCCTTTATCTGTCCTTTCGCCCCAACCACCACCCGCTCTCCTCACCCCAGCAACACAACTGCCACCTGTCAGTCGGTCTATGTTGTTCTTTCACAGAGAACTTACCCTTGTTATGTTAATCACATATTCAGCTTTCCTACCTTTATACCATTATGGGCATCTTATGTAACCCTTACCATTACCTTTAACACAGCATTTGTCTTTTCTCCATGACATCTTTGTCAATGTTTCCTTTGTGTCGACATATTGTTAACCTTCAATCCAGCTACACCTGCTCCACCCTCGTAAACAGTATCAATTCCAAAACATTTCTACTTCTCGTTAGCGCCGAAGGAGAGTCATACACACTCGAAAATGTAAGTCTGTTACTTTCTCCAAATACGCTGTCAGGCCTGCTGATCTTTTCCAGATTTACCTGTTTCAATCTTTAACACTTCATTTGTCTGGGCTGCCTGTCCATCATGGCTACTCGTCTCTGGTTGAATAGAAGAATATACCTATAAAAATATCCAACATCTTTGCGGCCTATCTGTCAACAAACGCTATCGTGCACCACTGGTGCAGGAATTATTCTGCTGGGAACAGGGAAGACAATCCATACAGAGAATGTGGTTGGGGTGGTGGGGTGTGGGGGGAGGGCGTGGGGGGTGGGGGGCGGGGGGTGCGTTGGGGTGGGGGAAGGACTTTCAGACGAAGTGATGTCATGAAAAGAGATAAGAAAGTGGGATCACCTTTGGGGTTTAAAGGAGAATTGGAAAGACAGAGAGAAATAGAGAGAGAGATAAAGAAAGTGAGGCAGATAGAGAGAGGTAGAGAGAGAGCCACAGAAAGAGACAGAGTGCGAGACAGAGAGAGAAAATGAGAGAGAGGGAAAGAGAGAGAAACAGAGAGAAAGAGAAAATGAGAGAGACAGCCAGAGAGAGAGGCACAGTGAGTTTGAGGCAGAGGGGGAGAGACACAGAAATGGCGGGTGGTGGTAGTGGTGGTGGAGGTAATCGAGACTACGGTAGAGAGTGAGACGGAGTGACAGAATGAGAGTTGCGGAGCGAGTGTCAGACAGTGCTATTACACATCAGCTGGTAAAGGCTGAGTTGTTTAAGTTCTAGTGGGAAACTTGAACAACGATCATAACCTATATTCTCAATTCGTATGTTGCGATGCAGCTCTGAATTCAGAAATAACACCAAACAAGCCTCCGGACATTTTAGGTATCAAACGAAATGAAAGAAGTACTAAATTAACAACAGGTATAACACGTGCACATGCCTACAAATTTCTACTATAGCAACTTTTAAACAAAACCTAAATGTATCACTTCCAGGTAAATCTTCACCAAGGCAACAATATTTAATAGTGATTAAAGAAAGACCAGGCAAAGCAGATTTGACATTAGAAATTCAAAATGAGATTCCAAAAAATTGTTTTATTTGCAAGCACAGGCCTGGGCTTACAGCGCAGTTAGCTCTTAAATGCCTATGACACAGACCAAATCCCAACTCTTTTCACTTTTTACTTATATTTCCTTTGGATGTGAATTTTCGATTTCATTGGAAGGTTTTCAATGTTATTTCTCCTAACAATCTTCCTTCCATTAAACCAACGTAATTAGTGCTTAAGCAGTTTTTTTGGTGTCTCTGAGCTACTTATATGATTTTATACATTATTTTGTCTGGTTCATTCAACAGATGCAACTGTAGTATTTGTCTTCTATGTTTATGTTTATCTAATTGACATCACAAACAGCTATACATGAAAGCATTCAGACTGGTTGAAGTTAATCTAATTTAGTCGAACGGACGCACACAGGCACACACTTTAATGCCAATCATGATATAATTCAAATTTTAAAATAATTTCCAATAACTTAATACTCATAATATCCATACATAACATCCCCCTACCTCTCAAAAAATGAAATGTCATAATTTTAAAAGGCAGCCTGATTTTTTACAATAACCCATCTCACTCCATCACCTATACATATTATAGTATTACGCTACATGCATTTACTAACTTAACAGTATATGCAAGTCCTTGGTATCAACAGAAATCATTGCAGTTTAGCGTCTATGGATTAAAACTTCCTATTGCCCTTTCTAAGCTTCAAACTTGTGATAACGGATCTTTGAGCAGATTTTCTCTACTGGCAAAATGTGCATTCCGAATGTAATTGGGCATAACAATAGGCTTCACCTGAAAAGACTTGCAATTTTGTTTCGAAGTTTGGCCAAAATATTCAAAGGTTAGTGGCCTATGCAAAGAATTGTTACTGATGAATTGTTTGCAACATAAATTTCAAAACGTGAACAGTATACCCAATGCCTCTTTTTCCATTGTTGAATATCTTCTGACTTGTATATTCAGCCTCTGTTAAAAAAAAAATCCCTATCAGTTTTTCAATTCCAGTCTAATCTTCTTGTAACAGTAAGGCCCCAATGACTATACCGCTTGGGTCGACAGCTGCATTAAATTACATAGCATAATTGGGCACTGCCAAAACCTTTGTAGCTGCTAATGCAGTATACAAACTATCAAATGCATTCTTTCACTCGAATGACATAATGACTTCATGTTCTGAAGGTTTACGACAGTTATGAAGAGAGGTTTGATAGACTTGTGTTATTTTCGTTGGAGCAAAGAAGACTGGGAGCCAACCTGATCGAGGTGTACAAGAATAGTAGGGGCATGGACAGGGTGTATAGGGAGCAGCTGTTCCCCTTAGTTGAAGGGCCAGTCGCGAGGCAACATAAGTTCAAGTTGTGGGCCTGAAGATTTCGGGGAGATGTGAGGAAAAACCTTTTTACCCAGAGGGTGGTGATGGTCTGGAAGGGCGATGAATGCGAGTTGCCTCACATCCTTTAAAAAGTACCTGGATGAGCACTTGGTACGTAATAACATTCAAGGCTAAGGGCCAAGTGCAGGTAAATGGTATTAGGTTGGTAGGTCAGGTGTTTCTCATGGTTCGTTGCAGTCTTGATGGGCCAAAGGGCCTCTTCTGCACTGTGAGATTCTGTGATTCTGTGATTCTGTGAAAAACTAATTGCTGGGACTTAGGGTTGTTAATTTTTTGTACTTATTTGAACGCATTTTAATTGGAAATAGCAAGTATTATTGACCTGAATGATTCATTATTTAGGCTGAGGATAAAAGTAAATACGCATTTTCATTGTTCAACTGAACAAAAGTTATATGTTAACTCTGTTTACTTTATTAAGCAATACCTTCATATTCGTTGTGTCTATTGGCAAATCCGTCATATTATGTGTAATTTTCATTGGATTGAAGAGTGATTTAATATTTCCTGGGCTTAACGAACTAGACACAAATTACCAGTTACTGATAATATTGGTCCCTGATAATTTGATTATCATTAGCCACTTATTTCCGGAGACAATTGACAGAAACTCGTTCGGGAAGAAGTTGAGTATTGTTGCTAAAAGAAAATTGTCCAAACTTTTCATCTTGCACTCATTAGGACAATTGCCAGAATGCAAGGGAACAGTATAATTTCGATTTTATGCGAAGAAATTGCTGATTGGTTTGCAATTAGTGTTGTCATAGCGAATGCATCACTGATGGTAACTGACAGTTAACTGCCAGGCACTGTCTGAAAATTAGATGAGGCAGCTTGACCCTGATTGGCCAAGATATTGCCCTGACGAGTAAGCGAATGGCTGTGACTAATTTTATTTTGCTGAAACAGGCAGCGCATGTTTATGTTCTTCCCGTCTGCAAAGGAAAGGGTTCTGTGTATTCATATACATGGCTTCCAAAGCACGCACCTGTGCCACATCGCAAGCCAAACTGGTAACCTGAACTTATTTTTCAGGGTAATCATTGGCACATTTTAGGTTACTTGCTAAATGTTGTTGAATCGCAGAACCATATCTGATGTTTGACACTTTGTCATGAGCTTCACAAGGCAAGCTGATCAGGTATGATCTCTATGCTCCCCATTGCAAAGAGCAGCCGGGACATGCTGTTTGATGGGATCCGTCAGTCTTTGGGACCTACTGCCTAAATAGCTCGCATCGCACAATCACTGAAATTGATGTACCACCTTACTCGTTTGTGTGATTGGTGGAATGTATTTATTGGCTTGTTAGCAGCTTCCTAGTATTTGCAGACAGGAATAACTTGGACGTGCACTGCGTCTGTTTGAGATAAAGAAAGCAAACGACACTGTTTGACTCATTCTTCAGGGCAAAGCTTTGTCCAATCAGGATTATGCTGCCTTGTTTAAACTTCAAACAAATATTGGCTGTTAACCGACAGTCACCATCAGTCGTGCATTCGCCCTGCAGAGATACTTGACAACCAAAAAGCACTCTCTTCTCATATAGCATTAATTGTAGTTTCCCCCATTTTATTCGTATTCTTGCATGCATCCAGATGAATGCCAGACGAAAAGCTTGTCTCTTTTCTGAGCTATAATTGCATCCATCATTGAGAAAAAGCTTGGAGTCTATTATAAAGGACATAATGGCAGAGCTTCTATAAATGCATAATATTATTAAGTTGAGTCAGCATGAATTCATGAAGTGAAAATCACACCTGCCAATTTTTTTTGCAGTTCTTTCAGAGGGTAAAAAGCAGGGTAGACAATGGGGAACCAGTAGATACAATGTATCTGAATTTGCTCAAGGCATTTGACAGGGTGCTGCACCTTAGGCTACTTAATAGAATAAGACTTTTGAAAGAGCAGGCAAGGAGGAAAAGGCGGTGGTAATACCCACATTGTTTTGGGGGTCTTACATTAGCGTGGATAAAGGGTTGGCTAACAAATTGAAGACAGAAATTTGGTGTAAGGTGGCAACTTCAGGATGAGAAACTGTAACTTGTAGAGTGCCAGAGAGATCAGTGCTGGGGCCTTTGTATTTTACATTATGCATTAATGACTTAGATAAGGAAAGTGAATGCACTCTCCCCAAGTTTGTGAATGAGACACAAATACTTTGGAAGGCAGGTGGTGAGGGTGACACAAAGGGTTATAGACAGTTTAGTGTGTGAGCAAAAAATGGCAGATGGAATACAAGGTGCAAACATGTGAGGTTATGCATCTTGGCAGGAAGTAAAAGGGTCTGAATATTAATAAAATGGAGAAAGATTTCAGGGCTCCAGAACAGAGGGATTCGGGGTCCTCATTCATGAATCACAAAAAAGTTAGCATCTAAGTTAAACAGGTAATAAGGGAGGCAATGTGATGTTGGCATTTATTTCAAATGGAATAAAATATGGAAGTCTTGCTGAAACAATAAAAAGAACCAGTTAGACCACACCTAAAATTCTGTGAAAAGTTTTGCTTCCCTTATCTAAGAAAGATATACTGACAATGGGGGCAGTCCTGCGAAATTTCACCAGTTTGACTCAGGTTAGGGAGGAATTTTCTTATAAGGTACTGTGGGTTGGATCTGTACTCATTGGACGTCCGCAAAATCAGAGGTGGCCTTCTTGAAGCATACACGATTATTTGGATGGTTGGCAGGGTAGATGCTGAGAGGCTGATTCACATTGTGGGGGAGTCTACGACCAGAGGGCATAATCTAAGATTGCGGGGTCGCCCATTTTGGAGATAGTTTAGGAGGATTTTTTATCCTCTCACAGGGTAGCTAATCTGTGCAATTATTTACCACAGAGGGCTGTAGACGCTGGGTGGTTAAGTGTATTCAAGGCTGAGATAGATTTTTAACCAGTAAGAAATACAACGGTTATGGGGAAAAGGCAGGGAAGTGGCGTTGAGGATTATCAGGTTAGCCAAGATCTCATTGTATGATGAGCAGACTTTATAGGCCGAATGTCTGACTTCTGCTCCAATGCCTTATGGCAGTTCTATTATTATTGCAATGGCAAATCGTTAGGTGTTTATTGGACAAATAAAGAACTATATGTTCGCTGTTATTATTCCACTTTTAATAATCAAATATTTAAAATTACTGTCACAGCATACAGTAGTGACGTATTCGCTTCTAGAATTGCCCTAAAGAATACATAGCCATGTACAGCAATCATTGATAGTTTTAAAAATGCGTATGTGCTAATACAATTGGCAGCTTGATGTGTGTAAAAGGTGTGTCCCGAGCAATATTTTTTTACTCGTTTGTGCACGTGAACAACGTGAGATATTTACAGTAATTATCGGGCTTACCAATAAGTTAATTTAGATTGTAACGTTTCATGTTGATTTGATTATCACTCTCAACATGGGTCAAAAAACCCTATTAATCTTTAATGTGAAGAAGGAACTGAACGATGATTAGTCAATTACTATGATTATTCAATAAACAATTATTAACTAGTGCAACTAACAGAGATTCGATATTTATTGTAAATATTTGAATTGAGATTAACTGGAAATAAGTATTGGAAGAACAATAATTTTATAGTTAACCTCAACACAAGGATAACGATGAAAAATGCTCTGTGATTAATCACATGATGATATCTTGAAATGTGTCTTGAAAATTGCATTGAAACAATAATTTGATGTTTGCAATGCATATCGGACTGAAATTAATTTGAGGATTCCAGTGTTTCTCCTCCCATTCACGAGACCGAGAGCGTGTGCGTCTCTGACCTTAAACTTGGCTGGCTGTTTTAACACTCACCTCAACAATGCTTTGTAAATTTCCAAGGTTTAATCCCAGTACCGCAGTGGTAAAAATATATATTGGATATATGTAGGATGACAGGTGCCATCCCCTAACGTAAATCATCATATCAAACTTTGTTTTCCCTTACTAACAATAATCTGTTCCCCGGACCGGGTTCCAGTTTGGGTCAGGGCTGCACAGTTTATCTGCGCGATCATGTTGCGATCTGTCCCTTCCTGAATACCAGTAAGTTCAGTTATCCAATGCATTTCGAGATCCAGCTGTCGACGCCCAAGTTTCAACCTGCAATGATCTAATTATTTTTTCTGTATTTCCCACTCCCCCTTCTGTGAAGCAAACAACTCAGTTATTAAACAAAAATAAAAATACCTGGTAAACCTCAGAAGATCTGGCAGCGTCTGCGAAGAGGAGCAGATGTAACCTTTCGAGTCCGTATCAATCTTCAGCAGAAGTAAGTAAAAATAGAAAAGAGGTGAAATATCAGGTGATTTAAGGAGGGGGGACAGGTAGAACTTGGATAAGGGGCCAGAGATAGGTGCAGATAGCCGAAAGATGTCACAGACAAAAGGTCAAAGAGGTGTTAAAGGAATGTGCTTATGAAGGGTAGAAAGCAGGACAAGCAAGGTACAGATCGCCCTAGGTGGTGGTGTGGGGTGAAGGGAAGGGATCGAAATCGGCTAAAAGATGGAGATAAACCAATGGATGGAAATACATCTAAAAATGGTGGAAATCAGTGGGAAAATAAAACTCTATATAAATTATTGGGAAAAAAGGAGGATATCGGAAAGAGGGTGGGGATGGTGGAGAGAGTTCATGATCTAAAATTGTGGAACTAAATATTCAGTCCGGATGGCTGTAAAGTGCCTAGTCGGAAGATGAGGTGCTGTTCCTCCAGTTTACGTTGTGCTTCAATGGAACAATGCAGCAGGCCGAGGATGTACATGTAGGCATGAGAGCAGAGTGGAGTGTTGAAATGGCAAGTGACAGGGAGGTCTGGGTAATGCTTGCGGACAGACCGAAGGTGTCCTGCTATTAAACTGTGTCTATATGACACAGGTGTCGATGGTCGTTTCTGCTCCCTGCGGATCTTCCCGCTGTGGCTGACATCCCGGTATGTCTGGGGGGATTTTGATCACCACCCTGTCTACCATACTGGGTAATTTTCTGGGATCAATCACCGCAGCTCTTCGAATCTGCTCAACTATGTTCTGTTGTTTCTTCACTTCTTGTCTAAGCGATTTTAACAGTTGACATAGTTCCTTCAGGTATTGTCATAACCCGTCAGTCTTCCCGGTGGAAGCCGCATTGCTCTCCCCACCATGAGCATGCTTTGGGTAACGTCAGGGTCCTGTTGGGCGTTGCTCTGTGTTGAATGAATATGGGGGGTTGCACGTCCGTCCATCCATATTTTTCAACTTTCAGCTATTTTACTTACAGCTGTTTTTAATATCCTCTCCATTCTTTGCATCATTCCTGAACTTTGGGGATGGTGGGGGACGTGAAAAGTCTCTTTGAATGCCGACGGTCGACACCTTCTTTAATGCTTAGTCAGTGATATGTGTTCCCTGATCACTTTTATGTGACGGGGTGCTCCCCATTGCGGCCCAGCACCAGCCAACTCCAGTTTCGCTGTATTTACACGTTGGTCACATTCCTCCTTTGGTGCTGTTCCAGTGTACAGCTCTAAGAGCCCTTTGGCACATATACACTGGCACTTCTGCCCTTCCTTCTGTTTCTATATCCCATTATTATTTCTTTAGTCAGGGTCATTGTAACGGCGTTGACAGTACAGCCAGTTGTCCCGAATGCCTCCAGCTACTGACTAAGTAGCTCCATTACCAAACGACGCCTTGTCTTTCCCTGAATATTTGCTGAGAAACCCATGAAATGTATCTGGATATTTCGCCATGGCCATTTTGGGCGCTCTTGATACCCTAGCCTTAACCTGATGGGCATCCCGGGGTTTATGCTGTGCAGATGTTCGGCATTTGTGACAATAATTTGCCGATATGCTTGCCCAGCTCCCGCCACCACCAGTCTCGCAGTATTGAATCAGTGGTCACATTCCTTCTCTGGTGCTTTTCCATGGTAAAGTTCTACGAGCCCTTGGCACATACAATCGGGATCCACTGCTCTTCCGTCTGTCCTGTCTATCAATTCTGGTCCTTCATTGCTTCATTATCTCCCTATATTTCCTTTTCCCTGTACAGTGATAGAGAAATAAAGGGTAAGAACCAAACATGGCCTCCATGAAAAATAATGGGAACGGGACAAGTAATGTTAAAAAGACAAGTCTTAATGCATTGTGCCTCAATGCGAGGAGCATTCACAATGAAGTTGGTGAATTAACTGCGGAAATAGATGCAAACAGGTATGATATAGCCGGGAATACGGAGACGTGGCTGCAAGATGACCAGGGATGGGAACTGGACATCCTGGGTTATTCAGTATTTAGGAAAGATAGACAAAATGGAATAGGCGGTAGAGTTGCATTGCTGGTTAAAGAGGAAATTATCGCAAGGGTAAGGAATGATATTAATTCCGTCGATGTGGAATCTGCAGGGCTAGAGCAGAGAAACACTACGGGGAAAAAACGTTAGTGGGGGTTTTATATGCATCATCACACTGTAGTGATGATGTTGGGAATGGCATTAAACAGGATATTAGAGACTCATTTAATACAGGGACATTTGTAATTATGGTTGATTTTAATATGCATTTCGATTTGGCAAATCAAGTTAGTTACAATACCATAGAGGAGAAGTTCCTGTAGAGCTTTTGGAATGTTTTTTTTTTAATGAACCAATACATTGAGAAACCACTGAGAGAACAGGCCATCATCGAATGGGTATTGTTTAATGAGAAAGGAATAATTGGAAATCTAGTTGTACGAGGACCCTTGTGCATGAGGGACCATAAAGATATAGAATTCTTCAGAAAATGAGATTGATGTAGTTAATTCTGAGAGTTGGGTCCAGAATCTTACGGAAGTAAACTACAATTGTGTGAGGCGCGATTAGGCTGCGTTGGATTGGGAAACGTTACTTAAAGGGATGACAGTGGATAGGCAATGGCCAACATTCAAAGAACCCATGGGTGAACTGCAACAATTGTTTATCCCTGTCGTGCATAAAAGTAAAACAGGAAAGTTGGCCAAAACATGGCTTGCAAGGGAAATTAGAGATAATATTAAATTGAAGGAAGAGGCATATAAATTCACCAGAAAAAAACAAAAGGCCTGAGGTTTTACAACACTTTAGATTTCAGCAAAGGAAGACCAAGGTTTTGTTTAAGAAGGGGAGAATAGAGTATGAGAGTGAGCTCGCAGGTAACATAAAAATTAACTATAAAATTTTCTAAAGGTATGTGAAAAGATAAAAATAGAGAAGACAAATGTAGGTCCCTTGCACTCAGAAACATGGGAATTTATAATGAGGAACAAATAAATGTCTGGACAACTAAGTACATACTTTGGTTCTGTCTTCATCAAAGGAGGATACAAATAACATATAATAAACTTTGGGGAACAAAGAGTTTAGTGAGCAGGAGGAACTGAAAGAAATCAGTATGAGTAGGGAAATGGTGTTGGGGAAATTGATTGCATTGAAGTCCGATAAATAGCCGGAGCCTGATAATCTACATACCAGAATATTTCAGGAAGTGGCCCTAGAAATAGTGGATGCATTGGTGGTCATCTTCGAGATTCTTTAGACTCTGGAACAGTTCCTACAGTTTCGAGGTAGCCAATGTAACCCCACAGTTTTAAAAGGGAGGTAAAGAGAAAACATTGAATTATATACCAATCAACATGACGCCGGGAGTGGGGTAAATTCTAGAGGGTACTATAAAAAAAATAATCGCTGAGCGCGTGGACAACATTGGCAGAATCGGACAGAGTCAGCATGCATCTTTGAGAGGGAAGTCATGCTTGACAAATCTACAGGAATTATTCGAGGATGTAACTACTAGAGTTAATGAGGGTGAGCCAATGGATGTGGCTTATTTGGACTTTCAAAAGGCTTTCGACAAAGTCCCACATAAGAGCTTTGCATGTAAAATTAAAGTACATGGGTTGGGCATAGTGTATTGAGATGGGTAGAAAACTGGTTGGCAGACAGGAAACAAAGAGTACGAATATACCGGTATTCTTCTGAATGGCAGACAGTTATTCACAATGTACATTAATGGTTTAGATGAAGGAATCTAGTGTAATATCTCCAAATTTTCAAATGACAGAATTTTGGGTGGGAGGGTGAACTGTGAGGAGGATGCAGAGGTGTTTCAGTGTGTTTTGGACAAGCTAAACAATTGGTCGAATTCATGTCAGATGCAGTATAACGTGGAAAAGTGTGAGGTTATCCATTTCGGTAGCAATACAGGAAGGCGGATTATTATCTGAATGGCTATAAATTGAGAGAGGGGAATGTGAAACGAGACCTGGATGTCCTTGTACACCAGTCGCTGGAGGTAAGCATGCAGATGCAGCAGGTGGTAAAGAAGGCTAATGGTATGTTGGCTTTCATAGTCAGAGGAGTCCAGTACAGGAACAGGGGTGTTTTGCAGCAATTGCAAAGAGCTTGGTGAGACCACACATGGAATATTGTGAGCAGTTTTGTCTCCTTATTTGAGGAAGGATGTACGTGTTATAGAAGGATTGCAGGAAAGGTTTACCCGACTGATATGTGGGATGGCGAGGCTCACATATGATGAGAGATTGAGTCGATTAGGATTATATTCTCTGGAGGTCAGAAGAATGAGGGGGGAATCTTATAGAAAACTATAAAATTCGAACAGGACTAGACAGGATAGATGAAGGAAGGATGTTCCTGATGGTGGGGGAGTATAGCACCAGGGGTCACAGTCTGTGGATATGGGGTAGACCATTTAGGACCGAGAAGAGGAGAAATCTCTTCATCCAGTGAGTGGTGAGCCTCTGGAATGCGTTACTGCAGAAAATAGTAGAGACCAAAACATTGAATGTTTTCAAGAAGGACTTAGATATAGCTCTTGCAACAAAAGGGATCATAGGGTATGGGCAGACAGACCGGGAGCAGGCTATTGATTTGGATGATCAGCCTTGACCATAATGAATGGCGGAACATTCTCGACGGGCCGAATGGTCTACTCCTGCTCCTAGCTTCTACGTTCTATTTTTCTATACATCAGTTCCCCGTGAATATCTGCCGGGTTGGATCTCCCCATCCCCCACCCCACCACATCTTTCCAGATCGGCACGTCTTTGTCTGCACCTTTTCTCATCTCCTAATTTGTCTCCGCCTCCCCAACCCTGCTGGGGCGGTTATTTTCTGGCGAGCCTTGACATTCACTATTCCAAGCCACTTTAGGAATTCCAGCTGCCTTTCTGACGTTCCTAACCAGCTGTTCATGCTGCGCATGGCATTGTCCCAGATGCTACAAATCTATCCTGGCGAGCTGCAGGCTATCATATAATCCTGAACCAACCCGAATGCATGTCAGCTGTCTGTTTATATGTACTGGTTTTGATAAAGGTTATCATAATTTGAAATGACTGGAGTATCATCCACATTTGCCACAGATGTTTTTTTAAAAATTATTTTTAGCTTTTGAATCGAGCTTTTGAGCTGCTCTGAATGTCACTCTCACCTAATAATTTGATTATTCAATCTCGTTTATCCCCCTAAGCCCTTCCCAGTGTTTTAGACCGATTATTAACTGTCTACAAACTGCTCTGTTTTGCCTTTTGGTTTAGATTGGCCGCTGTTTCAGGCCGATTTCTTTTTTTTTGTTTCTGTTCCAAATTCCAATTGACAATATCTAATTTAAAACACATTCCCTTTGTGCTTCTGAGAAATGTGCCACAACCAACATCCTGAAATGCTTAAACTTCTCACGAAGCTTTTAATCCAAGATCAATACTAAACAACCAAGATTGAATTATAATTATTGCAGCCATATAGAAATACAATATATTTACCCTTTAATTCCAACCATTCAAATTCTCACTTTTTATGGTAACTTAACTCAGCTTCTTGGTTAACTCACACACATTTAACACAACCTGACTCAGGCCCACTTCACACACATTAACGTTTACCATTCAGTAACGTCCGAACGCACAGAGAGAACTCCAAGCGAGCCTTGCAATCACCCGAGAGTGACAGTATTCAAAGAGAGTGGCACGAAAGCGGGACCATATTAACAGAGTGTGGCTTAAATGCTTATGTAAAGAAGGCAGCCCAAGAGTGTGTCTGTAATTCAAAAATGCTGGCTCGGCCTGTGTCTCTCTTAATGGAGGCTGGCGTGAGCATGCATCCATGATTGAGGATGGTGTCCGGACAACCTGTCAGTCATTACCGTGTGTGGCTTTATAGTTTGCCTTTATTTACATAGAGTGGGCCGACAGTGTGTAAATATGTATACAGGGCGGCGTGTGATTGTGTCAGTGCATGCAGAAGGTCGCCCGCTGAGTATTAACAGAGGGAGTCCCAAGAGTGTGTGAGTAATTACAGAGTGTGAGCCAAGAGCATGCCAATAGTTACAGAGAGTGGCCTGTTATTGTGTCTGTACTTACAGAGAATGGCAGGAGAATGTGTCAGCAATGCAGAGGTTGGCCTATCAGTATTTAAAAAGGCTGGCCAAAAGTGTGTCAGAATTTACAGAGTACAATGCGAGACTGCGTTAATATTTACAGATGATGGCTCATGAGTGTATGGAGGCTGGCCAAAAGTGTGACACAGGACAGCCCGAGAGCGTGTCATTTTTGTCAGAGGGTTTAGCATGAAGTACGTTTGTTGGGTTAATTACAGTTAGGTCTGTCTGTGTGTTGTAATTACATTTGGAGTCAAGTAGATTTCAGGAGTAGACTGATGAAAATAAGCTCGGCGCTTGATAAGCTAATAGTTAATATTGATGTTGGCTGAGAATGAAAGATGTGAAGGGAATTTGCATTTTAGATAGGTGAAGAGAGATTTAGATTTCAAGTGATATCAGCCTGCCTACAGATAGCAATGGCTAACGAGTGTGTTCATTTTCCCCCAAGGGTAACTGACAATAAACAGTAACAACAATAAAGATTTTTTTTTTATATTATGAGGAGCATGCAGCTTCAAAGACATATAAAATAATAGAGAAAAACATATATAAAAGAAAATAAGGCGACATATTAGAAGAAGGTTATTGGGAGAAGTGTGTGAAATAGCCTTAATGAAGGTTCCAATATTACTGCAGAAGTCTGATTTCTACCGAACTGAAGCTCTGGAAAAATCATTTGGAATTCCACTTTGCTGGGTATTGAGATACTTTACCGGATCTTTTTAAAACTTCAAATCAATGATTGGACCGTTGCCTTGAAGGTTGTGAAACGGTAGGTCGGTTAAGTTAGGGAGTTTAGGAGTTAGCATAGTAATAATTTGTATGTACATGAGAATTTACGAAGGCTGGCCTTCTTTTCGTTTGTCAATAAATATTAGAATTTCATTTTCTTTTTAGTCTCCAAAAGGTTTAGTGCAATTATTGTTTATTAATTCAGTGCACGCATTTTTAAACACGTGCATATTGCAAAATAGTTGTAATGGCACTATCAAGTTTCCCAGAGTGGATGGCATTCATCTGGCACACATGATATGCTGGGTCATAACACCATAGTGTGTACGAACATTTTCAGTGAATGCCCCAATCATGTGTCAGTCTTTACAAAGTGTGGCCTGCAAAGTGTGCAAAGTGTGTCAATATTTACAGAGCGTGGCCTAAGTGTGTCGGTATTTACACAGGGTGGCCTGAGTGTGCGTCAGTATTTTCACAGGGTGATCTGAGTGCGTGGAGGAACATTTTGAGAGTGTGGCCCAAGTGTGTAACAGTATTTATCGAGCCTGGCACGGGATTATTTCACTATTTACAAACTGCTGCCAGAGTCTGTGTCTTTTTTTGCAAGGTGTGTCCAGAAAGTGCTTCTGTATTAAGACAGGGTGCCCGGAGTGTTTGATTCTTTTCATGGGGGCTTTGAATATATATCAGCATTCACAGTGGGTGATAACAGAGCGTGTAGGTATTTACAGATTGTGGCCCGCGAGTCTGAATTTCCAGAAGGCCTTTGACAAGCTGCCACACAGAAGGCTGCTCAGTAAGATAAGAACCCATGGTGTTAGAGGCAAGGTATTAACATGGATAGAAGATTGGCTGTCTGGCAGGAGGCAGAGATTGGGGATAAGGGGGTCCTTCTCAGGATGGCGGCCGGTGACTAGTGGAGTTATGCAGGGGTCAGTGCTGGGACCACAACTTTTCACTTTATACATTAATGATCTAGATGAAAGAACTGAGGGCATCCTGGAATGTTCTGTGGAATGACAAGAGATTTATTGAAATTTCTGCAGTTTTTGCAGCATGCCCTGTAAAGTTGACACCATTTTTCTCTGACATTTTTCTACTAAGATGATGTTGTTTAGTCCTATTCCCTACAGTCAATTTTGTGGTGGTTGTGATCCTGAAATTAGGGAATTGAGGCCTCTCCAAATGTATTACTGAATACCAAATAACAATGGTAACAGCAGGTCTACAGTTCAACACTACTGATGTTGTACTGAATTGAATTTATTACATCACTTTCCCAACTAAGTTCTTATATATCACTCCAGCATGTAGACTGAGAATAGTCTTGTCTCTTGCAGCCCTGACCTGTTCCGTCTGGTTCACAGTCCCTTTTAGGTTTGATCAATTTGTAGCCATTTCTTGTCAGAAACTAAAACCAAAATATTGCAGCAAGATAAACGCAAAACTGTGGATGCTGGAAAAATAAAACAAAAGCACAAATAGATGGAGAAAAAAAAATCTGCATGTCTGACAGCATCTGTGGAGAGGAATACAGAGTTTGCCTTGGAGTCCTTATGACTCTTCATCAGAACGAAAGAAAAATAGAAATAAGGTGAAATATGAGTTGTTTGATGGGGTTGGGACAGGTGGAGCTAAATAGAGGGCCAGTGATAGGTGGAGGCAAAGAAGATATTGCCAAAGATGTCATAGACAAAAGGACAAAGGGGTGTTAACGGCGGTGATATTAGCAAAGGATGCACTAATAGTGATATTAAAGGAAGAAAACGGGACGAGCAAGTGACAGATCGCCCTACTGGGAATGGGGTAGGGGGAAAGGAAACGAAATGCGCTAAAAGGTGGCGATAAAACATTGGTTGGAAATCAGTCTCAAAATAATAATAGAAAAAAATTGGAAAAGAAAAATATATTTAAAAATTATATAAATTATGAGAGAAAAGGGTGGATCGGAAAGGGGTTGGGATGGAGGAAAGAATTCATGATCTGAAATTGTTGAACTCACTGTTAAGTAAGGAATGCTGCAATGTTTCCAATCGGAAGTTGATGTGCTTGTTCCTCCAATCTGCGTTGATCTTCACTGGAACATTGCAGCAAGCCAAGGAAGGTGATGTAGGCATGAGAGCAGGGTGGTGTGTTGAAATGGCAAGCGACAGGAAGGCCTGAGCCATGCTTGTAGACAGGCTGAAGGTGTTCCAAAAAGTCGTCACCCAGTGTTCGTTTAGTCTCTCCAATGTAGAGGAAACTGCATTGGGAGCAGTGAATGCAGTTGACTAAATTGGGGGACGTGCAAGTGAAATGCTGCTTCATTTGAAATGAATGTTTGGGCCCTTGGACGGTGAGGAGGGGGCAATTAAAGGTGCAGGTGTTGCACTTTATTCATGGGAAGGTGCTTGGGAGGGGGTTGAGGTACAGGGGGTGATGGACGAATGGGGCATGGTGTCCCGGATAGTACTGTCCCTGTCGAATGCCGACAGCTGGGGCGAAGGGGATATGTGTTTGGTGGTGGCATCATTATGAAGTTGGTGGAAATGTCGGAGGATGATCCTTTGAATGTGCAGGCTCTTGGGGTGATTAGTGAGTAGAAAGTGGATCCCGATCATGGTTCTGGGAAGGAGAGGAAGGTGTTAGAGCGGATGAGCGGGAGATGTGCCGGACAAGGATGCGGGCCCTGTCAACCAACCTGGGTGGAAAACCTCGTTTAAGGAAGAATGAAAACATGTCAGAGGAACTGTTTTTGAAAGTGGCAAGATCAGAACAGATGCGACGGAGGCGAGGGAACTGAGAGAATGGGATGGATTCCTTACAGGAAGCGGGGAGAAAGGATCTCCCATCAATGAGGCATGGCGCCATCTTGCGGTATAGCTTTGTAATGCAACGTTTTGATTCATAGCCCAGTATGTTGCTGCAAACGTCACTGTTCCGTAATACGGGGCTTTATGCAGGGTAAAATAAAAGGTAATCTGCACTGGGCCTCTAAATGTTTGGAGATTGCATTTATTTCGTGGAGCTATTATGCTGCAGAAATTCCAATGAGAATACACAAAGAGGTAGGGATAGATTCAGCGAGTGCGTAAACAATTTCATTTGTTGTGGAGAAGGGTGAGAGCAAGAAACTTCATTTCTTGTAACGTTAACAATTGTGTGAATCACAAATGTAGGTATGTAAATATGTCAGTCGGCTTAATCTTCATTAGAAATCTCCAGCATTTACCCCTCGCCCCTGCATAACATACATAATGAATCCCCTCCCAGCTGTTGTGTGTAATAAGTCAAAGTACTTCCTTAGACATTAACCTGCAGATATTGATTCAGTCGGCGTTCTTTTTTTCGTCCAAATGATTTATTCGGACTTCATTAGGTTGCTTTAAATGTCATAACATCCGCTTCAATGTTGCTTCCTGCTGGTTTTTGCAGTTTTCGGTAGTTTTGATCACCTTACGTTCTTTATTCCTTCATGTTACGTTCAATCTGTTGCTATGCAGACATCCAGAACTTCATTTGGATACATTGTTTGTTTATTTGCCATTGCCCTTACAACTCTCTTCAGCATTTCCATCATGAAACTCTTTCTCTCTTGCAATCCACCCTCACAGATATTCGCTTTGGTGCATTCTACTGCCTCCAGCAATCTACTCGTTTAAAAAACTTATATTTATATTTCTCTTCAGTTGTGATGAAAAGTCATCGACCTGAACCGCTCGGCTTGTTTATCTCCACTGACGCTGCGCTGTGAACGCTGAAGAGCTGTCAGTTGGGCAGTAGCTATATTTACACTTGCGGGCACATCTATTTTCCTCTGAAGCTCTTTTATCGCATGCTTTTTAGCTTCAGTAGAGCATGTAAATGTCATCTGTAAGCTTCCAACTTCTTATATATAAATCATGACTTAGATTCGAATAAACAGGGTCTCACTGACGCTAAATTCTCTATTATCTGTCTAACTATCTAGGACAATGACAGAACTGGAAAAATTTGCATAGCCGGGGGGAATTTATGTTGCTGCTGATGACGCTGCTTGCACCACAGTAATTGATTGCAACTGGTCGTTATATTCTGGTGTAATTAAGAATGGACAGGAGACACACAATATTCCCTAAATAAAGTCAAAGTAAATACGCAAATAAACTGGATCAGCATTTAGTAAAATAATGTTTTCTCTTTGTCTATTTCACTGTAGTATGTGTCGTAACGGAAGTACTCCATTTGGGAGCAAATTCCTGTTTCTCAACGTTGTTAAAGTAGTGATGCATTCTGTAATAAGATATCTGATTTATGAAACATTATGTTAATGTAATTTTAACTGGTGATAACTTTGTTATCGATGATTCATATACTCGTTTTCCAGTTGGTGATTTTCTATTATTGCTGCTGACTGATCTCTCTTCCTCTTTATTCATTTCTCCTGATCATGCTTATTGACTTCGACAGTCTCCCAGCCTGCATTCTACTCCTCGCACAGGCCCCTCCCTCCACCCAAGCTCACTGCATTATTTACTCTTCTAACCCTCATTGCGCCCCCATGCCTTATCCTTCATTTGCTCCACCATCAGACTCATTGTATTGCAACCCAAGTTCACTCCAGATCACGAGTACAATGAGCAATGTCACTGAAGGCCAGTCAGTGCATTGAGCTGAAATCAAGAGTGAGATGGTCATTGAGAGTCTTTACCCAACTTAACAAAATGGATCGTGAGGGTAATTTGAAGAGGGTCGAAAACATATAGATTCACAATTGCTGCTGGTCAAGCCATGTGTCTAATATTAATTCATATTATAAACAATGGAACAGAATATTGGCAGGATTGTATTACGGGGGGGAAAGATCGCAATCCGCTTGTTTTCAGTCCTCAACAATGTCCATTTTCACCATCAAATTATGAAAATGAGTTTCAGATAGATCAAGAGATTTACTAAACGTCATTTCATTCTCGCAAAGTGATCGCACCTTGAAGGCGAGTGCAGCAGAGGATGAATGCAGCAATGATAGGCTCGCGTCTGTTTGAATGGACCCATGATTGCTGCCAGCTGTCCCTGATTCACACTTTTATCAGCGCCAAGTGGGACATTCCTGTTTTGGATGAGGTATGAAAGGTGGGGCAATATTATTCACTGGGGACACTTACAGAATGCCAGATCCTCATGGAATCAATGGAAGATTCTGAAAAATCAATTTGATAAAGAGGACGTTATAGACCTAAGAGAGACATAAACTAAGGTGTAATAAAAGTAAATGTCGAAAGGACCAAATGTTCCGGTGAATAGGAAAGAAACAAGGAAGAACAAAAGATAAGATAAACACGTAACAAGAACTACAACAGGTAGTATGATAAGAAACGGGTAAGTATGTTAATAGCAGCATACTTGCATAATTACTAGAGGGTGAATGAAAATAGTGAGATAGAAATGCTAATCATTGAGCATCATACGATGTTAAGAATGTCAAATCCTCTTGGAATCAATGGGAGATGTTGAAAAAAACTATTTTAAAAGGAGGAACTTGTAGACCTGTGGGAAACTGTGCTACTCCACTGAAAAACATCCACTAAAGTGGCAAGTGAGAACGTAAACTAAAATAAAATTTCAGACGAAATGCTGGGAATACTGGACAGTTCAGATAGCATCTGTTGACAGCGAAAGTGATGCGAAATTACAGAGTGTTTGGTGAATTGTTAATTTGAGCAAACCTCTGCTGGAGATCTACATAAAGCGTTTGCCTGAGAGGGATTGGAAGGGGAATAAGTATTGTGAGAGATCATTGGCATCGCAGCCATGCAGAGTACATGTCACCTCCAAGTAATTCAGCAATGAGGTACTCGCTGTGCGGTTTGATATTTTGTTTATCCCCACGTGCTTCAAGCTAATTTGTAAAACATTATGAGGGGAGGGTGGTAAATATTATGGAGAGTAGCTGAAAACTGCAGGCTGTTATCAATGAACTGGTCAGGTGGGCAGAGCAGTAGCAAATGGAATTCAACCATGGAAATGCTTGGAAAACACTGAAGATCAGAGGAACTTTGGTCTGCATATCTACAGATGCCTGAAGATACCAGGGCAGGTAGATCAGGTGGTTAAGGAGAAATCTGGGATGCTCACCTTTATTTACCGAGCAGGGAGGTTATGCTGGGACTGTTTAAAACAATGTTAGGCCACAACTGGAGTACCGTGTGCAGTTTTACCACATTATGGGTAGGATGTGATCCCACTGGAGAGGGTGCAGAGGAGATTTACCAGGCTGCTGTTTCCGATGGAGAGACTGAGCTAAGAGGAAAGATTGAATGAGTTGGGGTTGTTTTCTTTGGAGCAAGGAAGTTTGTGAGGGGACCTGATAGAGGTGTATAAGATTATGAGAGCTGTAGATATGATGGCTAGGAAGCCACTTTTCCCATTAGTAGAGGGTCATTAGCTCGGAAACATTGGTGCTGGTAAGAAGTAGAAGGCTAAGAGGTGAGTAGACGAGAGGTTCTTTCACCCAGAGAGTCGTGGAAGTCTGGAACTCACTGTTGGATAGGGTGGTTGCGTCAGAAATTCTCGCAACATTTAAGAAGCATATAGATATTCACTTGCGTTGCCATAGCCTCCAGGGCTATGGGCCAGGCTCTGGAAAATGAGGTTACTGTGGTCAGATCTTTGTTCACACGATGAGCCGAGTGACTTCCCCCTGTGCTCTAAACGTGTATGGGTCTATCACAGCCCGTTGTGCAGCGTTTTAGCAGTCATATTGAAATAACAAATGATTTTTGGCCTAGCCAACAGCTGAATTCCTATTCAAAACGTATTTTAAGAATAGGCTTTGCTGAAAGAGGCAGAGTTTGTTTTTTGGGAAGCGAGTTATTGTTTCGTGTAGGGTGTTGTTAATAGCCTCAATGCAACATATTGCACAATGTATCAGATTATCGATGAGGCGAAATTGTACTCCTTGTGGTTTGCATTCGGCAGAATGGTTTTAACTCTGAGAAAAAAAAGAGGAAAGCAGCCTTTGCTGCGCAGCTTTGTGAACTTCGGAACTTTCAGACAGCTCTTGGAATAAATTTGTCCTTCCAGCTCACTGGTGACGTGATGCTTTGAGTTTGCAAAAATGAGAGTTCTGATGTTCCAGCTGATGTGCGATCAGACAGTGAGGAAGAATACTGGATTGTCCATTCACTGATCGACTGAATCAGAATATCGCTTGATCTCACTGGGGAAATTGGAAGGCTGTGAATGTTTACCTCAGGTGCTTAGAGCATGGTGCATATAACGCACAACTCGCAGGATTGATCCCCATACTGGTTGGTGAAGCTTCTCCATCGTAAACCTTATGTTGACTGCGATGTTCAGTTACAGCCCTGAAGTAGTATTTGGCTCGCTGCAAGACTGTTTCAACCGGGGTCAATTACTCCAGTCGGATTGCCATTTTCATTTCTTTCGTGCTTCTTGGAAAATTTGCGTTTTTTGTTCAGACAAATCCTGGCTTAATTAAAGAATTCTGTGCCACCAATCTGTCGGTAACATGTGATCAAGCACTTTCTACTCTACAGCCGAACGCTTGCAAATGAGCAGTGACATCCCTGTCAACTGTGCCCAAGCCTGTAGTTCGCTGTAATGTTGCAGTCAAATTCACTCGAGCCAACAGCAATCGCCAGTGCAACAAATCATGCTCTCTTATCTTAAAGCGATTGTATTCAAGTCATCATCAGTCCTCTACATGGATTGAAAACTCGCTTCGAAACAATTGACGCACATGCGTTCCCTTTTAGCAACGCCTATTCATGAGCACATTTCTCAACACTCAGCTGCTGGATGGGCCAAAACACATTTGTTGCTTCTATATACCTTTTTTAAAAAGCTGCACAATGGACTCTTAATTTGTTGCTAATTGCTTTCAACAATCCCAGAGTGGAACATTATACCTAACTGCGCAACATGTCCTTCTGTGTTGAGGTATATTTATGGGGCTCATTATCTACGTGGCTGAGAAGCCAATGCTTTCAAGCATAACGTTTTCCAATTCCAATCTAACTCACATCATCTCCTTAGGGAGACACCCAGCAGAGGATAAACGCAAGACAAAAAATTAGTGAGCTCCCCCGACCATGAATTGTCACTGCTGCATGATGTTACCGAGGTAAATGCATCAATCACAAGGGCAGCTGGCCTATGAATTGTTCTGTCATTTGGTAGTTTCCCAACTTGCTCTAAACGCCCAAAGTCATTGATTGAGAGCCAGAGGGAAATATATTTAAGTTCTCTGTCCTTGCAACTCCCACGAATTAAAATACCAAATTTAAATCCAATGGGGAATTGATCATTTCACGCTGAAACCCCAGTCATGTGTTAGTAACCACCTAAATTCTCTTTTGCAATTAAGTTCAAAAGGTTAAATTGCAACAAACCTGCGATACGGCAACATTTCAAGGCTATTTTTTCCTTCAATGTTTGAATTTCTTGCACTCTTTACATTTAGCGATCCTTGTCAAGGCAATTCTGGATGAGCAACTTACGCTGATCATGCGAGACATGCCCACTTACCATGAAAGAAATAAAAAAGAGAGATGGCATCATATTTCATGGCGAGAATTTTTTTTCATTTTGACGTTTGCTTGGGATATCAGCCTATTTATGTGGAAAATGTTTAACCTTGCAGCAGAATATTAGCAACATTGAGAAAACGGCGGACGCCGATGCTGCTCAGCAGCTTCATGTAGATCGGAGCAATCAGACAAATCAGGGGAGAAATGTTTCCTTCCAGCTCGCTGCTAACCTGAAGCTTTCTATTTGCGATATTTTTAATTCTTTCACAGGATGTTGGCTTCGCTGGTTTGGCTAGCATTTATTGCCCATCCCTAGTTTCCCTTGAAATGTTGATGGTGTGCTGCCTTAATTAACAGATGTAGTTGATGTGGTGTGTGTGCCCATGGTGAAGTAACCGGGAGCTCCAGTATGTTGACCCAGCGACAGTGAAGGGACGGCAGAAATTTCCAGGTCAGGATGGTGATTGGCTTGGAGGGGAGCTTCCATGTGGCGGTGCTCCCATCCCTCTGCTTCCCTCGTACTTCTATGTAGTAGTAGTCTTGGGTTTTGAAGGTGCGACTAAAGGATTCTTGGTGAATCCCTGCAGTACACCTTATAAATGGTACATACTGCTGCTACAGTAAGTCACTGGTGGAGGGAGTGAATGTTTTTGGATGAGGAATCACTCAAGCCGGCTGCTTTGTCCTGGATTGTGTTAAGATTCTTGAGTGTTTTGGGAACTGCTGTCATCCAGGCAAGTGGGGAATATTCCACCACACTCATTACTTGTGCCTTTTAAATGCTGGACAGGCTTTGGGGAACCAGGAAGTGATTTTCCCGTCGGAAAAAAAAAACGCAAGATTCCTAGCCTCTGACCTGCTTTCGCAGCCATAGTATTTATATGGTTATTCCAGTTCAGTTTCCGGTGAATGGTAACCGCTAGGCAGTTGATAATAGCGTATACAGTGACTGTAATGCCATTGCATATCAAGCGGTGATAGTTGGATTCTATCTTAGAGATGGTCATTGCTTGGCACTTGTGTTGCACGGAAGTTACTTGCCACTTGTCAGCCCAAATCAGAATATTTCCAGGTCTTACTGTGTTTGGACATGGACTGCTTCAGTAGCTGAGGAGTTGCGAATGGTGCTGAGCATTGTACAATCATCAGTAAGCATGCACATTTCTGACCATATGATGGAAAGAAGGTCATTGATGATGCAGCTGCAGATGGGTGGTTCGAGGACACTACCCTGAGAAACTCCTGCAGACCTGTCCAGGTACAGTGAGGACTGACCTTCAACAACCACAAACATCTTCCTTCATGCTAGGTAAGACTCCAAAGCAGTGGAGAGTGTTCCCTTTATTCTTATTGATTTCAGTTTTGCCAGTGTTCTTTGGTGCCACACTCAGTCAAACGCTGCCTTGATGTCAAGGGCAATCACTGTCACCTCACGATAGTTACTACCAAACGCGATATTTCCAACATGCCAGTCAGTGCACAGCCAGTCAGCAAGGCAAAATGGTGCATTTCCCCCCTCTGCTGCTTGTCTGAATTTGAACAGCAATTGATCACACTCGGGAAGCGTGGAAGCAATCGCTGATTAGCTCAGGTGCTTAGGTTTATTTTTATTAATAACATCAAAATCGCGGGTTCCATACTAGTATTGGAGATGCTGTATTGAAGCAAGCTTTTGGCGTTGCGTCACAATGCATATACGTTCGCCGTCATGCAGCAAAACAAATCCAGATAGTGGCACTTGCTCCTGTAGCAGTGCAGTTTTTCCTTCCATCTTAAAAATACCTGCCTTCTGATGTGACAAGCATACCCGTTTAACACCTCTGTGCCACTAATATGTCGATTAAACGTTAGCAACTTTACAACAGAACACTTACAGACGAGCAGTGACAGCACTGTGAACTGTGCCCATGCCTGTCATTCGCTGCAATGTTGCAGGCAAATTTAATCGAGACAAATTGCAACCGCCACTACAAGCATTCATACTATCCTTTCTTAAAGTAATTGCATTCAAGCTATCAACAGCCCTCTACATGAATTATTAACGTGCTTCCCAACAACTTCATGCAAATGCTGCCTCTTTCAGCAAAGCTTATTCGTAAGCAAATTCCTTCAAATGCCGTTAGTTGCTGGCTCGGTCAAAAACATTTGCTGCTTTGAGATGTATTTTTAAAAAGCTGCACAACATGTACTTCATTGTTGAGTTGTTCGTATGCAGCACATAACCTGGGTCGCTGAGAAGCCAATGCCTTCCCTGATACCTTTTTTTTATCAACCTCTGCTTAGCTTTCACCTATCCCTTGTCCTTTATCTTGCTCTACCTGCTCTATCCCTCCTAAGCAGTATAACATCCATCACAGGTATTCGTGTACATGCTTTGTTAATGATTTAATTAGTAAGAATGAGGCACACGAGTGTAGTCTCACTGAGGTGGTCAATGCAGTAAAGATATTTCAGATACATGTCTTGTTATTTGGTTGCAAACCGACAGCGTTGTACAGGATGAGAATGGAAAAGTTACCATGGTGTTACGGACTGTGATGGCAACTGTGTGGAGTTAAATCTAGCACCACTTTTCCACAGGTCTCTAGAATACTTCAAATGTTTATTAACTCATCAAATGGTCATCTATTTACCTTTGATATTGCTATGCCCAATTATAAACAATCTTTAACCAGGCTTCTTTCAACAAAGACAAAATAATCGCTTTAATGGAAAATAAATTATTTTTTGAGAAAAAGTCGCAAAACTGTAAAAAAAAAACAACTTGTACTTTGGAAGTTTAATGATTTCCCTTCGCCCCCGTTTAAAAAAAATGATATCCCAACACCCGTGCATCACACACAAACACCAAACTCAAAACAAACACGATCTCTGCAGGGACTCGCTTTTCGGAGAATATTCTTTTAAAGCATAAAGTTGGCAAAGTGCTCGACACTGTTGATCTAACAGAATTCTGGTCGCAATAAATGTGGAAGTCAGTTCAGACAGATCTTTGGTGAAACACTGTCTTCGATAACTCTCGCCTGTCACAACATTGTAGACTTTCAAAAAAATAGATAGATGAGTTATTCTGATGCGAATTGTCAGGTTGAAGATTAACTCACTCTGCACTGCAGGTAATTCTGCTTAGAGAGAGGGGGTGGGACACAGACTCCCTTTGCAGCCTCCTCTCAGGGCACAACACACACAGAAACTGACTCTGAGTTCAAAAAGAATAAAATGTTCCTACTTTCTTCCAGGCCAAGTGTTTCCAATGAATCAGCAAGAGTCTCTATATTGGTAATCGTCGTTCTTCTTTTACTCTGCTAAACACAGGAGGGCTTCCTTCACCACATGTCCCTTTTGGACATCCAGTTGTTTTTTTGATCCGTGGTTGCTTCAAAAAAGATACGGCATACTCACAGGTCGGAATTAAACTTGCAGAGTTGTAAAAAAAAAACAACTGAGGAGGATGATAGCCCCAGATTCAATGTTTTCCGATTTGGCAAAAAACGGGTTCCTCAAAATGGTTACAGTTTTATAGAATATGCCGGATAGCAATGACTGCAAGGTGACAGTATGGAATGACATTTGAAAGTGGACTGAGTTGTAATGCCAGAAATTCTCCTCTTGTTGAGGCTCGTTTTTACACTGTTGTTCAAATAATTTATTAATTAGCAGTAATGGGTATTTAAGCCCGTTCTCTAACTCCTCTCTAAATTTACTCTGGGTTAGTGCATAAATGTAGGTGTTGGTACAAGAGCTCTGAAGCCGTAGCATGAATCTACATCGTTGCGGACAATATAGTGGATTGCTAATTGTTTTGGTGTGGAAAATTCTAGTTTGCAAGCGTGTCAATGTAATGAATGTGCAACATATGTAAAGCACAACAGGATAAAATTGGCAGAAACGCAACAGTAATTTGATGGGTTTCCTTCAGTTCTCCATTTCTGGGTTACTATGATTCCCTCTTTCTCGTTGGCCTCGAAGGCCGCTCTGGAGCCGGTTGTCTATTATAATGATCCTGACAGTCAGACAATAAAATAAATTGAAGCAACTGTGTTCGTAAGCTCTCAATCCACTCACACGCTTTCCAAAAGGATGAACTTTGACTCTTGTGCTTCAATGCAAAACCATGGTACATTATCGATAATTATCAAAATAACAATGGCGACTTACCAGGGAATAGAACTCACACAGCTCACAACTCTCATAATCGTTATAAATAGAGTTGCCATTTCCTTGCTGCAATTTTGCTGCTCCTCTCACCCACTCTAACCTGTCTTTTTTTTTAACTTGCCACATTCCGTTTTCTCAGGTCCAACCCTGACTTTGCCATCAAGCCTGATGAGAAGGGTCTTGCTGTTGTTGTCTGGAACACTGACCTCTGCGTCGCAGAGGCTGAGCATCAACTCACAGAGACTTCCTCCTACCTTCACTGGACTATGACCCCACCACTGAACATCAAGTCATTGTTTCCAGGACTGCCGCTGACCTCATCTTCTCTGGAGACCTTCTCACCACAGCTTGCAAACTGAGAGTCTCCCAACCTTGGACGGCCTGCTTCGACCTCCTACCCAAAATCCACAAACAGGACTGTCCCGGCAGACTGATCATGCCAGCCTGTTCCTACCCCACGGAACTCATTTCTCGCTATCTAAACTTCATTTTCTGCAACCCCCCCACCCCCTCCCCCCCCCCCCCCCCCCACCACCCACCGTGCCCAGTCTCTTTCCACCTACATGCGCAGTTCCTGACGCCCTACATCATGTAGACAATTTCCAGTTCACTGGCCCCAACCACCTCCTCTTCACCATGGACATCCAATCCCTGTACACCTTCATCTCCCACCGGGATAAGCTGAGGGCTCTCCATATCAGCCTCAAACAGAGGCCCGGAAGTACCCATCCACGATCATTCCCCTCCATCTGGCTGAACATATTGTCTCACTGAATAATTTCTCCTTAATCTCGTCTCACTTCTTCCAAAAATAAGGCGTGGCTATGGATACCCGCATGGGCCCCAGCTATGCCTGTCTCTTTGTGCGGTATGTTGGACATTCCATGTTCCAGTCCTAATCAGGCCCCCACCCACAACTCTTTCTCCTGTACATTGATGACTGCTTCAGTGCTGC
This sequence comes from Isurus oxyrinchus, assembly GCA_026770705.1. NCBI lineage: Eukaryota > Metazoa > Chordata > Chondrichthyes > Lamniformes > Lamnidae > Isurus > Isurus oxyrinchus. The sequence continues at coordinate 311,612 of JANJGN010000116.1, forward strand.
TTCATGCTCTCCTTTTGTCCAAGAAAAATTTATTAATTTTTCATCCAATTTACACGACTTCATCATTTTCACATGGTCCATCACTGACAATGCCCTTCCCTTCCGTGACCTCTCTGTCCTAATTTCTGGTGATAGGCTGTCCTCCATTGGTCAGAACAAGCCTACTGATTCCCACAGCTACTATGAAAACAGCTCCTCACACCCCGCTTCCTGTAAGGACTCCATCCCATTCCTTCAGTTCTTTCTCCTCCGTCGCACCTTTTCTGATTCTGCCACATTCCAAAACATTTCTTCTGACAGATAATCCTTCTTCCTTATCCGAGGCTTCCTACGCATGGTGGTTGATAGAGCCCTCAAAAGTGCCCGGCCTATCTCCCACTAATCCACATTCACACCTTTCTCTCCCTCCCAGAAACAAAACAGAGTCCCCCCTGTCCCCACTTATCACCCCACCAGCTCTGCAATTAAAGGATTATCCTCCGCCATTTCCATCAACTCCAAACTGATGCCACCACCGAACATATCTTCCCTTCACCCCACTTGTCAGCATTCCCCAGGGACAATTCTCTCTGGGACACCTTGGTCCATTCCTCCATCACCCCCTATACTTCAATCCCATCCCACGCACCTTCCCATGCAATTGTGGAAGGTGCAACACCTGCCCCTTTAATCTCCGCCTCCTCACCGTCCATGGGGTCAAAATTCATTTCATGTGAAGCAGCATTTTGCTTGCAATTCTCTAATGCATTCGCTGCTCCCAATGCAGTCTCATCTACATTGGAGTTACCAAAAGCAGCCTGGGTGACCGTTTTGTGGAACACCGTCGGTCTGTCTGCAAGCATGGCCCAGGACTTCCTGTTGCTTGCCATTTCAACACAGCACCCTGCTCTCATGCCCACATCTCCGTCCTTGGCTTGCTGCAATGTTATAGTGAAGATGAACGCATATTGGAGGAATGGCACCTCATCTTCCGACTATGCACTTTGCAGCCATCCAGCCTTCAGATTGAGTTCAACAACTTCTGATCATGAACTCTCTTTTCCATCCCCACCCCGTTTCTGATCCACCCTTTTGTCTCATACTTTATATATTTTTGAAATATGTTTTTCTTTTCCAAACTTTTTCTATTATTATTTAAAATCTGATTTCCATCCATTGTTTTATCTACAGCTTTTAGCCCATTTCGATCCCTCCCCCCTTCCCAACCCCCACTAGCGCCATCTGTTACTTGCTCGTACTGTTTTATACCATTAATGTCACCATTAGCATATCCTTAGCTCATATCACCGCCGTCAACACCCCTTTGTCCTTTTGTCTATGACAGCTTTGGCAATCTCTTCTTTGCCTCCACCTATCACTGGCCGTCCATCCAGCTCCACCTGTCTGAACCCCCTTAAACAGTTTATATTTCACTTCATTTTTATTTGCCTTTAATTCTCATGAAGAGCCATATTAAGTCGAATGTTAACTCAGCCTTCCTTTCCACAGATGCTGTCAGACCTGCTGAACTTCTCGAGCTATTTGTGCTTTTGTTTTAGATTTTCAGCATCTACAGTTTTTTTTTTTTTTGCATTTATCTTGGTGCAATAGTTTCGTTTTATATTCCGACAAAAAATGGCAACAAATCGATCAAAGGTAAAAGCCACTGTGAACCAGACTGAAAAAGTCAGGGCTGCAAGAGCCAAAAATATTTTGAGTTTACACACTGGAGTGATGTATAATAAATTAATTGAGAAAGGGGTGCTATAAATTCGAATCAGTATGACATCAATTTTGATGAGTAGTACACCTGCTTTTTCCATTGACATTAGGTACTGAGTGATACATTTGAAGAGGCATCAAATCCCTAATTTCAGGATCACAACCACCACAAAATTGACTGCAGGGAATAGGATTAAACACCATCATCATTGTAGTAAAATGTCAGAGAAACATTTTGCCAGATTTACAGGGTATGCTGCAATTGATACGATTATGCATCAATTGCAACAAATCTACTGTCATATCACAGAACAATACAATACTTATTTGAGATATCATTATACAACAAGTCAAAAATTCAATTAAATCAGGGGAACAAGGTTTAGGTCAATAATTAATGCAAATAGTGAATAGAGATATTAGAATAAATAGATAAAGAACAACAATGGTCTATAATGAAATCAAAGATATTGTTCGGTGGAACGTGTTGACATTATAATTCTAATTCGAGTCCACATGCCCAGTTTTGTACATACCATAAGACGATAAAACGTAGGAGCACGAAATTAGACAATTCGGCCCATCGAGTATGCTCCGCCATTCAACCATGTTGATAAGTTTCTCAACCCCATTCTCCCCGTAACCTTTGATCCACTTACCAATCAAGAACCTATCTATCACGGTCTTAAATGCACTCAGTGACCTGGCCTGCACAGCCTTCTGTGGCAATGAATTCCATAGGTTCACCACTCTCTGGCTAAAGAAGTTTCTCATCATCACTGTTCCAATTGGTCTACCCTTTATTTTGAGGCTTGCCCTCAGGTTCTAGTCTCTCCTACTAATGGAATCACCTCCCCCACGTCCACTCTACCCAGGCCTTTCAGTATTCTGTAAGTTTCAATGAGATCCCCCCCTCATCCTTCTAAACTCCATCGAGTATAGTTCAAGTGTCCTCAAACGTTTTTCATATGTTAAGCCTTTCATTTCTGGCACCATTCTCGTAAACCTCCTCTAGATCTTCTCCAGAGCCAGCACATCCTTCCTGAGATACGGGATCCAAAATTGCTCACAATATTCTAGATGTGGTCTGACCAGAGCCTTATGAAGACTCAACAGCGCATCCCTGCTTTTATGTTCTAGTCCTCTCGAAATGAATGCCAACATCGCATTTGCCTTCCTAACTACCGACTCAACCTGCAAGTTAACCTTAAGAGAATCCTGGAGTAGGACTCCCAAGTCCCTTTGCATTCCAGATTTCTGAATTGTCTCCCCATCTATGCCTCTATTTTTCCTATCAAAGTGCATGACCTCACACTTCCCAACGTTGTATTCCATTTGCCAATTCTTTGCCCATTCTCCTAAACTGTCTAAACACTTTTTCAGCCTCCCCGCCTCCTCTATATTACCTGTCCCTCCACCTATCTTTGTATCATCTGCAAATCTAGCCAGGGTTCCCTCAGTTCCTTCATCAAGATCATTGATTTAAAACACCAAGTGGTAAAACTAAATTAAATCAGCTGGTATTGCCTGGAGTGTTACCAGACATAATCTTCGAATCTGACAGCTACACATAAAATCAAAACTATTTCATTTTATCATGAGGTAAAGGAACTGGAGTCCTTTTCTGGACCGACACACTTGACAATATAACAAGGTAAATTATGGCTAACCGAAATTGAATGGACTTTCATCAGAACGGAAAAACTAAACATATGAACATAAGAAACAGGAGAAGGAGCAGTCCAGATGGTCATTAGAGCCTGCTCCACAATTCCACATGACCATGGTTGATCTATTTGTGGCGTTAACTGCGTTTTCCTCACTGGCCCTCATAACCCGCAGCCCCCTTTGGAATCTATAATCTGTCTAACTCAGCCTTGAATATTTTCAATCACCCAGCCTCCACTGCTCTCTAGAGAAAGAACATTTCAAAGATTAACGATCCACTGGATGAAGTAATTCTTCCTCTTCTTTCCCAAGTTACAGTTCCAACCGGTTTAAGCAAATGTCAGAAAGTGAGGATTGGCGAACAACAGGGTGTAGTGTCGGGGAGATTAGATGACGGAGAGAACGATGATGCAGATAAAAAGCAGATCATAACGGTACAAGTCAAGAAAGAAAGGATAGTTGTGCAAACTGAAAACACAAAATCACCAGCAACTCCTTCTTTACTTTGATAACCATCGCTATTGCCATTTATCCTCTCATCTCTTCCATTCTATCACAACTCTGCCCCTTCATTCTCTCCTCCCCCATTTTCCTTCCCCGACCATTGCTCGTGGATTGCCAGGAGAAAATTGTAAAAGGGAAATGTTACGGGATTTGGGAAGGAGATGTGTTTATGAGCAGTATTACTATTGCAGGGAAAGATGATGATGCTTCACAACAGATGCAGTCGTGTGGCCTTTATATTATGGGACTAGGCTAAGCTCCAATGATAGTTTGCCGATATGAATTTCATTTAAAAATAACTCACTTTCACAACATCAAAGCTGATGCCACTAAAGGGGCAGCAGCAAGGTGAATAGGAATGTGGCTATGAATTAGGAAACTGAAAATACATCTAAATTGTTTAATTTCACAGAACGGAATTACACACCTGTTACCCCCGGTTATCAGAACCACTCGTGGTGTTAAAATAAACTATTCAGCTGAATTTCGAATTAGAAGTAATGTTTTCAATACTTACGATAGACACAAGACGTGGAATTATAGAAAATAGCTTGCAGAAGGAAAAAGTTGTCATGAGGGCACAAACTGAGAGGTGAAAAGTGCAAAAACATGTCAGACCAACGGTGATCTGGATAAATGTGGTGTTTCAGCCTGGAAGAAAAAGTCCTGATAGGCTGCACTAACTTCATGGTAAAAATGTAAAACAGCTGGAGGGTTCCTGTAGTAAACTAAACAAATCAACGAAGGTGGCAGATCAAGATTGGAAAACTGTTAAAAAGGCATGATAACGATAATAGAGGCATTGAGAAAAAAAACAGGAAATTGCGTTTAACATTTACCAAGAGCTTTTACAGGACTGAGGGGCTTCATTCTGCGGATAGTGTGGAGAAACTCGAAGTATTCTTCATTGAGCGGGAAAAGTAAACACAATACATATTAGAGGTGATCAAAATTATTAAGTGCTTTGATATTTTAGGTAATTAGAAACTCTGTTCACTGGTATGAGTGTCAGCAACCAGAATACATCAATTTATGGATAATTGTCAAAATAAGTACTCAGCGAGGAGATGCAGGCGTTTTTCTGTTTACACTACATATTCCTGAGGTGTGAAATACTTGTTTAATTTAATGGAGAAAGCAAATGCTTTAATGATTTTCAGAAGCGAACCGATTACTTTAAAAACTTGCGTCCAGACTACGGGGAAAGAGCAGGAACTCAGAATTATTTGATACCGTAATCAGAAGCGTTCTATAATGAAAATAAATCTCTTTCTATGCTGTATGATTTAATGGATTAAAGGTCTTCCAGCAGTAATAATTACTACGTAGATTTTTGAATATCGTAAACATCTAATAGGTTCGCTAATATCATTAAAGTAAGTAGATAAAACTCGAGTCTCTTATCTACCATCTGCATTTGTCCAGTTATCCATTCAGCTGCATCACTGGATAACAAGCAGCAATGTGGAAGCACATGAATCTCACGGGCTGTAACAGTTAAAGATGGCGGGTCACAAGGGGCAGGAGATAAATATCAGACGTACCAATGACGCACATATCCCTAAATCTAATAAAACCAGGATTTTTTTTTCAAGTTACTAATTAGTTTAATTAATTAAGATAGAAACACAAAAAGTTGTGTTTGCGGAGCAGCATCTTTTAAATCGCTACTAAAGCTGCTTACTATATTAAGCATTCATTCAAATCTGTATTTGAGAAGAAAACGAAATACATATTTACATAACCGCTTTCAGGTTCACATGACGTCAGAAAGTTCCACAGAATTAATGAAGTTCTTTGGAATTGCTGCCACTGTCATATTTACGGAACGCAGCATTTAACATACTCTCACAAACACCAACGTTATAATGCCAAGATAACCTGCGGTATGTAACATTTATTCCGGGGTAAGATTTGGCCAGGATACCTGCGATAACTCTTTCAGTATATGAGAAATTGCCATGCGATTCTGAACACGCAATTCGGAAAACAGAGGTGACTTCATTTACTGACTCATTCGAAAGACAATGCAAAGCTCCTTCAATACCGCACTGAAATGTCGGCCGTTGTTTTTGTCTCCAAGACCCGGGGTCCGCCTTGAACACATCGCCTTCTGACAGAAAGGCGAGAATGCTACCAACTTACATAAGCTGCAGACATTTGATTGCAATATTTGCAACATAAAGAGTTTTGCAATGAATTAAATTCTGATAATAATTCGAAGAGTCTGTGACGCTGAGCATAGGAGGTGAGGTGTGTTGTCAAGTGTCACGTCTGGTGCTAAAATTGCGAGAAAACTTTCAAGCTGCATATTTCTCTAGATGCCCCTAAGGCGCTGAAGTAAGAAGAAATTGTTGCAGCCATCATTCAGAAAGGTTTCGTGCCTCCGGCAGACTATTAATTTAACATTGAGACATTAGACGTAACGATGGAGTTATGAAAGAAGCAGGAGTTTTCCAACCCAGTAATGAGCCACAAAGCTCGAGCATTTGGTTACAAACAACTTATTGCAGATATTACCTTAAGTTGACTTCTGACCATCAAACAACATGTAGAGTGGTTGTGTTCAGTATCCTGCTCTTTGCTGTACATTATATATATTTTTTTTGGTTTATATTGCTCGTACAAATATATATTATATAGATTAACTTTAATCACTTAATTTGCTAATGACTTGTATTATTTCTACTTCAACAAGAGAAGTATAAATTTTGATGCTGCGGTAAGGGGTAAAAAGTCATCTCGGACAATAGCGAAAAGTGCATGGTGTCGCGTCAGTCGACCATTACAAGAAGTGCGAAGACATTTGATTCCCTTGACAGTAATTACCCTCTATCTGATCCATTACCGACACTTTTGCAGTGCTATCCGCGATCAGTTCATATCTCTGAGTTAAAACAAAACATCACATAGTTACAGAACGTATTGAGTACAACATTTAATCGGAAATAAGATGACACATCGCGAGATATATGAAGAACGTTAGAAAAGTTAACAGGCTGGACATCATCTTTAAGTCAATACAGATATTAAATTTCTATTTATTACATTATACCACATTGTATTGTGCTGTTTTCCTTATCATTAATACAAATTAGGGCACTGATTGTACCATGTGCACTGGAACTTAGACTGTACAAGAGTCAATAAAGGTGAAGATTCCAGCAACATTTATTGTATCGAACGCTGAAGAAAAAAAAAAGTGCCTCTAAATCATCCTCCCACTATAAATAGCGAAACCGCTCTTGGTTGGACAAGCAGTGCTGATTTGTTTACATTATAACACGCAGAGGAATCTGAGTACATTCTTGCAGAAGGCGGGGAGCATGAGTAGTAACACTTCAACATTGCTTAGCGCCATTGATACTGGATTCAAAGCCTTACCAGTAAAGCCAATTTGCAAGACAGGTTTGCAATTGCTTCCTATGTGCAAGATTAATGGATATCCCATAGTCTATGAGGTAAGTGTAACTCGGACTCTGACTACTTAAATATTATTGCATGTTCGAATAAGCTGCTATTTATATTAGAGATAACATTCCGAAGAAACTATTGGACTGGTTACATATTAAACAGTATTACTTACAGTTATTTAAAAAAAAACATTAAAGGAAAAATGTTGACCACAATAATGATGATAATATTGTTTTGCCATTTCTTCAGGAAAAGAAATAGAAATGCTGGTAGCCATACAGCCATTCTTAGCTACGTAATATTAAATGTGTGTAACCACACCCCTCAGCTACAACTCGGATACAAATGTTTTGCATGCAGAAATATGAACAAGTAGTCGCTTGGGGCTTTGCTTCTCAAACTAAGTTGAATATTTCTTCTCAAGCCACATGCCATCCAGACATGGATTGAAATGATAAAAACAAAAAAAAAACTGTGGATCCTGGAAATCCAAAACAAAAACAGAAACAGAAATACCTTGAAAAACTCAACAGGTCTGGCAGCATCAGCGGAGAAGAGCACAGCTGAAGTTCCAATGCCTCATGACCCTTCAACAGAACTAAGTAAAAATAGGAAGGGGTGAAATATAAGCTAGTTTAATTGGGGGGAGGGGGTGGGTTGTTGAGACAAGCAGCCAGTGATGGGAGGTGGTAACCAAAATATGTCACCGACAAAAGAACAAAGAGGTGTTGAAGGTGGTGATATTATCTAAAGGAATGTGCTAATTAAGAATGGAGAGCAGCACACACAAGGTACAGATAGCTCTAGTGGGGGTGGGGTGAAATCAGACTAAAAGAGCATAAAAGGTACAGATAAACGATGGGTAGAAATATATTCAAAGATAGTGGAAATAGGTGGGAAAAGAAATAGCTATATACATTACTGAAAAAAACAAATAGGAGGGGGAAGAAATGTAAAAGGGGGTGCAGATGGAGGAGAGAGGACAGAGAACAAGATGAAAAATTGTTGAACTCAATATTAAGTCCGGAAGACAGTAAAGTGCCTAGTTTTAGTAAAAAAAGCTTTTCAAACAGATTCTATTACAGGCCTAACGATCCCACATCTACCTCGACCACAGCTCCTCAAACCGGCTTCCTGTAAGGACTCAATTCCATTCTCTCAGTTCCTTCACCTCCGTCGCATCTTTTCTGATGTTGGTACCTTGAACAGCAGTTCCTCTGACATGTCCTCCTTCTTCCTTAGCCAAGGTATTCCACCCATGGTAATTGAAACGACCATCAACCTTGTCTGGCCCATCTCCCGCACATCCACTCTCTTGCCTTCTCCTCCCTCCCAGAAACATCAGAGTATCCCCCTTGTCTTCACTTATCACCCCCCCAGCCTCCGCATTCAACGGATCATCGTCCACCATTTCTGCCAACTCCATTATGATGCTATCACCAAACACATCCTTCCTTTACCCACCCCCCCGGCGGTATTCCGTAGCGATTGTTCCCTACATGACACCCTAGTCCACTCCTCCATCACCCCCTGCTCCTCAAACCCCTCCCATGGCACCTACCCATGAAGACACAGAAGATGCAACTCCTGCCCCTTCACTTCCTCTCTCCTCACCCTCCAAGGGCCCAAACGCTCCTTTCAAGTGAAGCCATATTTCACTTGCACTTCCCTCAACTTTGTCTACTGCATTCGTTACTCCTAATACATTGGAGAGACCAAACGCAGACTAAGTGATGGCTTTGCAGAACATCTTCAGTCTGTCCACAACCATTACTCAGACCTCCCTGTCGCTTCCCATTTTAACACTCCACCTTGCTCTCTTGCCCAAATGTCTGTCCTTGGCTTGCTGCACTGTTCCAGTGAAGCTCAGCACAAACTGGAGGAACAGCACCTCACCTTCCGACTAGGCACTTTACAGCCTTCCAGCGTTCAAAAAAATATAGATCTTGAGCTCTCTCCTCCATTCCCACACCCTTTCCGTTTCTCCCCTCCTTTTGTTTTTTCCAATAATTTATATAGACTTTTCTTCTCCCATTTATTTCCGGTATTTTAAAATTTATTTCTACCCATCATTTATCTATACCCTTTATGCTCTTTTAGTCTTATTTCACCCCAGACCCACTAGAGCTATCTGTAACTTGTTTGTCCTGCCCTCCACTCTTAATTAGCACTTTCTTGTAGATAATAACACCACCTTCAACATCTCTTTGTTCTTTTGTCTGTGACATTTTTTGCTTACCTCCTCCTATCACTAGCTCCTTGTCCAAACAACCCCCCTCCCCATCCCACTTAAACCAGCTTATATTTCACCCCTTTCCTATTTTTACTTACATCTGTTGAAGTGCCATGAGGACTCTAAACTTTAACTGTGCTCTTCTACACTGATGCTGCCAGACCTGCTGAGATTTTCCAGGTATTTCTGTTTCTGTTTTTGTTATGGATAGAAATGATTCCTCCCTCACCATTTCCACCCAAACCCCCAGAAATAATTTCTAACAAGGTTTTATGAGCCCCAAATTTTACTGACTGCAGCAGCTCCAGAAGAAACAAAAACTGGCCTTGCCGATATAACCCACATCCTAATCACAAGTTTAAAGAAAAACCTTTGTATGATCAATGTGGAAATGACTCTTGCTTATTCAGAATAGTTCATTAAAGTTGTTGATAGGTTTCAAAATTATAGGCTGAGGAAGACAGCAACAAACTTTCTACCTGAGGCCAGGGCCTTGCTCCAGGAATTAATGTAACTTCACAATTTGTGACAAAATTTGAAAGTGGGTTCAGGCAGGAGCAGGTCATCAGTCATTCTAAAAGATCCATAGGGTCTCCTTCAGGCTGCTGCACCTCCTATCCACATTATTCCCTTCAGCCTATCGTGCCTTCTCTCCAGAATATTCCCTTCAGCTCATTTAGCTCAGCAATAAACAGTATTCTCTTTAGCACATTTAACTCAATGAATAAGCCCAGGCAACAAGGTATTCCCTTCAACATCTCTAGCCTACGTATTCGTAGTGTTCTCTTCAGCTCATCGAGCCCATCTGCCCACAGTATTCTATCCAATCCATTTAAGTTTCCCATTCGCCATGATTTCTTCAGCAAAAATTTGTTGGAATAAGGCCCGTCAGTTTCCATTGGTTTTCATTGTTTCCCAATTAATACTGGTGGTGATTACATTAAATAGCTCAAGATACCCAGGATTCACCGACTTCCTCTAACCGATTTCTCTTCTGCCATCTGCCAATCACTTGGTCATCAATCCCTAGCTGTTTGTTTTCTATACAAGGGCGGTCTGACTCCCCATCTCACCCATTGAATGATCGGCCTCGAGGCCAGATCACATTGTCAGTTCACGATGAGTTCTGCCAGCATCTTCACACTATACTCATAGAAATCACAGAATGTTTACAGCACAGAAAGGAATCGTTTGTGCCATCGTGTATGCGGTGTCCAAAAAATGCTCTACCTTGTTCAATTCCCGACTTGATAACCCCTCCCCGACGGTATACCAGTGCATTGACTCCTCTGGTGGGTCTGGCCTGTATACGCTTTGAGAGGATAATTTGGGAAAGATGCAAGTGCAGGGAACTGAAACATGTTTCCGCCTGGTTCTCAGTCAACGACTTTAGGCGCTTTGAACAAGTTAGTAAACCAGGAAATGACAGAACAAATATCAGGCCAATGGCTGTTCTGAGTTATGTAATTATCTCAGTAACAAACATACAGCAACGTTGTTTCATGCTGGGGAAAGGTCAATGTTATTTTTCCTCTGCTGGCTGTCTATGTAACGAGATTGTTTGAGAGAAGCCGGAATTACAACAAGTTACACGGGGAATCATTGGCTACTCAGCGAAAAAGTTTATGCATCACATACAAGTAGCTCAGCAATGAGATAGACGTTGCCCAGTTCGGTATCTTATTTCGTTCTGGATAAGTTTCACTGTAAGAAACAACACATTAGGAGTACGTTGTGCAGCTGTTTTAAAAAGCAACATTTTGAAACAACAAATGTTTTTGTGGCCTAGCCAACAGCAGACTGACTGTGAAGGAATTTGCTTATGAATAGGCTTTGCTGAACGATGTAACCAAATGGCTTCCGGCAGCTGCACAGCCATAAACAGGGCCACAGGAAAATTCAAGAAAAACAACTCAAATTTAAACATCGCAAAATAGTCAATACTCGCTAAAGGGAAATGTGGGCTGTAAAAATGGTCTTCGTCAACTATGGAAACTGAGTGAATGAAGTCCGTTTCCTGTTCAATCATTTTTTTTCCTCCAATTCATTTCAAAGTAAAATCATAATATAAAGCCTGGTTAATGTACACTCCAATTGCCTCAATAGCAGTGGACACTTACAGTTGTGAATAATTCCACAGATGAAAGGATGCACCACCATGCGAATTAATACAGCAGGTTTTGAGAAATCCATCCATTCATTCAACACAGAAGGAGGTCAGTGGGTTGATCATATATTTGGCCATTTTTAAATGAGCCATCTGATTGGCATGAATGCAACTGCCTTATCCCGCTCGAGCTGATGTGTTCGTAATTCAGAGCGGTGTTTGAACGCTCTTTCGAGTGTTTGTTTTTTTCCATTGGCCATGCAGCCCCTAACAAAGGAAGAATTCCCAATGATGTTTGCAGCAATAGCGTGAGACATAATGCAAAACTTTGCATTAAACCTTTCGAGGCTCAGAATTCCAACAATTAATTTCCCTTTCAGCGAAGTAATTTCTCATCATCTCAGCACAAATGTTTGGTCCCTTTTCAAGACACTGTGGCCACCACTACTCCTCAGCCTTCATCCCATCTGCACCGCCATGTTTTAGGTTTTCTGGTTAGCAGAAAAAGGTATCTCAGCCTCTGCCCTATCAATCTCGTTCAGAATTGTGCACGCTTCACTGAGTTCATCTCTTATTCTTCTAGATTGCAAAAAATCTGGGCCCAATTTACTCAGCTTCCCAAAGCAGCACAAGCCTTCCTTCCTCCGGACCAAATTATTGAAAATTGGCTTTAGCGCCTCCAGTGCAAACATATCCTTCCTGAAATGTAGGTTCAAAAACTGTTCACATTATTCCAGATGTTGTCGCACTGAAACTCTCTTGTATTACACCAAGGCACCTTTATTCCTATTCTCCAATCCCGTGGCTATAATAGTCAAAATGCCAGTTGCCTTCCTGATTGCTTGCTCTCCCTGCCAGCTAACTTTGTGTGTTAATTCAATGCGTACACCCAAACCTCAATGAACATCCACATTTAGTAGTTCCATATTTTAAGATAACTGCTTAATACGTCTATTGTGGCCAAAGTGAGCAAAGTCTCACTTCGCCACATAACAGCATTTTGTGCTGACTCACTTAACCTGTCTTTTTTTTTCTGAAGACTCTTTGTGTCCTAACTAACACAATGACATTGCCTTCCTCACACTCATGTCTCTATCAGAAACTCTATTTTGTTGCCTTTTTCGCGCATAAAAAACTATCTGAAACTTTGTTTTTCACACGCATACGCTCATTAAAATGCTGTCTGACACACTGTCTCTCACAGCAAGATACACAAAAGGAGAACATGTCTTAAAATAATACCTCAGAAACGCTCTTTCTCTTTCTTTCACACTCATAACATTCCGCCTCCCACCCACAAACCACACGCCATGTAACCATCTCATTCACTCTCTCTGCCTCTCTCTCTCACACACAGATACATACGCCAATTGCATGCCCAAACACATACAGACATACAAACACACACACATGTTCTCTCCATTTGGATTTTCAAAGCACGTTCTAAATATACACCGGAGATAATCAGGGAATGCAAATTCAGGACATAGGTTAGCAAGTTGACTCCAGCTGAAAAATAAACGATAGAGGGGCTTCTCTGACTGGTAGAAGGTATATTTTCACAAGGAGCGATGCAAGGGCCACTGCCGTTCACCACATAGCTTTGGAACTGCAATAGGGAGTCAGAGGTACAATTTCAAAATTCACGAATGATTCGATTTTAAGAGGAAAGAGAACTGCGATAAAATACAGGATGGCATTTATAACTGCGAGAATGTGAATGTTATTGGCAAATGAACTTCAATATAAAAACATAAGGACATATGAAATAAGAGCATCAGGACACCAAACTGCCCATTGGGACTGCTCCGCCAGCCAATATGATCATATGATCTTCAGCTTCATCTCCACTAACCTGCACACCCCCCATTTTCTTTGATTTCCTGAGAGAGCAATTTCGGTCGATCTCACCATAAATGTATTCAATGTTGGACCATCTATAAACTCCTGCAACAAAACTTTTCATAAATTCAAAACGTTTAGTGAAAGCATTTTATCTCATGTCAGTCTCAAATAATTGGCCCTTTATTCAGAGATTAGACCAGTTTATAGATTCTCCCGACATGTTGAAATATCTGTCAGCATGTATTATGTCAAACCTCTCCTTGAGTGTTTCAATAATTTCGCCTCTGATTCTTCTAAAATCCACAGAATATAACAGGAGATCACTCAGCCTCGCATCATTGGACAACTGTTTCTTCCGGGAACCAATCTAGTGAATTTACGCAATATGGTCTCCAATGCAATCATTTCCTTCCTAAAATATAGTGACCAAGACTGCACACCATATCTTAGGTGAGGTGTCACAGAAGCAGCTGTCGTGAGTGACTTTTTTCTGCTGTACTTGCAATATCCACTTGCGCTAAAGCCCAACGTTTCATGTGACTTCCGAATTGCCTGCTGTGCCTTTTCTGAAGCGGTACTGATGACCAGAATGTTGCTGGAAATTATATTTAAATATAGAGCTCCAGCGACGTCTGTCTAATGTGTCTGTCTGTTTGTGCGTTAGTTGGATTAAAGTCCTCTAGTATCGTTATGTTACACAAAGTATCCAATAATAAGTTAACTGAGTTAGCGGATATATTACACTTCAGGCTGCAGGTAGCGGCAAAGAAAGCAGACATCTTTAACCTGATAGCACATCAATTGAATTTGGAAGGAATACTTGAGACTCAGTGTCCTCCAAGGGGTGGTTCATTATCAAGGCCTCAAATTCAGTTACAAATGAAACCGATTGAATTGGAAGAAAAGGAAAGAGAAAGGGAATTCTCTGGAAACAGGCATAGAGGTGGGAGAGAGAAAGAAAATAGGTATTTAGAAATTGTGGAAATAGAGATATAGGAAAGAGAATGAGAGAGAGAGAGAGAGATAAAGAGAATTCCAAGTGACAATGTTGCGAGTTAAAAAGGGGCGCCGAGAGGCCAGGAAAAAATATCAAAAATATCTTCCAAATTTTCAGCAAAAAAGATACTGAAGCAATCTTTGTTTAATTTCGGAAGATAGCTAAAGAGATAAAATGGCCACATGAAAAATCGACTTTATGGTTACTATCCAGGTTAGTGGTTAGAGCACATGAGGTATAATCTTCGCAGTCAGGAGAAATGTCAGGGAATTATGACGTGGTAAAAAAGGCTATTTGGAGTGCATATGACTTGGTTCCTGAAGCATACAGGCAGTACAGGTGGAATATGAAAAATAGCCAAGGTGAACTTATATGGAGTTTGAAAGGTTCAAACAAAACTATTATGATGGCTGGATGCAGGCATTAAACATAGAGACAACTTTTGCAGTTCTTAAAGAAGTAATTCTTTCAGAGGACTTTAAAGATTCAATTTCTTCGGCATTGAAAATCATGTGGAGGAACAGACGATTGATTCTGTAAGTGAAGCAGCAGAGAGAGCTGATGATTATGAGTTAGTTCATAGGTGCTACAACTTTTTCTCGTTGCTCTTTTAAATCCGGAAAAGGGAAGAAAGTGGGAAGGTGAAAGAAAGACGGGTAGGCATGGACGAGTAGGAGTAGCTGAAAATCCCCAGGAATTTTTTTCTTTGAATGAAAAGGAATGTGCTGTGCGTAGAAGTGAAATTCGAGAGCTGTGGTGTTTTCATTGTAATAAATTTGAGTAGTGTTGGAAATTGCAGGGAAAAACGTAAGGAATTATTGGGTGGCATAAATGTCCTGAAAATAAATGTTCTGTGGATTTGAGGTTCAGGTACAGCAAACAGCAATGGTTTATGTAAAAGCAAAACCACGTGAATCAGTGACAAGTAAATAATCAGGAAAGTGCTCACAATTCAGCCAAGAGAATTATGTGGAGCAGGTTGTCGAAATTTTTAAAGATTTTGTACATGAAGGGAAAGCCTTTCCGTGTGAACAGGGTGAAGTAGATTAATAAGTTAAAATGTACAAGACACATGGGTTAGTCAATTATTAGTGTTGTCGGACACTGCTGTTTGCTTTTCAAAGGGAGTTTTGCAGGATCAGGTGAAGTTGAATGGGGTTCATGTAGCTTCTAAACCTATTCCATTGTGGAAGGTATTTTTTTTTAAAGAAAGTGGAAAACTGGCGAGGTGAATGTTGGGGTGCTGGAAATAATGCACGTCACCGGGCATCAGTTTATTCTGGGTAATGAAGTCCAAGATCCCAAATGTGGATCATGGCTGCGGCGGTTGAGCAGCCTTTAAAAGTGTTTCAAGCGAAGGTGTTAGAAGAGGAGCACCCTGGATTTTTCCACATTGTGTGACAACGAGATGACAAGCAATTAGGTTGAATCATGAGAAACAAGATGGGCAGGGAGCTCAAAGGCAAGAAGAAGGTCTTGGAATCTAATTATCAGGCACTGTGTTTGACAAAATTGTTCATAAAGACAAAGCAGTGGAACCTTCAGCCGGCATGTTTACCTCAAGGCACTTAATTGAGTAGCAGCAAAGGATTTGGAATTGCAAGAGTTATAACAGACAGCTTATTCGGAAATAAAAGCTAAATGTATTCGAGAGTGTTATTGCCTTAATGGTGACATTTGAAATGCGAAAATGGAGGCCGGACCTTGTCTCAGCTAATGAAAGCTAGAAGGGTGTACATCAAATTGTCATCCCATTAGGATATGGAACTGAGAGTGTCAGGAATGTACGTACTATTCCAATGGGAGGACATTTCGGAATAGCAAAGACAAAGGGTAAAGTGCAGAAATATTTTATTGGCCAGGATTGCATAAGGATGTAGCCAAATTCTGTGGAGCATGTCATACATTTCAGTTGATAAGGAAACCTCAAGCAGTGATTAAGTCAGCACCTTTATTCCCAGTAGCAGCATTTGAGGAACCTTTTATGAGGGTCATGATTGATTGTGTAGGGCCATTCCTTAAGACTAAAAATGGAAGTCAGGACTCACTGACAAGAATGGATGTGGCTACAAGGTTTCTGAAGCGATATCTTTAAGAAACATGAAAACGAAGAAGATAGTGGAAGAGGTAACTTTTTTTTAAAGAGATATGTTTTACCAAAGGAAATCCAATCAAGTCAGCATTCAAAATTAGTATCAAACAGCTGTTTAAGGGCCTATTGAACAGATTGCAGATAAAACAGTTTCAGTCAACAGGAATCACAAGGAGCTTTGGAAGGATGGAATCAAACTTTTTAAAAAACTATGATCTGAGAGCATTGTCAGGATTATCCAAAGCATTGGGTTGGGAGTAGTCTGTTCTTGTCATTTGCTATTAGGGATGCTCCGAATGCATCGATTGGATGTGTCCTTTGGAACTAGTTTATGATCCTGCATTAAGGGGCCAGTGATATTCATTTATGAGAAATTGCTGGGTCAAAGTCCAGAAGCTACTCCCATTGGTTATGAGTCAAACATCAGAGAGAGATTAGACAAAGCATGCGATTTGGCACGGGAACATTTAAAGAGATCACAGCAAGTAATGAAAGTGAAAGCAGACAGGAACTCTACAGTTCAGAATTTTATTGCTGGAGAGAAAGTGCTACTTCTGTTACAGGAATGAGTGACTCATTAAAGGCAATGATTGACAAGAAATTTAGGATGTAAATTATTTAATAATTACTCCAGTCAGAAGAAAGAAGCAGAGGTTGCGTCCTGTAAATATGCTTCAAAAATAATTTGTCAGGGAATAGGATACAAATGAGCTATCAGTTGTTGTAGCTAATGAGAAAAAGGTAGACTTGCAGGAAATTGAAATTGATTTTCCTCTACTCAAATTGGATAATGAGACGGTATAGCAAGTTAAATGTAATATTGAGTTACCTTCCAGATAATTGACAACGTGATTTGGATAGGCCATTGCAGTCAAACCAAACAATATGAATGCTTTGGGGAGGTCAGATTTAGCTGTATATGTTGTCTCTGTAGAAGTTTTATCATCGATAAGGCAAGAGCATTATTTGATAAATCCAGCGAAGTTATCACAAGCAGAAAAACAAATCAACTGCTTGCTTCAAAATTATACCATTAAGTCTGCTGGCAGTAATTGTTTTTTACATATTGTCCTGGCACCAAAACCAGATGGAGCACAAAGACTGTGTGTGGACTACCGAAAGGTGAATGCAGTGACAAAAGCGGATTTATTTCTAATTTAACGGTTGGAGAATTGTACTGAGAAAGTGGGGTAATCAGGATTTATCACAAAAATTATCCACTGAAAGTATATAAGCAAATTCAGTTGTCGGCGAGAGCAAAGGAGAAATCGGATTTTGTAACGCTAAGTGGGCAATATCAGTATAAAGTCGTCATTTCCATGAAGAATGCCTTTGTGACATTTCAAAGGCTGACAAACAAAGTAATTGCAAGTCTAAGGAACTGTGGTTTTTATATTGATGACTTCAACGTCTTCACTCAGACGCTGGAGAAGCATTTAGAGCACCCGGAAGAATAATTTACTCGATTACAGGAAGCTAATTTGTTGATGAATTTATGTAAAAATGAATTTGAAAAAGTGCAATTT
The DNA here is from genome assembly GCA_026770705.1 of Isurus oxyrinchus. Lineage (NCBI taxonomy): Eukaryota > Metazoa > Chordata > Chondrichthyes > Lamniformes > Lamnidae > Isurus > Isurus oxyrinchus. The sequence continues at coordinate 329,699 of JANJGN010000116.1, forward strand.
ACGTATCAAAGCCATGCCATTATACATGGTAACGTGGCTCCAGAAGTGAAAGTCAAAACAATTGGGGATTTTCCAGCGCCGACAAAACGAGAAGTTTTGAGATTTCTGGACATTGTTGGGTCTTACTGGTCAAAGTATGGCAAGTTTTTTCTGTGTTCTTGCTCCACTGACTGAACTATTTAAAAAGAAAGAGCGGATTCAATGGATACTGGAGTTGAAGAAGTCATTTGAGATTTTGAAAACTGTCTTAACTATGACGCTAGTTTTGACAGAACGCAATTACGCCAAATAATTTAATTTGGCTGTTGAGGCAAGTGATGCAGGCACTGGGGCTTGGTTGTTACAAGAAGATGACACTGAAATTGAAAAATCGATTTGGTGTTTTTCACGGAAGTTGAATGCGCAACAGAGTAGATGTTAAAAGTGTTTATTGTTGTTGAGTGCGATAATAAAGCATCAGGTTATTCTGCGCTGTTTGGTTGATGTTGTTCTGCAGGTTTTCTGAAGGACTGAAGTGACGCCTCCATACATTCGGTGGCGGGTTGTTTCCAATGTCAAGAGGAAGTAAATAACGTGAATGCATGGAATGAAAACCAAGTGTCAGAAAGCGGCTCCTTGCAAGAAGCAAATTAGAAGCATCATATGAGTGTTTCACTAATTCCCGACATGTCGATCTAAATGAAGAGCAGCCTGGCGCGATTGGGTTGCGGTGACGTGAAGGGTATTTTTGGTATTTCTGTTGATTCGGCATCTGACTTCCTTTACAGCAGTGCAGCTTAATCGATTGGTTACCGATCTGAAAGCTTACATCTCCTTCTTTCTTCACAGATGCTGCCTGGCCAACTGAATATTCCCCGCATTCTCTTGATGTGAGCTGGATTTTAGAATATCAAACTGTGGTAATACATCTTCCCCCACTCTTTTTTTGATTACACTCCAGCAATATAGTGGTATACAATTCGCAGCATTGGATTGCAATGCTTGCTTGCAAGTTGTCACCGTGCCTTTTTTTTAGCGAAAGCGACTGTCTATTAAACTGAAGACTCCAATCCACTCAGCAGTGCCTCTGTTTCTGCAATGTACGGCTTTAAATTAATACAGTAAAGAAGTCGCCATTTTCTAGGCGGGAAGGAGCAAATCAAATGTGACAACAGGGAAGCACTATTGGATCAAAATTATCTATTAAACGATGTGGATCGTTGTGCACACATGTTGCAGCGTCTTGTATTTATCCCAAGGGAATTTGGCAGAGTGAGTGAAAGATAAACTCGTCTACATCTTTATTATCGTTGTCACAAAGTATTTTGATGTAGCCACTTTCAGTTATCTCTCCAGCATGAACTGAAACTAGTCTGGCATGCTGTACCATATAAGGAGCAGTTGAGGGCGCAGTATTTGAGCACAGTCAATTCGCTATGACACTGTTTGCCCCAGTGCTGATGGTTACGCTGTGAGTCTGGCTTGGAGTCATTTCCTGTGCTGAAGCCATTCACATTCATACTGCGATAATCATAGGTTCAGTACCACGAATGAAATCATTACTCAATAATGTTCAGTTATTAATATTCTATCCACTTTAAATGGACAAAACCATTCAGATATGTGTTGGAGACGGGCTTACAAGAATGGGTTGTGCATTTTAGCAAATAAGAACGGTCGTGATGTCGCACTGTAACTTAATGAAAAACCGTCATTCAATGCATTTGGACAAATAAGGATACTGAGCCGGATAATTAAAGCATTAGTGCAAGTGAACAGATGTTAGTTTTAAAGACGATTTTAAAGGAGGAGAGATAGGTTTTGGGAGAGGATTCCCGAGTGAAGATCCAGAGACCTGAAGGCAAGTCCAACAATAGTGTAGTGAAGAACTAATGGATGAACATGACGCCAGAATATGAGGAACAGAGAAATCGCAGAAGATTGTAGAGCAGGAAGAGATCACAGACGATGGCAGAGGCAAGACCATGGGTGGAATTGAATGCATGAATGAAAAGTCTAAAATAGAAACGTGGTTAGACTCCTACAGAAAGGTATTGATCAACTCGTTTTTCTGCACTTTCGTGACATTCATTGGATTTTGAAATTAATATGTTTGATATATTTGGCGAGTTATGCCCAGGTGATTTAACATAGAATGGTGTGAAGCAGCACACTGCTTCCAAGATCTGAAGGGTCAGGAACCACCGCCCACAGATGGGAAGATGTAAGGAATTTAGAACTGACAAAAGAAGCAAAACCGTTGCCTCGAAAACGAGAGTTGGGTTACATATGTGGGTAATCGTGTTGGGTGGGCATTCGGGTTGGGCAGATGAGTAATCCAGTTACGTAGGCAGTTGGGCCATTAGGGGGTGGAGGGAAATCTAATTTGTCTGGTCATCAGATCACGTAGATTGATAATCAGGTTGGTCCGGCTGTAAGGTCGCGTGTTTTGTTACAAAGGTTAGGCGGGTAGTTGTGTCAACTAGGTGGGTATTTGGGTTGGGTGTGCAGTCCGCTTTCTATTTGAGCATTCTGGTTGGGTGTGCAGTTGAGTCACGTAGGTGGGTAATCGGTTTGAGCGGGCAGCTGGATTGTGTCGGCAGTCCAATCGGCAGTAGTCGGTTTGGATCAAGTGGGAGGTTGAGTCGGGTGAATAGCCAAGTTGCTTGAGTAGTATGGTTGGGGAGTGCAGTCGTGTTGGGAGATAGTCAGTTCAGAAAAGGGCAGTCAGGTAGTCAGGTCTTGAGGAGGGCTGGGAGGATGGATTTGTTGAGAGGGAAGCAGCTGAATTGAAAGGAATAGTCGGGGCTGAGAGAGGATAGTCAGGTGAGGCGGGCAATCAATCGGGTGGGCAGTTGGATTGGATATACTGTCAGGGTAGTGGGGGTAGTCAGGTTTTTCGTTGTGGTGGGTGGAGGTGGTGTTGAGTTGCAGCGCTGGATGTGGTGCTCATTCAGTAATGCTGCTTAGTCTCTGGGTTAGATTAAGTTTTACCCAGCGTAAGATTAGCAGGTCAAGTATGCAAGCAAGTCCCCTATATGTGACCCCAAGTCTCTGATTCCGAGTTCATGTGGGAGACAATGGCAGCGGATCCAGGACAGCACAAACAAGCCAATTAGAAATTTAAACTTCCAGGGCAATTTCAGAGCGTGTGCATGTGTCAGGACGTCTGCAGCATTTGGGATGCCCAACAGCAACTTAAATTAACTACTGTGGACTACGGACGTTTGGGGGCCTTAGTTGTTAGTATACTGGCACTTCTTAATGAATTACCGGCCATACAAGGGAGTAAAGGCCAGTACAGAGAGGTTTTACTCCAATGCAGAAACAGGTTAATGGCTGTACTTGATGCACCCTGAGTGGCAAGTGCATCGCTTTAGGATGAAACAATTATAATCCCCGTGGAAAAACAGCAGACATAAAACATATGACACAAACAGGAACAGCGTTTTCTGATACCTTTTAAAAACAATATATTGTCGTTGGAGCAGGAAGACCACCATTCAAAACTGGAACATTGGCAACAGTTTAATTACTGTTAGAACTGGAAGAGTTGGTTTAATTTTGCAATTTTTTTATCATTATCAGAATAATTGTCCAAGGAGATTTCACTATCTTCTTCAGCTCTTCCCTGAATATGGTTTGTGTAGCTGCATAAATAAACGCGTTTGTGCAGGAACTGAAATACATGAGCATCTGTCCGGCTTGAGTGGCGATGTATGCTGGAGCTGTATAATCCGGTCATACATGAATGACCATACCACTGCCTAATGTACAAACGACTGCTGTCAGCCACAAAAGTATAAAAGTGCCCGATACAGTGAACAGTAATATAATCGATTTCCTTCGGTTCTGTATTTCCGGATCACTGTGATTCTCGCTGCTGTGACCCCGGAGCTCCTTACGGGCTCGACTGGCTACTAAAATCCGTCTGACTGTCAAACAATTAAACAATAACATCAAAGTGAAAGGAATCCAGGGCAACAAAATACTATTTAGCCAAATGAATATTACACCAAAAGTAGATGTATAAAATTCCAGGCTGGGTTGGAAACCCCAGTCAACGTTGTTAATTGTTCACTTCGGTTCAAACGCAAACCAATTTGGTATGTTCTCTAAAATTGAGAGGGCACATATTGTTGTTAGAACTGCAGCTGCAGTTCTCACTCTGCAATACCTTGTCTTAAACTTTTGGCTACATATTGATACAAACCTGTCAAATGTGAAGCAGACTGTAAACCACATCGATAAATCCTGACTGCTCAACAGCCAATAAAGGGGAAGATTCCTGCCACATGAAATGTATCCAAAGAACCATAGAACCATAGAAAAGTCACAGCACAGAAGGAGGCTATGCCGCTCATCTTGTCAATGCCAGGTCGATGACAATCAGGTGCATTTTCTAATCCCAGTTTCCTGCTGCCGGGCGATAGCTCTGCAGCTTACAGCACTTAAGGTGATGATCCAGGTACTTTTGAAAAGAGTTTAGAGTTTCTGCCTGGAGAACCAACTTGGGCAGCGAATTCCAAACACCTCTAACCTTTGTATACAAAGGTATTCCACATGTCTCCCCTGCACCTTCTGACACTGCTGTTGAATCTATGTCCCCTAAATCTGAAACTTCTCCACAAAGGTAAGCAATTTTATCCTGCCCACTCTATCTATTCCTCTCATAATTTTGTAGGGCTCAATCAAGTCACCGCTTAGCCTTGTTCTCAGGAAAATAACCGCAACCTATCCAATCTCTCCTCGTAGCTACATATTTTTAACTCTGGCAACATTCTTGTAAACCTCCTTTGCACTCTCTTCAGAGCTATTACTTCCTTCCTGTAATGTGGTGACCAGAACTGCACACGATACTCAAGTGGCCTCACCAGTGTTTTATACAGTTCCAACATTATAACCTTAGTTTTATATTCTATAACTCTGCAAATGAACGAAAACATTCCATATGCCTTCTTTACAACCTTGTCTTCTTGAAGTGCTGCCTTCAGGGACCCATGTACTTGCACGCCAAGATCTCACACTTCATCCCGCTTAGTATATTCCCAATTTTGTGTGATCCCTGTAAATATTTGACCTCCATTAACGTACGACTTCACAATTCTCTATGTTAGCACACATCTGCCACTTTACCACCCGCTTCACCAACACATGTATATCAGTTTGGAGATTATGGCTATGCTCTACAGTATCCACTGCTCGGCCAATCTTTGTGTCATCTGCAAATTTCCCAGTCAAGGTTCCCCCACCACCCCCCCCCCCCCCAACCCCCCACAATGTTCACATCCAGATACTTAAACAGATACTTAACATTTAACATAAACAGCAGGGTCCCAACAGTAAGCCCTGTGGTACACCACTTGAGACAGCTTTTCATTCGCAAGGACATCCATTGACCACTACCCTTTGTTCCCTGTTACAAAGCCAAGTGTTTATTCAGTTTTGGACATTACCCTGAATCCCATGGGCTTTTTCTTTCCTGACCAATCTGCCATGTAGGACCTTGTCAAATATCTTGCTAAAATCCACATACACAACATCCACTGCACTACTTTCATAAACCCTTCTTGCTTTTTACTCAATGAATTCAATCAAATTTGATATGCAAGACATTCCTTCAACAAATCCATGCTGACCATCCCTGACTGTTCTATGCCTTTCCACTTTGCAGTTAATCTGTTCTCTCAGGATTGATTAAACTAATTTGCTCAGTACTGATATACAACTAAGTGGCCAATAATTATTTTGCATTTACTTGATATCTTTTTAAACAAAGGAACTGAGTTTGCATTTCTCCAGTACTCCGGTACCTCCCCTGTATCTAGTGAAGATTAGAAAATCATCCTCAGCGCATCTGCTATGTCCTCCCTGACTTCCTTCAGCAGCCTCGAAAACAATCCATCTGGCACTGGTGACTGATCAACTTTCAAGGATTTCAATCCTTCGAGTTTTTACTCTCTTTTTATGACTATCCCCTCCAATGCCTCGCAGTGTTCCTCCTGGATTAATGTATCTGCATCCTCCCTTTCCTTTGTAAAGATGAAGACAACATATTCATTCAAAACCCTTCCCACAGCCTCTGCATTTACACACAAGTTTCCATCTTCATCTCTGATAGGTCCCACTTTTTCCTTAACTAACCTTTTAGCAGTAATTTATTGGTAAAAATATTTTCAGTTATCTTTAACTTTCGTTGCTAATCTTTTTTCATGCCCTCTCTTTGATTTCCTTATTTCCTTTTTTACTTCTTCCCTGCATTTCCTACATTGGTCGAGGCTATCTGCAGTGCTTAGTACTTTGTGCTTATTGTACCCGTTATTTTTTTTCTGTTTGATCTTCGTCTGCATTCCTCAAGACAACCAGGAGGGTCTAGCTTTGCCAGTACTACTCTTATTTTTGTCGCCGACATGTCTACTTTGTACAATTAGGATCTCGCTTTTTACTGCTTACCACTGGTTTTCCAGTGCTTTATCCTCCAGCTGCACTGTCCAGTCCACCTCAGCCAAGGCCCTTCTCATTTCTGCAAAATGTACCTTCACCCAGTTCAAGAATTTTGCGCTTGCCTTATCTCTGTCCTTTTCCATGGTCATGCTAAGTCTAACTGAACTGTGACCACAGTGCCTGATATTGTCGCTAACTGGCACTTCACCCAGTTGCTCTTCTTTTTTCCCGAAGACGAGGTCTAGAATTGCATCTTCTCTCGTTGGGTTTGTAACGAGTTGGTTGAAAAAAATTCATGGACACACTGGATGATTTCTTCTCCCTCAGGGCCCTTTGTACTGTTTGAATCCCAGTTGATATTAGGATAGTTGAAGTCTCCGACTATTTTTGCCCTCTTGTCCTTACAAGCAGAAATCTGCCTACATACTTGTTCATCTTTCTCCATTTAAATATTTTGGGGTCTGTAGTTTAGTCCCAGTAGTGCGACTGCCCATTTTTAATTGCTAAGATCAATCCATAAAGCCTTGTGTGTTGTCCCATTTAATATATCACCCATTCTCCCAGCTGGGTGATACAACCATGAGTGCTACCCCGCCCTCTTCCTTTTATACCTCCTACTTTATCGTGTTTGAAGATTCTATAACCAGGAACATTAAGCTGCCCATGTTGCGCTTCCTTCAGCCAGGTCTCTGTTATAGCAATGACATCCTGCTGTATTGTCTCTACCTATGTCCTTAATTCATCTACGTTTTTTGCAATACTCCTTGCATTGAATTATGTTCAGCTTACCCCGTCAATTTCCCTTGTTGGGCACTTTGTAAACTTTGATTCTCCTGTAATTCCTGATCTATCACAATGTCCCTCCCTAATGTTCTACCTCCATTTCCCTGGTCTGAATCTGACCTATCTGATCCTACTCCTGGGATCGCATACTCCTGCCACACTAGTTTAAATACTCCCCAACAGAACCAGCAAAAGCCCCCAATAGAACACTGGTCACAGCTCTGCCTGGGTCCAGCATTTACGGTTTGCACAGATCCCACCTTCACCAGTACCGGTCCCAGCGCTTCATGAATCTGAATCCCTCCCTGCTACACCATCTCTCCAGCCACATGTTCATTTGGTCTATCCTCTTGTTCCTGTTCTTGCTAGCTTGTGGAATTGGGAGTAGTCCTGAGAGCACTACATTTGAGATTCTGCATTTTAGTTTATCTCCTAACTTCCTTGTAGGTCCTCAACCCTTACTTTTACTTATGTTGTTGGTGCCAGTGTGTACCACGACCAGTGGTTGTTTACCTTCCCTCCCTAGAATGTCCTGCAGCCGTTCCGTGACATCCTGGACCCTGGGAGGCAACATGAAGTCCTTTATTCATGTGTGTAGCCACAGAAGCGTCTGCCTGTGCCCCTACATATTTAATTCCCTATAACTATAGACCTGCCACTTGCTTTTCTCACTCCCCTCTGAGCAGCAGGGCCACCCACAGTGCCACGAACTTGACTGTTGCTGCTTTCCCCTGAGAATCCAGCACCCCCACGCCAACCACACCACGCCCCCCCCCTTCCCCTCACCCCCCCGCCCCGCCCCCCCCCCCCCGCCCCCCCCCCACCGTGCAAAATTCCTTGAAACGCTATACATGTTAGAGAGGGGGAATAACCACAGGGGGCTCCTGAGCTACGTTCCTGAGTTTTTTACTGTTTCTGATGGTCACCCATTCCCTTTCTGCATGTGTAAACTTCACCTGCGGTGTGATGACCTCGCTAAGCCTGCTATCCCTGACTTGCTCAGCATCGCAGATGCTCCACAGTCAGTCCACGCGCAGCTCCAGGTCCGAAATTCGGTTAGTTAGAAATTGCAGTCGGATACACCTGCAGCACAGATGGTCACATACTTTCCCACATCCTGCAGGAGGAGCATATCACGGGCCTCAGTTCCCCTGCCATGATGTCCCTCTCGGTTAGCTTGTTACTCGCTTAAAAATGCGCCAGCTCGGGGCCTTATTTATGTTAGCTAGGAATCTTGTTCCTTGACTAGTTAAACTTGTACAGTATGCAGCACTGAAAAAGAAAGCGAATAACTTCTATAAGTAATCTGCACACAACAAATACCATAACTACTCTTGTTTGAACTGGTAGCACTGAATCTGTGAGTAGGTTCCTGTACAAGGCAGGAATTAACAGTAATAACACTTCAACATTGCTTAACACCATTAACACTGGATTCAAAGCATAACCAATAACGCCAGTATCCACAAGAACAAGCTGGTAGCTGCTTTGTATCTGCAGGATTAAAGGACATTCCATTTTGTATGAGGTAAGTATGCTTGTGACTCTGGCTGCTTAATGATCTTTGCACGTTCGAGGAAGCTGCTATTTATATTAGAGCGAACTCTCCGGCGTGACTATTGGGCTGGTTAATGAACAAACAATATTAGTTACAGTTATTTAAGAAGCAATCAGAGAAAGATGTCGACCAAAAATAAAGACGATAATATTATTTTGAAATTTCTTCAGAAAACTAGAAGCGCTGGTAGCAATACAGTTATTCTGATATGCATATGTTTAAATGTGTATACACACCCCTCAGCTGCTGCTTGATACAAATAGTTTGCATGCAGATTTAGGAAAAATTAAACGTCTGGGCTTTTGCTTCACAAGTTAATTTGGGTATTTGTTATCAAGCCACACACCATCTAGGCATGAATATATGCGATTCTTCCCTCATCATGTCCACACAAATCTCTGGAGGTCATTTCTAACTCGATTCTACGGACACCAAATTTTAATGTCTGCAGCGGTTCTAGAAGAAATGGCACGTGCTGGACGGCAACTTCTGATGGTTGATATAAATGGCCTTGTAAATATCACCCAGATCCTAAGCAAAGGTTTAAAGGAAAAAACCCTGGCAATCACAATGCGGAAATGTGTCCTGTGTATTCGCAATGATGATAGTTCATTAAAGGTGAGGATAGATTTCAAAATTAGAGCCGAAGAAAGACAGCAATAAACGCTCTGCACAACTGTTTTGGCTAGAGTCTTGACCGGGAACAGATTTAGCATGCATCGCAATGGCTGACAAAATTTCAAAGTGGGTTCAGGAGAAGGTCATCTGTCAACCCAGAAGATCCATAGTAGCTCCTCCACAATATTCCCTTCAGCTTCTTGCACAACCTATCCACAGTATTCCCTTCACCCTCTTGTATGTTTTATCCACAATAATTCGTTTAACTCATCGAGGTCGGCAGTGAACAGAGTTCCTTTCAGCATCTTGAACCATCTATTCACATTGTTCCCTTCAGTCTCTTGTACCTTTTATCCATAATAACCCGTTTAACTCATCCAGCTCGGCAAAAAGCAATGTTCCCTTCAGCACATAGAATTAAAATATAAAGCCCACCCTACCAGATATTCCTTTCAACCGTTCTAGCCCACTTACTTGCAACGTTCCCTTCTGGCCATTTAGCCCATGTACCGACAGTTTTCCATTAAATCCATCTAAATTTCCCATTTGCCATGATTCCTTCGGCAATAATTACTTGGGAGAATGCCCTTGAATTTCCAATGGTTTTCATGGTTGCTGAATTAATAGTGACTGTAATTGCATTAACTGGGTCAAGATAACCAGACCATGAACACCTCCACTCACTCTATTCCCCTTCCACCCTCTCACAATCCTTTGTCATAGAGTCCCTAGATGGCTACAGCCGACACAAGGACCGTCTGACGCCTCATCTCACCCACTGAATGATCGGCCTCGAGGCCAAATCAGGTGTTGTTTCCCGATGAGTTCTGCTGGCACCTTCAAACTGTACACATAGAAATCGCAGAAAGTTTAGAGCGCAGAAAGGGGCCACTTGGACCAGCGTGGCTGCGCCAGCCGAAAAACGAGCAATCTTGTTCAATGCGACTTTCCAACCCCTCCGCGACGGTGTACCGGTGTGTTGCCACCTCTGGTGAGTCTGGCTTGTCTGAAATTTGATTGTATAATTTGGGGGAGTTGCACATGCTGAGAACTGAAACATCTTTCTGCCTGGTTCTCAGTCAAGGACTTTAGGCGGTTAGAGTAAGTTAGAACAACCGTAAATGACAGAACATATATCAGGCCAACATCTATTATGATTTATGTAATTACCTCAGTAACAGCCTTACAGCAAAGCTGCTTGATGGTTGGGAGCTGATGTGTGGCATTGAAAGAAGATTGTTCGGGAGAAGTTGGAATTATGAGAAATTATACGGGAAAGCATTGGCCACTCAGCGACCTTGTCTACTCATCGCTTACAAGTAGCTCAGCAATGAGGTAGACGTTGCTCGGTCCGGTAATTTGTTTCATTCCGGGCGTGTTTCAAAGTAATTTAACAACACATTTAGATTACGTTGTGCAGTATTTTTTTTTTAAGACATCTGGAAGCAGGAAATGCTTTTTGCCTTCTCCAGCAGCTGACTGACTGTTAAGGAATTTTCTCATGAATAGGCTTTGCTGGAAGAGGTATTGGAAATAAAATTCCAGCCACTTCACAGTCATAAACAGGGACACAGCAAAATTCAGGGAAACAGCAACTCAAATTTAAACATTGCAAAATAGTCAAAAAATCGCTACTGCAGAATATGGGGAGTATAAATGGTCGCTGAAAACAAAGAAAACTGCGGATGCTGGAAATCTAAAACAAAAACAGAATTACCTGGAAAAACTCAGTAGGTCTGGCAGCATCGGCGGAGGAGAAAAGAGTTGACGTTTCGAGTCCTCATGACCCTTCATGGTCGCTGTCAGTTGTGGTAACTCAATGTTGGAAGCCCGTTGTCTGTTCCTTCAAAATATTACCTCCAATTTATTTCGAAGTAAACTCATACTTTAATAGGACAGTTAAACGGCACTCCAGGCGACAGTTACAGTTGAGAATAATTCCACAGATGAAAGGCTGCACCGGGAGGTGAATGAATGGCGCAAGTTGTGAGATATTCATTCATTCATTCAACAGAGAAGAGGACCATTGGCTTAATCGTACATTTGGCCATTTTTAAAAGATCCATTCGATTGTTCCAGATGTTGTCTCATCAAACTCTGTGCAATTAAAGCAATAATTCTTTATTCATGTGCACCCCTTGCAATAATTGTCAACATGCCAGTTGCCTTCTTAACTTCTTGCTATCCTTGTCAGCTATCTTCATGTGTTCATTCAGCAAGAACACCCATATCACCCTGAACATCAGAATTTTGTAGTTTCACACTTTAAGAAAAGTGGTTTTCTATATCATGACCAAAGTGAGCAACGGCTCACGTTGCCACATAACACTATCTTGTTGCTGACTCACTTAACCTGCCTAGTTCCCTGTTGGCTCCTGGCTCCTAATTTATTCAATGGCCTTGCCTCCCTCGCACGCATCTATTTATCTCAAACTCTAGTTTTCCGCTTTTGGCGCATATTCTTTCCAAGAAACCATTTGAGACTTTATTTTTCACATGCATTCTCTAGCTAACATGCTCCCTGACACACTGTCTCTCACAAGACCAATCTGAAAATAATACCTCAGAAACGCACTTTTTCTCCCTTTCATACGGACACTCATAACATCTCGTCTCGCACCCTCAAACCACACAAGATATCGCTTCAGCTGGATTTTCAAAGCACATTCTAAATATACTTCTGGCTAAAATCAGAGATGCACATTCAGGGCACAGGCTTAGCAAGTTGGCTCCAAAAGCAAAAAACAAAAAGAGAGCTTTCACTGATTGGCATTACGGAAGTCTTCACAATGAATGATGTGGGGGCCACTGCCGTTCACCATATTAATATGAAACCGCAATAGGGAGTCAGAAGTACAACATCAAAATTTCAAAGAACTGTGAAGAATTACAGGATAACATTCACAACTGTGAGAGTGTGATTGGAATTAGCAAATTAACTTCAATATAAGAATTTAAGGACATGCGCAATAGAAGCAGGAGGAGACCAAACAGCCCATTGAGGCTGCTCAACCAATCAATATGATCATATTAGCTCTCAGCTCCCAATCCACTTTCCCACATGCTCCACATTTCTTTTGATTTCCTGACAGACCAAATTCGGTCTCTCTCAGACTTAATTATTTTCAATGTTGGATCGTTTATAAGCTTCAGGAACAAAACATTTCAAATTCAGAAACTTTGGGTGAAGAAATGTTACCTCATATCTGACTCAATAATTGGCCCTCTATCCTGAGATTATGACCACTTATAGATCCTCCCGCCGGAGAAAATATCTGTTAGCATCTAATATGTCGAACTCCTTCTCGAGTGTTTCAGTAAGATCGCCTCTCATTCTTCTAAAATCCATATAATAGAACGGAGTATCCTCAACCTCGCATCATAGGACAACCGTCTCTTCCGGTAACCAATATCGTGAATTTACACTATACTCTCCCCAATGCAAACATATTCTTCTTAAAATATGATGACCAATACTGCACACAATATTACAAATATGGTCTCAGAGAAGTGTCGTGCAGCTGTAGCAAGTGATTTTTTTAAAAATTGCACTTGCAATATCCGCTTGCAAAAAAGGCGAACGCATCATTTGCTCTCTGAATTGCTTGCTGTGCCTTTTCCTGAAGAGATATTGATACCTAGAATGTTGGTGGATGTTATATTTTAAAATATAATTCTAATCGGGTCTGTGTCTATATGTCTGCCTGTAAATGTCTTAACTGGATTCAAGTCATCGAGTTTGTGTGCTTTTATAGATAGTAGTTTTGGGACGGTAATTAGTTGAACGTAAGGAGGATAGAAGGAAAAGTGCTAAGATGCATTTGTTAGAACAAAAATTCAAGGCTGTGGGTGAATTCCTGCACCGAGCTAGGAGACGCCACGTAATGTGTTTAGTTTGCGCTCAACTTGTAATAAAATTGGCCCGATGAAAGTATGTTACTGTTAGAAGAGGTAAGGTTAAAAGGCTAGTGATATGCTGGAGAATCAGCTCCCATCGCGGAAGGTATGTATGAAGGAGAAAGGGATTGTGGGTAAGGAAGAGGAATTTTACAATTCAAAAAAGTGTGCGAAGCCTCAAGCCTGTAAGCATTAAGCTGCGGTCTGCAGGAGCCCATAGCTGAAAGAAACTCATTTAGAATGCGACTGTCTTGGATGTGCTTTGCAGGGTGTCTGTTTAAAGCTATGAGATTCACTGTTGCCTTGCCGGGAGTCTAACTGAGAGTCAGATTAATTTGCGGGTTTATTTTAGTTATTATAGAAGCAATTGCGTAGACATATGTATGTGCTACAACCTTCCTTTCAATAATAAAGGTTTAATTTAAGTTTTTAAAACCCTCTTGATACTCCGGCTTCTAATTGCTAATGAATTTAAAGCCTGCATTTAAGAACATAAATCGCAAAAATGATTTATGACAAGTGTTTCAAGATTCCTCTCTGGTCTGAACAACTCAGCCTTTACTACCGGCTGTGTCATAATAATTTGGGCCTCTTTGAGCGATATATTTTAATTCCTGGATGTTTTGGAATTGGTGAATCTTAAGGCTTCGGGAACGAGAAGCAGTTTAAATTCAGGGGTGGGTGTGAAGCAATTTTGAATTGGCAAGACTGCAAAAATGGCTGTATCCGTGGCTAAAACTTTTTTGGAAGCAAAGGATATAACTGATTGGGATATAGAAAGTATTGAAGAATACATTAACAGAGTTGGCAGATATATTGTAGTTCAGGTTACCTATAGCGACAAAGAATGCAGACATATTTAAAGTGATAGTACAGCATTTGAAATTGGATTGAATGCCTGAGACACAGAGTTGTCCACGTGTGCTTCATTGCAATGGGCTCAAATTCAGTTTCTAATTAAAATGATTAAATTGAAAGGAAAGGAAAGAGAAATGGAATTCTAAAGGGAACAGGCAGAAAGGCAGGAGCGGAAATGAAAACTTCGGTTTTGAAATTGTGAACATAGAGCAGGAAGAAAGAGAAGTAGAGAGGGAGTGAGAGAGGGAAAAAAGAGAGAGAGAGAGAAGGAGGGAGAAAGAGAGAGAGAGAGCGGGACAGATACGGATAATTTCAATTGAAAATGTTTGGACTTAAAAAAAGAGACGGCAGGAGGTGAGGAAGAGCTTAATTCCAGAGTAGAACTCAATGGGGAAATGTTTAAATTTGTACAAACTCTTCCAAAGTTTGAGTGCAAATATATTGAAGAATTCATTATTTCATTGAGGAGAGAACTAAACAGATTAAATGGCTCCAAGAAAACAGACATTATTGCTGCATTCCAGGTTAGTGGGTAGAGCACATAAAGTGTATCCTTCGCAATCGGAAGAAATTGCGGGAATTATGACATGATAAAAAAAGGCTGTTTTGTGTGTGCATGAATTGGTTCCTGACGGAGACAGGGAGAACATTAGACATTTGAGAAAACGGCCTGTGAAAACTTATATTCAGTTTCAGAGTAAGGCAAATTAGTTTTGAAAGGTCGGAGCAAGCATTAAAAATAGAAACAACTTCTCCAACTCTTAGTGAAGTAATTCGATTGGAAGAATTTAAAAATTCAATTTATTCGGCAGTGAGAATCATGTGGCGGAACAGGAGGGCTGACTCTCGAAGAAAAGGATCAGAGAAGCTGATGATTATGACTTAGTGCATAAAGCTGAACATTTTTATTGTTACCCTTTTAAATCCGAAAAGGATAGAAAGTAGGAATATAAAAGGAAGGTGGTCAGTCAGGGAATAAAGGGAATAACTGTAAATCCCCAGGAAGTTTTATCTCTGAATGAAAAGGAAGGTTCTGAAAGGTGAGGTGATTTCATTCTAACGCAGTGGGACACATGAAGGCAGTGTGTTGGAAATTGCAAGAAATACCTTGTGGAATTATTGGGGGTCAGAAATGTTCTGGAAGTAAATGCACTGTGAATATTGATGTTCAGGCACAGGGGAAAAGAAAAACAAAACAAAACACTGGTTTGTATACAAGTAAAACCAGGAGAATCTCTGCCTGGTAAAGAAGTTGGAATGTGTTCAAAATTTACCCAAGAGAATTATGAAGAACAGTTTGTAAAAATGTTTAAAGATTTTGTGTGTGAAGGGAATGTCTTTCAATGTGTACATGGTGAAGTAGGTAAAGATTTAACATTTCAGTAGACACAGCAGCTACTCAATAATGACTGTTGTGGGATAGTGATGTTTGTTTTTCGCACGGAGAATTGCAGGAAGAGGTGATATTGAGTGAGGTTCTTGGAAATGCTAAACATATTCCATTGTGGAAGATAAATTTAAAAACTAAGTGAAAAACTGGCGAAGTAGACTATTGGGGTGGTGGAAAAATGCCCATTGCAGGGGTTCAATTTATTTTGGCCAATGAGTCGCTGGACCACCAATGTGGCACTTGAGAAGAGTGTAGAAGCGTTTTCAACAGACATGTTCCAAGAGGAGCATCCTGGATTGTTTCCAGAATATGTGACAATGAGATGACTGGCGCATAGTTTGAAGCAGATGGGCAGGCAGTTCAAATGCAGGAAGAGGGTATTAAAATCCAATTAGCAGGCAATGTGTCTGATATTATTGTTCAGAAAGACACAACAGAATATATTTCTGCTGAAAGGTTTAACTCAAGGCAGTTAATGGAGATGCATAAAAAGGTTTTTGGATTAAAACAGTTATATCAGATGGCTTATTCGGAAAAAAAAACAGTCAAATGCATCACAACGTGTTATTACTTTACGGTTGATATTTCAAATGCGAAACTGGAGGCTGGACCATGTCTCAGAAAACCAAAACTGCTGAGAGAGACATCACATTGTCATCCCGTTAGGATATAGAAATGAACTTCAGAGCATTGTTCATTAAATTCGAATGTGGAGGCATTTCGGACTTAGGAAGACACAGGCCACAATGCAGAAATATTTTTATTGGCCGAGATTGCATAGGTTTGTCGTCACCTTCTGTAAACATGTCACAGATGTCAGGTGATAAAGAAACCACAAGTTGTGATTAATCGGTACCTTTAATCCCAATAGCAACATTTGATTAGCCATTGATGAGAGCCATGATTGATTGTGTAGCGTCCTTTCAAAATATTAAAGTGAAAATCAGGATTTACTGACAATGATGGATGTGTCTACCATGCTTCCTGAAGTGCTATCTTAAAAAAAAATATAACAAAGACGATTGTGGAAGGGTTAACTTTTTTACGAGATATGGTTTATCTCAGGAAAAAAAATCAGATCAGGTGTCAAATTTAATGTCGCAGCTGTTTAAGGGCGAAAGTAACAGTTTAGCGAAAACAGTTTAAGTCAACAACTTATCAACAAGGATCTTTGGAGAGATTGCATCAAACTATTAAAACTATGATGAGAGCGTTCTGTCACCTCTTCCGAAGAGGTGTGAAGAGGGCAAATTTTTTTATTAGTTGTGGTAGATAATGAGGAAGAAGTAGAAACGCTGAACTCTGACATTGATTTTCCTGTATTCAAAATAGATAAAGAGGGAATGACTGAGTACTTAAATGTAATATCGAATTGCCTTCCAAAATCTATCAAAGTGGTTTGGATAACCTATTGCAGTCAAAAAAGCTTATTTGTGGGAATGCATTGCGGAGTAAAGATTTAGCTGTGCAAGATGCCCCTGTAGGAGATTCATCTTCGATAAGGCAAGATTCCTATGGATTTAATTCAGCAAATGATCACAAGTACAGAAACAAATTGACTTCATGCTTCAAAATTATATCATTAAGTCTAGTTGCAGTAACTTGAGTTAACCTATTGTCCTGGCACCAAAACCAGATGGAACACAAAGGCGTTGTGTGAACATTCAAAAGGCGAATGTGGTGACAAAATAGGATTTAAATCTAATAGAACGGTTGGAGATTGCATTGAACAAGTGGGACAAACAAAATTTATAGCAAAAATTGACTTGCTGAAACGATATTGACAATTACCATTATCGGAGAAAGCAAAGGAGAAATCGGATTTCGTGACGACAAATGGACTATAAGAGTTTAAAATTATGCCATTTGGTAAGAAGAATGCACCTGTGACACATCACAGGCTGACAAACAAAGTAGTTGCAGATCTATGCAATTATGCTGTTTATGTTGATGAACGATTCATTTATAGTCAGGCGTGGGGGGAGAATTTACAGCATTTGGAAGAATTATTCATTCGATTACAAGAAGCTAATTTGACGATGAAATTGTCTAAAAGTGAATTTGCAACAATGCAAGTTACGTTTTTAAGCCTACAATTGGACAGGGAAAGGTGGCTCCAAGAGGTGTGAAATTGATGGCTATCATGGATTTCCCAGTGCGACAACAAAATGAGAAGTTTTGAGATTTCTGGGCATGAGCTAGTGTTACTGGAAGTTTGAACCAAATTTAAGCCGTGTGCTTGCTTCACTAACTGAAGTAGTAAAAAAGAATGAGAATTTACAATGGACAGCGGAATTTCAGAAGCCATTAAATGCGACGCCAGATCTGGCAGCACCCAATTGCGCCAAGGAATTTAAATTGGCCATTGACGAAGTGATGTATGCATTGACGGTTGACTGTTAAAAGAGGTTGACTTTGAAATTGAAACATCGAGACGGTATTTTTTTCAGGAAAGTTAAATGCACAACAGAAAAGGTATTCAAGGTGTTTATTTTTGTCCATCTTACTAATAAAGCATCAGGTGGTTCTGCCCAGTCTGACTGATGCTGTTCCTCATGTTTCCTGAGGGACTGAAGTGACACCATCATCAATTTTGCAGTATGTTGTTTGTCCTGTCAAGAGGAAGTGTAGAGCATGAAGATATACAATTAAAACCAGGCGTCAGAAAGTGTCTCCTCGCAAGAAGCAAATAATATGCATCATATGAATATTTTATTGATCCCAGTCATCTCCATCTGAATGAAGGTCAGTCTGTCGGGATTTGATAGGGCTGAGGTGAAGCTTATTTTGGACACTCCCTCTGATTCGGTATCTGAATTCCGTTACAACAGTGCAGTTTATTCGATTGGCCAGCGATCTAACAAGTTACGTCTCCTCACCGATGCTGACTGACCTGCTGAGTATTTGCAGCATTCTCTTGATATTACCTGGATGCTTGATTGTTAAAATGAGTTAATACAACTTCCCCTCTGTTTCTTAAGATTATATTGCAGCACATAGTGATCTACACTTCAAAGCATTTTATTTCAATGCTTGCTTGCAGGTTGTCACCGTGGCTTATTTCGTGAAAGCGCCTGTCTATTAAAATGAAGATCCCATTTTTGAATCTCAGTAGTGTCTCTGTCTGTCTTTGCAACGTGTGGCTTTAAATTGGTCCGGCAAAGAAGCGGCCATTTTCAACGCAGGGAGATGCAAATCACGTGCGATTATAAGGAACCATGATTGGATCAAAATCATGTATGAAGCAAGCGTGAACCTAACATGCGGCGATCTTTTGGTATGTCTCAATGGTAATGGAGGGGTCCGGTATTGATAATCGCTTCGAAGTGTTTTCTTGTCGTTGTCATAAAACATTTCGGAGTTGCCACTTTCGGTTATCTTTCCAGCATAAGAAGAATCTGGTCTGACATGGTGAACCATGTAGGGAACACTTGATGGTCTAGTAGATTAGAACAGTCACTGCGCTATAACAATCTCTGCTGCAGAGCTGATTACCAGTGAATACCCTGTGAACCGGGCTTAGAACCTATTCCTGTGTTGAAACCATAATCTGTGAAGATCAGGGGTTCAATCTTACGAATGGAACCAACACTCAATAATATTCAGTAATTTATGTTCCATCCCCGTTAAATGTGCAGGATCATTCAGGCATGTATTGGGGTCGGAATGGCAAGAATGGATAGTTCATTTTAGCAAATAACAACTTTCATTCATATCACGGTGTTAACTTGATAAAAGAGCGTCGTTGGGCTTAAAAATATTGTATTTGGATGATTAAGGAGAGTAAGACAGATGTTCAAAGCATTAGGAAAGGGGACCAGATGTTAGTTTTAATGACGACGTTAAAGGGGAGAAATAGATTTTAGGAGAAGATTCCAGAGATTGCATCATAGAGATCTGAATGAAAGTCCAACAATTGTCCAGTGAAGGAATTAGGGGATGAGCAAGACGCTGGAATATGAGGAATACATAATTTTCAGAAGGCTGTAGAGAAGGAGATCGCAGACGATGGCAGAGGCAAGGGTAAGGAAGGGATTGATAAGAGAATGAACATTTTTAAATGGAGAGGTTGCCCATACCAGAGCAAATGTTCAGCGAGCGCGAGTGTTGTGTGAATGGGGCTCATGCCAGTTGATTCAGGTCATCAGGGCTTTCGCTGATATTGTGTTTCTGAATAGCGGACGGTGGAAGGCTGGCAGAGTAACAATGCATAAGCCAAGTCTGGAGTGACATAAACTTGGCGGTTGAAGTTAGCAGCAAAAAAGGCGGATCTGCGCGACATTGTGTAATCGATGCGATCGAGGCGATACATGGTCAGACGCTCGTATACTGCATGCGTGTCTTCTGTGACTTTGACCTACACCTATTCAGTGTCGTCGCATTGGGTTCCAATGTGAAGTTCGACTGTTGAAGAACCTCAACATGAATGAGAACATGGCAGAGTCAGGCTCAAAGTAAGCAGCTAATGACAGGCCATTCAAAAACAGTATAATTATATCGCTATTGCAGCATAAATGTTTTAAACAGGTTCTAGAGCATTGGAATGAATGTTTCTCTTATTGAGAACGCACTCCGTGCAATTTTATTTAAAATACATTTAAAGGCAGAAATTGCAGAGGCACGTAATGATTTTATATGGCAGCGGAGGCAGGTTGGAGGGCGGCAGGTGGGAGGCATGTGCAGATACATATCTTGCATTTTTCACTAACTGAAATGCTAAGACTATATTGTTACACGTTGCTCTCACTCCCTCTACATATCAATTGCTATAGGTTTGCTTTACACAATTCTGTAATTGTTAAATTTCAATTTCATATAATGAGAATATAAGTTGATTATTCTTATTCAATGTTGATAATTTTTCTACTGAACAAGTTTTTTTTTACCAATCGGCCAAATGTATTATTCCCTTAACTTGTTGCGTAATAGATGAATTCAATCTAGGTCAACATAATTGAAATTCTAACAATTGTTTATTTATAAACCTTGCTATTCACCTGCATCCTTGTTGCAAATTGAGATGATGATATATGATAAATTATTATATTTCTAGACGTATGCAACGAGTAAACGTTTTTGAAGTTTATTAATCAGTGTGCAATAACATATCTTTAAATAACTTTCACAACACTTCATCCTGAAACGGATGCTTGCTGCAGGGTCAGTATTGGCCTGATAGCCTCGTGCTGTTGCAAGTTGACATATTCTTTGCTATTTACCATATCATGGCTAAAGATAGCAGCTACTACAATATATAGAGAAAACAAGAGGATACAATGTGGACAAACTTCATTACAGTCTTATCAATTATAATCGAGAAGGTCTTCTAGTGTGCGTCATTTATTAGAAGACGTTCTTGTATGTTCTGCCTATCCATTCCAGACAGATGGGCCTGCAGGTCTTTGACTGGAGTCTCTTCTGCACGGTCCCTGTCATTTAGGCAGCTCCCACCTGTAAATTCCGTTCTTCTCCCGCCAGTAGATGCAAGGACACAGCCAATTCTCACCGAAAGATGTTAATTAACTGGTTTAACTGCACTTTGTTGACATTCACTGGATTTTGAATTTATGTGTGGTTGAGGACGAACGCCCACAGATTAAAGAATGTAAGGAATGTAGGACTGACAGAATAAGCAATCCCTTTGCCTAGAGAACTGGAGTTGGGTTTCATTGGTGGGTAATCACATTGGGTGTGTAGTCGGGTTGTGGAGATGGGTAATCCAGTTGGGTGGGCATTTTGGTGGTTAGGCGGGTGATCGAATTGGTTGGGCAGTCAGGTCACGTAGGTGGGTAATCAAGTTGGGTGGGCTGTAAGATCGTGTAGCTGGGTACTCAGGTTGGGTGGGTAGTTGTGTCGTGTAGGTGGGTAATCAGGCTGCAAGTGCAGCCGGGTTCGGATAGGCAGCCCGATCAGCAGTAGTCGCTTTGGAACAGGTGGGCCGAGAAGCCAGGCGCGTAGTCAGGTTGGCTGAGTAGCTGGGTCGAGGAGAGCAGCCGTGTTGGCAGGTGGTCAGTTCGGGAAATAGCAGTCAGGTCCTGAGAAGAGGTGAGTGTGGCTGGGGGCTGGTTGAGAGGGAAATAGCAGAGTTGGAAGGAGTAGTCCGGGCAGAGAAAGGGCAGTCAGCAGGGCTGGGCAATCATTCGGGTGACAGTTGGATCGGTGGACCATTGCATCACGTGGGCAGTCGGATCGGGTCGGCACGGTTGGGGGTGGTGGTGGTGAATTGGAGAGTTGAGTGTGGTACTCCGTTCAGTTCTGTCGGTTAATCCCTGAGATAGATCAAATTTTAACCAGCATGACATTCGCAGTGTGAATATGCAGGCAAGTTCCATATATCTGACCCTCAATTTTCTGACACTAAGCTCATTGTGGGAGACAACGACAGCAGCTCCCGGACAGCGCAAATCAGTCAATCAAGAAACTTCCGGGGAAATTTCAGAGTGGTTGTATGTGTCAGGACATCCGCAGTGTTTTGGCTGCGCAACAGCAACTTCAATTCACTGCTTTGGATGTTTTGGGACCTTAGCTGCTAATTAAACTGACACTTCTCATTGCAGTACCTGCCATGTAAGGGAGTTAAGGCCAACACAGGGAGGTTTTACTCCAGTGCTGAAACATGTTAATAACTGTTCTCTATGTCACCTGACTAGCAAGTGCGCCGCTATAACAAGAAGCAATTATAATCTCTGTGGACTATGAGCCGACATAAAACACATGGCACAATGTGGAATAATGCTTTCTGATGCCTTTTTAAAAACAATACATTGTCTCTCCAACAGAAAGGCCACCATTCAAAATTGAATCATAATCTGCAATTTAACTATAGTTGGAACAGGAACAGTTGGTTTCGTTTTGCATTTTTTTTATCAGTATCAAAATTATTGTCCATGGAGATTTTAGTATTTGCTTCAGCTCTTCCCTGAATTTAGTTTGTGTAGCTGCATAAATAAAAGTGTTTGTGCAGGAACTCAAATACATGAGCATGTATCCGGTTTCAGTAGCGATGTATGCAGGAGCTGCATAATCCGGTAGTACGTGAATGAGCATACTACTGACTAACGTACGAACAATTGCTGTCAGCCACAATAGTATAAAAGTACCCGATACAGTGAACAGTAATATAATCGATTTCCTTCGATTCTGTATTTCTGGATCTGTATGATTCTCGCTGCTGTGACCCCGGAGCTCCATACGGGCTCGACTGGCTATTAAAATCCGCCTGACTGTCAAACAATTAAACAGAAATATCAAAGAGAAAGGAATCCATGTCAATACAATGCTTTGTAGCCAAATAAATATTACACCAAAAGGAGATGTATAAAAATCTAGGCTGGGTTGGAAACCCCAGTGAGAATTGTTAATTGTTCGCTGAGGTTCAAATGCAAACCAGTTTGGTATGTTCTGTAAAAGTGAGAGGACACAGATTGTTGTTAGAACTGTCACCGCAGTTCGCACTGTGCAATACCTTGTCTTAAATTTGTGGGTACATATAAACACAAACCGGTCAAGTATGAAGGAGACGGTAAACCAAACCGATAAATACAGGTTGGTATTAATTGAGTACATTATGAACTTGCAAATGGGTGTATAGGACATGATTATATTTGGAAAACGTTTACTCAGGATTTGATACACGAGAACATTGTTGAGCATGACCAGTAAATCGGCTGTTGCCATGGACACCATATAAAAAGCGATACATTTTGAAAGGCCGCAATTTCCTCTGGAGAGAATCACGATTGTCATCAGGTTCGCTGCGGGAAAAAGGGAGAGAAAGTAGTTAACATGGAAACTCAGGTACATTCCACAGAATATTATGGGAAGTGTTACTGTGCATTTCTACCCAGCGTTATATACATGTATACAATTTGTAATATTAGCCGGTGTTGATGAAACTCCGAAAATAAATAAATAAATATGCACTCTATTGTGATTAAATAGTTTCATGGGCAGTAATTTTGAGACTGGCCTCTCCCTGAAACAGAGATCGGAATAAGATTCATGGGGGAGGAATCTCTTCGCTGGACACTAGAATTCAGAGAAATTAATGTGTGCATGAAATTGTTAAGAGAGTGCAAACTGGTTGGGAAATGTAAACAGTTTGGGAGATCGGATTTCAGGATGTGGACAGAATATGCAGGAGTCTAAAAAGGTCAATTGCTTTTCAGCAGAAGCAGCCCAGACCCACTGGTTCTCGTTGAAGCTGTGAGTGGGAGCAATCTTAAAGGACTAAAAACTGAAAAAAAGCTATCAGCCACCCAGGCAAGATGAAGAGCTGGCAGTTTATTTTTTCCCAGAGCTGATCATGTTGTACACGAGAGCGCTATTGATTGGTGAGTGACAGTGCCTAAGGGAAAACTCCGCTATCAGGACTGTTGTGACCCGAGTGAAAGAGGCCACACAGAAGTAGGCCTTGCTGTTAATAATCATACCCTTGGAGCTGGAGTGGATTCAAGTGGTTGTTGGAGGCCACTTGAGAATCGGAGCCTGCTTTAAGAACAGTGATTGAGCACTGCTGGAGCAAGATGGAGTTCTGAGAGACATTAGGACTGAACACAATGCCACATGTGTGCCGTGGGCTAGCTGAGAAATCCGAGAGACTATCAATGTTGTATCAGCTACTTCAACATAAATAAATACCTTCTACTGAATACAACTAGCAGTTAATTAAATACTTTCTGACTTTGGTTTGATTTTTTACAGTAAATGTTTTAAAAAGTGTTTTTTTGCCATTTGTCTTCTTTCATCGGGGTCGTTTGGGAAGTTCGCTTCTTTTACGGAGTTGATCCTCAGTGTAGAGAAACACTGTGTATCGGGACTGGACCGCCATCATCCCGGTAAATTTCAGTCGAATGTCATCATGGTGCTGAGAGAAGGGTCACTGGATTTCAGTCTGGAATATGGTAACGGAGTGTAGCTCCAAACTCCTCCCACTACCACCGCCCCTTATGCACTGATGCCTGAACTGGGCCTCATGTTGACTTCAGACAACAGGGCCTACTTATCGCCCGATTCCCTTTAATTGACCATTGCCCCTGGCGCAGGATGGAACTGTACAGCTCAGGTCAGCCGTCAGCACCTTGCAGAGGCAGTCCAGTTACCGATATACATTCCGTAAAGGGAAAGTGGGATATTCTTATATCTTCCTGAATTTGAACAGTCAAATAATATACATATTTCCTTTCAAACAAACTTCCTGTCATTAGGCCGTTACCATCTGATACTCCGAGTAAATTTGATATCTCGCCACTAGGGCTCCATGTGACACTAAAAATAATTTTACAGTCGGTTCCCTCTGATTATGCAGAGATGAGAATCTCGGGAAGGGTATCCGATGCCAAACGTATTCAATATAATTTACAATCCATTACAGGACGCAATAAATTCAAATGAAACATTCAGCTGAAAATAAACTACCCAATGTAATTCAAAACGTTGGCCTTTGCCTCTTTATAAGCGGTCTGAAGTATCCGCTCAGGAACTGAACGGGAGGCGGCGGCTCCGAAAAGATTCGCTACCAGAGATGAATGAGGAGTAGCCTCGTATTCCTCAAAATAACTTCCGCCGACTGCTGGGCGGAGGACGCTGAAATACTTAGAATTATCACTGTAATGTAGAGAATGGGCAACGTTACATATGAGATGATAGCCGCTGACACTAAGCAACACATGCTTTAGTTTTGTGGAGGCGTGAAATTAACCTCATTCTCCTTCCCTGTGAGGATCTGCTGAGCAGAACCGCGGCTCACGGGGCCTGTGAAAGGCTAGGATTCCCGCCAATATTCAACAATTTATTCTGGCAGTGAAATGACTCGGCAGTGAGACATTATTTCAATCAGCCACATAATCACACAGTGAAATATTCAAAAGATATTAGAAAACACTAACTTACCAGGAATACCGAATCCTGCGAGAATTGGGTAGTAAATATCCCTTACATGTAGAACCGTTGGCCGGATCATTTTTTTTTTAGAAGGATGCGAGATTTCACTCAGTTTTCTGATTGTATATAAGAACCGTAATTGTTTCCCCCTTTATAGGCCAACCTGTTTCCGGGTGATGAAATCAGCTCACTTAATAATTTGTGTTAGTTATAGTCACTTAACAAACAAGCGGGTAATTGACCTCGTCAGAGACCCCTGTCCGCCAATGGGGAAATTTAACAGCTCAGCACCAGAAACTTCGGCAATTAAAACTAATGATCGGAAAGTATCCCCAGAGGCAATGTGTTCTGCGCATGCCATTTTTGAATGTTGAATGGGACTTCCCTCCTGAAGAGTGTTGGTCTCTCGGAGCTTCATATCATTCTGGTGCGATCTTGACTCAGCCATTGCAGAATGTAAACGTGTTATGGACTGTAATGTACAACTTAAACTAATTGTATTCTTTGTGGATACCTCGTGATGACTTGGCGCTATTATGACTGGCGATGATATTGCTCGAACGTTAGTAATACTGGACATCTCCGTGTATTTATGCTTTTGCGTCAGTCATCAGTCCTGGTCTTTACCAAAAAAAAACAATAATAGTAGGAAAAATTAGACAATCATCCGTGCAGATTTTAACTTATCATTATTCATGAAAACTCCACTTAAATATTAAGATGCCCTGCTCCAATTATTTTTGTTCTCAAATACAATCATAACATGCTGGGAATACTCAGGAGATCTTGCAGCATCAGCGGAGAGTGAATCTTATTTTGTTTTTCAGGCAATGGTCAGCATTGACTTTTCAGTTTCAGATTTCCAGCACGCAGCAACACTGAGGAAGCCCCTACACGAGAAATAATTGTTGTGTCCGTGCAGAAAATCATTCTAACATTTCCAGCTGTAACACTATAATGTTACTGCGGAGGCCTGTACGTAAAGTAATTCGTGATAACATCCCGCAAAGATCGCTGGGGGTCATCCTGTGCCTCAAGGCAATGTTCCACATTGCCTGAGTTAATATTTTAATCAGCACTCTGGGCAAAATTGGGAAAGCCCCTATTATATGAATGCTCCAATCCTCTTTTTCCACATTAGGAGCATTTTAATGCTTTGGCGAAATATCATAGCACAAGTACACTTAGGCACAACCAAAAAAAATATAAGGAAAATGAAAAGATACTTTTAGGTTGTAACTGCGCTTGGAGAATGAAAGTGTGTCATGACATATCACTGTACAAATTCTATTACGGCAGATAAATCTATTCATCGCTCAAACTTAATGCAGCAGGAACCATTTTATCCTTGAATAAGCACAGTTTATATTGACGTTTACACCTGATAACTAAACACAAAGCGGAGTCACAAAATGAAAAGTCAAGCAATGGAGAATATTACTGCTTCCAATTGGCGATAGATCGATTATGCATCTCCCCAGTTGACAGCGAACAAAACAGTAATAAATCACCTAAGCACAGTTGCCTTATGAAGGACAATGGTCGCGTTCAAGAGAGGAAATAAATGTCGCTTTTACACTTGAATGCAGATGCAAGGGGAGATGCGCCAATCTGCCAATAGCAATCAATGTTATCGAAGATATAGCGGGCGGGAGCACAAAACACACCTGTGTCTCAATCATGACTAATCACTTAAAATGTGGTAAATGTGTTGTAAAGCAGCCGTTTTTGGTATTTGACAGCACTTAAAACAAGGACTCTGCTCTCTTTACCTCGCAACCAGGTGGAAAAACACCTTATGTTTAAGAAGCGAGCGGTCACCAGTGCTTTCATTTAAATGATATTTCTTCATTCTACCTGCCATAAGTTAAAGCCATTGTGAGTGGCGAGTGTCATCCGAATTTAAATTGCGTTGGCAGAAGTTGTTACTGGATTTACAGCATCGGAGGTGACGCCTGTAACAATTTCTGCTTCAATATAATTTTCATTGTCAACCCTGCAGTGACGCATTGAGCTCGTAAACGGTGAACTCGTCTTGCACAATTATCGTTGCTCGCAAAACAGACCACAGAACGAAAGATGACTGGTATTTCACTCCTACCAGGGTTTGTTCCGTAAAACGACGAAGAAATGGGAGGGGGATGGGGGGAGGGAGAATCTTCCGTTTCTCTGAAGCATACAGAAAACCATTGGCCGCAGCTGTCCTTACAGATATTTGTAATAGAGCCAGAGGATGCTGGAAATACTCGACTGGCCTAACAGCTTCTGTGAACAGAGACAGCAGAGTTAACGTTTTCATGTTATTTATACAATAGGGAATAATTTGCTTTATACCTCCACACAATTTAAGACATGAGCATAATTTCTCCACCCAGATCGTCTAACCAATCTCCTCTCAATCTTCTATTCTCGCAGAAGAACAGGTACAGCTTTGCACATTTATCCACATAACTGAAGTTTCCCATCCTTGAATCATTCTCGTAAATCTTTTTGAACTATTTCTAAAACCTTCGTTTAAGTTGAACCATAATTTAATGAAGGTTCATTACCTAGTTCCTTTCGTTCTCTATGCCCTGATTTCTAAAACTGAGTGTTCAGGACGAAGGACTGCTTTCTAAAACTGCCCAGCCACCTTCAATGATTTATGGACATGTACACCCACGTCCCTCTGCTCCTGCATCCAATTAGAATTTGGACCATCATTTTATGTCACCCCTCCTCGTTCATCTGACCACATTGTATCGCTTCACACTTCTGTACATTCAATTTCACCTGCCTTGTCTCTTCCCATTCTTCCGACCTACCTATACCCTATTGAAGTATATTAGTATCCGCCTCACAGTTTGCAATACTTCCAGTCTTGCACTATCCTCAAATTTTGAAATTATGCCCTGCACACCCATGTCTAGGTTATTGATATATAGCTTAAAATGCAGTGGTCCCACTACATACCGGCAACACCAACGCACCCCGCAGCCTCACGCCCTCTCTCCACGCCCCAGTCAGAAGTAAGGAATGTTTGCTATATGTCATGCTTTAATAGGCTTGAATTCAATTATTAAGATGTGGTACTATTGAATTCCAGCTATGCTACAGAGTAACAATTCAGAATGCCACATGGTTTGAAAAAAAATGCTTCTTGGAACTAATAATGTTAACAACAAAGCATAGGTTTAATAATATTTGCGGAATCAAATGATTAATACAGAGGGAGAGAAGGTTAGAGTAGATTAAGGGATGTTATGACAAACTAATTTGCTTAGAGCTCCTGCACTTCCAAATTCCCCACTTCATCACTGAATTTCCATCATAGTGTTATTAATAACTACATCAAGTCGTGTTTATATTGCACCTCTAAAATAATAGATGTGAGGTCTTGTGGACTCAGCCAGAAACCTTGGTTCCACGTGCCATTCCAGGACTTGTTTACCAATAATTAAATTTATTCAATTATGGGATGACTGCTTGGCTGTGTAGGCCAACATTGATTGCCCATCCTTAATTACACTTGTGGTGGTGAGCTGCCTTATTGAACTGTCGCAGTCTTTGTGACGTAGGTACACTAACTGTACTTTGAGGAAGAGAGTGCCAGGAGTTTCATCCAGTGACAGCGAAGGAACGGTGTTATATGTCTAAGTCAGGATGGTGAGTGACTTGGAGGGAAACGTTCAGCATGTGGTGTTCTCATGTCGCTGCTGCACTTGTCCTCCTAGATGGTCGTGGTCATTTGTTTGAAAGGAGCTGGCTAAGGAGCCTTGGCGAATTCCTGCAGTGCATCTTGTAGATGGTACGCACTGCAGCTACTGTGCGTAAATGGTGGAGGCCGTGATTGTTTGTGGATGGCGTTAAAAACAAGCAGAGTGCTTTGTCTTGGATAGTGTCAAGCTTTTTGATTGTTGTGGGAACTGCACGCATCCAGGATAGCGGAGGGTATGCCATCAAGCCCCTGGATCATGCCTTGTAGATGATGGTGGTGCTTTGGGGGTTGAGAAGGTGCATGATGCGTCGCATGATTCCTAGCCCCTGTACCTGCTATTTTATTCACTTTAATTATATGGCAAATCCAGTTCAGTTTCTGTTCAATAGTAATCTCCAGGATGTTGAGAGAGGAGAACTCATTACCATATTGCCACTAAATTCCAACAGCAATGATTAGATTCTCACTGGCTGGAGATGCTCATTGCCTGCACTTGATTGGCACGAATTTTACTCTGCTGATTATCTTAGCCATGAGATTGCCCGAGTGATATGCCTGAGAAAAAGTGATATGGGAATGGTTTGGCTTCTCAGCCACGCCGATTATGTGTCACTTACAAGAAGCACAGGAATGAAGTAAACATTGCGCCGTTCAGCATTTTGTTTCATTCCCGACGTGTCTCAGTCTAAAATTTATAACTCATTGGGAGTCCATTGTGCAGCATTTCCAAAATAATGTGGAAGCAGTACATGTTCTTTGATCTAGCCAGCAGCTGACTGAATGCCTGCTAAGAAATTTGACAGGCACTCGGTCGTTTTGCACTGAAGCACCCATCATAAGTTTAACAGGTAGGAGCAGAAGTCGACGATTCGGCCTATTGAGTCCGCTTCACCAATCCGTGAGATCATAGCTGACCTGATAGCCCTCAATTCCACTTTTGCCTTTTCCCATGTGCCTTTTCCCCGTAACGCTTGATTCCCTTATTGGCTAAAAATCTGTCTGTTATAGCCGTGAACGTACTCACTGATCCATCCTCTACAGAACTATGTGGTGAAGGAATTAACAGATTCTCTTCTCTGCGAAGAGTAGAAAGCCCTCCTCATGTCTGTCTTAAAAGGGCGACCACTTACTCTGAGATTATGCCCTCTGGTCCGAGACGGGCTGAAAGGGGAAACCAACCTTTTAGTCTCTACTCTGACATGCCGCCTCAGAATCTTACATGCTTCAATAAGGCCGCCTCTCAATCTTCTAAACTGCAATAAATACAGGCCCAGACTGTCCCACCTCTCCTCATAAGAAAATCCCTCCTTACCCGGCATCAACCTAGTGAATCTTCTCTGGTCTGTGACCAATGCTAATGCACCTTTCATTAGAAAAGAGGACGAAAACTGTTCACTTTTTTCTAGGTGTGGTTTAACTATGTTCTTGTATATCTTCGGCAATACTTCTCTATTTCTATAATCCATTCGCTTTGAAATAAAGAGCAGCGTTCTGTTTCCCTTCCATAATACCTGTTTCCTGCAGCCCTTCTTTATTTAAATAATATCCAGCTTCCCGATACGCCCAGCCAAGGTGGATAAGCTCACATTTTCCAGCATTATATTCCATCTGCCAAGATTTTGCCTACTAACTTGATCTGCCTTTATCCCTCTGCAGGCTCTTTGTGTCATCATCCAAACTTGCCTTCGTACCTATTTTTCTGTCATGCACAAAGTTGACGCTGGTACAATCACTTTCCTTATCCAAGTAATTAATATATTTTGTAAATAATTGTGGCGCCAGAACCAATCCGTGTGGCTAGTTAGAGGCTGCCACCCTGAAAATATGCACCTGTCTCAAACCTTTGTCTTCTATTGGTTAGCCAATTCTTTATCCATGCTACAGTGCTACCCCCAACACCACGGCCTCTTATTAAGTAGCATTATGTGTGGTACGTTATTGATGGCCTTTTTTTGAAATCCTGGCATCGTACATCTGCTGATTTCCTTTATCTACCCTGCTTCTTACCTCCTCAATGATTTCTTATAAATTTGTCTGGCCTGATTTCCCTTTCATGAAGCCATGCTGACTGTGCTTGATTATATTATGCATTTCTAAATGCTCTGCTATTACATCCTTTGTAACAGACTCTAACATTTTCCTAATAACAGGTGTTAAGCTAACTGGCCAAATCTCACTTGCTTATGTCTCCCTCCCTTTTAAAATAGGGTGTTAAATTGGTAGTTTTCCAATCCTCTACGAATTTTCCAGGTTCTAAGGATTTCTGCAGGTATTACTACTAGTGCATCCACTCGGCCTTTAATCCCATTAGTTTCCATAGTCGTTTTCTCTCGTGATAGATATTGTATCTATTTCTGAATCCACAACCCCACCACCCATTTTTCCCCTTGATTATTTCTTATTTTTTGAATGATATTAATTTCTTCTTCTGTAAAGACTGATGCAAAGTATTTATTCAACTCCTCTGCCGTTTCCTTTTTTCCCGTTATTATTTCCCCAGCCTCGTTCTCTAAGGGGCCTATGTTCACTTTGACTTCTCTATTCCTCCATATATGTTTAAATAAGCTCTAGCGATCCGTTTTGACATTACTTGCTGGTCTATGCTCCAATATTATTTTCTCTCTGTTATTTTTTGGTCAGCTTTGTTTTTTAAAGCTTCTCCATGCCTCTGCTTTCCCACTAATCTTTGCCACATTGTATATATTTTTCTTTCAATTTGATACGATCCACAACTTCCTTATTTAACCGTCGAGCCTGCTCCATCATTCAATATGATTATGGCTGATCGAACAGTCCAATGCGCTTTACTCAAACTATCCCCACAACCATTTACGTTATTGCAAATCCGAAATCTTTCAAACTCCTCCTTAAACATTCTCAATGACTGAGCATCGATGGCCCTCTGGGCCAGATAATTCCAAGAATTTACTATGCTCTGAGAAAATACATTTCTCCCATCTGGGCCTTAAGTGGCTTCCCTCTTATTTGGAATTGTGTCCCTTGGTTCTAGACTCGAAAGCCAGGGGAAACATCCGATCTACATCGACCCTGTATATTCCTTTCAGCATTTTGCAGGGTTCATTGAGATCACCTCTCATTCTTCGAAACTCTAGTGGATGCAGGGCCAGTTTCCCCAATCTCTCTTCATATGATGATCCCGCCAGCCCCGGAAGATGTTTGGCGAATTTCGTTGCACCCTCTGTGGAAATGCTATCCTTTCTGTATAAGGTGACCAAACCTGCCCACAGTACCGCAGGGGCAGTCATGCAAAGCTTCAATAAATTTGAAGCAATTGTTCACTCCTTCTTTACTCAAACCCTCTCCTGATAAAGAATGACATTCTACTCGCCTTCTTAATTGTTTGCTGCACCTGTATGTTAGCTTTCAGGGACTTATGGACAGGAACACGCAGGTACATCTACACTTTCATTCTCTTATCGTTTACGAAATAATCTGCACATCTGTTCCTCGTACCAAAATGCATAACCTGAAATCTTTCCACATTATATTCCATCATCCATGTTCTTGCCTGCAAACTAAGTTTATCCAAATCTTTCAGCAGCCGCTTTACATCGTCCTCATGGCACACTTTAACCCCTAACTTTGCATCATCCATGAAGTTGGAAATATTACATTTGGCCCCCACATCCACATTATTGATATATATTGTGAACAGCTGGGGCCCAAATACCGATCCTTGCAGCATCGAACTAGTCAAAGCCTGCCAATGCGAGATGACCCGTTTATTCTTCTTTCATGTTTTCTGCCTGTTAGTAACCGCTTAGAACATGCCAGTATATTCCCCTCATCCATTGTACTTTAAATTCGCTAACCAACCTCCTGAGGGAGTCTTTATCAAAAGCCTTCTGAAAGTTGCCCATCGACCCTTCATCAATTGTGTTACTAACAGCCTCAAAAAACGCCACCAAGCTCGTCAAATGTAATTCCACTTTCGGAAATCCATGCTGACTATCCCCAGTCAGATCATCATTAACCAAGCATCCATTTATCACATCATTCAGAATAGATTCGAACATTTTCACCACTATGGAGGTAGGGGTTAAAGGCCGGTAGTCCCCTATTTTCTCTCTAACACCCTTCATAAATAGTTAGGTGGCATTTTCTACCTTCCAATATTCCAGAACCATTCCAGAATCTGTATAATTTTCGAAAATGATCACCAATATATCCATTACCTCTATAGCAACCTTGTTCAACACTTTAGAATGCAGAATATCAGGTGCCAGTGACTTATCAAATTTCAGTCCCATTAATTTCTTCAATACAACCTTCTACCTTATACTAATTTCCTTCAGATCCTCATTCTCCTTCGTCCCTTGGATCTCTAAACCTGGAAGAATTCCTGCATCCTCCTCAGTGAAAATTATACACAAAGCAAACATTTAAATTATTTGCCATTTCTTTATTCGTCATTATGAACCAACCTGGTTCCTCCCAGAATAGACAAATATTCATCTTAGCCAAATTATTCCTTTCCACATTCCAAACTGAAGATTCTATGGACAATGTTTATGTTTTCTTTTTGCGAAATTGCATGCATGTTCTATTTTCCATTACTTCACAAGTATGTTGATCCTCCTTTGCTTTATTCTAAAAACCTCTCTGTCCTCAGGTTCACTACTACTTATGGCAACTTAATTAGCCTTTTCATTTAAACTTATACAATCTTTAGCTTCCTTTGCCAATCATGGCTGAATGACTTTTTGGGTTCTTGCATCTTGAAGGAATGTATATATGCTGTAAGCTATGTAGTAGTTCTTTGAAGACTGTCAATTGTCTATCTTCAGTCGTACGTTTTAATGCATTTTCCCAATCCACCGCAGCCAATTGAACCTCATGCCTTCCTAATGTCCTTTATTTAACATTAACATCCTTGTTTCAGAGTGAACTACCTCATTTTCAAACACAATGTAAAGTTCTACCATCTCGTGATCACTCGCATCTAAAGGTTCCTTAACACAAATATTATCAATTAGCTAATTCTCATCACATAATACTAAATGTAAAATAACCCGTCCTCTATTCCGCTACTTCACATGCTACTCTATAAAACCATCCCTGACACACTCCAGAAATTCACCTTTCAAAACATTCATGCTCAATTGGTTGACCCAATCGATATGCAGATTGATGTCAGTGAGGATTACTGTATTGTACTACTTGCATCTGTCATCTCCTGATTAATACCATGCCCCACAATGCCACGATTGTTTGGTGGCGGGAAAACTGCTCCAACCAAAGTCTGCTGCTCTTTGCTGTTTCTTCACTCCACCCAACCATTTCTACACGTTGTTCTTCCGATATGAGATCCTGCCTTATTAATGGCCTGCCCCCATCCCTTATTATGACTGCACCTCCCAGTGCTTTTACTTTTTGTCTGTCCTTCCTAAATGCTGAATATCCTTGAATATTCAACTCCGAGTCTTGCTCACTCTGCAACCATGTTTCTGTTTTGGCAATTATATCATACCCATTTAGCTCTATTTGTGTCTTTAGATCATCGACATATGTGAATGCTGTGGCCCTTCATTTCGAATGCCCTTAACTTTTTATGTTGACATAATTCGGCATTTGAAGCATACTAATTCTCAAAGCAATGCTGTTTCTCCTGCTTCTGGTCTCACTACCACTTCCGGTTAGGAAATTTACTTTCTTCCAATTTGGGCCACTCATTAGGTTCCCACCCCCTGACGAGCGAGTTTAAACTCACCGCAACAGTAATAGCACATCTCCCTTCAAGTATAACAGTCTCAGCCCTGTTAAGATGTAACCGGTCCAGATTTTACAGGAACCCCCTGCCCCAGAGCTGGTCCCAATGCCTCTGAAAACAGATGGTCTCCCTCCTAAAACAGTTCTCCAGCCACGAATTTAACTGATGTACACTACTTTCCCTATGCTAACTAGCACGGGTCTTTGGGAGTAATCCTGAGATAACTGCTTTTGAAGCCCTGCCTTTTAATTCCCTTCCTAACTCCCTGAAATCAGCTTCCAGGAACTCATGCCTGTTCCATCTAATGTCGTTGCTGCCAATGTGGACCACAGATTCTGGTTGATCCCTCCGCCGGAAGGGTGTCCTGTAGCTGCTCCACGTCATCCTTGACCTTGACATCAGGGAGACAGCACACCTTCCTTGAAGCACGTTTACTGCCGTAGAAATACTTGCTCGATGCCTTGACTATGGAATTTACTATCACTATCGCCTTTCTATTCTTCTTCCTCTGCACCCACCTCTCCCCACCGTGCAGCTGAGCCGCCCGGAGTGCCACCGTCTTGGCTCTGGCTGCGCCCTCCTGAGCCCTCATTAGCACCCAAAATGGAAAACCGATAGCAAGCAGGATATAGTCAGGGGACTCCTTCACTACCTGCCTGGATCTCTTAGAATGACTGGCAGTCGGCCATTCCATCTCTGGCTGCACACTTCTGACCTGTGGTTTGTCCAACTCTCTAAATGTGTTATCCACTTAGTCCTCTGCCTGGAGATAATTCCTTCAAGTATGTTTGTCGTTAACACTTGGTGCGTCCATGACTTCCAGTATAGCGCAGGATGTACCCTTCACTTCTCTGAGCTGACCTGCCATCCCGTAACTCTAAAATCTATTACACTCGGAAAAAATAATGAGTAGAATAATTTACTCGTAACTTCCCTCCAATGCACTACCGCTACCTTTCTCTTACTTTGGTTTGCGTTGTTATTATTTTCACTTTGACTTGACTTCACTTTACTCCCCCAATTCTAATGTTCCTTAATGAAATCTAAGAAGCTACATATTTATAAATCGTAGATTTTTCTGGTGAATTTTAAGCTATTTAAAAACAGGCCCTAAAAGCCGCTTCTCACCAGACAATGAGTTTACAGTTTTCCTCTGATTCCTCTACTTGATTTTTCCTTTGACTCAGCGCCTTGCCCGAGTAGAGCTGTGCTTCTCAAGTCCGGGTATCTCCGCCCCCGGAAGGTGAATGTGAACCGCTTTTACCCACCTTACTTCTAATTCGCAGTGCAGGTCCAATTCCAAGCTTGAAATGCGTCAACCCTAGGGCAACATTGCAACACTAATTTTGCTTCAATGTTTGAAGTGATTTCATGCCTTAAATTTAGCATTCCATCTCAAGTCAAGTTCGGATGAGCAACATTCCTAGTTGGGGAAATTGATAAAGAGAGATTGCAAAAGATATAAGCCTGTTGATGGAAACAAATGTTGCAGCTTGAGGTTTGCTTTCCGCAGAGTATTTTCAACACTGAGAGGAAGCAGAACGTTGATGTTGCTGAGCAGCATTGTGAAAAAAAATCGGAAATGTTCTTATAGCTCACTGGTAATCTGAAACTTTGAACGTACGAGTACAATAATTCTAACTTCCTAGCTGTCAGCAAGGACTGAGTGTCGACGGTCCTTGGGTCGGTCTTCGGTACCAGTCAGGAAATACAGAATCCGAGTGACCCTCCCCCTGCTACCTTGATACTGTATCAAAGAAGCATACTGGAATGATATTTGAGTGTATATTGATTTAATACTTTGAAAAAGTGTCTGCATGCAAGATAAGAAAGAATCAAGCCACATAATTCTCACTCGAAATACATCTTAGCATTTCCTGTACATACTGTGATATGTATCTGACTGTCGCTGTTAATGATCTAATTTGCGTCTTTCTTGCAGAGAATCTACTGACAATCATGACTCTTGACAGAAGAAACTCCGCCCTTTCCAACTGTATCACTGTCTATATTGTGTTTGGCAACAGCAGATCTACTGGCAATATTTTTTAAATAGAATATCAAATTTTCAGCAATATCTTTGCACGTTCATTCCTCTCCAGCACTGTCATTGTTATGACACTGTCAAACTTAAAATTCAACAGGCAGTCCATCATTTTTCGCTGAAGAACCCATCATAAACTGGCACTGAATGTGACTGCCTAATTCGCAATTCAGTTCCAATTCTAAGCTTCAGTTGTAACTGTCACTGCCCATGATATGTTGACCAAATTTTAAAACATAGCATTTCACTGTGACAACTGCTACAGTGGTCTCTGTGCTGATCGATTCGGAGAATATGCCATTTGGTTTGCCGAGAAACACAAATGTTCATTTATTAGCTACTGAACAAACTGCAAAAACGAGAGATCAACAAAATGATCATTAAAGATATTCATTGGGGTTCCCGCCCTGGCGTGGATTTTTTTCATCGCCTTCCGCGATAGCGGACTCTGTGCTCAGATGTATTTTATCTTCATTACTTAATTTTCTTTTTATATTATTATTTAAATGTTTGACAATCAAACGCATTTTAACACTTACCAGAGCCCCCAGGGGAGTCCGGGTTCACAACGGTAAGAATCGGAATGACCCAGAGGTGGAAAACCGAATAAAACCCATTATCTGCTTATCCACTATATCCAGCAGTTGCATGACCTTGTGGGTGACAGCTGCTGTCAGCTCTCTAACTAAGAGCTGAGCAGTTCATTACCGACCCGATTTTACATCCCTGGCGTACATCGCCTCTCAAACAGGTTATATGTTGATTTATCTGAGTTCCAATGCAAAACATTGTCGTTATAAAGTGACACAAGCTGTCACCATCTTTTCCTGCAGATAGACCCTATCCATCTGTATGAAAACAAACAGCGTTAATGCTCAAGCACTGAAAATCCTGCTTTTCCTCTCAAACATTTCAGGTTCTTTATTAAAATATATTTCAACCAGTTTCCTGATAACCTGTTTTTGCAGTTAGTTCAGTTTTTAGCAAATCAACATTGTCTAATTGATCTGAATGATTTATTTGTGTTTCCAAGCTTCTGGTCAATGGATTTCATTTAATGCATTTTCAAGTTTAGGGAGCTGCTGGGAGAATATAATAATTTCAATCATGGAGGGTGTGAGAAGTGTTTGAATGTTCACTCCGAACCGCATACACAATACTCATGCACAACACCTTAACCATTCGGTCGCCAGAGCTGGACAAATCTCAGCACAAAACATCAGGCATAACGTTATGTACAAAACATCAGACAATTGCCCGGTAGCCTTGATTCATCACCATCACCTCATCAGTCCTTTTGAAATCTCCCAGTCCATGTAGAAATGAAACTCGTGATTCGTGGAATCCGATCGTTCAGAAGGAAGCCTGTCGGCCCATCGAGTTTGTGCATGTTCTTGAAAAGATCTGTCAGTTATGCTCCACAATTCAGCTTTTCCCCATCACCATGTAAGTTAGTTCTATTTAAATCCCAACTGAATCACATTTCCCCATCCTTTCAGGTGGAAAAACAAAGTAACGTGAAACCTCGAAATGTGAAATAAACCAGGTTTACCAACGAAGAAACGCAAAAAACGTCTGTAATGCCTCTTGGTCGCCAGTGAAGGTGGCTGTGGGACGCATGTGAAACGTAGCCTGTGTAGCTGAGTGGGTGGAACATACGACTTTTAATCTGATGGTGCACAGTTCAATCGCTGTATAAGCTCCTTTTGGCTCGAAGTGTTCACTCCCAGTAGAATGAACAATGGACGTTGAATCCTTCAAGGAGAAATTAACAAACGGAGAATCTTTGGATTTGCAGATCAAGATCCAGCATCTCGTAATAATGGAAGTTTCGATCAATTTTAGAATTGTTGCCGAATTTCCAGCTACTCTAACTGTGAAAAGTGCTTCCAGATTATTCCCTTGGTTGGCACAATCGCTGTGGATCAGAGGCAAAAACATGGCACAATTCAACCCATTTCCTGCCGGTGGGTGGAACAGTTTAGCCGTGTTTAACCTAATAAATCACTTTATCATCTTAGAAATCTAGAGCATATCAACGTCCATTCTTCGATCCTCAAGGAAATGCAAATGTTTGGAAGCCCTGAAAAGGGGAAAAAATGCAGGAATCAGGGAGAAGGCATAGGATTGACACTGAGGGAATTCATCCGTCTGTCAGCCAGCACAGACAGGATGGGCCAAATGGCACTTCTCTTATGCCGTGCCCATTCTATGATTATGTTGTATCTGCCAATGTGTAGGTGATTAGGTTGAGGTCACTATGGGTTTATTTCAACTAAGAATGGGATATGGGCCCAGGGTAGGGTTGCCGTGAGGTTTGCAGTACATTGGCAGCTTTTAGTATTAATCGTTCTTGGATGAGACCTTGTTTGGTAAGGTCATCATTTATTTGTGGAACCTTCTTCTTCAGTTAATTGCTGAATTCTCCGCCACTATTCACTGCTTTATGTGAACGCTCTGCACCCCCCACCCCCCTTACATCTGATCCTTTGATTGTGGGATCATTTCAAAAGTGATTGTCGGTCAAGACAGGAGATATTAATTTTCATGGCACAAAACCCAAATGTTGTAATGGGAGTGATTTAAACAGTGTTTGTAGAAAGCACTAGTTGAGCCTCAGTTAGTGCATCCCGGCTGCCTCTGGGCGCTTCTGTTTATAAACGATGTGATGATGTGAAGTATTTTGGAAAGAGAGGAGGAAAGATTCACTAGAATAGTCCTGGGATGAGGGACCACAGTTATGATGGTACACTGGAGAGGTTAGGACTGTATTCCTGGGCGATAAGAAGGCTAAGAGGAGATTTGATGGAGGGATGAACATCACGAGGCGTATGGGCAGGGTAGACAGGGAGAAACAGTCCCCGTTTGTAAAATGTTCAGGATTTTAGAGTACGGAGATAAAGTAGTTTGTAAAAAGAAAGTATAAGTGACACGAGGAAAAACTTTACTCTTCTTGCCAGTAGTTGTTAAGGCTGGAGAGTGTGCTGGAGGCAGGTTCAAGGGAAGCATTACAAAGGGGTTTAGACAGCTATCTGGCTTTAATTCCTTGTCTGTGTCCCTGGGTCCAACGTTCCAAGTCAGCAGCAATATTTTTGGCAGATCATTCCTGTTCAAAGTTACAAAGAAAAAAATATCAAATTGCTCATGCAATCATGAGTAAGGGCTTCTATAAAGCGACAGTTAGTCGGTAAAATGTCGGGACTGAGCTGTGGGTTAGTGCCTGGAATTGAAGAGAGTTCGGAAGGAGTTCAAAAAGCAAACACAGTTCCAGAGAAAGAAAATTAAAAGATTGGCAAGGAGGAAGAGTGCGGAGTATGAATGGCGTTCACCATCTTTCAAATTTTACACAATGAAGCATCCAAAGGGAAAATCTTTCCTGAGCCAAAGAGCTGCGGTTTAGTGCAGTGAACAGAAAATAGAACTGAAATTAGCAGAATCATGCTGCCTACTGAACGAGAGGAAACATGCTGCCTATTATGGGTAGGCAAGGAAACAAAAGTTGGTGGATGAATGGCAGGATCCTGAAAAGCTGCCATCAGAAACGCAATGGCATGCTGAGAAACTCAAGCACTTACATACATATAGAAATACACAAAAACACACACACAATCACTTGCACATGCAAAATCTGAAGCACACGCACACACTTAGGCATAGAAACCCAAAACACATACAAATTTAGGTACACAAATGAAAACACACAAAGACGCACACATGCTCTCACACACATGCTTGCACACAAGCACATGTACACATATGACACAGACACACAGAAGCACATACCCAGAAAGGCACATTCAACCACAATTACTAACACACCCACACACACAACACGCACCATGACGCATGCAAATGCACACATGATGGAAAGACGCACACGTGCACATACAGTCAGATACTCAGAAATGCAACTTTACACACAATTATAGACACATACACGCAGCAGTCTCTTTCACATGCACACGCAGACATGCACACACACAGATACTCACAATCTGAGACAAATGCATGCACTCACTTATATATTGACAAAGAAGATCCATTAAAATTTGATGTTTGCTCAATGTTCAGCACCATTCGTACTCCTCTGGTATTGAAACAGTGCATGTCCATATAAAGCACGAATTGGACTAAAACAGGTTTGGGCTGGGAAGTGGCAAGTAACATGCACGCCACATGTGTGACAGGAAATGACCGTCTCCAATAAGAATCTAACCATGTCTCCTTGACATTCAATAGCATTACCATCAATGATTACCCCTATGTCAACATCTGAAGGTTACCACTGACCGGAATCAGATCTGACCTAGCCATATAAGCACTTTGACTAAAAGAGCAGATCAAAGGTTAGAAACAGCGCGACAAGTAACTCACCTCCCCACTCCCTAACGCCTGTTCACTATCTGCAAGGCACCAGTCAGGGGTGTAATGGAATACAGCCACCTCCAATTGCCTGTGCGGGTGAGGCTCCCACAGTACTCGTGAATCTTGACACAGCCCAGGACAACGCAGCCCGCTTGATTGGCACAACATCCACAAACATTCACTCCCTCCACCACCGGCGAACTATAGCAGCATTGCACACCATCTAGTAGATGCACTACTGGAGTTCATTAAGGCTTCTTCGAAAGCACATTCCATGCACTCAACCACTACCACCTGGAAAGGCATGTGCAACAGATAGATGGGAAGACTGCCATCTGGAAGTGCTCCTCTCTCAGCATCCTGAGTTGGAAATATATTGCCGCTCCTTCACTGTCACTGTGTCAAAATCCTGGAA
This sequence comes from Isurus oxyrinchus, assembly GCA_026770705.1. Taxonomy (NCBI): domain Eukaryota; kingdom Metazoa; phylum Chordata; class Chondrichthyes; order Lamniformes; family Lamnidae; genus Isurus; species Isurus oxyrinchus. Next base: position 371,360 of record JANJGN010000116.1, read on the forward strand.
CACGCTCCCTGACAGCACTGTGAGTGCACAAACACCGCATGGACCACAGCGGCTCATGAAGGCAGCTCACCACCACCTTCTCAAGGGCAATGATTGATAGGCAAGAAATCCTGCCCCAACCAGTGAAGGGCACATCTACAAGGCACAACTCAGGGGTGTGCTGGAATACTTCCGCCATCCCCTACTTGTCTGTTTGGGTGAGGCTCCCACAGCACTGGTGAAACTTGATGCAGTCCAGGACAAGGCAGCCCCACTTGACTGGCACCACATTCATAAGCATTCACTCCCCCAACCACTCACGAAAAGTAGCAGCATTACATAAAATCTACATGATGCACAGCAGGAATTCAGCAAGGCTCCTTCGACAGCGCCTTCCTAACCCACGACCACTGCCATCTGTAAGGACAAGGGAAGCAGATATATACAAACACCACCACCTGGAAGTTCCCATCCCTCACCATTCTGACTTGGAAATATATCGCCGTTCCTTCACTGTTGCTGTGTCAAAATCCTGGATCTCGCTATCCGACAGCACTGTGGATGTACCTACACCACATTGACTGCAGCGGCTCATGAAGGCAGCTCACCACCACCTTCTCAAGGGCAATAAGTGATGGGCAAGAAATCCTGCCCCAGCCAATGAAGGCCAAATCTCATGAAGTAAGTAAAAATATATTTATATGCCTGGCAATGTTCCATTTGTGGTCAACGTTACCAAAATGTTAATAGTAAGGCATTCAGCAAAAGCAATGCCATTGAATGTCATCAACCGATGGTTTGGTTTTATCTTGCTGGAGGTGGTGATTGTCTGGCAATTTGTGTGGTACAAATTTCACATGTCATTTGTCAGCTAAAGCCTGAATTAAGTTCACATCTTGCTCGACTTTGACATGGACTGCTAAAGCAGCTGAGAATTCGTGAATGGTTCTGAACATTGTGAAATGTTCAACCACTCCTTACCTGATAATGGAAGGAAGGTCATTGATGAAGCACCTGAAGGTGGTTGGGGCGAGGGCACTACCCTGAGGACCTCCTTCAGTGATATACTGGAACTGAGGTGACTGACCTCCAACAACCAGAACCGTCTTCCTTTGTGCTAAGTGTGAGTCCAACCAGTAGCAAGTTTTCCCCTGATTCCCACTGAATCCAGTTTTGTTCGCGCTCCATGATGCCTCAGTCGGTTAAATGCAGCTTTGATATCCATGAAGGCCATTCTTACTTCGCCTTGGTAGTTTAGCTGTGTTGCCCATGTTTGAACCAAGGTTGACATGACTTCAGGAGCTGAATGGCCGGAGCCGAACCACACTGGGCATCGGTGATCAGGTTATTCCTAACCAAGTGCCACTTGACAGCACTGTTGATTGCCTCTCCAGCATTTTACTGCTGATGGGGAGTAGACTGATGTGGCGGTAATCGGCTGGGTTGGAATTGCCCTCTTTATTCTGTGGACAGAGCAGAGTTGGGTAATCTTCCAGATTGCCGGGTGGATCCAAATTTTGTTCCTCTACTGGAACCACGTTTTATACTGCATTCATGAGATGTGGGTGTCATTGGCCAGGCATTTAATTCCCGTCAACAATAGCCATTTTTAAGCTTTTTCAGATGGCATTCAAGAGTCAACCATATTGCTGTGGGGCAGTATTCACATACAGGCGATACCAGGATTGTGGATGTACTTATTCAAGGGCATTGGTAAACAATATGTGTTTTGAAAACAATGGAAGATAGTATCATGTTCACCATTACTGAGAGTAGCATGTAATTCCAGATTTATATATTCCGTAATTAAATTCAAATTGCACAAGGTAGGATCTGAACCCATCTGCCCTTAGAATTTCTGTGGGATTCTGGATCACGAGATCTTCAAACTAATGACCAGAACATAGTTCCCACCTGGCTTGAAAGAGTTGCAGCAAGTTCTACAATACAAGTCTTCAGGACTACTGCCAGAATATTGCCAGGGACCATCGTATTTATCGTTTCCAATGCCTCCATGCATCTCTTGTTATCACGCAGTGTTTCTAGGCAGCCAATCATGGTGCTCGACATTATAATCCAGCAGTTTGTGCCCTTTTAAAGTCCAGTGCATTCTCCAAGTTGTTTTCAACATGGAGGAGTATTGGTTTGTCAACTGAGTGGGAGAGTGTTTGGGGTTTAGGTGGGTGGACCTTACGTAGCAATTAGCAGGAGAGGACCATGCAAATGTTTGACCTGATTTCATGAGACCGCATGAGGTTCAATGTTGAGGGCTTCCAGGGCAGCTCACTCCCGAGAGTATATCACTGTGCCACTATCTCGTCTCGTTCTGCCCTGCTGATGGACAGGTCAAACTCAGGGTCTGTAGCAGTGGTTTCTGGGACATTATTCCTAAATTAACATTCCGTGAGGATGACTCTGTCAGGCTGCTGCTTGAGTAGCCTGCAAGACCAAGCCCTCCACAAAGGCCAGAATCATGGCCATATGGAGATGTAGAGTGAAACATATTCATTTTTAAAAGGGAATTGGATGAAACATAAAGGGGAACAATTTGTAGGAATATGCAAAAATAAAAGACGAATTGTGATTAACCGCATAAATGCGACCATGGAGCGTTTAAAACAGAAGAATGGGGATATTAAAACTGACAGGTTACGAGACCAGGAAACAATGTAAGGCAGAGTTGATGACTGAACGGGATTTGGTGTGAGTTAGGATATGGGAAGGAATTTTGGAATGAGCAGCGGCTTATTGTGGCACTGATGATGGCATATTCAGCTGCTGGTCTGAGGCAGAGGTGGTGATGGGTGATATTATGGAGGCGGAAGTGGGCTGGATTAGAGTGAAGAGCATAGGATAACTGTTCAGGGTCAGAGGATCATACATGGACTGAACATTCTGGTTCTACCTCAGACCTTGGACAGGGGGGCTCCTGGATTCGGTAGGCAGGGAGAGGAGTTGTGATGAACAGTGAAGCCAATAGATTCTATCTTTCCAAAATTCAAATCACAAGAAGAGTAATAAAGATAATTGTGGTTTATAAAACAAACAAATGGACAGAGAGACTTACCAGACACACCAACAATAGCGAAGATAGGATAATAACCCGCTTGTATAAGCAGAAATGCTCAATTGATGCGAGTGGCTAATGGCAACTGATCATAATCTGTAGAGAGATAGTACAGGGAATTGGATAAACTGTCCAATGTTGTAACATTCCAATCTACTGTTCTCAGTTTCTGATGCATTATTGGAACATTCAAATCTAATGATCTCAGTTTCCTGATCCATTGTAGTTACATTCCGATCTATTGTTCTCAGATTCTGATCTCTCCTCCCAATCCCTCTGGAGCCCCTGATCCCTCTCAGTGTCGGAGGTGATGCTACTGCGGACACGATGAGATAAACATTGAAATGAGTCCATATTAATAGTAGTGGGAAACCCTCCAGTGACCCATTTAGTGTCTGTGGAGACCAACAACAATTATTGTCACTGAACAAACAGGTTCCGTTAGCCCTTTCCAGTCCAATATTTTTTATATTGCATGGAAGTAGAACGGAGAGAAGAAGAACATCAGAACAGCGCGAAAAGGGGCGAGATTTCATGAACTGAGGAGTTTTAATAGCAACATGTAAAGCGGCTTGAGTTGGAAAGCCCAGGAGTTATAAAAATTGCGTTATTAGCGGCGAGAGCTCAAAAGCAGAGGAGTTAAAGAAACAGTAATAGTCTCATAAAAACTGAGGCTACAACAGCAGGACAGAGGGAGGGATTGTGCGACTATTAACTCACCTCCTGATTCTCCAAAGCCCATCCACCATCTATAAGGCACAAGTTAGGAGGGTGAAGGAATCCTCCCCACTTGCCAGAGTGAGTGCAGCTCCCACAATGTTCAAGAAGTTTGATACAGTCCAGGGCAAAGTAGCCTGCTGAATTGGCGCCACATCCACAAACATTCACTCCCTCCACCAATGAAGCACGTACGCAACAGTATTTACCATCTACAAGAGGCACTACAGGTATTAAACAAGGTTTCTGTGAAAGCACCTTCCAGAGTGATGACAACGACCATCTAAGAAGTCATGGGGAGCAGATAGATGGGATAACAGCTACCCGGAAGTTTCCATTCAAGCCTCTCACCATCCTGGCTTGGAAATATATCGACCTTCAATTTCACTGTCACTGGGTCAGAATCCTGGAACTCCCTTCCTAGCAGCAATGTGGGTGTACCTACACCACATTGCCTGCAATAATTCAAGAAGGCAGCTCACCACCACCTTCTCAAGGGGCAGTGAGGAATGGACAATGAATGCTGGCCCAGCCAGCTTAGCCCACAGCAGGAGCATAGTGATAGCAGCTATTTTTTGGGCGGATTTTCCACATTGCTGGGTCGATGCAAGTGTTGTCACTGCATTGGAACAGATTGGCTCGGGAAACAGCACGAGATTTCCATATTATTGCTGCGTTCTTTACAGGGTCCAAATCCTTTGCAGTATCCAGTGCCTTCAGCTGTTTCTTGATTTCACGCTATGTGATTTGACTTGGCAGAAGACTGGCATCTATGGTAATGTTGACCCCCGGAGGAAACGAGGTGTATCATGCAATCCACAATTCTGGCCGAAGATTATTACAAATACTTCAGTCTTATCATTAGCACTGATGTGCTGGGATCAGTCAGCACTGAGGATATTCCCCAATGTGCCAGTAGCAATCTCTCTGTATCCTCATAAATCCTACTTTCATCCACCTCACTGTTTACAACATTTCACTGATCTGTCTCCGTCCTTCCAATTCCTACTGCTACCCTCTTTAACTGGCCTAGCCTACATGTGACTTCAGGCTCAAACAGTGTTGTAGACTTTTAAATGCTCTCTTAAATGGCTGGCAAGACACTCAAACTGCTACAAAGTCACAGAAAAATCACTGAAATAAGAGGAACCCACCCACCCCCTGCACCCCCGCCCAGCATCGAACTAGTTATGGGGAACAACAGCCCTGTCGACAATGCAAATTCCTCCTGACTAACATCTTCAGGCTAGTGCCAAAATTTGAAGAGATACCTCGCAGACTACTCAAGCAAAAGCCTGACATCATCATCCTCACGGAATCATATCTTACCGAGAGTGTCATAGACACCACCACCTTGAGATGGTGACACAGCTGGGAGTGATCAACACGGCTGTGGCATCCATGATTTGCCATGGTGCCATGCTAAACATGGGAAAGGGAACGGCATGTGATTAACACGCAATGTCACCCTGTCAGCTGATGAAGCAGTGCTCCTCCATGTTGTAAAACCACTTGGAGGAAGCCCTGAGGGCGGAAAGGGCCTAGAATGTACTCTGTGTTGAAGGACGTCAATGTCCATCACCAAGAGTGATTCGGTAACATCACTACTGATCAAGCTGCCGGGCCCTAAAGGACATTGCAGCCAGTCTGGGTCTGCAGAAGGTTAGGGTTAGGGAACCAAAAAGAGGGAGAAACACGCTTGACCTCATTCTCATCAACCTGGCTCCCGCAGATGCATCTGACCATGAGACTATCGGCAGGACTGGCTAACGCATAGTTGAATTGGAGAAAAAAGCTCCGACTTCATTTTGAGGATAGATTACATTGTGTTGTGTTGCACTTCCTTCACACTAAATGGGATAGATTTTGTGCAGAACGAGAAAATCAAGATGGGGCATCCATGAGGCGCTTTGGGCCACCAGCAGCAGCAAAATTGTACTCGATCACAATCTGCAAACTTATGGCCTGTTGCATCTCCCGCTCTACCATTATCATCAACAAAGGTGATCAATCTAGTTTCAAAGAAGAATTCAGGAAGACATGTCAGCAGCAAAACCAGGAATTCCTAAAAAAATAGTTGTCAACCTGGCAAATCTATAGCAAATGACGGCTTGCGCATCAAACAGCATAAGCAGCACGTCTTAGAGAGAGCGAAGCGATTGCACTGCCAAAGGCTCAGTTCTTAGCTGTGCGGTATTGCCACACCGAATTGTGCATGGTGGTGGACAATTAAGCAACTCACTGGAAGAGGAAGCTTCACAAACATCCCCAACCCCAATAATGGTGGAGCCGAAAACATCACTTCAAAAGATAATGCAGAAGCATTTGCTACAACACTCAGCCAGAAGTGCAGAGTGTATGATCCATCTTGGTTTCTACGAGTGGTCTCAAGGATCGCACGTGCCATTCTTCAGCCGTTCATATTCACAGAGATAGGTAGTGTGGTAAGGAATGTAGATGGACACATTCAGCGACATGGAAATAAAATTTTATCACCTGCTTGATAATAAGTTTGCAATGTGGGATTCAATGTCAGAAAATGTGGAGAACCCTGGGACTAAAATGGATGGCCATTTTTAATTGGGAATAACCATGGAACAGTCAGTCAGATATCTGTACACTGACTGGTGTCTCTCAGACCCTCTTTCTCAGGGAGGTAACTGTATTCTGTATGGTGTCTCTCAATCCCTGTCTCTCTCCCAGGGCGATATCTCTACAGTGACTGCTGTCTCTCCATTCACTCTCTCTAATAACTATATCACTTGCATTGTCAGAACTTCACAAATGGATATATTATCAGTTGGGAAAAGGAAAACTGACACAGAGTTTAAAGTTACAGAGTCACACACAGTACCCTACAATCCCATTTGTGTCTCAATCTGGTTGTTCCAACCAGGGGACCTGATGGTGTAGTGGTATTATCAGAGGACTAGTAATCCAGAAACCAAGGGTAATGTTCTGGTGACCCGGGTGTGAATTCCGCCATTACAGATGGTAGAATCTGAATCCAGAAAAGGAAAATTGGAATTAAAAAGTCTAAAATGGCCATTATACCATTACTGATTGTTGTAAAATGTCCCTTTAGGGAAGTAAATCTGCTATCCTTACCTGTTCAGACGTACAGGTGCCTCCAATCCCACAACAATGTGACAATTAAGCGGCTTCTGTAACGTCCATGCAAGCCACTCAACGTTAACAAACAACTACAAAGCCACAAAAAGGAATGCAACTGAATGCACAACAGTGCATCAACTTAAGCACCGGAAACAACAAAGGCAATCACCACCCTGTCGACCATGCAAAGTCCTCCTTACTAATATCTGGAGGCTAGTGCCAAGATTGGGAGAGCTGTATTACAGGCTAGTCGTTACAAGACCTGTCATAGTCATGCTAACGGAATCATAACTTACAGATCATTTTCCAGACACCACCATCACCATCACTGGCTATGTCCTGTCTCACGGGCAGGACAGATCCAGCAGAAGTGGTGGTAAGTCGTAAACAGTCGGGAGGAAGTTGTCTTGGGAGTCCTCATCATGGACTCTGGACTCCAAGAAGTCTCATGGTATTAGGTGAAACATGGGCAAGGGAACATCCTGCTGACTATCGGATGCCACCCTTCCTCAGCTGATGAATCAGTGCTCCTCCAAGTTGAACATGACTTGGAGGATGCAGTGATGGTGGAAAGGGAAAAGAATGTACTCTGGTCGGGGGATTTCATTGTTCATCACCAAGAGTGACTCGGTAGCACCAGTACTGACCAAGCTGTATGTATCATAAATGACATAGCTGCTGGTCTAGATTGGTTGGTGATGGAACCAACAAGAGTGAAAAATATACTTGATCTCATTCTCACCAACCTGCCTGTCAAGGATGCATCTTTCCATGTCAGTATCAGTAGGAGTGATCAACGCAGAGTCATTGTGGAGACAAAGTCCCACATTCACAATGAGAATACAGTCCATCATGCTGTATGGTCCTGTCACCGTGCTAAATAGGGTAGATTTCGAATAGATCTAGCAAGTCACGTCTGGGAATCAATGAGGCACTGCAGGTTATGAACATTAGCAGAACTGCACTGGAAAATAATCTGCAACTCATGGGCCAGCATATTCCTCACTCTACCATTAGCATCAAGCCAGGGGATCAACACAGGTTCAATGAAGAGAGCAGGAAGGAAGGCCAGGAGCAGCACAAAGCATAGCTGAAAATAAGCTGTCAATCAAGTGAAGCTATAACACAAGACTACCTTTGTGCCAAACATCATAAGCAGCAAGTGATGCACAGGTCTAAGGGATCCCACAACCAAAGGATCAGGTCTAAGCCCTGCTAAATCCAGTCATGCGTGCTGAAGGGCAAATAAACAACTCACTGGAGGAGGAGGCGTCACAAGTATTCCCATCCTCAATGATGGAGGGCACCGATCGTCAGTACAATATACAAGGCTGATTTATGTGCCACAATCTTCAGCCAGAGGTTCTGAATGGATGATCCATCTCAGCCGCATCTGGATTTCCCCAGAAGTACAGATGCCAGTTTTCAGCCAATTCGATTCATGACACATGATATCAAGCGTCGCTGGAAGGAACTGGATACTGCAAATGCTATGTCCCTGGCAATATTCAGGCCATTATAATGACGATGCGTGGTCCTAAGCCTGACACGCCCCTAGCCAAGATGTTCCAGTACAGCTACAATATTGGCAACTACCCGGCTATGTGAAAAATTGCCCAGGTACGACCTGTACAAACAAATCAGTGCAAATTCTACCTGGACAATTACCGTTCCATCATTCTACTCTCCATCATCAGTATAGAAATGGAAGAGGTCATAAACACTGCTATCATGTAGCATGGGTTAGCAAGAACCTGCTCACTGATGTGTAATTTGGCTTCTCGCAAGTGCCACACAGTTCCTGATTTCATTACAGCCTTGGTTCAAATATGGTCAAAAGAGCTGAGCTCCCGATGTGAGGTAGGAGTGGCTGCCCTTGACATCAAGGAAAAATTTGACCGAACAGGGCATCAACGAGCCATAGCAAAAATTGAGTCAGTGGGTGTAAGGGGGAAATATCTCCTCTGGTTGGAGTCATAACTAGCACGATGGGAGATGAATGTGGTTGTTGGAGATCAGTCATCTCAGCTGCAGAACATCACTCCAGTAGTTCCTCAGAGTAGTGTCCTGGGCCCAACCATCTTCAGCTTCATTGGCCTTCCTTCCATCATAAGATCGGAAGCAGAAACATTCGCTAATTATTGCACAATATTCAGCACAATTCGCGATTCCTCAGACACTGAAACAGTATTCAAATGCAACAAGACATGGACAATTATCCAGGCTTTGGCAAAAAAGTGGCAAGTAACATTCTTACCACAGACATATCAGGCAATGATCATCTCCAACAAGTGGTAATATAACCATCGCCTGTTGATGTTAAAAGGCATGACCATCAGTGAATCCACCCTTTCAACATCTTCGAGGTTACCATTAAGCAGAAACTGAACTGGACTAGCAATGTAAATAATGTGAATACAAAAGCAAGCCAGAAGCTAGGGATCGTGCGAAGAATAAATCACCTTCTGACTCCCCAAAGTCTGTCCACCATCTGTGATGTAAAAGTCAGAAGCATGATGGAATACTGACCACTTGCCTGGATAAATACAGTTCCCACAACGCTGAAGAAGCTGGACACCGTCCAGGACAAAGCATCACATCCATAAACATTCACAACATTCACCACCAATGCATAGCTGCAGCTGCATGCACAATCTACAAGATGCAATGCAGGAATTCACCAAGGTTTGTGACAGAACAACTTCAAACTCCTTTACCATTACCAGCTAGAAGGACAAGGGCAGCAGAGAGATGGGAACACCAGCACTTTGATGCTACTGCCCAAGTCATTCACCATTCTGACTTTGAAATATACTGCTGTTCCCTAACTGTTGCTGGGTCAAAATACTGAAAATCCTTTCCTTACAGCATTGTGTCTGCACCTAGAACACATGGACTGCAACGGTTCAGGAAGGCAGCTCCTCACCAACTTGTCAAGGGCTACTGTGGATGGGCATATAAATGCTGGCATAGCCAGCGATGACAACATCCTGTGAATGATTAAAAAATGAGTCCTTTTTTTCTGCTTCCTTAATTCCAAGGGATGCAGATGTTAATGGCAGTTGCAGACGATTGTTTCAAACAAGGCCACATCTGCCTGGAACACTTCGTGCTCAATTAGGTCGCTTCCTTGGATGACAGCAGCTTCAGCAACGCTCAAGTTCTTGACAGCATGCACGACACATTATCGCACTTTTTTCATACTGCATCCGCAAATATCCACTTACTCATCCACCAACGGACTTTGGCGACAGTGCATAGCATTTACAAGGTGCACTACAGGAATTCATGACTACTCATCAGCAACACCTTCCATAACTACCACCTCTGCCAATTAGAAGGACAAGGTCGGCAGACTCATGGATACACCACAAACTGGATGTTCCCCTCCATGTCACTCACATCCTGACTTGGAAATGTATAGCCATTCCATCACTGCCCCTGGTTTAAACACTTGGAATTCACCCTGTAAGCACTGCGTGTGTAACTAGGCTATATGGTCTGCAGGTCTTCAAGACCACCACCTTCTCAAGGGCAATTATGGATGGGCATTAAATCGTGTCCTTGCTGACAACACTCACATCCCTTGGAATAATTAAGAATATATATCACCTGCTGCCCCTTTCAGCAATCCCCAGAAGCTGTCGTGAAAGCAGACCATTTGTTTAAGTTAAAATGTATAATTATTGTACTTGATAATAATTCTAATTGTAACACAATGGGTTTCAGTGGATAACTATATAACAGAACTCAGCGTGCTGGAGAAATTGATTCCTGGACCAGGACACTCTAGGAAACTCAAAGCACCTGTTGAAAAAACCCAAGAGTTTGTAATGAGAGGAGAACATGTATTTTTTGAGTGAATGTCGTTCAGTTGGTCTTTGCATAGTAAACGGATGATGAATATATATTTATTGAAGTTTGACTGTCTAACGTTGACTACAACGTGTTGTCTAGCAGCTACAGTATGAGGGCAATGACTGTCAGACCCCACTATATACTGAAGGCTCCAGCAAGCAAGATGGGTTACTGAAGGATACAATTCAAAGCCTAAAGTGGGAGAAGGAAGAATTGCACACTCAGTGCAAAGAGAAGAGAGGCATCCTTTACATTTAGTTTGCGACGGGCAGGGGTTAGGGTGGCAGACTTTCTCAAGAGACAGGGATCTTAACGAACACATTTGATAGTCGATTTGGCTGCAGTGAACTGCAGTGGTTAGGCACCTTGCTTCCAAGTGTACTGATTTGGACGTTAAGTTGTAGTACACCGTATTGTTCTTTTTCCCTCTACAGTGTCCCCGTCAAAGAATCTCATGACAGGTGCAGGCACAGCACAGGGTTAGAATCAGACTAAATATTTCTCTGCAATTTATTTCCATCTAAATCACACCACCTGTTGAAATTTATATTATGTTCCTAAATCTGGAATTTAACGCTCGTGACAATAGTGACCATGAGACCTTTACCGAATCGACTAATTGCAGACGACAGGCTGGGCTGACCAAGTCCCAAAGATCTTGGCTGCTAAACTGGATCTGAAGTAGGCGTTGAGGAAACCAACAAGAGGGAAGCGCATACTTGACCTCTCCTCAACAACCTGTGTGTCCAGATGAATCTGTCCATGACGGTATCGCTAGGAGTGACCACAGCACAACACTTGTGGAGACAATTTACCTTTTTCACGTTGAGGATCACCTCTATCATTTCGTGTGCCTCTGCTCCATGCTAAATTGGATACATTTCAAACAGATCTAGCAACTAAAAACTGGGCAACAATGAGGCGCTGTGGGCAGCAGCAACAGGATTGTAATTAACCACATCTGGTAACCTCATTTTCGACATACGCTCTACTCTACCATGACCACCAAACTAAGGGATTAACCCAGGTTAAATGAAGGGTAAAGGGAGGCATGTCAAGAGCAATACCAGGCAGACAAAAAATGAGGAGACAACCTGGTGAAGTTACAACACAGGACTACTTGTGTGTGAAAAATATAAACAGCAAACATTAGACAGAGCTAAGCGATCCCCGAACCAACTGATCAGGCATAACTCTTCAGACCTCCAAGACACGTTCGTGAATGTTGGTAGACAATTAAACAACTCAATGGAGGAACAGGCTCCACAAATGATGGAGGAGCCCAGTACATCAGTGCAAAAGATAATGCTGAAGCATTCGAAACTGTCGTCAGCTAGGAGTGACGAATGGATGTTCCATCTCGGCTTCATTCGGAGGCCCCCAGCATCACAGATGCCAGTCTTCAGCCAATTCACTTTGCTCTACGTGATATGAAGAACCGTCTGAAGTACTGCATATTGCGAATGGTAAGGCTGCTGACAATATTTAGGCATTGACACTGAAGACTAGTTCTCTGAAACTCAAAGCACCCCTAGGCAAGCTGTTCCAGTGCAACTACAACGCTGGCTTCTACCCAGCAATGTGGACACCTGTCCAGTTATGCCCGGTACACAAAAAGCAGAGCAAATATGGTGAGGACAGTTGCCGTCCCATCAGTCTACTCTCAATCATCAGTAAAGTAATGTAAGGAGTCATCAACAATGCTGGGCGGCAGGAGGCGACTATTGGGATTTATGAAGGGATCAGTGTTTGATCCTGATGATACATATCAACGAATTGGATCAGAGAACCAAGTTAATTATTTCCAAGTTTGCTGACGACACAAACCTATGTGGGAATGTGAGTTGTGAGGAGGATGTTAAGAACCTTCAGTGCGATTTAGTCAAGATGGGTGAATGGGAAAATGTATGGCAGATACCGTATGATGATAATAAGGTGAGGTTTTTTCACTTCAGAAGGAACAACAGTATAACAGATTATTATTTAAATGGTGATCGATAGGGTAAAGTTGATGATCAAATGGACTTGGTTGCTCTTGTACACCAATCACTGAAAAACAAGCGTGAAGGTCAGCAAGCTGTTAAGCAGGCAAATGGTATGTTGGACTCCATTGCAACTGGACTTGAGTACATGAGTAACAATGTCTTGCCGCATCTGTACATGGCCTGGTTGATACCACAGCAGCAGAATGGTGCGCATTTTTGTTCCCCTTACGTAAGAAAAGATATACCTGGCAAAGAGGGAGTGCAGCAAATGTGCGCTATACTGTTTCTTAGTGAGGCAGGATTGTCGCACGAGGACAGGTAGGGGCGTCTATGCCTGTTTACACTGGAGTTCCGAAGATTGAGAGGGGATTTCATTGAATATATACAATTCTGACAGGGCTGGACCTGCTGGATAGAGTGATCATATTTCCTCAGTATCGGTATCCAGAAAAATAGGGTCACAGTCTCAGGTTACGGGGCATTTCATTAAGCACTGTGAGGAGAAGGAATTCTTCACTCAGGAGATGGTGAACTGCGTAATTGTCTACCACAGTAGGCTGTGCATGCCATGTCACTGAACATGTTTTTGCAAAATCTGAGCTAATTTCTAGACAGTAAATAAGTCAAGGGGAATGAGTAAAGAGCGGGAGTAAGTTATTGAGCTAGAGGATAAACCATGATCATATTGAATGGGGGAGCAAGCTCAGAGGGCAGAATGACCTATTTCTGATCGCATTTCCTGCTTTTGCTTGAGTCTGCTCTGCACCTTGCCCCCCTGTGTACCATTACTGGGAATGTTTGATTGGGGTATTGTGGCGGGGGAATAACTCTGTATCTAAACCCATGCTGTAACAGCCCTGCGAGTGATTGATGGGGGCGCTGTTGAGAAAGCCTTACTCACTGCCTAACCCTGTGATATATGGGTGCTTTTAATTGGGGCGCAGTGTGGAGTGCGTTTAAATCTATATATTACTCTGTGCTTTACCTGACCACCGAGTTTTGATGGAAACAGCGTAGAGCAATATTTTCTCTGTACTTAATCTTTGCTGCACCTGCCGTGGGGTGTTTGATGGGGGCGATGTAGAAACACATTTCTGCTGCATCACACTCTTAGCTGCACGAGTCCTTGGAGTGTTTGATGGGAACAGTGCAGGAGGACCCCTAACTCTGTACCTTAATACTCCTTGATCTGCCGTGCGAGTGTTTGATGAACAAAGCCCATGATAGATTCACTTTGATTCTACCCTGTGTTGTGCATGCCCTGGTAGGGTTTGATGGGGACAGGGAGATTTAGTCTCTATCTAACCCGGCGGTGTGCCTTGCCCGATTGTAACTGATATGTCAGTGTAGAAGGAGGTTGCACCTGGCATGCAAGTGTTTGTTGCTGAGGGGAAAGAGAAATGTTTACTCAGTGCTGTACCTGTCCTGGGAGTCTTTGATGGGGACACTGGAGAGGGAGCTTTTCTCTGTATCCAACCCCGTGCTCTACCTGTCCTGGGAGGGTTTGATGGGAACAGTGCAGTGGAAGCACGGATCGTCATCTAACCTCTTGCTTTGTCTGTTATGGAAGTGTTGGATATGGACACTATGGAGGGACATTAACACTGTAACCAACTTCATGTTTTAGCTGTACTGGCAGTTTTTGATGGGGGCAGTATAGAGGGAGTTTTACTCTGTATCTCACCCCTTGTTCTACCTGTCCTCTCTCCCTCTCACGTTGGCCCTTCCATCACACTAACACACCCTCACACGGAAGGACACTAGTACCAAACACACACACGCACACACACATGCACACACACGGACACACTCCTGGACACATGTGCAGATACACACTGACACACACAGGGGCACACACTCTGAGACATACAAAGACATGGACATGCATAGACATGGACACATACACAGAGAGCAGAATTTCCTGGCTGCATCATGGTGGGACCCAGTGTGGGTGATTGGACGGTCCAGGCAGAAATGCATAGACTACAGTGACGTCCCGAAATTAATGGTTAAAAAGTTAAATGTTAGCAACAAATCAAGGGATATAGGAAGTTTCAAAATGTTTACAAAAGTCTGGAATAGCAGGATAAGTGACCGAAATCCACATAGGAATTGATGTGGACGGTTTTGCATGGCTCGAACAACATTAGAACTGAGTGGGGTGGCAGGGGGTCCACATGAGTTGTGACTGTTTATTTACCTGAGGTTTAATTTTTCACCAGCCTCACCACATCCTACCACCAACACCACCCCCCCACCCCTTCCACAGCCCCCATACACGCAATCCAGAAGTTTTATACCATGTTTGCAGCCCAGAGCCCGGAGTTAAAGTACCTTGTCGATAGCGCTTTCACACAAACGTGTCAACTCCTGGTATCTGAGGAAATTAAACAGCTAGTTATAATTACAGAATAATCCATTATTTGGAAAGGGCTGTATGATAAATTGGACAAATGTGATATTTAAGAAAAAGCCCAAAGGAATCAGTTCCTCTTTGCCAGTTTAAAGGGGGAGCCCTTTCTGGAGGCCTGAAGAGATGTGTCCAAATTCGGAATGCATAGAACAGATGGAGAGAAGGTGGTGAATTGACACACAGTATCTCGGGCGGGGGGAAAGGGTGTTCTTAAATGTGCCAATGCACTTGTTCGCTCTCCCATTGGGTTCTTGTTCTGCGTCAAATTCGCTAGCAGAATGTTCTGCAATACAACTTTTAAAACATTTTAATTCATCGACTGAGGCACGTTTCCCAAGGCCTGCACTTACATTTCGAAACGTGACGGTGCTCTGTTAAGACATATTTTAGTCCCCGAATAATTTCTGGGTTTAATGCCCAATTGCACATTAGGCAGGTCAAATGTGTTGGTAGGGTTGGAAAAACCGTGTGGTTTTTGGAATATGTCAGTTGTTTTACCCCCACCTCAAAATTAACCAGGGAGGTTAGTCCTTTCTGAGGGTTGGGTAAGGACACATTGATCTGCATAGTGCTCTTGCTTTGCAAACCTTACCTGCAGAATTTCCTGAACTGTAATTGTGGCAACTCTGCCTCAAGTATGTTTTACTGAAGACCTGACTGTGGATTGCTTCCAGCCCCCAACACATCACTCACCACAACCAAACTTCTCTGCATAAATTAATGGCAAATATAAAACATGGCTGCAGTGTCGAGTGCCCTTATTTAAAACTGCGAGACAGATAAATATTCAGAGCGTATTTCAATCAAAATTCATCCACAAATAGGGAGTAAAAGGGGCAAGGACATCGAGATACTTATCAAGAGCAGGAGGGAAGAAAGATAAGCAAATATGGAGGAGCTAGATAGGTACAGACTGAAGGGGAAATAAATATATAGAGAGTGAAAGAGATGGAGAGGTGAAAGCGCTAGGAGTGGAAGGCTCCCTGTGAATTATTCATGTACAGACAACCACAAATCTGAAATGAGTAGGTACGTGGTTCAGGGCCGGGATGCAGTTTGGGGGATGGCTAATGTGAGAGAGAAAAGCCTGTATTGAATCTGTACAGGGGGCATTGAATTATAGAGCGACAAACCTGGTGTGAGCGCCCACTTGGGACCGGGGCTGCAGTGAAGTGAGAGGGGAAATCAGGGCTGAGCATCCAAGGGGTGGGGGTTTGAAGATTTTGGAGCGGGGCAATTCTGGACTAAGCAGTTATTGGGCGGACGTAGGGGGAGGGAGGACGGCTGCAATGAGTAGGAGAGGGCAGGTGCTGGACTGAGCGGGTACAGGATGATATCAGTCATTGTACTGATTGGTTGGAAAAATAGCAAATAGATTTCAATCCAGAGAAGTGTGAGGTAGTGCATTTGAGGACGGGAAATGCAGCAAGAAAATAGTTAATGAACTGTGAGGATATTGAAAGTGTTAGTAGACATGAGAGACATTGAATTTGATGTGCCCAGATTGCTGATGATGGCTGGACAGGTGCAAAAGT
Source organism: Isurus oxyrinchus (assembly GCA_026770705.1). Classification (NCBI taxonomy): domain Eukaryota; kingdom Metazoa; phylum Chordata; class Chondrichthyes; order Lamniformes; family Lamnidae; genus Isurus; species Isurus oxyrinchus. Next base: position 388,028 of record JANJGN010000116.1, read on the forward strand.
TTTTAAAGAAAGCATATGGAATGCTTTCCTTTATTGGGCAATGTATTTTGAATACAAAAGTGGGAATGTAATGATGGTACGGCAATAGCTGGAATTTTGTGATCAGTATTGGTCACCACATTTCAGTAAGGACAGAATGACTCTGCAGAGAGCACAGAGGAGATATACAAAAATGTTGCTAGGGCAGCAAATTGCAGCCAGCGCAGACACAGTGGACTGACTGACTTGGTTTGCTGTCGTAAAATTTATATGGTTCAATGGAAAAGGAGAGGGGCAGTCCTGGGCTGAGATGGAATGCGTTGGGTATTGGGTGGTGAATAGGAATGGTGGAGTCCTGGACTGTGTCGATATGCAGTGGTGGATGCAGGGGGCTAGGGGGGGTGTGGTGGTGTGGGGCCTGAATATGAGAGCGACAGTCATGGACTGAGTTGATATTTGGTGGTGGACGATGAATGGGAGAGACTGAATGATTCCAAAACTGAATGCGAATGGGGTAGCGTAAGATGGGGGGAGGCAGTCAATGGGTGCAGGATGGAGAAACACCATCAGAATGTTTAGTGTTTTTCTTTAAATCAGGCAATAAATCAATTGCGGGGAATGTCAGGATTAATGGGGGTGCGCTCAGATTTAATCAAGAACATCCGAGCTAATGGGTGAGGGAGGTGTTGTGAATGGGGGAGGGTCAGTCCTGGACTGAGTGGGTATATGTATGATCGGTTTGCAGTGGGAAGCGAAAGATAGGAGAATAGTTCAGAAGAGCTTGCTATGGTGTGGGGTAAGTTGGTGGGAGGGCGGGGGGGCGGAGGGCAGTGCGTGAGTAAGCAACTTTCCTGGACTCAGTGAGCAAAGCGCAAGGTCTGACTGGATTAATGGGGGAGGGACAGCCCTTCACTGATTTCATAGGTGATTGGGTTTATTTTATTGGCGGTGGAGGGGGGCTGTTGGTGGAGGTGGGATAGAGAGAATGGGAGAGGGGCAGTCCTAGGCTTAGTGAGTATGGTGTGAGGTGAGAAGATTAAGAGTGAAAAACAGTTGAGATCGAGAGTGTATCGATTGGGGGACTTGAAGGACCTTGAAGGCAGGGGAGAGAATGCCCTCGACTGAGTAGATATGGGGTGGGTTATGGTGGTGTCAATTGGAGAATGACAGTCCTGCACTAAGTAAGAATGGGGTGGTGGGGTTCTGAAGGGAGTCAGTGAATGGGAATGGAATGGAGCACACTCATCAGTGCCTAAGTGTTTTTTGAAAAAGGCAGCAAAACACAAGGAGGTAGTCCTCAGAATTAACGTGGCCATGAGGCAAAATGATGGGGTCTCAGATTAAAGGGTTGGGGGGGAGGGCTCATAATTAATGGTTCCGTCAGAATTTATGGGGGTCCTAATTATTAATGGGTGCCCCAGAATTAATGTACCACCTTCAGAATTATGAATGGTCAAAGCTAATAAATAAGATGATCCTCATAATGAAGTGTGCAGTGGGGGTGGGGGTATTGGCGGGGTTAAATTTGAGGAGGCGCCATAAAGTCTAACCAAGAGTCACAAAATAAAGTTTCTATGTGTCAGTCTCTGCCTCTGGGTGTCAGAGGGTCTCTGACTCTGGGTGCCAGAGGGTATCTGTCTCCCCAACAGTCTCTCTCCCGTTCACCCCTCCTGCTCCCTGTCTCTGTCACCCCATCTCTCACACTCTCCCCCCTCTCTGCCTTCCTCCCTCCCTCTCTGTCTCTCTAGCCATCTGTCTGCCCTGCCCTCAGTCTCCTGCTTCTTTGTCTGTCCCTCTCCCACCCCGCCGCCCCACTCTCCTCACTTCTATTCCAGTCTGTCTCTCTCTCTCCGCCCACCTCTCCCCATCTCTGTCCCCCTCTCTCCCATTCCCTCTCTCTCTCACACTTTGGCACTCTCATTATATAGCTCTCAGTTCCATGTACCTCTCTCTTTCTCTTTGCTCCTCATACACACTGACTCGCAAAGCTCAGTCTCTTGCTCTCTCTCCTGCCTCTCCCTCTCTTTCCACCTCCTCTCTCACCCTCTCTCTCTACATCTATTTATTTACCAAAGCTCTCTGCATCTCCAATTGTTTCTCTGTCTTCTTCTGGTCTATCTCTCTGTGTTTCTCTTGCTCTGTCTCCCTCACTTTCTTACCCACTCTCTATCTGTCTCCCCGTCACTCTCTCTTCTTATCCTTCTCATTAATTCTCTATCCAATTCCGCTTTAACCACCAATGTTCACGCTGAATCAACCCCCACTCATTTAAACTTTGAACTTACCTTACACCCTCTTATTGAACTTACTTTGTCTGACCCCTTCTCCCGGTGCTCTCTGGGGTTTCCCTTCCTTGTTTCCAACAGAGTGATTCCTCCCCAGTCAGTATAAGGCTACGTGACGATGTGCATTCAGTCAGGCCAATGGGAAGTCAGAGCTGTTGGGAGGTGTTTTGTTTTTTCTCTCCATTCCGATAGGCAGTCTGCCTAATGGGAGTGTGGAGGCTTTCGGATGTGGTTTCAGTCCAATCCTGGAGTGTTAGCGACTACGGACAAGGCACGCCCGCGGTTTTGTGAGCAGATATTTTAAGATGGGCTTTTTAATTTCCAATCAGTGATGGATATCCTTTAGGAACAGGTAGCGTGGCCAATGCGAGAGAAGAGCTGTTACAAGGTGTGTCCTATCTGCCCAATCAAAGATCGGAATCCAAGATGGACAGGCCTCCCGACCATTTGAAACTCTCAGTGATTGACTTCTTCTTATCATTGAATGCATTGAAGAATTGGTGTAAAGGGTTATTTCAGCCCAAGATTCAACTGTAGTCTGAACGCATTCCGTGTAACCACATAAATCACAGTGTTAATGTAACAGCTCAGGAGTTGCAGCATGAAGCCCAATTCCTGAACAAAGCGATCTAACCATACTGAATTAAACCCCAAGAACAACATGCGGTTCCGTACAGAAAAGAGCATCAACATTGACCATAAGAGGGTGAAATTGGCCGAGATCGCAAACAGCAAAATGATGGATTTCATTTAGACTCTCCATCTCTGGGTCTCTGGGTTCTCCCCACGGCTGTGAGCCCGGAGTCTCCTGCGGGCTCTGCTGCTCATTAAAGTGTGTCAAACGGTGAGAACATTGAGCAGCAGAATTAGGACAAATGGGACAGACGGGGTGAGTATCTAATTGGTGAACCTGACTGTTACCCAGAACTGAGAGAACAGAACAGCGAGTGTGGTATTACAAAACCAGGGGATGCTCACCAGCCGATACCCACCTGTGAACATTAAGAACCAGAAAATATTCTTAAACAACTCAGCACATTCACTGTTCTCAGAACCACAGCCGCCGTTTTCTCGCTGCAATATTTACTTTTCCGTTTTGGAGAACAAATGGCCAAAAATCGGTAAAAGGTGAAAGTAACGGTGAACCGGACAGAACTGTCTGTGGCCGCATGAAGCAGGACGGCGTGGATATTACACACGGGGATGGAATACAGGAAATGAAACTGTTCATTGAAAACAATCGGAATATGCCTCAGTGTCAGGTCCAGGATAACTACCAGTAGATCCGCCATTGCCATGGCCACCAGGTAACAAGTGACACATTTGGACAGGCCACGGTTTTTAAACTTCAGGATCACAATTGTGATTAAGTTCACTGTAAGCAAGGGAAATAAACATTACAATTATTAATCAGGCAGGGGAAGGGGTTGACAGTCGTTTGTGGAGCTATCGATATTTTCAAATGCATGATTGAAATTGGTGATCTATTGAAATAAATTGACCTAAAAGAAGAAATGGGAAGGCCGCTGATTCGGGGAAGGAAGCAGGGGTTAAGAAACAGGAACGATACAGAGGAGGTGGGAGGGACATGGGAGCCAAACAATGTAGGGACCCAAAGATGAGTCGGGAGTAAAGGGAAAACAGCCGGCCAGGTGCCGCTTGGCGCGCATGTGCAAAATTCAAGGAAGTCCCGCAGTCAATCAAAAGAGCAATTAAGCCCAATAATGGCACAATTGCCTCCGAGTTTTATTGGTTCATCCAACCTTACGGTTGGTGGAAGGGCTAAACGGCCAGGCGGGCTTTACCTATTGCATTAAATCTCATGCAATGGATGGATTAAATCTCCGTTTTGAAATAAAATTCATAAAAACTGTGCTCAGCATTTTATTAACTATATTTTCAGGTGATTGACTTTGAAGCGTAGATTTTTTACGCTTTCTAAAACTTTATATGATGATTTTCAGGTCAGAAACTGCCTGAGGCAGCTATCTGCCTTCAGGGAGCTGTGTCACAGCGCTCACTCGCACCCGTGGAAACCTCATCGCCGGGCCTCTTCCCGCCCTCTCCTCGGCAGGGATGAAATTTTCGGCTCCGCTACTGTCTCCCCACCCTCTCTCTCTACCTGTCAGGCAAACACACAGATGCGCATTCGCAGACACACCCACTAACATAAAGAAACAGACAAAAACACACACCTACTTACATACGCACACAGTTAGTCTCAGAGGTACAATCACACAGTCAAAGAAACACAGTCCTACACAGTCGCACTCACACTCTCTCTCACATGCACTCCAGCAAACACACGCACACACATACACACAAACATGCGCTCACACAAACACACGCTAACAGACATGAATACACACAGAATATCACTGAAACACTTAGGATAGGCACACATACGCACTCACTCACCCTTTCCTCCCTCACTCTCTCTCTCTCTCTCTCTCTCTCTCTCTTTCTCCTTTTTTCTCTCTCAGGCACATAGACACATGAAGACACACAGGCAAACACACTCGTGAAGAAACGCACACACAGACACAGAAAAACATACTCAAATAAAAATCTCTCACATAAACGCATTAGCACTCACAAACCCTCACACACTCGGAGTCACAAACCCGCAGAATCACCCACATATGCACTCTCAAATACTTACATAAATCACCCTAAAATAAATCATAAACACACCCATGTACTTACAAACACACACTTGCACACACACGCTTGCACAACACATACACTACAACGCACAGAAATTCAAAAACACTCACAAGTACTGAAAATCAGAAACATAAGAACAAACCCTCTCTCTCTCACACACACACACGTGCACCGTCACATACTGTCAACCACTCATTTAGCAGCTCATGTGCAAACACACAGAAACACACACACACATACACACAGAAACCCACACAAGCAAGTTCACCGAGACTCACAAGAAAACACATACCCTCACGCACAGATACATACACACACACACTCAAAAAGACACACCCGTACACAATCATGTACTCAGAGTCACACACTCGGTGAAGCATGCGCATACACACAAAACATCACATTAGAACGCAATGTTCACACGCACACACGCACAATCACACAGAAACACAGAGACACACACAGACACAGATACAGATGCACAAGCACAGATACACACACATAGACACTCTCAAACTCAAGCAGTAATAAACATTCCTACATGGGCATAGACACAGACACACGCATTCGCACACAGACATACTCATGAATACACAGATAAATACACACACAGACACAAAGGCACACACGCACAGGAATCTACACAAACAGAGAAACACACACACACAGACATACACAGATACACAGGCACACACAGACACACACACTGAAACTCTCAAACTTGAACACAAATACACAATCTCGCATGAGCACAAAAGCACACACGCACACACATACACACACAGTCATGAATTCATACAGAGAAAAACACACAGATGCGCGCACACACACACACACACACACACACACACACACACACACACACGCAACACAACATACACACACACACACACGCATGCCCACATAGGGCCACGCAAGCACATGTACACTGACAGGGAACGTGATAAGCAAATCAAGGAAAAAATGAAGAATTTGGGTTAAAGAGACAGAGTATGGGATCAACTTTGAAGTTCCAGAGAGCTCATAGAGGCTTGATGGGGGACAGAATGTCGTCCCTACGTTTTGTAGTATTCGATTATCCTATTTTTGCTGCTGCCGGGAATTACCCTACTTTCTGATTTTTTCCAAAGCATTTGATAAAGTGCCACATCGACGACTTGTTAACAAAGTTTAAAAACATGCAGTTAAAGGAGGGATTACAGTGAGCCCTGGATATTGCCTTAGTGACAGAAAGCAGAGAGCAGTGGAGAATGGTTGTTTTTCGAGATTGCAACTACGTGTCCAGGGTATTCCCCAGGTTCAGTGTTGGCCTCAATATTCTGTTGATGTATTTTAATGCCGTGGAATTCTTCACACAGGGATCGTTACAAAGATTTCAGATTGCAGGAAACTCTTAACTGTTAAAATCAGTGAAAAGGAAAGTAACAGGTTTCAGGAGGGTTGAGGCTTACTGGTAAAATGGACAGAAATATGAACTATATAATTTAACATAAAGAAGCGTAAAGTAATCGATTTGTGTAGGTACGAAGAAGGAAGACAGCACAAACTAATGGGAAGCAATTTACTTCAGGTACAGGGACAGAAAGACTTGGGGAGTGGTGGGGCTTTCTGTGTTGTTGGCTCGGAAAACACAGATCTGACCAATTCCCAGCTTTTGAAAACGTGTAACACCCTCCTAGCACGATGACTGCCACATTTCATTCTCAGAGAGACGTGGAGGGATAAGGATGGGATTTCCGACTCCCGTTTGGGTGTGGGCACGGGATTGGTCCCAGGAGAACTCGGATGTGGATATTCGAATTTTTTCGTGGGATGTGACTTTCGCTCGAAATCCAACATTTGTTGTCCTTCGGTAATTGTCGTTGAACTGAGTGGCTTACCAAGCCATTTCACAGGTCACCTAAGATTCATCCACATTGCCCGGGGTGTGGAGTCACTTATAATCCACAACAGGCATAGGGGGCATACTTCGTTCCTTAAAAGGGATTTGTGTACCGATGGGTTTTTACAACAATTGATGATAGCCTCGTGGAGCCATTATTGAGGCTAGTTCTGAATTCCAACCTCTCTGAAAAAGAGTTATACAGTCTCTGGAAGTTAATCCTGTTTCTCTCTCCACAGATGTTGACAGGCATGCTGAGGTCTCCCACATTTTCAGTTTTCATTTCAATTCAAGATTTATTAACTAAATTTAATTTCCACCAAGTGCTATGGTTGGATTTAAACCAATGTCCCCGGGGCATGAGCCTGGGTTTCCGGGTTCTGTGTCTCCAGTTGAAGGATTCTGATCTTTGCAGTGTGAGAACTTACTGTTCATGTCACTGATGACCGAAGCATTGTTGCCCTGTAAGAAGTCACCTATTAAGAACATTTTGCTTGGTGTACTCTTCAGCAATTTTTGTGCCCAATGTTCAATTCCAATGTTGTCCATCCATTCTATCCTCTGTATACGCTGTTTTAACAATAGTTTAATTCTTGTCCTTAAAGTACACAGACTTTTTTTAAAAAAGCATTATGTTTCAGCTTGCACAGATCTGTTTGTCACCACAGGAGAAAATTCCAACTGATTCATTCCTCAATCACAGCTCAGAACCACTAACACCCACGACACCTATCTAAATCTATTCCCCTTCAGACGAGGCAGCACGCTGAACACTCCCACCTTTATCCCCAGAAAGACCACAAGCCAGTTCAGGAAAGCTGCTCGAGGGCCACGAGAACTGATCTGTATTGGTGACGTGGGACTCGGCAAGTCGGCCTGCCACTTGTCAGGCAATGCTGAGGCCACAGAGCCTGTGCCATGAAAACCGTTTTGCCATATTGCACATAAATAGCAGCAACTCTCCTCACTAACAGTACATCCCATTAGGCTAATGATGGGGCTACACTGAGTACCTCACATCTTGAGTCATGTACTACTCCAGAATGGCAGACCGAGGAAGAAGCCAGGAGTCTCAGGAAGAAGCAGCACCCCCGTCAACGAGCACGGACGGGACATTCTCCTGACTGTGGTAGGCACACACACACAGAGATATCCAGTTCCCTGATGGATCCAGGTTTCCTCCAGCCACAACAAGTGGATCGTGGGTGAAGATAGTGGACTTCATCAGCTACACTAGGGACCACCGGAGAAATTTGCTACCGTGTCCGAACAACTTCTTTGAACTTTTTCACTTTGTTTAGGTGCAGAAGGTGCCCCTACTAGGCATAAAGCCTTTTATTGCTGCATCGAGCTTGTCGGTATTAATGCGGCTACATTGTACCTGCTGTTCAGCAGCAGTAAAGGAGCCTGCGCCCATGGCAAAGGTGAAGCAAACAATATCAACGATAAAGAATGGCAATGAGGATAATGAACTTTAAACCGCTCGTAGGAATCTCCAATCAAATTGACTCGATGAGACAGCACATCACTGTCCTTCTTGTCCTTGAAGGGTAAGAGGACGATGAATGCACAAGGGTACAGATGGCCGCGGGTAGGACGTAAAATATTCGTGTTGTTCAACCTGTGGTGGAGAGTACAATGCACATTTCCAGAATACCATCCAGGGAAGTCATCAGGGTGACACTGAGTTCTCCCTCTCAGTTTCACATGGCCCGCATATTGATGAAGTTGTACAGGTGGTGATGTGGAGTATTGGGTGCGTTCTTGGTAGGAGGGGGGAAATGGAGGGCTGAGATTTGGGTTTGGCAGCTCGGTTGGGAATGGTAATTTGTTGCTCCAAGATTTTGTAGTGTTTAGCCAGGGAGACATGAATGACATCAACCTAGTACAGATTAATGTGTGGAAGGACGTTACTAAGCAAATCGACGTTCTGCATGACCTCATCTAATGAATGCCTTACATTTCTCTCACAGATACCAGAGTTGCTACTTGACCCCTGGAGAGGATTCAGGACTCGGACACGAGGAAGAGGAAGACTTGTCCAAGGAAGCAATATAATCACCATTATACTCAATTTCCCAAGCCTTGAGACTCACTTTCCATTGGGTACTCGTGTGGAATAAAAATGGGGAGAACTGGGTGATGAGCAGATCACTGCAGTACAGGAGGAGGTATTAATGGTGCAGGTTTTTGTTCAAATTTCCGCTGCAGGGGGAAGGGCAGAAAGAGGGATGCACAGCGATACAGCCAGACTGAACCTCCGGAGTCTCAGTTTGGGATTCTGTGCTCAGACAGACAACAGCAGTTGTGGCCATTGAACTGCATTTCCTGAGACATTGAGAGCTCATGCACTATGATTGAAGGAGTCCATGGCTACAGTGACCTCGCCCCGTCTCTGTTGAGGAACATATGAGGAGCAGTCAAGAGAGTTTCCGACCTCATTGCGAGCTCATGCAGCAGCAGTGAGACCTCATTCTGTGGCACTAGCTCCGTTGCAGTAATGGGAGAGGAGCCCATGAGCCTGAACATGACTTTCACATGGGGGTCAGATCGCTGTCTCCAGAGGATGGCAGCTGTGCCCCAGGCTTTGGAAAGCAACTGCAAGGGCTGAGCAGTGCCAACAGGAGCGTGTGGGATCGATGAATGTTATGTAAATGCCCGCCCTTCTGATTCCTCGCCCCTTGAGTTTGGAATACCATATGATTCATGGGTCCAAGTGAGAGTGGTGGCCCCTACACTGATGCAGGAAGTGCAGCCACAGGGAGGGTGCCAACGGGTTCCTGAACGACGAGGTTGATAACCATGATCCACACAGCCATTTAGCCAGATAGGTGAACATTCAGTCTCCACCTCCTCTGAAGGAACAGGAGGAATATTACATGTATTGTTGCAACTGAGAGGTGTATTGTGAAGTGAATGAGAAGCATTCTGGGAGACCCAGCACAGTCTTCTCAATTCAGGGAGTTGAGGAAAAGGACCCTTGCGCTGAATAGGAGGAATAGCATCCAACAGAGTTCGATAGCGAGAAGAGGCTTAGAAGGATTCTGACATAAGTCAGCACAGTCACTGCAACTCAGCAGGGGATCGACGAGAAGGACCGTTGCACTCAGCAGGAGGAATAGCATCCAACAGAGGGCGTAGTGAGAAGTTACTGAGATGCATTCTGGGACAAGTCAGTGCAGTCAGTGCAACTCAGAAGGGTGTGAAGGAGGGCCCACTGTAGTGTTTCGATCCCTCCCTCCTCCTCAAACGAAAAGAAAAGAGGGAGAGGCCGTACCTTCAGTAGTGCACCAGACCTGCAAGGGACACTCTTCTGAAAGTGGATTTTTATAAAAGCAGCTGATCAGTGAGTAAATCCTGGTGAGTATTTTTTTTAATCTATTAAAGTAATTCAATGCTTCATACTGAGTTTGGAGCTAAATGAAAAGTAGAGAGTAGTACTGTACATGTATAATTAGTCAAGTAGCAAGTTTCCTAGCTAACATAAATAAGGCCCTGAGTTAGCGTATTTTTTTAAGGGAGTAACTACCTTAATCGAGAGGGATGTCATGGCATGAGAACTTGGAACCGTGATATACTCCTCCTGCAGTATGTGGGATATAAGCATTCCTGGTGACTTTGTGTGCGGAAGGGGTGTCCAAATGCAGCTTCTAGCTACACGGATTTCAGAGCTAGGAATGCGAGTGGACTCATTGTGGACTACCTGTGATGTTGAACAAGTCATGGATAGTACATCTAGCGAGGTAGTCACACCAAAGTGAAGATTACACACGCAGAAAGGGAATTGGTGACCGTCAGGAAGAGTAAAAGACTCAGGAAGGTAGTGCAGGTGTACCCTGTGCTCATCCCCCTCTGTAACAGATATACCGCTTTGGAAAAATTTGGGGGTGATAGATTCTCAGGAGAAAGCAGCAACCGCCAAGTTCACAGCAGTGTGGGTGGCTGTGCTGCTCAGAGGGGCGGAAGGCAAACAAGTGGCAGGGCTATAGTGATAGAGGATTCAATATTTAGGGGCACAAAAGGACGCTTCTGTGGCCGCAAAATTGAATCAATGGTGGTATGCTGCCTCCGTGGTGGCAGGGTCCAGGATGTCATGAACGACTGCACGACATTCTGGGGAGGGAAGGTAAACAGCCAGTGGTCATGGTACGCATTGGTACCAATGACATAGGTAAACTAAGGGATGAGGACCTGCAAGCTCAGTACAGGAAGGTAGGCGATGAATTAAAATGCAGCTCCTCAAATGTAGTAATCTCAGGATTACTCCCAGTTCCACGTTATAGCGAGAGCAGGAATAAGAGGATACACCAAATTAACATATGGCTGGAGGGATGGTGTAGCCGGGAGGGTTTCAGATTCTTGAGGCAATGGGGTCGTTTCTGGGGAATTTGGGATCTGTACAACCCAGACGGGCTGCACCCATTCAGAGCAGGGACAAGGTTCCTTGCGGGGGCTTATGCTGGTTCTATTGTGGAGTATTAAAACTAGTGCGGCAGGGAATTGGGATCCCAGGAGTATTATTAGATGGGGCAGATTCAATTGACACATATTGAGGTTGAACATTAGCTCTGGACGTAGTGATAGATATGGAGTTAAAGGAGAAATAAAAGTTAAAAAGTGTCCAGAAAGGGAATTTGACGGGGTAAAACTGTTTATACTTCAAAGCAATGAGTATTAAAAGCAAGGTAGATGAGTTAAGGGCACAGATAGAAGCAGAATGTCATTGCTATAATGGAGACCTGGCTCAAGGAGGGACAAAACTGGCAGCTACATATCCCTGGTTTAGAGTCTCCAGACACGATATAGAGTAGGAGATAAAAAAGGAGGGGGGTAGCACTAACGGTTAAAGAATCAATTCCAGTTGTGCGAAGGGATGTTATACTAAATGGGTCAACAAATGTGGCTTTTTGGATTGAGCATAGATATAAAAAAGGGGCATTCACAACACTAGGAGGATACTGCAGGCCCCAAATAGTGAAAGGGAGATTGAAGATGAAATAAAATCAAAAAACTGCGGATGATGGAAATCCAAAACAAAAACAGAATTACCTGGAAAAACTGAACAGGTCTGGCAGCATCAGCGGAGAAGAAAAGAGTTGACGTTTCGACTCCTCATGACTCTTCAACAGAACTGGGTGAATCTAAGGAGAGAGGTGAAATAAAAGCTGGTTTAAGGTTGGGGGAGGGGGGTTGGGTTGGTCGAGAGAAGTGGAGGGGGTGATGTGATTGTAGGGACAAGCAAGCAGTGATAGGAGCAAATAATCCACTCATCCATCACCCCCTACTTCTCAACACCCACCTATGGCACCTCCCCATGCCCACACAAAAGATGTAACACCTGGAACAATGCAGTAGGCCAAGGACGGACATGTGACATGAGAGCAGGGGGAGTGTTAAAATGGCAAACGACAGGGAGGTCTGGGTTATGCTTGCAGACAGGCCGAAGGTGTTCTGCAAAGTGGTCACCCATTCTGCGTTTGGTCTCTCCAATGTAGCGGAAAGGTAATCTACACTCCAGTGCACAAAAGGAGGTGGCAATGGAAATAGTGAATGCGTTGGTTGACATCTGCCAAAATACCATAAATTCTGGAACATTCCCAGCCAATTGTAGGATACCAAATGAAAATCCAATATTAAAAAAATCAGGGAGAGAGTGAACAGAGAATTACAGGCTGGTTAGACTAATATCAGAAGTAGCGGAAATTCTAGATACCCTTCTAAAGGATGTGCTTATAGGACACTTAGGAGATGACAAGGAAATTAGACGAAGTCAATGTATGAAAATGACACCATGTTTGACAGAAATACTGGAGTTTTCTGAGTTTGTAAAAAGGAAAATATTTAATTGAAAACCAGTGGATCTGGTGGGGTAAAATTTGGAAAGCTATACCAAAAAGTCTCTCAAAGAGGATTGTGTCTACAATTAAAGCACATCACCTTGGGTTAATGGATTGGGAACTAATTAACAGATAGAAAACAAAAAGTAGGAATAAATCCGTTCTTTTCTGAGCAATGGCAGGTTGTTGACTCTTGGGGCTCAGGAGGGCTCAGAGCTTGCACCCCAGCTATTCCTATTATATACCAATGATTTGTGTGAATGTAACAAATGTAATATTTATAAATTTGTTGACAACACGAAACTTAGTGATAATCTGAATGGTTCGAAAGTTCTTAAGAGGCTATAAGGCGATTTGGACGTGTTTGCTTAGTGTGAAAATACATAGCAGATGCAGTATAACGTGCAGAATCATCAAGCTATCTAATTTGGTAGGAAAAATCATATAGCAGTGTATCACCTAAATGGTGATGGATTGGGAAATGTTGATGTACAAAGGGACCCGTTCCTCCTTCTAAACAAATCACTGGACGCCAGCATGCCAGTGCAGTTAAGAAGGCAAATGCTGTGGTGGCCTTCATTGCGCGAGGACTTGATAAGGACCAAACCTGGAATATTGGGAGAAATTGTGTTCTCTTTACCTAAGAAAGAATGTACTTCCACAGAAGGAATGCAGTGAAAGTGCTCCAGCCTGATTCCTGGGATTGCAAGAGTAGATATTTGGTCGACCAGACTTGTATTCACTGGAGTTCAGAAAAGTGATTGGGGACCTCATTGAAAAGTACAAAGTTCTGTGATGGCTGAACAGACTGGATTCAGAGAAGATGTATACTCTGGGTGGAGGGTCAGGAACAAAGGGGCACCATCTCAAGATACGGGGTGTGCACTTTTGGACTCAGCTGAGCAAAAACATCTTCACTCAAAGGCTGGAGAACCTGTGGACTGCTCTACCACAGAAGGCTGAGAAGACCAAGTCTCTGAAAATATTTAAGAAGGGAATGCATTGATTTCTAGGCTTCTAGTCAGTATTCTGCACGTAATGTCCTCGGGGCCCAGTGGGAAAAGAAGATCGTGGATCCTGCTGGATGCTGCCCTGAGCAGACTTTCAAAGCCTTTTGGCAGAACACCTCAATGCCAGAAACTGCAAACTATCATCAAGGCTTTGTCTGGCTGATGATGGTAAAGCCCTCACCGTCAGACCTTTGTTGCATGTATAGAGACTACATCTTCTGCACGTTGCCTTCGGGGTGGCTGTGATGGAGAAGAGACCAATGTCCGTCTCTTTATGGAATTTTCCTTTAGAAAGAGAGATTCCCTGATTTTTGTCGAGGTTCACCTCGAGCAACTCATGACGCAGCACTCTGTGCTCTACGAGCTGTTCCCATGGTCAGACAAGGAGACAAGCAACAACAGCTGCAGGCGTATGATAAACTCGGTGAAACACGCTCTTTTGCCTGCCCGGAAGTTGTTGGTTTTCCAGTTCAGTTCGTTGTCCATGACGGAATGTAGCAGGCTGGCACATTCCAATGCTGATAAATATATGCCGAGGGATGCACTGAAGCTTGGGGTAGACTGCACAGAGGAGCAATGCGGGTAGGTCGCTGTCTAGGTCCTTTGAAAGTACACGGAGAGGGTGGAAACTGTGTAAAACTTCTGGGACTGCATGCCTGACAGGGAGTATATATTGCAAGCATCAACACTAGTGTGTTTGTGTTGAGGCAATACAGCGTCGGACATACTGTATGGAGAGAAAAATAAATTCTATTGCAACATCTGTAATATTCAAATTTTAAAAAATTCAACTCACTTTTACACTTTTTATGAATGAAGTATTTTGAAAAATAAAAGGAAGAAAACATGTATAATCCAATGTTTCATACGTTATAGGAAGCTATTCTAACTTAAACTTTATATATACAAAGTTGAAGTAATGCCATTATAAGGAGAAACAAACTTAAGTGTACCTACGCCGTGATTCTGGTAATTATTTTGACTGGTAACTGAGTAAAGCTGCTCAAGTTAACTGTTTCTCTGGTATGTGTAAAATGTCTCATTATTGAATTTAGACACAGATTAGCACGTGTTTCATGACAATGTTATACCTTTCTGTTTTTTTTTTATAAGATGTTGTATTCTGCTAAGCTGCCCACTGTCGTTTAAAGGTTCATTGCAATATAATTCTAGGTCATGGGCTGAATGTGAGATGTTTGTAATTTTATCAAGTTTGCAGTTTACTGCAAGAAAAACAGAACATGCTGGAAAAACTCAGCGGTCCAGCAGCAGATGAGGAGGGAGATACATGGTTAAACTTTTGCTTCCTTATGACCCTCTGCGGAACCTTCAGGCTCTTTTACAGTTCATTGAATAAGTTTCAAAACAGTCTAAACATGAGTGGCAGATGTGAACAGCCTCCTCCTCAGAACATTGCGCTTATGTGCGATTATCCATCCGTGTAGATATGGGGTTTGCACGAACATGGGAGCCGGGTCCGGCTCATTTTGAATAAACAAGTTGTGGGAATTGTAAAAGTAACAGGCGCAGGCATGATGGAACCTCTCGTGATTGTCACAGACCAATTGCACATTCGAAACCGCACATTCCATCACTGTGCTGATTATTGGGAGATGGTGGACGGTGTGGTAATTGGATTGGATTTGTCTTGCTTTTTATGTATGCAACAAAGCTTGGTAATTTCCCACATTGATGGGCAGATATCAGTATTGGATCTGCAATGGTTTTTTATTCTGCATTTATGCAGTGCAGATGTCACTGGCCAGGAGTTTGATGCCAATCCATAATTTTCATTTAAAGGCAATTTCAGGCAATATTCAAGTGTCAACCACAATGTTCTTGATCTTGAGCCACATGTACGTCAGGCCAGGTAAGGGCAGCAGATTTCATTCCCTTAAAGACATTCATGAACGTATGGCAATTAACATTGGTCTCACTGGATTATTTCCGTGTGCACTGAACATTAGCCTAGAACTCTGAAAGCAGCGACATTAGCCTCCCACAGCCAGTGGGATACTGTGTACAGCCAGTCCCCAAAGAGGAAAAACTAAGGAAAGCCAGATTGATGTTATTTCCAGGGAATTGACAAGGATCGACTGTCAGACTCAGCAAGATGAGGTACAGGGGCATGAATCGCAAATGTTAGTATGCAGGCGCTTCAAGTAATTAGGATAGCTAATAGAACGTTAACATTTATTGGGAAGGGAATTTAATACAAAAGTAGGTAGGTTATGCACCAAAGCGACTTCATCAGGGTTACTGTGTACGTTATTAGTCACCTGTTTTAAGGAAGGATGTAAATGCATTGGAAGCAGTTCAGAGAAGTTTTAGCAGACAAGTAGCTGATATGGAAGCGTTTGCGGATGAGCAAAGATTGGACAGGAAAGGAGAGTTTTGAAGAGTAATACGTGACTTCCTGGGAGCACATAACATCCTGAGGGTTCTTGACAAGGTGGATGTGCAGAGGATGTTTCCTCTCAGCGTAGCATCTCGAACTCGGTGTAATTGTTTAAAATAAGGGGTCGCCCAAATAAAACCGAGACCATGCGAAACATATATATTATTTCATAGAAGCTCTTCAGTCTTTGGAACTCTCGTCCTGTAAAGGTCGTGGAAGCAGATTATTTGAGAAATTTTAGGGGAGTTGTGGTTACATTCTTTGTAAGCAAATCGGTTATAGTTTTCCAGGGATGCAGATTTCAGGTTAGTATCATGTTAGCCATGTTATTAAATGCCGGAGCAGGCTGGGGGGAGGGGGGTGCGAATGGCCTACTAATGTTCCATGTTTGTAATTCTCTGTGGAAGCACCATGTAGGAGCAATAGGCAAGTCGGGCGATCGCACCGGGCAGGGACTAAATGAATATGCAAGGGTAAAGACTTCAGTTTTGTATAGTGTAATCAGATTTCTTATTGGATAAAAATGTAAATCAAAACGCTTTCGGCCTTGGTTTTTATTACATGATGGTGGCCAAGGTGAAGCTATGATGAGACATGTCATATGCCTGGAGAAATGGAGAATGGGGAATGAATGTTTGTAAAGGATAATTACCCATTTGGTAAAGTAGCAGACACTCTCCGACTGCATGCCCAGGTCGAAGGCATCCAGGAACTATCCTCCCTGCTTCCTGCTCCGCCACCTGAGCTGTCCTCTGGATTCCTTCTGACAATGCGTTCATGATGGTGATGATATTATGGTTGTAACAGGGCACCATGGAATTGGACACTTGCTCCAACATATCTTTGGAGGTTCACTCCGAGCGTTTTAGAAATCAGGAGCGTTGCTTCCTCATATGAATGATCTGCTCTACGACGTTTCTAGTGACTCCATTTCTTCTTGTGTACATGTGCTACGTTCACGAGCTGTTTTGACGTTTGGCATGGTGAGGTGGAGGGTGTTTTGAGCTCTGTATCGATTGGGCAGCCTTCATCTCCTAGAAGATACGGCCTGGTTCTCCTTGGAGATACAAAGATGGTGGGAATGGCTGAATGTTTCAGAATGAAGGCATTTTGACTGCCTCCATGATTTTGGGCATTCACCAACAGGGTTTAATGTGCATGGCTGCACATAAACCGTACATTATGGCAGCCCACCACCACCAACTCAAGGGCAACTAACCGGTGATGCCCACGTCTGTGAAAGAATATATAAGAAAACATAATCCTTCTTGGAGTGAGAGTCGCATTTTTCCCCATTGTCATGGGGGCCGAGCAACACCATATACACCATCGCAAATCCCACTATGCTGGCAGAACTACTCTACCTCTCATCCCCCCTCTCTCTGCCCTGGAAGATTACAATGTATTCACCTCACCCTGCATCGGTGGTCTCCTTCCCCGAGTGGATTAATCGATGGACAGCATACTGGGAGTTGATGGATATGTCACCCGCTGTGTTCTGCAATGATCCAGTTCCATAGAAGTTAAGTAGAACTGTGAGCATAACGGCCACTGACATCATCACCCTCAACTTGGTGTGAGGCTCTATGTTGCGTTGGAGGAAAACAGCACTCTGACCACCTCACCATTGAATCAGAGTCACCTCACACGCTACCCCTGGACTAGGCATATGTTGGTAATCTGCTCTTGGAAAACGTGGGATGGATAGGGCAGAGCCACCTCCTCCTCCTGCTTGACAGCTCCTCTGCAGCCTATACTTCACTTGTTGGTCATGTAACAAACATAGATACAAAGTAACTATAGTCCACATACCTGGTCCAGAATGGGTTCAACAATCCAACCTCCTAATGTATACAGCACGTCCAAGAAACCGTCCAAAGCATCTGCACTAATTTTCCAATCACATAATTGAATTAATTAGGGCAAGGGAGTAATTTGCAGGATGTTCGGAATGGATAGATGGATACAATTGATTTGAAGTTTGAGACAATGAAGAGTTTCAATCACAGAAATGAGATTATTAAACTTAAGAAGCTGCCAGACCCTTAATGTAGGTCAGTTATTACAGGGATTATGGATGAACGGGCTTTAGTGTGAGCTAAGAGAAGCACAGCATAGCTTTGGAGGAGCTGAAGTCTATGAAGCTTTCAAACAGGAACTGTGTGGCCAGGTTCAAAATGTAATACTCGATGCTGGATTGACCAAATATACAGATGAGCGGCAATTCAGCAGCCGAGCTGAGCTGAGGTGTTGATGTGTGATATTGCTATGGAGCTAGTTAAAACTATTTTCTGAACTTGAGCAGAGCTGAGAGTATATGCACGGCGCTCTCTGAGTGCTACTTCAGTGTACCGACTGTGAAGAGACAAGTTTGGTGAGGGTCTGAGATCAGTTAAGGCGGAAGTATCAATAAATTCAGGAAAAAATAACACAATTAAGATGGCAGGAAGCTAAATTCGTCTCTACTGCAGCATGTCGGCATTCTTGGAGCTCATTGCAATCTATTACACCACAGTGGCAGTAAGTGTCTGCGGCTTGAGGAGCTTTGGTTCAGGTTAAATTGAGGCGATCAGCATTTTGACACAGCAGGGAAGTGGGAGTTACGTGGACACTTTACTCAAGAAGGCAGTGTGTCTCAGGTCATCATTTGGTCAGGGACTGGAAGTTGTGACTGCAAGCCAGGCAGGTAATGGGATTAGGAAGCTAGGAGCGAAGGAGCATCAGCCCATAACATTGAGCAAGAAGTTTTTGTTTTTTTTACAACTTGTATGGACAAGAGTGAAGGCTGTATTATGGACGAGCAGACTGACCATGTGCCATGATACACGAAGCTATCCAAGTGAGGGGATCTAAAAGGAATGCAGTCCTTGTAGAGAACAGTATAGTCAGGAGGAAAGGTACTGTTCTCTGCAACCAAGAACGAGAGTCCAGTGGTCTGTATTGCCCACCCTGTGCTAGGATTTGTGATACTGCGTTGGGTTAGAGAGAAACTTGTAATGGTCTTTGTATGTACCAATGGCATAGGTAAGTGGTTGTGCATTGGGAATTTGAGGAGCTCAGCTCCAAATTTTAAATCAAGCAGAACATCAAATATAATAATTATGCATTATTGTCTGAACTATGTGCAAATTGCATAGGGCTAAATATGATGAGAATATGAATGTGTGCTTCAAAGGCTGGTGAGAGAAGTGGTTTCCGGTTTGCTGGGCACTAGCAACAGTATTCGGGAATAAAGGGGGCTGTACCTTTAGGATGAGCTTCGCCTAAACTGTGCTGGGGCCAATATTCTGGCGAACAGTATAATTCAGCAAGTAGAGGGGGCTTTAAACTACATAAAGTGATGAAGTGGTCATGTCGGGGAAGTTAACCAAATTGAAGTGAGCTGACAAGGCAACTGATCAGATAGCATTAAAGATATTGGTAATTAGAGTATCGCAGGAAGGGAAAGTGATTATTAACTTAAGAAAGGGGCAGGTTTTAGAATAATATTTAAAATAATTAATTAAGGGCTCCGTATCAGATTGATTGCAGCATCCTAAATATAACAGTGGAAATTAGCAAACGTATGAAAGAGGGGAGAGGAAAAACAGCAAACTACTTTTGAGAATAACATTAGTAGCAGGGAAAATGCTATAATCTATTATAAAGTATGCGATAACAGGACAAATAGAGTTTTGCATGATTTGGAAGAATTCACATGGATTTTTGAAAGGGAAACTATTCTTAACAGACCTGTTGGTGTTTCTTTGAGTCTATAGCTAGCGGAATAGATATAGGGGTGAGCGATGAATGTTCTACATTTGGGTTTTTAGAAAGCTTTTTATGACACCACACACAAGAGGTCAGTAAACATGCTTAGAGCACATGGGATTGTGGTTAATATGCTGGCATGGATTGTGAACTTATTAACAGGCAGAAATCGGAGAGTATGAATAAATGGGTCAGCTCCAGGTTGGCAGGCAGTGACTAGCAGGTACTGCAAAGATTATTGTGTTGGCCCCAGCTATTCACAATATATATCGATGATTTAATTGTGTGTTTTGAATGTAATATTTACAGCTGTACTGATCATGGAAAACTAGGTGGAAGTGTGAGTTGTGAGGAGGAGACAAATGTGCATCAAAGATATTTGGAAAGGCTAAACGTGTAGGTAAAAAAAAACAATGCAAATGTACTACAAGGTGGAGAAATATTATATTATCCACTTTGGTAGAAAAAAAAACAGAAATGCAAATCATTCCTTAACTGGTAAGAGGATGGACAGCGTTGGATATCAAAGGGACTTAGGGTACAACATGCAGTCCCCGTAAGCAATGAAGAAGTTTCATAGCATACTGGAATTCATTACAAGGGGAATTCAGCATAGAAGTAAAGATATCTTACAGCAATGATATAGAGCCTTGGTGAGACAATACCTAGTTTATTGTTTGCAGCTTTGTTTTCTGCACCTGAAAAAAAGTATGCTTGCTATAGAGGGAGTGTAACATTGTTTCCACAAACCAATTCCTGGGATGGAGGAATTCTCTAATGAGGAAAGGTGAAATATCTTGGAATTCTATCCTCTTGCTCAACAGTGGAGGTGCAAGAAGGATGTTTCCCCTGGCTGGGTGTTCCAGAGCCAGGAAACATAAGCACATGAAAAAAATGAGGCAACTATTTAGGGCTGAGATGAAGAGGACTTACTTCACTCAGAGAGGGTGATTCTTTGGAATTGTCTACCCCACGTGGCTGTTGAGGCCCAGATGCTGACCATGTCGAAGAATGGAATCGATAGATTTCAAAAATTAAAATTGTCAAGGGATACAGGGTTGCGCAGGAAAATGGTTTTGAACTAGAGGATCGGCCATGGCCTACACCTATTCGTGTTTCTTACATTCTTAAATGATGGAAGTGGTAGTGGACATTTCAGGGAAGGAGATAATATGGGGTTGCAGTTCAGCTCAGTGTGGAATGGAGCATGGAACTGCATCAGATATCAGCCGGGGGTGGGGGGTGAGCGTGTGGAGGTTGGATATGGGACCGATTTAGTGACTGGAACCAAACAGAATGGTTTCAACCTCTCGAAAAGTTAAATGGCAAAGAGATTACTGCAGTTCAACATTGTTTATAGAATAATTAATTCGATAGAGGATCTTACGCGGGACACCAAGAATTGCCAGGATGGGATAGTAACCTGCTTGAATAACAATAAGCATGCATTCGATCTGCGATGCTAAAGGCATCCAATCTAGTGTCAGCCAGTAAAGACTCTGGGATAAACTTCTGCCCTTTGTTGAAGCATTCCAACCTATTTTCCTCATATTCAGATCCATTGCAGGAAGATTCAAATCTATTGTTCTGAAATTCTCATCCATTGTTGTAACATTCCTGTCTATTGTTTTGATGTTCGGATCCATTTTTGTATAATTATCATTTAAAGTTCTCAGATACTGGTCACTCCGCTCCCTCTCTCTGGAGGTGCTAATGCCTGTTTGAGTCGGAGGTGATGCTCCTGCTGAAAGAATTGGCGAAAGCATTGAAAGGAATCTGTTATTATTAGAAGAGGGAAAGCCTCCAGCGACACAGTTAGGATCCATTGAGACTGGCATTAATGCCGGTGACTAAGCAAACAGGTTCAGTTAACTCCCTTCAAAGCAACAGGTTTTCCATCATAATAAAGTAGACCATTTATCTGGCCTAGATGGGATTTATGAGGGTCGTTGAGGGAAAGAATGGTGGAAATAGCGGAGGCACTGATGATGATCTTTCAATCCTCCTCAAATATGGGAGGAATTCCAGAGAACTGGAGGGTTGTAAACATTCCACCCTATCTATAACAGAAGTGGGTGGTGGGAGGGTAAACCCAGGAACTACAGAAATATCAAAATAATGTCAGAGAATCATTTGGGAAAGCTTTGAATTGCATATGCTGGGTAGAAATCACTCGAGGCCATAATCAAGGCAAATATTATTCATTATTTGTGAGAAAAGGGTTTTCAAATGATCAGGATCACAGATATTTTCATGGAAAATCGTACCTGATAAAATGAACGTAGTTCACGTCTAAGTATGAAGGGTGATGAGGGAAGTGAGCTTGATGTTATGATAATGAACACGGTGTGATCAATTGACTATTGATGGATTTGCTATTGAAACTTAACGCCGTGGGTGAAAGGGACAGTGACAGAGCGGCTATGACATTATCTGAGAGACTGAAAGCAGAGAGAAGTGGTGAACAATGTTTATTCTGACTGGGGTAGGAGACGGGTATTCAGGGTTTGGTGGGGAGTTTAAAGTGATATTCTTCGGAGGTCGGCATTAGGAACACTACTCTTTAAGGTGCACAGAAAGAACATAGTTTTCTGTCTTATGAAGAGAATTTGCAGATAACAGGAGTTTGTATATGTAAACATTAAGGAGGAGAGCAATGAGCTTCAGGAGTATGCACACAGATTGGTGAAATAGAGGGACATGGAGCAGGTGAAATTTAATTCAGGGCATGTGAAGGATACATTTGGGAGCAGGAATGAGTAGAGACAAATAAAACTAAATGGGGCAAGGTTAAATGGGGGGGGTGGAATTTTCCATGCAGTTGTAGTCGGCCGTGTTCCGTTGGGTAAGGGGACAATATGGCAAGAAATTATAAAAAAGGTTTCCCAACATTGCGAAACCAGTTGGCAATCGGCACTCTGCTTGGCAATAGTGACCAACAGTTCTGTCAGACATCGGCAGGTTCACAGAAATAAATTTGCATATCATTATAAGCAAAGCCCACCAGAATCATCTCCAAGTCTTATGTT
The DNA here is from genome assembly GCA_026770705.1 of Isurus oxyrinchus. Lineage (NCBI taxonomy): Eukaryota > Metazoa > Chordata > Chondrichthyes > Lamniformes > Lamnidae > Isurus > Isurus oxyrinchus. The sequence continues at coordinate 410,865 of JANJGN010000116.1, forward strand.
TCCTTCTCCATTGTGCAACAGCATAAACAGCGTGAGCACTTGATGGGCTGCACTTCGAGGTCAACTTTGAGGTGAATAAGACCATAAGAATATATGGTATAGCAGCTGAAGTTTGCCATTTGATTCATCGAGCCTGCTTCACCATCCAATAAGATCACGGCTGATCTGATAATCTGCAACTACACTTTCCGGGTAACTCTTGATTCCCTTATTGAATAAAGTCTGTCTATCTGAGCGTTGAATCCGTCTAATGGCCCAGCCTCTGATGCCTTCTGTGGCAAAAAAAAGGCACAGACTCACCACCCTCTGAGAGAAAAAAATCCTCCACATCTCTATCTGGGATGGTCTACTCTTTACTCCAATGTACTGTGCTTTGGTCGTAAACTCTCCCACAAGGGGAAATCAGCTCTTAGCATCTGTCCTGTCAAATTTCCTACTTGCATATGTTTCAGTAAGGCCTCCAGTAAACTTTGTGTAGGCCCAACCTAAACAAACTTTCTTCATATGAAAATATGCCCACACCTGGTATCAACCTGATGAACATTCATTGGCCCGCCTCCAAAGCCAATATATCTTTCCTTAGACAAGGGCACCAAAACTGTTCGCAGTATTCTAGGTGTAGTCTAACTCGTGCCTTGAATAGTTGTAGCCATATCTCCCTGCTTTCTACTCAATTCAATTTAAAATAAAGGCTAATATTCATTTTGCCTTCCTTATTACCTGCCGAACTTGTATGCATTTTTCAGTGATTGGGGAGTGGAACTGATGCAAAAGGCCCCCAAATCCCTCTGTACTGTAGCTTTATGCAGTTTTTCATTACTTAAATAGTGTTCAGCCCTCTATTGTTTCTGTCAAAGTACATTACCTCACATTTCCCCACGTTATATTCCTTCTGCCATTTTTTCCACACTCACTTAACCTAACCATAGCCCTCTGCAGATTCGTCATTCCAGCACAATCGCAGACTGCAGGGGCGCCCATGTAAAGGAGAAATGCAGATTCATTTCCTCTCTGAGTGTGGTGAATCTGTGAATGTTCTTATCTCAGAAGGCTGTAGGGGCTGGGTCGTTAGGGAAAGTTGGAGCTGAGGTAGTCAGTTTTTTTATCAGTAATGGGGTCAAGAGTTAGGAGGAAATACAGGAAAGTGGAGTTGAGGATTATCAGCTGAGCGATGATCTCATTGAAAAGGAGACTCAATGAGCAGAATGGTCTACTTCTGCCCCTATTTCTAATGTGCTTATGGCCTTGTCAACACCATTTGTCTTCCAATCCATTTTTGCATGATCTGCAAACCTGGTGATAGTACATTCACTTCCCTCATCTAAGTGATTATTGTAAATCTTCAATAATTGTGGCCCCAGCATTGATCACAGTGGCATTCCACTAGTTACAGGTCGTCGTTCTGAAAAAGTGTTCCTTATCCGAACTCTGTCACCCATTACTCAGGTAACCTTTCATCCATGCAAGTATATTACCCCCTAATCCATTGCCTCTTATCTTATTATGTTTCCTGATTTGCAGCACTTTGTTGAACGACTTTAGGACATCCAAATATATTACAGCTACTGGTGCCCCTTTATCTATTCTGTTCAGTACCTCCTCAAAGAATTCCAATAAATTTGTCAAGCATGATTTCCCCTTCATGATGTCTTGCTGACTCTGTTTGATTAAGTTATGCATTAGGCACAGTAACGTTGCACAACACTGGCGAGGGTAGCCTGTTGTATGTCAAAGTTGAGAAGTATTTTGTGTGTTTGTGGGGGAGGGGGCGGTTGGGGAGGCAGCCGGAAGGCCTTCCTGCAGGTGAGGTAAATTTTGGAGTTGGACGGGATGCACTGCCGTTGAAGCATGTTGTCTGGGCAGGACAGCCCTATATTTGAGGCGAAATGGCGAGGTTGAAGGGCTGCACTCACTTTCCTGGAAGATCAAAAGCACATTCGTGGTTGGGCGTTGGGGTGGGGGGGAGGGGGCGGGGGGCGGAGCGGGGGGGTTGTGGCGCTTGGGTGGTGGGATAGTGGGAGGAAAGCTGCCACGCCCTAGGAAACCTTGTTTAATGTGACCATTTCTCCAAAGCTGACACAGCCCAGAAGCTGCTCCATTAAAATGCTTGGAAATGGGCCTACAGCATATCTGCCCACTTCAGAAAGGCAGAGGTGTGCAAGTGACATGAAGAGCTCCGGAGCTGTTCACACGTCAGGCTGCAAACTGATAAAACTTTTAGTGGATTGCAGAACAGTTCAGCTACTGAACACACTGTACAATCTTCTTGCCAAAGCTGCCCGTTGAGCAGCCTCTTCTGTTGGCTCTCACAACCCCTTGTAACGTCGACATCCCGGTTTGGACTAGTCACGCCTATGGTTCAAGCTAATGGTGCAGCCTTGCAGTTTGGGAAAATGTGTCTGAGGACAGAGCACAGCATGCAGTCCAGAAGATGCAGTTGCCTTCAATCGGTCAGGGGGAGTGCCACATGGGTGGATGGGTTTTCTGGCAGCCATGCAGTGCACTATGCTCTGTCGATCCATATTGTGGCCATCACTGTCTAGGAGGCATTGTGGGGCCTTCAGGTTTAATCAATAAATGGTTTTAGAAAAACTAAACTAAGCGGTGTGTTTCTCTCTTTCACACTGCAGGAGTATGTCAGGATCATGGAGCCTTGTGAACTAGCCTTATGCCTTATGGCTTGAAGAGAGTGAAGTAGACGGAGACGAAGGCAGCAGAGGCACCTGGCTGTGCAGAGGCAGGAGCAGCGCCTTCATGATTAAAGGGCCATTAGGCCAAATGCACACACTGCTGAAGAAGCAGAATGAGACCTCACTGGCCGGTGCCATGCTAGGATCTATATTCCTCAAAGTAAGCACAACCTGCATTGATGATGGTGGTGTATGTCCATTGAACTGGTCAGTTGTATATAATGCCAGCTGTAGGATTTGGCGCCATGGTAATGGGCAGCATTCACTACCATGCCCAAGAAAGTTACGGTGGTGCTCAGTTCACCTGTTAGCAACTCTCTTCAAAGCTCCACAGGTGACATCTGCCTGATATCGCAAGCATCCACACACAAATGTGCCCCTCAGATCGGGAATGATACTGTAAGGTGGGCACGCCACACTTTGCTTTCTAACCAGGGCTAGGAAAGCCAGGATGCAAGGCCATTTGGACGTTCCCAGATCTTATGATGCCCACAGCTGCAGGGTTTGACTGGCTGCACTCAGATAGCATTCAGATCTCTGCTGGAACACGCAGTCAGCTATGGAATAAGCAAGGAATTCCATTTATTTAAATTTCAGCTAGGGTGTGGCCACCAGAAGTGCTTGCTGCGTGTTTGTGCATTGTTCCAGGAAATGTTCACGGCTCCTATATTCTCACACATGCTGCTAGTTTCTCAGTCGATCAAAGATTCAATGCCGTCTCCCAGACTCCACCGCAGTTGCAGGGACGGCTCTTCGGGGACAACAGCTACCCACAGAGGACATGGCTGTTGACACCTCTATGGTTGCCTCGCTGCCACAGAGCAAATCTTTAACGAAGTTCATGCTGCAACTCGCAACTTGGTGGATCAGCAATCAGAATGCTAACTATAAGGTTACAGTACCTGAAACTTTAAGGCCGTGCCCTGCAATATCGTCGATAGGGGGCGTCACGCAACGTTGTCGCCTGCTGTGAACTTCTACAATGTGGAACTGCAACTGGGAGAGAAGGTGGTGATGAAGGACATGCAGGAGCTGGAGGTCTTCCCTGATGAAGAGGACGTCAACGGGGATAAGTGTGAGGATGCGCTGGCAGACAACAATAATGGCAATGAGCGTATCCCTCTGGTCAGGCGTGGCAGTCGCAGTAAGGAGGCCCTCGTAGATTATAGAGCTTGGAGGATGATGGCAGTATGCAGTGATGATTCTCATGGATTTTCACATTGAATCTTTCAGTGCTGACTCCTGCCTGGATAATAGCAGCAGTCATGCATTCTGTGTTAAGGCTCCTGTCATGAAGGAGCAGTGGAGGCTTGAACAATTGTTCCATTCCAGATGGATAATGTTGACATGCAGTGACGACACTCCATAGATCTGCAAACTTCCTCTCTGACTCGCTGACTCCATTCTGGCTGAGGGCAGCTCACTTACGCTCAGTCATCATAGAGATGCGGCGGTGAAACATTAAATGCTCCTGATGCTGTGCCAGCCTGCACCTAACTCCTACAGGAGCACGGCATCACCGGACACAGTTACTGATGAGATTTGCATGGGTGCAGCCCCACCTTAAAGGTGCTCAAAGCACAGAGAGATAATGGACTGAACTTTGTGATGGCGGCGCTGGCAGCAATGACAAGCACCTGTGAAGTGTGAGCATCAGTAAATGGCCAGGGATAGAGAGGCTGCATCATCACTTTGACCTGTGAGCTGCACATAGCATAGGGAAGATGGCCTGCACTGAGACACCTGACTGTATCTCGTGCAGGAAACAAGCATTCGCATCTGAGTGACACAAACTCTGTTCATCAGATAAAAGAGATATGAGCACGGAGTCATTATAGGAAACTTTTTTACAAGACTAAACTCTGTTCACAAGTGGCTAATACCCGTTCCCAGGCTCTGCAACTATATGTTCTGAGCCTCCCTAATCTTGGACATCCACAACGGTGGTGGAGCCAAACTGCTGACTTTACACTCTGTCTGTGATTACCTTAGAGGCCATCTCCGGGAGGCCGAGTGTTGGAGGGCCAGGGTCTGCTTTCAGAATGCTGCACTGTGGCAATTCTACCCTCATCGTTCTGTGGATCTGAAACTGCTGGACTCACAGGAACAGGGAATTCAGATGGGCTGGACACTTGCATAGTCACTTGTGTGGATACATCCGTGGGATATACCTATTTATGCTGCTCCCTTTGGGTTCCTGAGGGCATCTGGCTGATTCTATGAACATAAGCGGCAGCTGGGCTGACATCGAATTGCCGAACTCCCCTCTCAATTACTCACTGTTGGATGGCGTCATGAATGGAGTTCATACTGAACATTAGTGCAGGAACTTTAGCGTCTTGGGCCACGATCACCTTGGTGGTGTTCATCCTACCTTATTTGCCCTTAACGCACGCCGGCGCTGTTACATCAGCCTGGTGGCGGACAGACTCCCCCATCATGCCTTGCAATCTAAGGAGTGCAGTGGGCATAACTTCCTGATATTCCTGAAGTTGCATTTGTAGATCCAGCAACTGAGTTATGAACAAGTGCAGAGGCTCGTCATCTGATGCGTACTCAACAGGCTTCTTGTCCCAACATTCCTCCAAGTGCCAAAGAACTGAGAAGTCCATGCCCCAGCCTGCAGTGGGTCAGACAGTGCGATGTGGTCACCTGATTGTGATCCAGAGGCTATTCTGGAACTCACTCTCTCTGCAGTACATCCTTCTGCAATGGTGAGAAGCTTGGTGAGCGAGCTGATGGTTAGTACAATGAGGCTGCATTCAGATTCATTTTCAAAGGTTTATTTGGTACTTGGTTGGAGGCCCTGGGTATGGACTGCCCCGTCTGTTTCCCAAATGAATCTTCGAAAGTGACGAGTTGTAATTAATCCATGGCAGCGGCCTGTAAAGCAGAACACATCACCCACAGCATGGCTGTCTGTTGGTAATGGCTGGGTCACAGATATGAGCGATGCCTATGTTAGTTAAGCTTTTGTAGAAGTGGTTTCAGAATTTTTACAGAGATAGCATTGTGGATTGTTTCCATATCGTGTGGTAACAATGTCAAAGTCTCATAGTTGCACAAGATGAACAAGAAGGATCGGTGACTTCATGGTTAGTGCAGTTACAAAAATCAGACTTGCAGTTGAAACAGTTATATCAGGCATCTTACGCAAAAACAGAATTAACCTGTAACCGAAGATGTTATTATATGAAGGGTATGTGTTTTGACAAAATCGAGGCCGGATCATGCCTCCGCAAATAATACTGGAATGCGGTGCATGAGATTGTTATCCAAGTTCGTATAGAAATGAGATGCTGAGGATTGTTCTTTAAATTCCAATGTAGAGGCATTTCAGGATTAGAAAAACACAGAAAATGATAAGCAGGTTTTATTTTTTGGATTGAATTGCACAGCGATGTAGTCAAATTTTCTAGAACATACCAAACATGTCAGGTAGTAGGGAAGCTATAAGCAGTGATTATGCCAGCACCTAAAATTCCAATGCCAGCATTTGAACAGCCGTTTACCAGGGTGATTATTGATTATGTATGACCCCTCCCAAAGACGAAAGTGGAATTCAGAAATTACTGACACTAATGGCTATATCTCACTGGTTTCCTGAAGCCATACATTTACAAAGTATTAGAACCAATAAGATTAAAGTATTGTTAACTATTGATTTACAAGACATGGTTTACCTCAGGAAACGCAATCCGATCAGGGATCGAATTTCCTGCCGCAGCTGTTAAAGGAAGCAATGAATAGTTTAGGGATAAAACTGTTTAAGTCAATAGCTTACCATTCAAAGTCGGGAGGGGCTTTGGAACGATCGCATCAAACTTTTAAAAACTATGAAAAGAACGGGCTTTCAGGATTATCCACAGCATTGCGATGGAGGATATCCATTCTTGGCATGCGATATTCCAGACGATCCTACTGCATCACTGATTTTCGGTCCTCTGAAATAAGTTATGGTTTTATGGTAAGGGGGCACACTTTTGTGATAAATTTTAGCAGTGCAGCTTCAGTTGACATTGTGGTTGTAGTAATTGTCAGCGTTGTCAACTGTTTGAGGTCCATCCCCTGGTACTTTGTCTTTATTCCATCAACAATTGTTGACAATGTGCCATGGTTTTGCATTCTAACTGCAGACTATTATGTCTCAACCTTTTGGATAGCGTGTGAGTGGATTGACAGTATACTAACACCGTTGCTTCCATTTGTCTTAATTTTGCTGTTCAACTCTCTGACTGCAGGAACACTATTATTGTCAATCGGCTCTGGAGGAGTCTCGGCGGCCAATGAAAGGCAGAGAATCATACTGACACGGAAATAGAGAACCGAAGGAAATCCATTGTTTTACTCTTTGCTTTGTCCGCCAATTTTGTACTGTTGTGGATTACCTATGTTGTACATTCGTTAAACTGGCACGTTGTAAATTATAACTATACAGACAAAAATTTAGCAATCCAGTATTTATCATTCAGCAATGTGGATTCATGCTCCGGCTCCTGAGTTCGTGCACCAACACGTGCATTTATGCCCTGACCCAGAGAAAATTTAGAGAGGAGTTAAAGAACTGGCTTAAATATCTATTCATTCTAATTGTTAAAGTATTTTCACGATAATATAAAACTGAACATGAACAACAGCTTCCTTTCCAACTTTACAACCAAGTCACATTTCAAATCTGCAGTCCATACAGTCACTTTACATTCATAGAAATCCGGCATAATATAGAATAACTGTGAGCATTGCAGATGCTCCACTCACATCCTAAACAACCTTGTCAGCTTATAAACCGTTAACACCGTTAACCGAAACATCTATCTTCCATTTACCAGATCAGTGGGACTGATCTTCTAACATAAAGTGTCATAGGCAGAGTATCTCCACCAAGAGCTGCTAGTCTTGCCCCTGCTTTGCTATATGAAAACTTGTACAATGATCTATATTTGGAGCACCCCTCATTCGCATTTACATGCTGCAACTTCGTGATATCATAAAGCCTTGGGAGCAGATATACTGTTGTGGCCTAGATTTACACCGCCACCATCTTTCTCAACTTGAACTGCCTTTGCCTTGTGGAGCTGCTTGTTTGAAATGGAAATACGAATGTGATGCAATCGCGTCTAGTTAAGCATGGGATAGATAACAGCCAAAAGCCTTGGTTCCTGTTGCAAACTCAGTATTTTTGCCACTAATTCTATCCTTTTCCGCAGCTATTGTGTCATGCTGCTTCACACTGTGTACAATTTTGACATCCTGTAAGCCAGCCCGCTGTGATTATGGCCTTCATATCCTGTTCATCCCATAGAAAGCTCAATTTTTCCCCTGTAACATCATCTGTCCCTGAGAGTACACATCTGCTGCTAAGAAACTTATCCATGGAAGTGTCTCGTGTAGATGCGAATAGTGCGATGCGCTCTTAGTCATACTTTTCATTAACCAAGGCTACTCATAAAGCATTGCAAATATTGAGGACCTACATTGGCATCCAATTGACACCATGTGCTCAAGTTCTGACGCTCACCTGTGTGTTCAGTGCACTTCATGTGACTCTTTGCTGCTCCACTCGGTATAGCCACTTGTGTCTTGCCTCGGCCCTTTGCTTCCCCGTTTCCCGACGTGTCATCATTCGTGTGGCCCAGGTTCTGTAAACCACTCCCCAAACCCATTTACATGCGGACACATTTAAAAGCCCTCTTCAAAACTCACTTGTTCAAAACGGTTTTTTTAATGCCAACTCTACTAATACATCTTACTCTGACTTGGCATTCATTTTTGTTCAATAAAGGCTCTACGAATTGTCATGGAATGTTGGGTTTTGTTGCATTAAAAGAGGCAAATTAATGAGTTTTGTTCTTGTATTCTTTTATTTCATTTCCTGCTTTTACAATTTTACACGTTAGAAGGAAATCACTAACCCAACGCATCTGTGCTGGTCCCCTGAAGCAAGAAACTGCTAGATTAAATTCCAGGCTGCTTCTATATTGTAATATTTTTTGACCCTGTTATTCCTTCATGGCCCTCTGCATTAAAGTAATTGCTTGTAAAGGTAAGATTTGTGTCCCCTATTTTCGGATTTATCATACTAAGTACACAATTCACCTAATCAAAATACTCACAACTTTAAACAAATTATCTGGTCATCACTTAAACGTCTCATGTCTAACGCAACGATTTACAATAACATCACAGTTTTGGAGATCCTTGTGGTTAGCCCTGTTATTTATTATGTTTTGGGTGGGTGCGGCTGTCAAGGCCGGCAGCTATTCCTGTTTATTTAAGCTGGGAAGATGCTTCAGTAACTCTGCAGTCTGAATGGTGGTGGTGTTCTCAGTGTGTTACAGGGAGGGAAATCCAAGATATTAATACAGGAATGTCGAACGAATGGCCATATATATCCAGACCAAAATGCTGTATTACTTGGAAATTAACTTGGAAGAAAACTTGGAGGTCATGCTTTCCCGTAGTATTTCCACTCTTTCAAATAGTGCTCTCAAGGCCGAGAGGTAATGTTGTACTCAACTCGATAACTTGTGGAATTGCTTACTGTGACATGTCCACACTCCAGTGTCAGTACACTGGTGATGGAGAAGGCTTATTTGTATTGTCTGGTCATATGGGTGTCGATCAAGCCAACTATTCTATCCTGAATTGTGTGGGGCTGCTTTAGTGCGTTTGTGGGTGTACTCATCCAAGTGATGGAGGTGGGCTCTATCACTGTCCCGAACTCAGCCTGGTATGTGTTGGATATGCGTGGAGGTGTTGGGCATCGAGCCACTATTTTCAGAATACTAGGACACCTGGAACATCATATGATGTTGAAGGGATTCACACTGAAGGGATATTGTCTGAATGTACAGTGCAGAAACATTTTAATGCACCAATTAACTTGATGTCTCGGCATTTTCATATTTGCAAGTCTATTTTCAGGTTGCACAGACTGCATTTTTTCACTTATTCATGTGACTGCTGCTGTCCTGTAAAAACGTGTAGGTATTCTCCGGATAAAATATTTATTGCACTCGACAATCTCTCGCATTTTGCCAGCCTTCGCTTTTTAAAAACAGGACCATGGAGATATGGTTCTCCGACCTCACCAGTTGAGTTTGGCTCCTATTGAGGGGTCTTTGATCCTTATGTCCTACCTGTCCCAGTCTACAATGCTATCAGTCAACTTTCGTGCTGACCCGCAGCGATGTATGTCTGGCTTCTGGGGCTGATGTCTCCAAAAACTGACTGGGAACGGTGCAACCTGTGACAGTGCGGGCTGGTCTGCCACGGCAGTGTTTCAAGGGGCTGTTGGTGAGAAAAGCATGACGGATAAGACCAACCCTTTGGAGACAAGGAAGACACTGCAAATGTTTACAAAAGGTTTAGATGACATTCCGACTGAGAGTGCAGCTGCTCTTGTACCACATCCTTCAGACAGGTTGTTAGCTTGCAGTGTTCCAGAAGGACTCGCAAATACGACGCTGTGCTTAGGTTGACTTCTTTTTTTGCTGCTGACAGCCATCTTCCAGCTATTTTTTGGACCCTTCTCTCTCGCCCCACTCCTCTCCACCAACCCTCCCTCACACCCCCACCACTCTGTCTCTCTATCTCTATCTCTGAATTTAATTTCTGACTAATCTTATTATCAAGAACTGCCAGCAGTGTTCTAGTCTGGAGTGGGATTATTACAGAGGCTATTAGGGACAGTTTAAGAGCTCGGTGCAGGACTCAGCTCTGACTGAATTCCCGCAGGAGTGTCTGTGAAGAGGGACAAATATTCAAGTCTAATTTTCACTTTGAGAATCATTGAAGTTAAATGTTTCTGCTAAGGGAATGTGTGTGAATAGGGATCTCTCCCCGCCCAGTAAGTATGAAAGTGACAGCAGAATGAACCACAATTGATATAGGATTTTCAAACTGCGCCTTAGATAGAAATATAAGCTTATATTTCACCCCTCTCCTTGGATTCACCTAGTTCTGTTGAAGGGTCATGAGGACTCAAAACGTCAATTCTTTTCTTCTCCGCTGATGCTGCTAGACCTGCTGAGTTTCTCCAGGTAATTCTGTTTTTGTTTCAGTGCTCCCTCAGTACTGGCCATCTGACAATGCGGCTCCTCCTTAGTCCTCACCATCTGACAGTATAGATCCACCCTATTCCTAACCCTGTAAAACTGCAGCGCTCACCTAGCGTTGAAGCCCAGACAAGGCAGCGCACCTTAGTCCTGGCCATCTTCAGTGTGGTGTTCCCTCCCTCCTGAACCTCAGGCAGGGCAGCGCCCTTTCAGTCCTAGCAATCTATCAGTGCACTGCTCCCTTAGTCCTCATCCTCTTGAGTGTGCAGCGCTCCTTCATGCCTAACCCTCTGACAGTGCAGTGCTCGACCAGCACTAACACACTGAAAGTGCAGCGCTGCCCCTTCCTGACACCCTGACAGTGCTTCTTTTCCTCAGACCAGACCTCCTGATGTTGTGGTGCTACTTCATACCTAGCCAGGGACAGTGCAGCGCACCCTTAGACCTGCCCCTATGACAGAGCAGCCCTCACTGAATGCTGACCCTCTGGTAGTGCTGGATTCCATCTGTCTTTACTCTCCGATGTTGCGGCTCTCCATCGATCCTGGCCTTCTGACATTGAAATGCAGCCTCTGCCCTCGTCTTCTGTCCTTGCAGCCCTCCATCAGTGCTAAAAAAAATCTGAGAAAGATGCACTCCCACGTCGTGTACATCCGACAGCGATGTGCTCCTGCGGAGCTGACCCTCTGACATTGTCGAGCTCCTCAGCTACCTATTGTGCAGTGCTCCCTCAATCCAGCACATCTGACATTGCAGTACTCCCTCAGTCATGACTATTTGACAGTGAAGTGTTCCCTCATTCCTGAAGCCCTGACAGTACAGCTGTCCTTCAGCCCTGAACCTAAGACAGTGCAGCGCTACCTCACTGTTGATATTCTGGAAGTGCAGCTGCCGCACAGTCCAAACATTCAGACATTGCAGAGTTGCCTCTACCCTGCTCCTGTGGCAGTGCAGTGCTCTTTCAGTCTTGCTGTTGTATCTTAGGACTTCCAGCCAGCTGTAATGTTGTGCATATTGCTACTGCCTCTGAAGTTTTCTGATTCCCAAAGACTCTACCAATTTTCAGGCAGAACTTCTGATCGCAGCTGAAGCTAAAATGGGCGATCATGAATTGTCAAGGGCAAGACCAATGAGCAAAAAAAAAAAGGAGGTGGAAGATAGGGCAAAGATCTACTTTTATGACACAACCTGCCATATTCATTGTTGTTTATATACATCACAAGACTGCTAATGAATGAATGTGGATTGGTGACTGAATGGTTGAGCGGATAAGTGGGTGACTGGCTGAGTATGTCTGTAGGTATTCGTTTGGAATGCATACTCGGGTCGGCTGTGCAGTTCAGTAGAGTGAGCAGCCAGTTCAGGATTATAGATCTATCGGCTGAGCAGTCCGGTGTGTTGGGCAGTCAGGTCGACGGTATAGTCGGATCTGGCGGGCAATCGGGCCGGGAAGAGAGCCAAGTTGGTTGGAAAGTTGGGATGGGTGGGCAGTTGGGTCAGGTAGACAGTTGGGTCGTTTGGGCAGTTGGCTCGTGTGGGCATTTGTGTCGGGTGGAGTGTAGAATAGCTTGGTTAATGCAGTTATGGTGTGCAGTGTTTGGTTGTATACTCCGTTAAGCTGGGTGTCGGGATGCATGGTTTAAGAAAGTGGTCTGTTTGGTGGTTTAGTTCGTTCCGGGGTATGTTCGTGTCGGGGTATATTCGGGTTGGTTCTATACTCGGGTCAGCTGGACAGTTCGGGTAAACTTTTGGGTCGCTGGTGCAGTCGAGCTTGGTGGATTGTCACGTCCAGGTGCCAAGCATATAACCCCATAGCTTCAACTGTAGCTGAGCCATAATACAGAAGATCATGAAACTGATGCTAACTTCAGTCTCAAACATCTTTAACACATTCCTCCAGTTCTCATAAATCGAATGATTTAAACTGAACCTTCGCCTCTGAAAGAGCAGCAAACTCTTCTCAGCTCATAGGCCACTTGACCCAAATCACAGAGAAGTGCAGAAAGGTAATGACAATCTTGGTTCAGAATATCCTGCCTTTCCAGCAGGAGTCAAATCAGCATTTGGGAAACAGTAACTCAGATGTCGTGCATCATTGGTAGTTGGGTCGAGGGTCGCTAGGTGGATTGTAGGAGAACTCATGTCAGTTGGGCTGTTGGGTCAGTGGGTTGTCAGGTTGGGGTGGGTAGTCAAGCTGGGCATGGATTGTCGGGTCAGAGGTGGGTAGTTAGCTGGCTAGAATAAACAATCAGGTCACGTGAGCAGTCAGGTCATGGAGATGGGTAATCAGGTTGCTTGACCAATCTGCTCCCTTGAGTGTGTTAAACAGTTTGGGTGAGCAGTTGCGTCACGCAGGTGAGTAATTGAGTTTGGTGGACCCTACGATCCTGCGTAGTTGGTTTGCATCAGGTGGACCACTGAGTCAGACTTGCAGCGTAAATGTGCAAGTAATTCCTGTATATCTGACCTCCAAGCCTCTTACACTGACCTGAGTGTGGGAGGCATTGACAGCCGTACCAATGCAGCGCATATCAACCAATCAGGATTTTAAACTTCCGAAGCCATTTCAGCAAGTGTGCACGTGACAGGATGCCCGCAGTGTTAGGGATGCGCAACAACAACTTAAATTCACTGTTGTGTGCATTGTGAGTGTTAGTTCCGTCGCTGTTCATTGAACTGGCGCTTCTCATTGAAGTACCTGACTTGCAACGGAGATAGGGCCAACACAGCGAGGTTTTACTCCACTGCTGAAGCATGTTAATAAAGTAACCTGAGTGGCAAGATATATGGAACAAAACTATTATTATCCCCGTGTAAAATCAGCAGACAGTATACAAATGGCATAAATTGGAACAATGATTTCTGATCCCTTTTAAATAAAAAAATACATTGTCACTGCAGCAGAAAGGCCACCATTCAAAACTGAAACGTTGGCTACAACTTAACTATAAATAGAACGGGGAGAGTTGGTTTCATTTTGCATTTTTTATCAGTATCAAAATTAATGTCCAAGGAAACGTCACTATCTTTTCCAGATCTTCCCTGAATTTAGTTTGTGTAGCTGCATATATAACCGTGTTTGTGCATGAACTCAAATACATGAGCATGTGTCCGGTTTGATGGGCGATGTATGCAGGAGCTTTATAGTCCGGGCGTACATGAATGAGCACACCACCGACTAAGGAACAAACAACTGCTGTAAACCACAATAGTATAAAACTAACTGATACAGTGAACAGTAAAATAATCGACTTCCTTCTGTTCTGTATTTCTGGATCAGTCTGATTCTCGCTGTTGTGACCCCGGAGCTCCTTACGGGCTCGACTGGCTACTAAAATCCGTCTGACTGTTAAAGAATTAAGAAGCAATATCAAAGAGAAAGGAACCCAAATTAATAAAATACTTTGTAGCCAAGTAAATACTACACCAAAAGGAGATGTATAAAATTCCAGGCTGGGTTGGAAACCCCATTGAACAGTGTTATCTGTGCGCAGAGGTTCAAATGCAAACCAATATGGCATGTTTTCTAATAACGAGAGGGCACAGATTATTGTTTGAACAGTAGCCGCAGTTCTCACTGTGCAATATTTTGTCTTTAACCTGTGAATACATATGGAGACAAACCGGTCAAATGTGAAGGAGACTGTAAACCACACCGATAAGTACAAATAGGTATTAATTGAGTACATTATGAACTTGCAAATGGCTGTATAAGACATGATTATTTGTGGAAAATGCATACCCAGGATTTTATGCACGAGAACATTGTTGAGCATGACCAGTAGATCGGCTATTGCCATGGACACCATATAGAAAGAAATGCATTTTGAAAGGCCGCAGTTTCCTCTGGAGAGAATCACAATTGTCATCAGGTTCGCTGTGGGAAAAACGGGATACAATGGACATGGAAACTCAAATACATTCCACAGAACATTCTGAGAAATTTTACTGTGCATTTCTAATCACCGTTATATCCATGTATCGGTTTATAATATTGGCCTGTGAATTTGAAATTCCTAAATAAATAAACGAACATGCACTCTATTGTGATAAAACAGTTTCCAAGGCAGTATTTTTGCGACGGCCCGTAGGTGAAAGAGAGACCAGAATCATGTTTCTGGTGGTGGGATATCCTAAGGGGACATCCGATTTCTGAGAAATGAGCCTGTGCATGTAATTGTTAAGGGAACACAAACTAATTCGGAAGTACAAACAGACTTGGAGATGGGATTTATATATTCAATTCCATTTCAGCAGAAGACGGCCACGTCCAGGGGCTCTTGCTGGAGCTGTGTGCCTATAACCCGTGAAAAGCTATGAGCCACCCAGGCGCGCTGAAGAGCAGTTTTTTTTTTTTACCAAGAGCTGATCGGAGGGTGTACCAGAGTGTTATTGAATAGTGGGTGAGATTGCCTGTGTGAATCCTCAGCCATCAGGACTGTTGTGAACTGAGTGAAAGAAGCTCCACAGAATTCGGACTTGTTGATGATAATTCATATCCGTAGAGCTGGGATGGAGTCATATGGCTGATGGAGGCCACCTGAGAATCGGACCCTGCTTGAAGAAGCGTAGTTGAGCACTGCTGGAGCAAGAGTGAGTTAGGAGAGACATTCGGACTGAACACCGTGGCAATTATATGTTTGGAGGTAACTGAGAAATGCGTGAAACTTTTCTTTGTTGTTTCAGCTACTTCAACTAAAATTAATACGTTCTACTGAATACAATATCATTTAATTAAATATTTTTTGACTTTGATTTGTTCATTATAAATTTTTTTACAAGTAACATCTTGTCCATTGTTTTCTTCCATCGGGCTCCTTGGGGAAGTTCGGTTCTTTGAGGTAATTGATCCTCATGTGGATATGGTAACACTATGTCTTGGGACTAGGCTTCTGCCGTCCTCCCAGTGAATTCAAGTCTGAAGTTTTCATGATGCTGAAAGAAATGCCACTGAAATTCAGTCTGGAAACTTCAGTCTTGGAGGGTATCCCCGAAACTCCTGCTACCACAGCTGCCTTTGGGCATCGGTGCCTCATCTGGGGCTAATGGTGACTTAGGACAATAGTGTAAACCTGGCTAAAATGAATCAGCCGTCCGTCATATATATTCCTCTTCTGCCTTTAAATGACCTTCGCCCCTGGCACTGGAATGAGACTCAATGAATCTGCAAAGTGAAAGTCTACCCGTGTTTGCCTCATAGAGGCAACCCAGTTACCATTATCATTTTCCTAAAGGGAAAAATGGATAATTCTTTAGCTTGCTGAATTTGAACAGCCAAATAATAAATGTATTTCCTTACATACAACCTTCCTGCCATCAACCAGTTACTGTGTGAGACACTGAGTGAATTTGATAAATTTCCAGTGACGATCAATGGTACACTAATTAGAAATTTACAGTCTGTTCCGTCTGCTAATTTGGAGATGGGGATTCTGGTGGAGGATATCAGATGCCAACGGTGTTCAATATAATTTCCAGGCCATTCAGGGTGCAGGTCGCTGCAGTTCTTGGAATTATAACTGTAATGTAGACAATGGGAATCATTACCTATCAGGTAGATACGTTCGAGACTAAGCAGAACGTTCTTTAGTGGCCTATGAACTGTTGGAAGAGCGGGAAGTCAATCTCCATATTCGTCAGTGTGAGGGGGAGTCTGAGGTGCTCACAATCTACTGAGCAGAATCACTGCCTAATCGCAAACAGTTAGGGCTCCCGCTGCTATTCAACAATTTATCCCGGTAGAGAAATGTCCCGGCAATGATACATTCCCGACATCAGCCACATAATTACCAACAGTTAAAAACTCAAACTCGATTAGACAACACTGACTTACCAGGAATACCAAAGGCTGCGAGAATTGGGTAGTAAATATCTGTTACTTGCAGAATCGTTGGATGGATCATGTTTTTTTCTTAGAATGATGCGAGAGCTCACTCAGTTTTCTGACTGTGTTGAGATTCCATAAATCTTTCCCAATTTATAGGTCAATTTGTCTCCCCGTGAGGAAATCAGCTTACACAATAATTCGGGTTATTTATAGTCACTTCACAAACAAGCCGCTAATTTCATTGTTCAGAGAACCCGGTCCCCCAATGGGGAAATTTATCAGCTCAGTTCCAGAAACTATGTCAATTAAAATTAATGATCGGAAAGTAACCACTGAGGGAATGTGTTTAGCGCATGTCTCCTTGAATGTTGAAAGGAATATCCCTCCTGGAAATTGTTGGATTCTTTGGGCTTCACATTATTCCGCTTCGATATTAAAACAGACATTGCAGAATGTGAACGTCTTATGAACTGTAATTACGTACCATAAACTTGCTGTCTTCTTTGGCGACCATTGATGATGAACCAGTGTTATTAATATTGGCGATGATATTGCTCTAAAATTGACATACTAGAGATATCCGTATATGTATGGTGTTGCTATCAGTCAACTGCACTAGTCGCTATCTGCTATAACATGAATAGTGGGAAACATGTTCGAAAATTATCTGTGCTGATTATAATCTATGATTATTAATAAAAACTCCACTCAACCGTAGGGATCCCCTGCTCCAACATTATGGTTTATGAAATACAAAGAGAAAACGCTGGGAAGACTCAACAGATCTTTTAGCATCAGTGGAGGGTGAATCGGAGTTAATGTTTTAGGTAATGATCAGCATTGCCTTTTTTAAATTTAAGTTTTCCAGCATCGCAATATTTTGTTTTTGGATTATTGATTTTGGCCCTATTCCAGAATTTTCACGATGAGTCTCTTCTAGTGCTTATGATGGCGATATTGGCATCATATCACTTGTGGTAAGCCAACTGGCGGGTTACAGGTCAGGCTGCTACTCAAATTTTACTCGTGATATCCTTTTACTAACATAACTGTTGGTGACGTCACCGTAACTTTACTAAAGGAGAAATTAACTTCACTGAGGAAGCCCCTACTCAAGCATTAATAGTTGTGTCCGTGCAGAGAACCACCCTAACATTTCTAGCTGTAACCCTACTCTACCGTTACTGCTGAGGCCTGTACTCTATGTTATTCGTGATGACTCGACTTAAACAATGCTGGAAGTGATCCAGTGCCACGAAGTTTTTTTTTCCTTGTTTTGTTTGATTGCATCTGAAATCAGGTCGCCTGATTATAAGGTAATGTTTCGCATTGCCGGTGTTAATACAGTTATATTTTAATCAGTAGTCCAGATAAAATGGGAAAGACTCTCTTATATGAAAGTGCTGTTGGTTGCCATCCTCTATTTCACCTTAGGAGCATATTTCATGATTTGCTTAAGTATAATAACACTCTTGGCCATAAGTAAATGAAGAATAATAAAAATTCCCAGCCCACCCTGAGTATACAACCAACCCGACTGTCTAGCCGACCCCTGTATTAACCTCAACCGGACGACATATTCAGCCACCCAGCCAGACACCCACTGTTACTTTTACCCAACAACTCACAAGCCCACGTTCATTCATTAACAAACTTGCAACGCTTAAAAGATAAGCTGAACATGGAAGCCACCATCGTTAACAGAGGTTTGTACCCTCACCTCCCCCGCCTTTTATTTCCCTCAATGGGCAAGCGTCGGCGGTCTGCATGCACCTATTTTAGCTGCAGCTGGGATCTGAATTTCTGCCTGAAAATTGACAATATCGCTGGGGATCAGAAAATTTCACAAGCAATGGCAACTTGCCCAACATTACAGCTAGGCAGAGATCTGAGATATAGCTATAGGCTCCATAAATTCTACCGCCTCAGGGTTCTCTGGCAAAGGGATTGGTTCATCCCTCATTGCAAAATTTCGTGCATCCTCTCATCTGTGGCCGTACGTTCCTGATCCTTCAAATCTGGAAGCAGTGTACTGCTTCCCTCCGTACTTGCCTGAAATCATCTGGGCACCACTCGCCAAACTACATCAATTGTATTATGTTTTGCGAAGCTGGGGAAAAAAGGTTCCTAAAAGTGTGGTGGAGGTAGGTACGATCAAGGATTCAAAAAGGAAATGGATTGCTATATGAAACGAGAGAATGTGTAAGGTTACAGAGTTAAGTGTAGTGGGACGATGTTGAATGCTCTTTCTGGAAGAAAGTGCAGACTCGATGGGCCAAATGGCATCTTTATGCACTGTAATGATATTTTGATGCTGTGATGTATCAATTCAATATCCGGTGAATATCAAGTAAGAGCAGTTACAGTGGTTAATTATCACGTTTCTGTTGGAAATGGTGTGTCCTTACATTTACTGAACAGAGAAGAATGAATTTTACAGGTGGCATTTTCCGAAATTATCGGGGCAACGCGGGAGACATTCCATTAAAAGACTTGCAGAGAGATCCCTCTGGAATGGATAGCTGGAATGTACGGCAATGCATAATCTGAGATATTGCAGACTGGATGACCTTCGCAAATAGAATTATTAAGACTGTCCTGAAGTTCGCCCATAATGTATTAAATTGTTTATTCCGTATATTTCAGTTGCCGCCATCTTTATGCACTGTTAAGTAGCGAAGAAAATATCAACTTGATACAACATGAGTCTTTCGGACTAATACTGACCTTGCAGCAAGGTTTAGTTTCAGGATGAACTGATATGAAACGTATTTGGAGATATTGTAGTGTACAGTGATACATAAAATTTAGATGATTTACTCGTTTGATGGTGTAGTGATATCATAGCTGGACTAGTGATCCAGAGACCCAGGATAATGTTGTGGGAAACCGGGTCCGAATTTGAATGGAGTTCAATAAAACTCTGGAATTAAAAGTCAAAGGATGGCCCTGAAACTATTGAACCATTGTTAATCGTTGTAAAAAAAAAAATCTGGTTCACTAATGTCGTTTTTTGAAGAAAATCTTTCGTCCTTTCCTGATCTGACCTTCATGTGACTTCAGACGCACAGCAATGTGGGCGACCCTGAAATGCGCTCTGAAATGGCCGAGCAAGCCTTTCAGTTCCAAGTAACCATTACAAATTCGAAAAACAGGAATAGAACAAGAGACACGATCCGGCATTGACCTAGGCAATGGAAATGAAACGAAAAGGGCAAACGCAGCCCCGTCCGCACTGCAAAGTCCTACAGAATTGGGAGAGATGTCTCACAGACTAGTCAAGCAGCAGCCGGATATAATCATTCGCAGTGAATCAGACCGTACAGATAATGACCCAGACTCCTCAATTAACATTCCTATGTATATTGTGTCCCAATGGCAGACAGACATAGCATAGCTGGCGGCACAATGGTGTACAGTCGGGAGGGAGTTGCCCTAGGAATGCTCAACATTGATTCCGGACAGTATGAAGATTCCTGGAATCAGGTCAAACATGGGGAACGAAACTCCCTGCTGATTGCCACGTGCCACCTCCTGCAGATGATGATTAAGTGCTCCTCCATGTTTATCTCAATTGGAGGAAGCACTGAGCGAGGAAATTCTACAGAATGTACTCTGGGTGGCGTCTTCTATATGGCTTTGTAGCACCAACCTAAAGTACATAGCTGCTAGCTTGGATCTGCGGAACGTTGTTGAAAGAACCGACAGGAGGGGAAAACATACTTGTCGTCATCCTCACCAAGCTACCAGCCACAGATGCCTCTGTCCATGGCAGTATCCTTAGGAGTGGCAACCATACAGTCGCTGTGGAGAGGAAGTCCTGGCTTCACATTTAGAATAACCTCCATCGTGTTGTGTGGCACTATTACTGTTCTAAATGTGTTAGATTGATTTAGAACACATCGAGCAACTCAGGAATGGGGATCATTGGGGCGCTGCGGGCCATTAGCAGCAGCACAATTGCATTTGAGCGCAACTTGTTACCTCATGGCCTGGCATATCCCCAACTCTAACATTTATATTAAGCCCAAGGGGTCAACACTGGTTCAATGAAGAGAGCAAGAGTGCATGCCAGGAACAACACCAGGCATGCCTAAAAATGATGTATTAACCAACTGAAGCTATAAAACATGAATACTTGCTTGCCAAACAGCATAAGCAGCAAGTGATAGGCAGACCTAAGAGATCCAACAACCAATGATCAGTTCGAAGTTCTGCAGTCCTTCCACATCTAATTAAGGCTGAAGCATACGCTAAAATCTTCAGCCAGAAGTGCCAAGTAGATGCTCCAACTCGCCCTCTTCCGGAGGTCCAGCATCACATATGCCAGCCTTCAGCAAATTCGATTCACTCCACATGATATCAGTAAAAGCCTGAAGACATTAGGTCCTGCAAAGGCTATGGGTCCTCACAATATTCCAGCAATAGTACTGAAGACATGTGCTACAGGACATGCTGTGCCCCTAGCCAAGCTGTTCCAGTACAGCTACAACACTGGTATCTACCCTGCTATGTGGGAAATTGTCCAGGTCTGTCATGTACAGATAAAGAAGGACAAATCCGACCCGAACAATTACTGCCTCTGTTTACTCTCAGTCATCACTCAATTGATGGATGGGCTCACCAATGGTGTTATCAAACGGCACTTGCTTAGCAATAACGTGCTCTGTGTCAACCATTTTATGTTACAGAGCGGCCACTCAGCTCATGCACTCATTAAAGCCTCTTCTCAAACATGGACAAAGGAGCTGAACTCCCGCGGTGAGCTGAGAGTGACTGCCCTTGACATGAAGGTAACATCTGACAGAGTGCGACATCAATGAGCCCTAGAATAGTGATGTCAATGGGAACCATGGGAAAACTCTACTGGTTGAAATCATGCCGAGCACAAAGGAAGGTGGTTCTGGTTGGTGGAGGTCAGTCATCTCAGCTCCAGGACATTAATACAGGATATCCTCAGGGTTGTGCCTTCGGACCAATCATGTTCAGCTGCTTCATCAATTACATTTCTTCCATCATAAGGTCAGAAATAAGGATGTTCGCTGACGACTGCACGATGTTCAGCATCATTCGTGACTCCTCAGATATTGAGTTAGTCAATGCCCAAATGCAGCAAAGTCTGCAAAACATCCAAGCTTGGCTGGCAATCGGCAATTAACATTCACACCACACAAGCCTCAGGCAATGAGGAATCTCCAACAAGAATGTTTCCAGCCATCGCCCATTGATGTTCAATGGCATTACCAACACAAAATCCTCTTCTATCAATACCCTGGAGTTTACCATTGACATGAAACTGAACTGAACTAGCCATTTAAATACTGGGGGTACAAAAGCGGGTGTGAGCCTTGGAATAGTGCGATGACTAAACCACTTCCTGATTCCGCAAAGCCTGTCCAATGTCTACAACGCACAAGTCAGGAGACTGTCGGAATACCCCCCACGTTCCTGAGTGATTGCAGCTCCCACAACACACAAGAATCTTGACAACATCAAGAAACAAAAAACAGCCTGCTTCATTGACAACAGGTCTAGAAATTTTCACTCCATCTGCCACCGACGCACAATAAATGGTCTGAGGACAACGCAGGAATTCACCAAGGCTCCTTTGAAATTACATTCCAAACCCACGACCAATACCATCTAGAAGGACAAGAGCTGCAGCTAGCTGGTAAAACCACCACCTAGGAGCAGCCATCTAAGTCAATGACCATAGTGACTTGGAAGTATATCGACGTTCCTTCACTCTAGCTGGATAAATGTCCTGGAACTCCCTTCCTCACAGCACTATGGGTACACCTGCACCACATGGATGCAGCGGTTCGAGAAGAGAGATCAGCACGACGCCCTCAAGGGGAACCAAGGATGGGTAATAAATTCTGACCCAACCAGCAAAACCAACATTCGATGAATGAATAACAAAATGAACGAATACAATTATTTGTTTGTCATCCTCCACTCAATTGGCAGCAGTGATACAGGAGAAGAGCAAGATTTTCTAGAATTTCAATTATATTGGTAATATTGAAACCATTAATTAGTCAACAAGTTGGGGTCTTTTGGCAGAAGGGAGGGGGCGCAAACAGCTTGCAGAGCATGCAAAACTGTACATCAGGATATATACAATATTTTCTCTTTACGTGACACTGAATTTTAACAATTATAAATTATGTAGCGCAGAATCAAATGGATTTCGAAATGGACTGAGTGAGAACAATGTACAAACATGGATGTGGATATAAATTTTTTTCATTTATGGGATATGGGCGCTGCTGGCTCGGCACACATTTATTGCCATTTCTAACTGACCCTGTTAAGAGTCAACAACGCTGTGTTGGGTGGCGAGTCATGGGGAGGCCAGGCCAGGTAAGGACGGCAGATTTCTTCCCCTGAAGGGCACGAGTGAACCAGTTGGGTTTTTATGACTGTCAACAATGGTTTGCTGGTCATTATAGCTATGACAGATTTTTTTTTATTGAATTTGAATTCTAATGTTCACCGGGGTCCCCTTGGATCTCGGGATTATTGGTCAAGTGACAATACTACTACGCCACCGCCTTCCCCATTTGACTTCAAAAGTGTATGATTTGAATGCCCCTCCTCGCCTGCACCGCCTCCCTCCACGGACGCAAAATAAATCATTACGTGAGCCTGCAATGAATACTTTTTACTGTATTTTAACACATGATTACAAGGACTGGGTTTTGAATAAGACAAGGATTCATTTCAATGATCAAGAACCCGATTCCATTATTTATGCTTCAATAGCGAAATAACTTCTATTTTTCAGTGGGCCTCATTTCTTATGTGTCTTTGGCTGCTTATTATAAGAGTCACGCTGCCATGTTTTCCTTCATGTTGAATTTCTTCAAAAGTCAAAATTCACATTCATGCATGAATGGAACCCAGTGAGGCAACATTGAATGGGGGATTGTGAAATTTACAAAAGGCATCATTTGTAAGAGATGAGCATGCTTGAGCATCCAACCACCCGGCTGAGATAATCACACACTGCCGAAGAGGCCGTTCGGCTCATCGTGTCTGCACCGATAAGTGAGAAACACTTTGTCCCATTTACCAGCACTTGGCCTATTGCCATGAATGTTATGACGTGCTAAGTGCACATCCAGGAAGTTTTTAAAGGATATAAGCCTCCACAATCCGCCAAAAGCAGCACATTCCACACCGTCACCACGCTCTGGGAAAAAAAAAAATGTTTTCCTCACATCCCCCTTAACCCCCTGTGCCTCAACTTGAACTTGTGTCCGCTTGTGACTGACACTTGAAGTATGGGGAACAGCTGTTCCCTCTCCAACCTTAATCTTATACTCCTCGATCATTCTGCCCCTCAGACTTACCTTCTCCAAGGAAAGCAACCCAAGCCCATCCAACCTCTCTTCATAACTTAAATGCTTCATCCCAGGCAACATCCTGGTCAATCTCCTCTGCACCCAATCCAGTGCAATCACTTCCTTCCAGTAATGTGGCGACCAGAACTGCTCACAGTGCTTTAGCTGTGGCCTCATCAGGGTTTTATACAATTGCATGACCTCCCTAATTTTGTTAAGTATGCCTCGATTGATAAAAGCAAATGTACCATGTGCCCTTTTCACCACCCCACTAACATGCTCCTCCGCCTTCAGAGATCTATGGATACAGATGCCAAGGTCCCTTTGTTCCTTAGAACCTCCTAGTGTCATACCATTAATTGAATAATTCCTCGTCAAATTACTCCTTCCAAATTCACACTTTTCAGGGTTCACTTCCATCTGCCACTTATCTGCCCATTTGGCCATCCCTTTTATATCTTCCTGTAGCCCAAGACATCTAACCTCAATGTTAACCACCCGCCCAATATTTATGCCACCCGCAAACTTAATATTCCTACCCCCCAACATAGTCATCCATGTCGTTTATATAAATGCCGAATAATAAGGGACCCAACACAGATTGCTGTGGTATGCCACTGGTCACCGGCTTCCAGCCACTAAGGCACAGTGTAATTATTGGTCCAAGGCGTAACTTGAAGGTTATTCCGTTAATTGAACTGAGTATTGATCAGATATGTACAAACATTATTGATCTCAGCATTATTACCAAGCACAATGAAATCAGCTGACACTTGCTTCTATCATTTTTTATTTTATCGGAAGTTTGAGACATCCTCAGGTGTTTGGATTCAGATAAATGTGGGTAAGGCATCATTGGGCCAACACCAATGGGAGATTCATTGTGAATATTTAAGAGTAAATCTTACAGCGCTGAAATTTCACCTGGTACGAAAAATCTTATATTTACTGTGCTTTTCGGGATGCATATCAAATCAGTCATTGCATTTAGTTGTCTGAAATAAACGTTAATACGCCCATTACATGTTGGGCCAGATATATTTCGATATTTATCTTTTGCTTCCAATAGTTTTCGTCTTGAATTCTTCAGGAGAAAAGTACGATAAATGACTCGTGATTTGTTTCTGAATGGCTGAGGCATTTCCATGGAGAAAGTAATTGGAAACTATAGGGTACCAAAGCTCCAGAGTGTTCAAAAAGAACACACTGTGCGAACATATTCCTTTAGCTTGTGGAGAACGAGTTACAGTGTATGAATCAATGACACTTGTTGTAAATGTAAATGAGTCTCATTACGCTTTCAACTTATTATGAGTAATCGGTTCTTAGTGTAGTTAATAATACACTCAGTATTGTCCAGCAAGTGCTTTCCAAATGCAGAATGAGATCTAAAGAGTGTTTTTTTTTATTTTTTCCAGCTCGAGCTGAGTGAGTATGGACTTTATTCAGCCTATCACAAACACCCGAAGGGACATGTAGATGATTTGATCAACCAATTGTTGGATCAAATACCTGCATATTACGTATTTCACTGAAACTGAATGAAGTTGCTTGATTATTTTGTAGGCAAAAAAATTCTTCCCACGGGATGGCATCATCCTGTTAGCGGAAAATATGACCTCCATAGCCATTAACATTTCGTGCTTCTGGTATATTTGTCAGACCTCCAAATAATGAAAAAAATCATCATCATTGTGATTTATCTGTATTCATACCAGCTAAAATCTGACAACTAACAACTTGCTTAAAATTGTAAAGGTTCTCTTATCAGATGTAACACAAATAGCAATCCTACCATTGTCTACAAGCCAGGACATTTGCAGCAGCGCACTGCTCAATTATGGTCATTTCACAAAACAATCCTTCCATTGTCCACAAGCCAATCTATCTGCACAGCAGCACACCTTTCAATACATGGTTTTTGCTACTTAAAATCCCTCAACACCCAGAAGTTTGTCCATCTGACAGCAGCGCACGGCTCAGTCCTTGGGCAAGACACAAAACAAATCTCCCATTGTCCAGAGGTCAGCCATCTTGACAGCAGTGCAATGGCCAATCAATGACCAGGAGCAATAATCCAATTAGAATGTAAAATAATTTGCTGTCCAATGTTCCCTGAAAGATTTCTTCTTAAAACAATTATTATTCATAGTTCCTTCTGTAGGAAGAGTACATTGTTCTTGATGTGCCAGTTTCTGATCTCAGCTGTTGAATTAACCTGTTCAGATTTCACGGTTTGAACCTTAGTGTCGTCCATTTGTATACATTCTTCAATATCAAATTGAAAATGCATCTTCCAGTTAATTTCAAATTTAAATTATCTCCCGCTCGACGCACGACAGGCATATCTTTACTTCTGAATGATTCTCGCAGATAGAAAAATGTTTAGTTCACTTTTCGGTAATATAACAACACACCTCTCAAAAACTGAATGACACCGATTGCACTTGTTTGAAAAGATTCAAAGTAGTCTCATTTTAAGTGCCCTTCAGTTTTTGATAGTTTTGTTGGGTTCGGCATGTTGTTTTGAAGAGGGACAGAATTCCGTTTTTAGAGGGGTTGGGGATGTGATATGTACTATTGAAAGGATCTTTCATTCATTTTCAGAGGTGGGCGGAAGTGAGTTGTGTTTTGCTGAAGGTGTTCGTTATTCATTTATAACGTGGGGGGTGCTGTGGTGTTGAAGTCGAGCGTGCTTCAGTGTTTGGGTGGAGTGTACAGTTGATGGCATTTCTTTGAAGGGGCTGGTTGTTCAGTTTTAAGAGGTGGGTGGGGGCGTAAGCTCTGTTGACGATGGGGATGTCCTTCGGTTTTTTAGAGGCATCTGACAGTGGGGCGTTGTGCTGAAGGGAGGGTGGCATTCACCTTTTCACCTGTGGCTGGGGTGGATGGAAGGTGTGTTCGTAATGAATGTATCTTTCAGTTTTTGAGAAGTATGTCGGTGTGAGGGATGTGGTGTGAATGGGGAGTGCCCAATAATTGTTGAGATGCGTGTGGGGTCTTTTAAAATGGGGGCTCAGCTTTTGACCAGTGGCTGTTGTTGGGCGTGAGTCTTTTGTGGCCTTGAAGGGGGTGCCCACAGTTTTTGAGGGGGGTTTGGTTTTGAAATTTGCTGCCTTCCGTTTTTGGGAGGTGGGGTGAAGGCGGGGTGAGGAGTCAGCCTACAACCTTCCTTTTATATAGAGAGAGGGATGAGCGTGCAAAGCGAGGGAAGGCATCATTGAAAAAGAGGTGGGAGAGCATTTGATTGGTGAGCTGGATTGATGAGCATTTTCAGTCTTTAAAGAAACATTAAAGCCAATTGCTTATGTTATCTGGCTTTTGTTTTCACTTCGTTAAAACATAGTTTGTTAACAGAAGAATGGACACTGGTTCAAACAATAATCATGATAAAGTTTACAGTGATATTCTTCAAGTGTAAAGAGCGGACACACCAGAGAACCTAACTAATAAATTAAGTAAAATGCTATTGCGATGGCACAACGGGTGATATGTTGCAGATGCAGCATTTGGGAACAAATCATTTGTAAGTTTTGAAGCTCGTGGAGCCTCGGATCCAAGTTAAGAGGCTGGAGTCCAAGGTGTTTCCATTGGTCCACATTGTTACCAGCGGCGTTGATAGGGCGAGAAATAAGATTCTGCTGGAAGACATTCAACAGTTAGGATGTAAATTAAAAAAAAAACAGAACCTGCATTGTAACAAGCACGAGAATAATACCTGAGCCACGGCAACTTGACATAGGCTATATTATGAGAAGGAGTTAAATGTGTGCCTCATAGTTTGGTGTGGGAGAAAGGGGTTTCAGGCAATGGGGTACTGGCACCAGCACTGGGGCAAAAATAACCTAGTCCAGTGGGGTCGGCTACACTTGAATGGTGATGGGACCATTGTCCAGGCGAATCAAATAACTGGGGCAATTAAGGAGTTTAACCTAAATGGGAGATTGGGGCGGGGATCGTGCAGGTGTTGGTTTCTTGACAGGGGATACGTAGGCTTACAAAGTAAATGGATATGGCAGATTTCAGGGCAACAATGTAGGTAATTAAACCTAGCGTGTAACTGGAATGGAAACAACTTGCAAACATAAAAATGCAGCAAATAGTGTCCAAGGGTGTGGGGGCGGGAGAAGCGGATGTTAGAAATGACAAAATAAAAGGCACTTTAATTAAATGCACGTAGCATTTGGAACAAAGTAGATGAAGTAACGGCACAATTATGGGCCAATATATATGTTATAATAGTCAATACGCAGAGATTGAGTTCAATGTTGGGATCTAAATATGCCAGGATATGAAATTTGTTGAAAGGAGAGGCAGAATGTAAATGGGAACAGGTTAGCTACTCTAGTGCGAGATGAAATAAATACGACAGCAAAAAATGATCCTGGACTGGAGACGTGGGATCCATATGAGTGGATGCGAGATATAACAAGGGGAAGGGGCCACGTTTGGGAGTAGTCTATGCGATTTCTGTCAGTAGCTGGCTGATAGTGTGAGGAAACAGGTGGAGAGGGGGAAATGGGACCCATTGCCATTGCGCTGTCTTTTTCCTGTATCCCTGCACCCTTTTAAAACCACAAAACGCATTTAATTCGCACTTGAATAGGTCGATTGACCCTGCCTCTAACACATTTCGAGGCAGTGCATTCCAGGCCGAAACCACTTCCTGCATGAAAAAGTTATTTTTCCTCTCTCAAATGACATTTGCTTCTTTTGCCATTCACTTGAAATCTTTCTCCTCTTATTGTCGATCATCTTACAAGCAGGAACTACTTCTCTCTACTTACCTTGTCGATCCGCACACCTCACGACCCCCCATGATTTTAAATGGCTGTCTCAAGTCTCACCTTAGCCTTCTTCTCTCCAGGGAGTAGAGACCTGCCCAATCTATATCCGAAGCTGAAGCTTATCACCTCTGGAACGATTCTGGTGCACAAGTGTTGCATTCTCCCCAATGTGTTCACAACCGTCCTATAATTATGGCGCCCAGGACGGTAGACAGAACTCCTGCTGACGCCTGCCCCCCGAGTGCCTTACATACATTTTATGCACCTCGCTCATGCATTTTTTGCGAATTCCGAATTGCTCATCTTCTGTCAACCAGATTGCTATGAGTCACATGCCTGCCAGAACAGTGAAGAGCCGTACATTTCATTCCCGAAGAGGGATTATGAACCTGATGGGTTTCTAGAACAACCAGCAATGGTTTCGTGGTCAACGTTAGACTTTTTATTTCAGATTTTTATTGAACATATTGAGCACATTGCACAAAGCCAGGTCCCAAAAGTTTATCCTGAGCCTTTCGATGACTGGTTCAGCGACAAGACCACTACACCATCGCCTCCCCCTTTCCGTAATGGAAAGGATAATATCTGCTTTATTTACTGCTTTCTAAACTTGTCCTGCCACATTCAATGGTCAGTGGATATACACACACAGATCGCTCAACTCCTGCAACCCTTTCAAAATTTCGCCCCTTATTTTTTAATCTGTGCCCATTTTCATTCTAGCAAACACACATTTCTCCGCATTGGACGTCATGTGACAACTATCTGCCCACTAGACCAACTTGTCTATGTCCTCTTGAAGTTCTATACTACTCTCCTCGCAGACTACAGCACTCCCAATCTGCGTATCCTGCAAAAGCTTCAAAATTGTCCCTTGCACAAAAAGGTCTACATCATTATATCAGGAAAGGCAAGGAGCCCAATGCCTACCTCTGGGGAAAACCACTACAGGCCTTCATCGAGTCGATAGAAAAAGCTATTGACAATAACTCTCTGTTTCCTATGCCACATAATATTGTGTATTCACGTAGCTACTGCCCCTTTATTCCATAGGCAATACATTTCTTCACAAGTCCGTTGGTGGCACTGTGTCAAATGCCTTTTGAATTTCCATTCACACCACTACAAAAGCATTAGTTCATCGACGTTTCCTGTCAGCTCTGCCACAAACTAAAGCAAGTTAGGTAAAGATGAGTTCCCTTTTAGAATTTCATCTTGGCTATTCCATATGAACCCACTTTTTTTTTTCTCTATGTGACTACTAATTTCATCACAGATAATTGTTCCTTGAATTTTGCCCAAAACGTCAGTGAAATGAAGTTCTGCAATTGCTGGGCTTATCCCAGCAAACATTGTTTTAACAGGCTCTCGTTCTCCCAGTGCTTCCTGTTTTCTGCCTTTTCTCAGCAATTTCTCTCTACATTTCGTCATGTCATATTTACTGTCCATATTCAAGGTGAGTCATATAGTCCCAGGGGTCTATGCAATCCCCAGCCCCTAACTGAAACTTGTGGCTAGTGGCCTTTCCCCATTGCTCCCCTATGGCGTCTGCCCCGAAATTTTCTGCATCTCTCAGCTTCAGGCCCCGGACCCGGGAATGTATTGTTGTGGAACACTCGATCATGAACGCTCTGCACTGTAAAATAGTGATAGGGGTTAGCTATGCCCGGGTAAACATTTTGTTGGTAAGATTTCTGATTCCCCCCCCATAGATTGAAAATATTCAACGGATCTTTGCCTCGACCAAACTGGACCCAGTTGCAGATTAAATCTCTAAACACTATTTTGGAGAACACATCTAACATCTAGGTGTGCAGTAATCCGTAAAAGGCCTTCTCGTGGTCCAGGTTGATGAGGCAGGTGTCCCCTGTCTCGTACATAGGCAATTGTACCCCTGGGTAACACGGTACTATTAGAGATATTTGTGCTTGGTACAGAGCAGTGGTGGATCACCAATGCCAGAGCAGAACTGATAGGATTGGCGATGAAATTGTACAGATTATTCTAGCCCACATTCAACCAATTTCTACTTTCGTCCCATTCCTGCTTCGGCTTCCAGATGAAGGTTAGCATGCCTTTCCACTTAGATTCTTTGGGGACTGAAGGGGAGGGATGCATGCGATATCAATTTCAGATCACACACTTTGTAGTGGAGATCGGTTTGCAGCAGGCTTCCGCCGAGAGAAGGACAGCCTTCCCGCGTCCCACTGAATAGTAACAAATAGCCGCTTGTGGGATCTTGCTGTGCATACTTTTATCCTGTCTCCGTTCCTCCACACCTCTCCCTCTCTCTCGCTCTCTCCTCCGCTTTTATTTCAATATTTCACCTTTTAATTAAGGCTAAAATTAACGCCAATATAACTTGTAATTATATTGATAGGGGAAAGGATTGGCGGAATGGTCTCGAGTAATGAAGGAATCGGCCCAAGTTGGCAGCAGCTCCTTCCAGTCCTGCCTGTGAAAGTTTGGGTGTGACCTGTGAATGGAGGGGACAGTTGTCTTTGACTGGCCATAGTTCATGTTCCTGACAGTATAGAACAGGCTCAGTGATTGGGACACAAAGGGTTAGAATAATTAAATTTGCAACTTTCAAAGTTGCTTGGCGTTTCGAAAAAGATTTTAACCTTCAATCGACAGCACTGAGTTGGATTTATCTGGAAAATTACATCTTGCTGCTTGTGGGATCTTGCTGTGTGCACAAAATTCCTGCAGCCATTCCTGCAGAAAGGGTTGTTAAATGGTGAAAAGGAAATGCAGAGCAAAACAGAGGGGTCAGTGAGGGAGTGATGGCGAGGGGGCTGATGGAGATGGGTCTGGGGGTTCTCCGAATATGTAGTAACTTATCATTTATCAGACTTAGGTTGAAATTCCCATACCCACATTCTTCCAGGAGAGTGGAGCAGTAAAATAAATAACACTAGGACATTGAGAGGGTGAATCACGGGCTTCAGATGAGCTATTTTATTCGAAAGATATTTCCCCAGCCTATTTCTCTGATAAGCTCCAGCTCAAAAGCTTTTATCTGGCAGTTCTCCTGCTCCATATTGTGCGATAGAGAGAGAAAGAAAGATAGCGAACAGTCGGGTATGGGAGAGGCACAGCTAGAGAGGTCCGGAGGAGAGTGGGAGGGGTGGGGTGGGGGTGTGTAGAATGAGGGGGAGAAAACAAAAGAGAGATGGACAGCGAAACAGAGAGGAGAAATTGATGCAAACCATGAGAGAGAGTGAGTGACAGTGACAGAGAGAGAGAGAGAGAGAGAGAGAGAGAGAGAGACAGATAGAAGGAGAATTTGCAAAAGGGAAAGAAAGGGAGAGAGAGATTTTGGATTGCTCAAACATAGAGAGAGATAGAGAAAGAGAGAACTTGAAGATAGAGTGAGAAAGTCCAATCCAGAGCGATGGAGACAGAGAGAGAGGGAGACAGAGAGGCAAAGGGAGAGAGGAGAGATTGGTGGAAACAGTGGTAGAGAGGGGCAGAAGGATGAAAAAATGAAGGAGAGGATCTGAATGGACACTTCCTATCAGCAGGCAAAGGGTGAGGGATTTGGGTAGCGAAGAAGGAAACAAATTGTCCAGTGTTCCAACGCCCCTGTCTGTACTGCGTTTGGGATTTTTCTTTGAAGTGTTACCAGGGGGCACTGATTGAAGGTGATTGTAAGAACGGTTAGAGGTGTAGAAAGGAAAAACCTTTTCACCCAGATGAGGGCGTGTGTCTAGAATTCACTGGAATTGGTGGATCCCGGATTGGTGGTGGAGGCAGAAATGCTTAACTTATTGAAAAGTTACTGGGTCAGCACGTGAAAGACTGTAACCTGCAAAGATATGGAACGGGTGCCAGAATGTCGGGATAGGATGGGCAACGATATATTTTCAGTATTTGCAGACATGATGGAATGATTGTCCCCTTTCTGTGTCAAAAAAACTTTCTATGGTTGAATGGAATGAGAGAGGGCCTGTCCTGCGATGAATGGGTATGGGTTGGTAATGGTTGGTGTTGGGGATTGGGGGCGGAATTACGTTCGAGCAACAATCGTGGACTGAGTGGATATGTGATGGCTGGGGGTTGGACTGTGGAGGGACATTCCTGGGCTGGGTGTACATCTGGTGCTGGTGGTGTTTGAGGACTGTGAATTAGAGATGAACAGTCCTGGGCTGCGTGAGTATGGGGAGGTTTGCGGGGGCGGGAATGGGAGAGGGACGCTGCTGGGCTGCGACGGCATGGGGAGAGTTGTGGGGTTTGAATGGGATAGGGACAGTCCAGGGCTGAGTGAGTATGGGGAGGTTTGTGGGGGTTTGAATGGGAGAGGGAAGGTCCTGGGCTTAGTATGTGGAGATTTAATGGGTTTGAATGGAAGAGGGACAGTAATTGGATCATTTGGAATGGAATGGTGATTGGTGTTGCAGTTGGCGGAGATAAATAATTTTTTTTTCTTCATTTATTTTTTGCAGTTTGGGCAGTATAACTTATGGACGGACTGTCAGAATTAATGGGTGCTCAGATTTAAGGGGGCAACTGAAATTAATGAGGGTGCTCAATATTACTAGGGTGCTTCAGTATTAATGAGACTTGAAACTAATTAATTGTGGCCTCCTAATAATAGGTTGTAGGGGTGGCTACATATGGGAAAACTACAAAGATTGAGTAAGGGCAATATATTCCAGCATCATGAATTAAAAGAAAAGTTTGTTCTCTGCCCCCCTGTGCATGAACCTGAGACTCTCCATCTACCATTCTTTCCCTTCTGCTCGCAGTTTCTCCTGCTCTGCCTCTCTGCCTCCAGTCTATCAATCACCTGATCTTCTACTCACCCCCGTGTCGATATCGCTCTCGCTCACATTCTAGAAATCTCTCATTCTGTCTCTCTCTCTCTAACTCTCTCTCTCTTCCCTCCCACTATTCGTCTCTCTATATCTCTCTCAGTCTCCCTTTCTAGCTGTCTCTCCATATGTATATGTGAAGAGAAAAAGTTTGGTGAAGGTACGTGAAGAGAAAAAGATTGGTGAAGACAAATGAAGGCCCTTCAGAAACAAGGGAATTTATAATGGGGAACAAAGAAATGGCTGACAAGCTAAATACATATTTTGTTTCTGTCTCTACAAATGAGGGCTCCAATAACATACCAGAAATGTTGGGGAGCATAGGGCTTATTGACAGGAAGGAAATGAAATAATTCAGTTTTGGTAGGGAAATGGCGTTCGAGAAATTGAAGGCATTGAAGGCCGATAAATTTCACGGGACCTGATAATCTGGTTCACAGAGTACATACAGAAAGGGCCATGGAAATACTGTGTGCATTGGTGGTCATCTTCCAAGATGCTATACACTCTGGAACAGTTCTTACAGATTGGAGGATAGCAAATGTAACCCCTAACACCACTATTTAAAAAAGGTAAGTAGAGATAAACCAGAGAATTATAGACCAATCAGCCTGACGACGGTAGTGGGGAAAATTCTAGACTCCATTAATAAAATGTTATTAGCTGAGCCGTTGGACAACAGTGGCAAAGTCGGACACAGTCTGCATGGATTTATGCAAGGGAAAGCATGCTTGACAAATGTATTGCAATTTTTCGAGGATGTAAGTAATAGATTTCATGAGGAGTGCCAGTGGATGTGGTTCATTTGGACTTTCAGAAGGCGTTCGATAAAGTCCTACATAAGAGATTGGTGTGTAAAATTAAAGCGCATGGGATTGGGGTTAGTGTATATAAACGAATAGAAAACCCGTGGTAGACAGGAATCAAAGAAGAGGAATAAACAGGTATTTTTCCAAAGAGCAGGCAGTGACTAATGTGGTACCGCATGGATGAACGCTGGGACCCCAGTTATTCACAATATATATTAATGAATTAGATGAGGGAATTAAATGCAATATCTCCAAATTTGCAGATGACACAAAGCTGGTTGGGAGGGTGAGAGGTGAGGAGGTGGCAAGAGATGTTTTAGTGTGTTTGGACAGACTGAGTGATTGGGCAAATGCATGGCAATGCAGTATAATGTGGATAAATGCGATGTTATCCATTTCTGTTGCAAAAACAGGATGGTAGGTTATTATCTGAATGGCTATAATTTGTGAGATGGCAATTTGCAATGAGACCGGGGTGTCCTTGTACACCAATGGCTGAAGGTAAGCATGCAGGTGCAGCAGGTGGTAAAGAAAGTAAATGGTATTTTGGCCTTCATAGCCAGAGGATACGAATGCAGGAAGAGGGATGGCTGCAGCAATTGTACTGGGCCTTGGTGTGCAGTTTTGGTCACCTTATCAGAGGAAGGATGTATTTGTTATAGACCACATGCAGCGAAGGTTTACCCGTTTGATTCCTTGGGTGGCAGAACTGCCATATGATGAGAAATTGGGTCGATTAAAATTATATTCACTGTAGTTCAGAAGAATGAGGGCGGGGGGGGGGGGGGGGGTGGGGATCTCATGGAAACCTATAAATTTCTTCTAAGACTAGACAGAGTAGATGCAGGAAGGCTAATCCCGATGGAGGGGGAGTACAGAACCAATGGCCACAGTTTGGGGATTTGTCGTAGACCATTTAGGACTGAGATGAAGAGAAATTTCTTCAACCAGAAAGTGGTGAGTCTACGGAGTTCATTAACACAGTAAGTATTTAAGACCAAAAACATTCTATGTTTTCAAGGAGTTCGGTATAGTTCTTCATGCAAAAGGGATCAAACTTTACGGGGAAAAATCGGGAAAAGGCTATTGAGTTGGATGATCAGCCATGATCATAATGAATGGGGGAGCAGGTTCGAAGGGCTAAATGACCTACACCTGCTCCTAGTTTATATTTTCCTATGCCCCTCTGTCTGATTCGCCTCGTCTCTCTCTGCCTGTCTCCCCCTTTGACGCTCTGCATGTACCCTCTCTCTCTAATTCCCTTCAACCTCTTATGTTGACATTGATTTGACACCCATGCACTTAACCCACAAACTTTGCTTTCCTCTTTTTGACTTCACTTCCACTGACCCCACCCCCTAGTGCTCTCTGCGAATTGTCTGAACGTTTTTTGATGGATTGGTTCCGTTCCAATCATTGTGAGGGATCGCAGAGATGGGCAGGCAGCCCAGCCAAAGGGAGGGTGGAGATGGTATGTGTGCTTTTTCGTTCCAATCAGTGAGGATTATCCATTATGGACGGGCAGCCTGGCCAATGGGGAGGTAGGAATGTTAGGCGATGTATCCTTCTGTCCAATCAGTGAGAACTGCCCATGATGGACTGTCAGCTCGGCCAAAGGAAACACTTATTGGATGATTTCGTCTCATCCTTTAATGAATTGTAGAATTGGAGTACAGGGATATTTCAGCACATTGTTCAAATACAGTCTGAAGTGAATCTGTGTCACGACGTAAATCACAATGTTAATGCAGCTGCTCAGGAGCTGCAGCATGAAGCCCAATTCCATAACATACACATCCAACCAGACAGAATGAACCCCCAAATATCTAGGCCCATATATAAAACCCCGTTAATGTTGACCATAACAGGATGAAATTGACCGAGATCGCAAAGAGTAAAACTTTGGATTTCCTATGACTCTTCATCTCTGGGTATCTAGGATTCTTCCCACTGCCGCTCACCCGGAATCTCCTTCGGGCTCTGCTGCTCACTAAAATGTGCCTGACGGTGAGATCATTAAGCAGCAGAATCAGGACAAATGCGAGGCCAGGTGTTAGAATGTGGTAGAAAAACTCGATTGTTATCCAGGACGGAATGATCCGAGCACCTGCAATGATATTACAATACCAGGAGCGGTTCATCAGCCCATATCTACTGATGAACATGAAATACCAGAAGAAGTTCCTTAAGCGGCTCACCACAGTCACTGTTCCCAGTACCACAGCCGCAGTTTTATCAGTGCAATATTTACTTTTCAGCTTCAAGCAACAAATGGCCACAAATCGATCAAAGGTGAAAATAACGATGAACCAGACATAACAATCAGTGGCTGCATAAAGCAGGATGGCGTGGATGTGACACACGTGGATGGATTGCAGGAGAAGAAACCACCGGGAATACAATTGGAATGTCTCTCAATATCATAACCAGGATAACGACCAGTAGATCTGCCACTGCCATTGCCACCAGCTAAGAAGGGACACATTTGGTCAGACCACACGTCAGTTTTGCACTTGTGATCACGTTCGCTGTAAGGAAGGGAAATAGGCAATGGAAATATTCATTAGGCTGCGGAAGAAGTAATCAATCAATTGTTGATGCTTTCAAATGTGTGACTGCATCCTGTGACGTATTAAATACAGTTAACCAGAAAAAATATCAAAGAAGGCTCTTGAGGCATCGGAAAGAAGCAAGGATTAAATAAGATTAAAGACATTGGTAAGGAGCGGAGGGGGGAGTGATGGGGCGGCTGGCAAAGGTAATAGGGGGATCCAAACATCTCTTGGCAGTGATGGAATAACAGGAAGACTCAGGGGTGATGGAAAAATTCGCGAGGGACGCCGAGCCGAGTGTGACTGAGAAGAACATGATGTAATGAGTGCGCTATGGACTGCGGAGTGATGTGGAATAAATGTTCATTTTCCGCTCTTCTCCACTGACCGCAAATGGATGCTTTTCTGAGGGAGTCACCCCTCCAGTGCTGAACTTTTAAAGAACATTCACAAAACACATATTCTACTAATTTTATAAGTGAAATAAAAAAAATACACATGTAATTCTTTCAAAAACAGAGATCCAAACCTTGAATTAAAACTCGCACATAGACCCGCACACACAACATATATATTTTTTTTTCCAGGAATTTAATATGCACTTTCATTATTAGAACTGCAGAACAGCAAAAGGCCACTTTTCTAGAATGCCTAATGGGAAGTTTTAAAAGGTTTCTGGCCTAAACGATCATCTCATTGCTTCTTGAAGAAAAACAATTCATTTTATAAAATGTTTTAAAAAGCCCAATTTACAATGTCAATTTCGTAATGTGTTTCTATTGTCTCCAAGTCCTGTGACCATGATGTCAGGATTCCCATTATCCAACATAAACACCCCCATTTTGAAGAACCTCAGAAATTATCGACCATTCTCTCAAAACGTTCATCGTGACTGTCCTGTGACATTAACAAAAAAGACAGGAAGGGGTGATGGAGGGAGCCTAGAGTAGCAGGGGGAAGCTGGGTTCACACTTCAAACTGGCATGCCACCAGCAACGCAAAAGGTGAATTTACTCCCAAAAGAGAGGCAGGAAAGTGAGCTCCTCCCCTAATGTGTACGTGAAATAAACACACGCCGACCAAGACACACACACACACACACAGACACGCACAGACGCACACATACACACACACGGCACACGAGCGGACGCATTCATACAACAACAGAAGGACCGAAAACACCACAGACAAAAAGACATATGTACAGACACACACACACAGGCAGAAGCACACAGACACAGAAAGGCACAGGCAGGAACACACATATACAAATGCACACAATCAAGCACAGTCTCTCTATCACACTCACCCGAGTAAGCAAACACACACAAAAGCAAACACTCATGCACAGCCAGACGCACACAAACATATAAAGAAACAGACATACAAACTCTCACACCAACATGCTATTAATCACGCACAAGGGCACCCAAGCAGTCTCTGACCCACAGTCACACGCACACAAACACACATGCAGAAATGCACACAAAGGCAAGCATATATAGACGATTAAAATACACACTCACAAGCTGACGTTTACAGCACCCAAAGAAGCACAGGCACACCTATCCGTCTGCTCACACACATACACACATAGTGTGGAAGAAAGAAGTTGGGAAGTGCAAAAGTGGTCGTAGACTGAATAATAAGGGGAACAGCCAGTCATTTCTGCAGCCATAGTCATGACTCTAGGGTGGCACGAGCGTCCCTGGTGCCAGGGTCAAAAATTCGCTGAACGGCTGCAGGTCATTATAAAGGGGGAGATCAAACAGACAGTTAACATGGTACACATCGTTATCAACGACATAGGTAGATAGAGGGACGAGGCCCTGCAAGAAGAATTTTGCATAACTAGGAAACAAACTAAAAACAGGAGCCACATGGTCCAAACTCTGGATTATTCCCAGTGCCATGTTCTAGGAATGCAGAAATAGGAGGTTAGTCCAGATGAATGTGTAATTGGAGAGATGGTGCAGGTGGGAGCACTATAGATTCAAGGAACATTGGGAACGTTACTGGGGGCACTATGACCTGTACAAGGTATGCATGTTGCACCTGAACCGAAATTGGACCAATATCATTGCGGGCAAATTTGCTAGCGCTGTTGGAGATGGTTTAAATTAACTTGGCAGGGGGGTAGCATCCTTAGAGAATGTTGAGCAGAGGGAGATCAACAAACGAAATTAGAAGATAGAGCAAGTGAGCCTGGGAGGCATAGAAATTCGAGACCTGTTAAGGGATAGGGGAGTTCAGCAAGGTTGGATGGTATTTAATTTAATACAATGAGTACAAGAAACAAGGCAGATGAGTTGAGGGAACAAATTAAGACATGGCAGTATGATGTCATTGCTTTCACAGAGACATGATTGAGAGAGGGGCAAGATTGGCAGCCCACTATTCCAAGAAATAGGGTCATCAGTCTAGACAGGGAAGGAGGTAAGAGTAGATGGGTCATCGCAAAACTGATCAAGGATCACTTACAGCAATAAATAGAGATGACCTCTTAGAGGGCTCCTCAAATGACGCCACATTGGTAGAACTGAAAATTAAATACGCAACATTCACATTGCTGGGTGTCTGCTACAGGACCCCAAACAGCCTGAGAGTAATTGAAGAGGAGGTATGTTGGCAGATTTCAGTGAAGTGTAAAAATAATACGGTGCTTAATGTGGGGCATTTCAACTTCCCCAACATTAACTTGGTTAGTCATAGTGTGATAGGTTCAAGGGTAGCAGAATTCTCAAAATGCATTCAGGAGAGCATTTTAAGCCATTACATAGTAATGAGAGGGCGATCCTGGGCTACATTTTACTGAATGAAGCTGGGAATGTGGTCGAGTATTCAGTGGGGGACTATTTTGCAGAGGTTGATCAAAACTCCGTTAGGTTTAAGGTTGTTATGTAAAAGGATAATGATGGGCCAGAATTCAGATTTCTAAATTGTGGTATGGCCGATTTTAATAGGATCAGATATGATTTGGATAGAGTGAACTAGAAACAGTTAATTTTAGGTAAATCTGCGGCAGAGCAGTGGGACGCATTCAGAAAGAAATTCGAAAATGCACAGGGACAACATATTACAGTTAAGACAAAGCGTGGGACCAACGCTTCCATTGTCAATTGAGATATAGGATTGGATAAAGATAAAAATGGAGGCTTTTGTGAGGTACCAGTGGAAGCCCGAGAGCAGCATAGAATGAGTAGGGGGGATCTTCAAAAGGATATTAGGAGAGCTATAAGGAGAAAAGACTAAAACATTGGTATTAAAATAGAGGAACATCGAAAGTATATTAAGTGCAACTTTTGTGTGGAGCTGGAAGAGGTATGCAGGGTTCAAAATGAATATTTTCTGTCGTTGTTCAAAAGTGAGATGGATGACGTGGGCATGGAAATCAGCCAGAAGTATCTTCATATAATTAAATGAATTAGCATAGAAATGGAGGAGTTTCTAAAAAGTCAGGCAGGATTAAAAGCAGATAAATCTCCAGTCCCGGATCAAATGTGTCCAATCTGTTGAGTGAGGCAATGGAGGAGATAAGATGGGCCTGGCAATAATCTTCAATATCTTTCCGGCCACAGGAGTGGTGCCAGGGTAATGCAGGTCAACCAACGTGGTACCGTCATTCAAGAAAGAATGGAGGGAAAAAATCAGTGGGCTGCAGACCAGTCGACCTAACCTCAGTGGTGGGGAAACCATTGGACGCAATTCTGAACAACAGAATTTATCTACACCTGTAGAGGCAGGAATTA
Organism: Isurus oxyrinchus; assembly: GCA_026770705.1. NCBI lineage: Eukaryota > Metazoa > Chordata > Chondrichthyes > Lamniformes > Lamnidae > Isurus > Isurus oxyrinchus. The sequence goes on from JANJGN010000116.1 coordinate 451,502, forward strand.
ATGAACGTCTGTCAGCATGTTTTTTTTTAAAGGTAGATCATGACTGGTCAACATAATTGAACTTTTCGTAGAGGTGAACAGGTGTGCAGATTAGATAACTGGAATTGATGTTGTCAACTTGGACTTCAGTAAGGCTTTTGATAAGGCCCCGTAAGAGAGCCTGATAACGAAAGAAAGAGTCCAGAGGATCCATGTCATTTAAGGCAAACTTGATCCATAATTGGTTGGTTGGCAGGAAGCAGAAGATGAAGGCTAAAAGGCCTGTTTTGTGACTGGGTGCCTGTGTTCAGTAGGGTTGCAGAGGGAACACGGTTGGGTACCATGCTGTTTGTGGTATTTATTCATGATTTATATTCATAGGAATGTTGCGATTGCACTATAGAGAGTGCAGAGGAGATTTCACAGGATGGTCTCGGGAGTTTCACTTGTGTGGACAAATTGTATTGCTGGGGTTATTTTTTTTTCTCTAGCAGAGGAGATTAAGCACGGACATGATTGAGATGTATATAATTTTGAGGGGCATGGTTAGTGTAGACAGACAGTAACTTCTCTTTCTGGAGAGATCAAAACCCGGGAGGCATAGATTTACTGTAAGTAGCAGGAGTTTTAGAGGGGATGTGAGGGAGATTTTTTTCAACTAGTGGGTGGTGGGAATCTGAACTCTTTGCCTGAAAGGGTGGTAGAGGCAGAAAGTCTCGTAAGATTTAAGAAGTATTCGGTTGTGTGGTGCACTTGCTTTAGAATTCCATACAAGGCAGTGAGCCTATTGCTCTAAAGAGGGATCAGAATAGTTAGGTACTCGTTTGACCGGCGCAGGCTCGTTTGGACCAAAGTGCATTATTCTGTTCCATAGGCCTTTGACTCTATGACTCTATGAAGTTTCACATGTGTAACATGTCGTCGGATTCTTAATGGATGCAATGCCATGTCCTTGGTATTTTGAACTCTCTGCTTTCACCTCCAGGTCGTAGTTCACACTCCTTCAAGTCAGCCGTCATGTGGAGCGATGCTCGATAAACCGGCCTGTGTCCACGATGGCGCCGAGCAATGACTGCTGTGCCCATTGACACCCACATGTGCTGAAATATAAATTAACTTTCTGCTCCTATGTTCTCTATCTGCCCCTGGTGTTACGAAGAATGGGTCTGGCTACTTTGCTGATCCGGGCAGTGGACAGTTTCATACGATCTATTGTCCATATCAAAGGTTAGGCAGAAAATAACTCTGAACATAGGTGCATCAGGGAGTGGCCTGCACGTAACGCCCTCAAGGCCTTTGGAGAAAGCAGGTTGTGGATTTTGAAGGATCGTGACCTGAGCAGATTTTCAAAGCCGTTTGACAGACTGTCTCCTCCTAGAACTTTCAAACAAGCAAAAGTACTTTGTTTGGCTGGTGGCCCCAACGGCCCACCCAGTCAAATCCTTGATGCATGTACGAGACTGCGTCCACTGCACGTTGTCCTCTAGTTGGCTATGGTGTTGAAGAGATCGTTATCCTCCAACCTTCTGGAATATTTCATTAAGAAAAAGGTCTGGGGAGAGGTACAATGTTTTTTTTTTATCGAAGTTCACCACAACAGCTCTATGACACAAGACACGGTACTCGACGGGCTGTGCCCAGGAATACATATCGAGAAAAATATAAACTGCTGCTGGAGTACCATCAACTCAGAAAAATACGCCTTTTGCTCTTTTTAAACCTTTTAGACTTCCAGAGCAGCGGTTATTCATGACTGAGTGTTGCAGACTGGAACGCCCCAAGGCCCAGGACCACGTGCTATATACTTGAAAAGTTTAAAAGTGGAAGCTTTGTGATTCTTGTTAATTTTTGGTCTGGTAACAAAGGTACAATGTTTAAATTATCTCTTCCCCTGGCACGAATATAATTTTCTGTTGTTACTGTTAATGTTGTCTATTTTATCGGAGAACATGTTGTATTCTGTTGAGTTGTCTACTGTCTTTGAAAAGTGCATTTCAAATTACTTCTGAGTCATGAATGTAATGTAAAATTGCTGATCTTATCCCAATTAGCAGAAGTTGGGGTGAACATTGGAGGCAGTCCCGATTCCTGACCAATAAACGAGTTTTGAAAAAGTCCTGGGTAAGAGGGCAGGCACGCAGGAATCGCTATTTAAAGGGGGTTGTAGGGATAAGCCATGGAACTACAGACCACTGTGTCTCAAGTCAGTGGTAGGGAAACTATTGGAGAAAATTCTGAAGCAGAAAATCTATCTCCACTAGTAGAGGCAAGGCTTGATCAGGGATAGTTAGCTTGGCTTTTTCAGAAGGAGGTCATCCCAACAAATTTGATTGACTTTTTTGTGGAGGTGGCCAGTTGTGTAAATGAGGGTTGTGCAGTTGAAGTAGTTTGTATGAATTTCACCATTGCCTTTGACAAGTTCCCACATGGGTGATTTAGAAAGAATGCAATGCATGTGGGACACGGGGTAATTTGACAAGGTAGATTCAAAATTGGCTTCGTTGTTGGAGGCAGAATGTGCTGACAGAAGAATGTTTTAGTGACTGGAACAAGTATTCAAAGGCGTACCATCTCTGATGGGTCAACTATTATTCATTATTTATATAACCAACACAGAGGACATTGTTGGAGGTAGGATAAGTAAGTTTGCGGACAACACAAAGATTGTCCAATTGTTTATCAGTGGGGTTGAGTGTCTTGGGCCACGGGGAGATATAGACGGGATGGTCAAATGGGCAGATAAGTGGCATCTGAAATTTAATCCTGAAAAGCGCGAGGTGATACACTTTGGAAGTATTAATTTGACAAGGAACTATTCAACGACTGTTCATGACTCTAGGGAATTCTGAGGAACAAAGGAAAATTGGCGTGTGTGTCCATAGATCTCTGAAGCCCGGCGGAGCATTTTAATTTCGTGGTGAAACAGCCATAACGGAAACATGATTTTATCAATCGAGGCATAAATTTCAAACTTTGGGAGGTCACGTTGGAGTTGCATAGAAACTTAGTGCAGCCACAGCTGGAAATTGTGTGCTGTTCTGGTCACCATATTATAGGGAGAATGTGACTGCAGAGGAAGTGTAGAGGAGATTCATCAGGATGCTACCTGGGTTGAAACACTTAAGTGATGAAGAGAGTTTGGATAGACCTGGGTTGGCTTCGTTGGAGCAGAGAAGACTAAGGGGCAACCTGATCGAAGTGCACAAGATTAGGAGCGGCATGGAGACGGTGGATAGGGTGTGGCTATGCCCATTAGTTGAAGAGTTAAACACGAGTGGGGCAAGTTCAGAATGAGGGGCAGGCGGTTGAAACAGGGATGTGCAGAATAAGAGGTGGTGACGCTCTGGAATGCGCTGTTTGGTGGGTGTTGGATGCAGTTTCCCTCAAACCCTTTAAAAAGTAGCTGGATCAGCACATGGTGCATAATAACATTCAAGTCCTTGGTCCAAGGGCTGGTATCTGGGATTAGGTAGGTAGGGCAGGTGTTTCCGACGCAGCGGTGCAGATTCGATGATCCGAAGAACATCTACTGCACTGTTTCATTCTGTGATTTTGTGATCGTTGCAGAGCAGCTGCACGTTCAAAGGATGGGAGGACATTATGTTATTTTTAGCAGTTTACATTCTTTTTGGGAACACGTAGCTCAATATGAATGCAGTCGGCCAGGTCCAGTAACTCTGGAAAGCCATCGGCGAAGACACGCCTGTCCCCCTCTGCGTCCGAGATGCTATGTCAGTCACGTAAGGGACTAACTGAGTCACTCTGTAGAAAATGGCCTCCGTCACAGTGTGGATACGTCTGTGAACAACTGACTGGGATGTGCATTATAATTCAGACATGAGCCTTGGAAGTAGCCGGTTTTGAAAACGTTAAGAGCCATGGAGAACTACATTGGCACTGGTTATGCTTTTCTCTGGATTGACCTTTCGCCTAGATCTTTGTGGAGAAAGGCACACAGCTCATTCAGAACCTCTCTGCAAATTCCGAGCCTCCTCCTGCATTGTCTCTCACTCATGCCTAGGTAATTGAGCCGATATCCGTACTCACCTTGCTTTTCGTGCTGGCTGAGCCTTGATGCCTCATTCTTGCAGTCACTCATTGCTGAACACAAGATTATTGGTGGAATGAAGCTCAGCCAGCGCTCATGAGTCCCTTGTTGGCTGATACGCAGCTTCAGACTGCTCTCATCATGGCTGTAGAACTTAGTTCTCAAAGGACATGCAGATTCACTCAGCAGCCCAGCAATATGTGCTTCAACAGATTACTAGGATTGCTTAAGGCCCTTGGGGGTGACAGTGTTTCCATGGTGAACATAACTGCTTTCCTCTCACAGAATGACAACTTTCAATCTCCCTTCACTGCAACTGTTGCAGTATCCTTGCTATCATCAATGAGCCATGCCAAACTGATGCTGCCCATGCTGCGTTGGTATGGCCCGTATCTGAGCCTTAAAAACCCCAGAGATGCATAAACGTTTCTCGCCAGGCTATTTGCAGCCTCCGCCAATGATAGTCAGCCGCTATCTACCAACCATACTGCAGTCACTGGGGAAGCACAGTATAGGAGAACTAGTTATGTTGAGGGAACCTACAGGACAGACACTAATTTAATGCACAAACGTGAAACGCTCAGTGTTGTCTTAAATTTGAATGTTTTGTTGGTACATATGCTAATGAAAAGCTTTTTGTCGCTCACCTTTGTGACAGGATGGTAGCCAAGAGAAATGTGTGATGGCGCCTCTCAGATGGATGGAACAATGGAGAAGGGGGGAACAGTGGTGGGAAAGGTAAGCTGCCCAATGGAAATCGGATTCTTAGCAGGTGCTCCCTGAAAACCTGTCCGGGTCGTGGGAGTCCAGGAAATATCTTCCCTGCCTCATCCTCTTGAGGTGCCCCAGATTCCTGGTGACAATGCCTGTGTCCTCATGATGGTGATGATATTGTTATAATCCGAGCTTATAATGCAACTTGTCAAGCCGGATCCCAAATTGGAACCCAACTTGATAACCCATAACTTTTACTTGTTTTTTTTTAGCTACGTGGAGAGGGGCTAAGGAATAGTGTCATAGGATTCATCTATTGAAAATTTAACAAAAAAAAAAACCTTTATTAAACTAGAATTAAAAACGGTATTACAATATTCCTTCACCCACAACACTACAGAAAAATAAAGATGTATTTGGATCACAGATTTTTTTTAAAAAAGGCTATATTATCATTTAATGTTCACACTAAGTGCACTGTCCACGTATACAAAGATGAGACCTCTGGTCAGACATACCAAAATGAAACCAAGTGACAGATGGCAATGCAAAGAGAAATTATGGATCTCTCCTCAATGTGTCTCTCACGTTTGCCGAACGTGGGTCAACTTGTCTTTGTGAACTTTATATTTCACACGAGGGTTCCCAATCTCCTCTCTTCGAGAACGCTTTTTTGAATCACTTCCTGCACCGACCCTTTATCTCAATTGCCTTCTGCAAGCACTCGCTTCTTGTGTTTCGAATTATCCTTCCAATACTGCACTTCCTTGGGTCCCTTAATACATTCAGGCTGTCTTCCATGCAATTGACCTCACCGACTCAACCATCAATAGTGCCACTGTTTCACATGCACATATACTCGATGTCTCTTTGATGACGTTCTGAATTCTGATAAGCCTTTAAATTGCTTTAAACCTGTTTCCAGAAGATTTTCAATATTGAAATTTGAACCTTGGAGCCTTCAGCTCTGCTCTTTATCTTCAAGGTCACTTAAATACCTTTTCCAAAGTTCCTCAACTTCCATTGACTAAAATGACTTCTTGGGACATTCTGTTGAATTTCTCTCTGTAATTCTGTCTCCCCTGACTGCATTCTCTTATGACAGCAATGCGGTTGGCTCTAAAAATGTCCGCTGCACAAGGGCTATTTGAAATAGGCAATAAATTCTGGTCGTTTCGGCGACGCCAATACTTCTTAAATGAATAATTATTTCAAAAGAAATCAAATCACAGGGCTCAGTCAAAGCCCGTCGGCTGTCTGGTTATTTCAGATAGCACTAGAGGAGGTTCGTCATGTTTCTAAACACATAGTAAGCTGAGGGTGACTAACATAGTAGTTCAATGGACAGCCACAAACAAAGTTACAAAGCCATGTTTGAAAGCTGCTGAAACTACTTGTCCAACATAGAACACAAGTTAGGAGACTCTGGGAAGTGAATGACAGTGTGATCCGCACCGTTGCACGTTCTGAGCTTTTTGCTCCCGCACCAGGGACCAGAATCATGGCAAGCCGGAGGCGTAGAGAGAGGCATAAAAACTTTCAATTTTAATTGGATAAGACTTAAAGAGGAGCGATTTCCAGGAATATGGGAAAATGACAGACAGATTGCTGTTAATCAGAGGAGTGAGACCGGGGTGGCTGGGTGTGGCGGTGGTGCGTGGTGGGGAGGGAGGGGGAGTAACATAATATGATGGGAATATTAAAGTTTAGGTGTTATCAAACCAGTAAACAGTGTACGTTAGTGAGGAAAGGGATGATGGCTGAACGGCTATTATTTTCAATTAGAATATGGACAGGATAATTTGAGACAAGCTAGTGTTTATGAAGCCTGTTAACTGAGACAAAATTAGAATAGGCGATACTGCATTGAAACACAGACGAGGGTCTTTTCAGTAGCTGGGCTGAAGCGGGTGTGGTGGTGAGTGACATTATGATGGTGGCAGGTGGAAGGATGAGGAATGGACAAAATAGGGTATGAGTAATCAGCCTTGCTTGAAGAGATCGCACATTGTGCGAACCATCTGGTTCTACCGAGGTTATGGGCCACGGAGGCTCGTGGATTCATTGGATAGGGAGCGGAGTTTAAATGAAAAGTGTTTATAATAGATTCCATACACCCAAACTGCAAATGACAAGAACAGCATTCAACTTAAAGGTGGTTTATAAAATACATGACTTGACAGAGAGACTTACCAGGTACACCGAAAATAACCAGGATCAGATAGTAACCTGCTTGAAAACCAAAGGTGCACGAAAGATTCGCTCAGCCAATGTGAACCAAGGTGTAGTAAACATTTAAATCAGGCAGGAAAAAATCCTGCCCATTGTTGTAACATTGCAATCTAATGATCTCAGGTTCCGATCCATTTTGAAACATTCCAATCTATTGTTCTCACATTCTTACCCATGCTTGGAACATTCCAGCCTTTTGCTTTCATATGCTGAGCACTACTCTCTATCTCTCTATAGCTGCTGATCCCTGTAAGTGCCGAGGTGATGCTCCCGCTGACACTATGGGGTAGCGCTTTGAAAGGAGCCCATTTTTAACAGAAGCAGGAAATCCTCCAGTGGCAGAATTACAATCCATGGAGACTAACAGTAATTATAGTCACAGATCAAGCAAGTTTTGTAAACCGCTTTGAATCCAATATTTTTACATCATTTTAAAGTAGATCATTTACCATGTTTGGATCGGAAGCATGAGGCTCAATGAAGGCAGTAATGGGGGAAATAGAGAAGGCACTGATCGATATCATTGCACATGAGTGTGGTTTCAGAGTACTGGAGGGGTGTAAACATTCCACCATGTTTATGAAAGAAGAGAGTGAAAAACCTTGAAGCTAAAGAGGAGTCAGTATAATGTAGCTAATGGTAAAATTTCAGGAGAACATAACATGGACAGAAAAGGATAACTGTTTCTTTGTAAAAAATCAAAATGTCCTGAAGGACAGATATGTTAATGGGATGTCATATCTGATAAATGTAATGTAGGCCTTTCTCTAATTAACTGAAGGTTTGATGAGGGAAATGAGGTTGATCCTATTTCTGTGAATATTTCTGATCAAATGTCATTAAATGGAACTGTGATAGATACTGAGCACCATGTACTAAAGGGAGAGTGACAGTGTGGATATGATATTGGCGAAAATACAGTACGCAGACAGAAGTGGTGGCCGGTCATCATTTAGACTGGAGGGGACTTTAAAGTGATGCTATCCGGAGGACGACATCACGGTGCACCTCTCTTTATGATGCACATACAGGGCCGATGATTCTATGAAATAAAAACGTAATTTCTAGAAATGGGTGATGAACTGTTTTAAAATTAGTTGCTTGCCTTTTTGGAGAGATAACGATGGTTGAGCAACTTTCTACTTCTCTGCCTTAAAAGGTGGGGTTATTCAATATTTTTAAGGCAGCGGTAGGTAGTTGATTGCGAGGCGAGGTAATAAAAGGTTATCAGGGGTAAATGGGACAGTAGAATTCTAAACACAAGGTGAACAGCCATGATCATAATGGATAGCGGAGCATGCACGAGGGTCTGAATGGCCCATTTGTGTTTCAAAGTTTCATGTTTTTATTAATAGACAGCTGATGTCCGGAAATGTAAACAGTGAAGTGAATAGTATAAGCTTCAGGACGATATGCACGGCGTCTGATATATAGAGGCACAGGGAATGGGACTTTATTACAGCGACATGTGAAGAACACTAGAAGTTGGATTTTGGAGGTACAATATAAACTATATGGGATAATTGAAGAAACCGAGCGGATGCATGCAAACACTTGTTTATAAGTGGAAGAACATTTTATCAAGTTTGTTTATAATACAAAGAGGATTTGCGAGTTTATAATTAGAGGCAGAGAGTACAAACACAATGAGTTATGGTAAAGTTTCATAAATAACTGGTTTGTCCTCAGCTGAGGAAGTGTGTTTAATTCTGGTCACTACATATTAAAAAACATTTGAGGGTCTTGGAGAGATTACCGATGGGGTACACCGGAATTATGTCATGGGTGATGGATATCAATTCCATGGGGAGATAACAGAAGCTGGAATTGTTCTCCTTAGAACAAGCAAGGTAGAGAGGAATTGAATAAAGGTCTCTAAAGTAATTTGGAGTTCAGAGAGAGTAAGAAGAATCTATTTCTACTGGGACAAGGAACACTAACAAGACATAAACCTTGCTAAATGGAACAGATTTGTAAAACATCTAGTAACTAAAATCTGAGCACCTATGAGGAGCCGTGGGCTAATAGCAGCGGCACCAATTTTTACAACCACAATCAGTAACCTCATGACCCAGCAGATTCGCCACTCTCGCGTTTATCATTACATATTAGGTCCAAAGAGGAGAAATAAAATTTGCTAGAGGCAGTAGCTCACTTGAGGAATGGGGCTAGATTAGAAGTCAGCAAATGAGAGGTTGACAAATTGGGAAAATTGGAAAATTTGAGTAAAACTGCAAGGAACCTAAAAGTGGGATGTAAAATGCTCCTGTGCGTATGTAATAGGACAAAGATTAGGGGAGAAAATGCAATCCTTACTGTCTGAAACGGGAGAGTTTATAACAGAGAACAAGAAAATGGAAGAACAAATAAAGAATTAGTTTAGCTCTTTCTTGTTGGAGGAAAATACGGATAAATCTCAGGAAAACGGGGAGCCAAAGTTCGAGTGAGAAGGAAGAATTGAAGGAAGTTAATATAACTAAAGCAATTTTGCTGGATAAATTAATGGAACTAAAAGACTATAAATCCCCAGGGCCTGATAATCTACGCAACAATGTTCTAAAGAAGGTGGCCTTGGAATTCTTGATATCTTGCGATGGATGTCATCTTCCAAAATTCTGTATTCTGAAACAATCCAGGCAGATTGGACAATGGCAAATGTAACTCAGCTATTTTAAAAAAAAGGGAAGGGAGAAAACGGCAATTTACAGACGGCTTAGCCTAATATCAGTAGAAGGAAAATTGCTGGAATCTATTGTAAAGGTTGTGACAACAGAGCACATTGAAAATAGAAACAGAATTTGATAAACTTAATGTTGATATATGAAAGGGAAATCATGTTTGCCAAACCTACTGGAGTTCTTTGAGGATGAAATAGCAGAATAGATAAGGGAAAACCAGTGGATGGAGTGCTCATGGATGTTCACAAATCTTTTGATCAAGTCACTGTAATGGCATGGCTGATGGTGATACCGAACTTCCCAGTCAAAGAGGGATGCATAAAACATTTGCCAAACCGCTTGTGATAACGGTAAAGTACACATTTATTAAACGAATAATCATTAAAACACATTTTCAATTTAACACATAAATGTGCTCAGATGTTAAGCAATGTTTCATTACAGTTCCACAAGTTCTTAACGAAACTAGCCTCGTAGCTAATCGCCCCCTTTCTGTTCAGCAACGATCGTAATAGAATTTAAAATCTAAAGAATTCCAATAATTTTAACCACACAATCCGTTTTTCCTTGGGGTGTCCTCTGAGGTTGACAGCAACTTATTCTTCCAGTCTTGCTTTTCCAAGCTGCCTTCTGGGAGATGTGATCAGCTTCTCACTTGTATTCTGGGAGATCTGACCAGCAGCCCTCTCTCATATTCTTCAATATTTCCTTAAATGTGTTCCTTTGCATTGATCTCTCCAATGTCTCCGGATCAAGCTATTTAGTAATACTTAGTTCCTTGAATTAGGGGAGGCGGTGGTGTTGCCATTGTCAGTGGAGTAGTACTCCAGAGAACCAGGTTAAAGCTCTGGGAAGGCGTGTTTGAATTCCACCATGGCAGATGGTGAAATCTGAAACCAGTTTAAAAAAAAAACCTGAACTTAAAAATCTGATGATGACCCCGAAACCTTTGCTGATTAATGTATAAACCCAGCTGATTGACTAATGTCCTGTCGGGAAGGAAATCTGTTCGGCAGACCTTACCTGTTCTGACCTGCAGGTGAGTCCAGGGTCAGAGCATTGTGGTTTACTGCTGGCCTGTAGCTAACTTAAAAATAATAAGAAGAACAATAATAACTTTAACAATAACCATTTTTCGACTGAAGAACATTCCTGTAGTCCTAGAGGTAAATTGCGAATTTTGACGAGGCTCTCTCAAGGTTTGTTGTCATCATTGAATAATTCCTGGCTTTTAAGTCCGAACACACATTGGAAAGATGAAATGTGCTGGTGAAACGGGTGATGTGAGCGTGGTGGTTGGAAACCGTCAGCAGGTGTATCCACCAACCCATTTTTAAAAAGGGGTTTAGTCATTTCTGGAGGTTGTGGATGATGGGAGAATGCCACCCAGCTAATGACATAATGCTACTTGTGGGGACTTGCTGTGTGTGCCTCACCTACAGCTTCTTCTGAACTGTAACTGTGGCTACTATGCCCCAAGTGAGTTTTACCGAAGGGCTGATTGTAGATTGCTTGCAACTCACCCCACCCCCTCCACCGCTACACCTCTCCACATGAATCAGCGTTAAATATAAAACATGCACACAATGTACTTTGTCTTTATTTAAATCTCTGAGATGAGTAACTCTTCAGAATACATTTCCATCAAGATTCATCCCGAGACAGGCAGAAAAAGTGACAGAGGTATGGAATGATTTAGCAAGAGAAGCAAAATATAAATGAGCTTAGGTGGAAGAGTTAGATAGGTACAGAGAGACGTGGAACGTGATTGAGAGAGGGAAAGATTTGACTGCGCTAGGAGTGGAAGGTTAACTGTTCATTAGTAATGTTCAGACAGCACCAATCCTCGATAGTGAATGTGTAGCGGACATTGAATGTGAGAGGTGCAATCCTGGGCTGAGTTTCTGTAGGATGACATGAATGGCTTGATTGAGTGAGCAGAAAAGTGGCCAGTGCAATTGAGTCTAGAGAAGTATGAGGTAACGATACTTTTGTGGGCAAACAAAGTAAGGGAATAATCAATAAAATGAAAGTTATTGAGAGGAATAGATGAAGTGAGAATTATTAGAGTGCGTGCTTAAAAGGCACAGTAGTTGGTAGTAGAGGTGAAGAAGTTGATCAACAAGACAATTCTGGCGGCATTCCGCAGGGACCGTTCCCTCCGAGACACCCTGGTCCTCTCCTCCATCACCCCCTACACCTCAACACCCTCCCACGCCACCTTCTCATGCAACTGCAGAAGGTACAACACCTGCCACTTTACTTACCCTCTCGTCACTGTCCAAGGGCCCATACACTCCTTTCAAGTGAAGCATCATTTGCACTTCCCTCAACTTATTCTACTTCATTCATTGCTCCCCATGCGGTTTCCTCTACATTGGAGAGACCAAATGCAGATTGGATGACTGCTTTGCTCTGTTCGCAAGCATTACACAGACCTCTTTGTCGCTTGCCATTTAAACACCCCACCCTGCTCTCATGCCCACATGTCGGTCCTTGGCCTGCTGCATTATTCCAGTGAAACTCAACGCAACCTGGAAGAACAGCACCCCATCTTCCGACTAGGCACTTTAGAGCCTTTTATATAGAATATTGAGTTCTACAATTTTAGACCATTAATTTTCTCCTCCAAACCCATCCCCTTTCCAATCCCCCTTTCTTTCAATAACTTTTATAGATTTTTATTTTCCCACCTATTTACATTATTTTTAAATGTATTTCCATCCATTGTTTTATCTCTACCTTTTAGACTTTTTCGATTCCTTTCCCCCAACCCACCCCCACTAGAGCTATCTGTACCATGCTTTTCCTGCTTTCTACCCTTAATTAGCACATTCCTGAGATATTATCACCACCTTCAACACCTCTTTGTCCTTTTCTCTGCGACATCTTTTGCTTTTCTCCACCTATCACTGACCCTTTAACCAGCTCTACTTGCCCCACCTTCCATCCTTAAACCAGTTTATATTTCACCCTTCTTCTATGTTTAATTATTTCTGTTGAAGGGTCATTCGGACTCGAAACGACAACTGTGTTCCTCTCGACAGATGCTGCCAGACCTGCTGAGATTTTCTTGGTATTTTTGTTTTTGTTTTGGATTTCCAGCTTTGCAGTTTATTGCTTTTATGTTTTGATCAACAATATATATGGGTTTCTTTTATTTGGGCGAGGTATGTAATACAAAAGCGGGGATGAAATACTGGAACTTTATAAAACATTGTTCATGTCACAGATGGAATCGTATGTACTGTCCTGGTCTCCATATTACAGCAATGATATAATTGCCCTGGTGGGAGTACAGAGGAGATTTACAAGAATGCTAGCAGGGCTTCAAAGTGGCAGTTATGCGGATAGATTGTGTAGGATAGGACATTTACATTTGGGTTCAGGATGCAGATAGGAGACCTAATTGATGTGTTCACGATCGTAAGGAACCTCCATAGGGAAGGAAGGAAAGGCCTGCTTCACCCAGCCGAGAGGTCAATTACTCAGAGGCAAAGATTTTAGGAGATTGGTAGAATGATAAGAAGGGTGTTAAGGAAAATCATTTTCACCCACACATTATTGGGTGTCTGGGACTCGGTTCCTGGGATCGTATCAGATGCAGAAATGCTCAACTTACCGAAAAGGTGCCTGGACCAGTGCCTGATGTTCAGTATCCAACAACGTTACAGACAATGTGCTGGAAGGTGCGGTTACAATAAAAGGTTTTAACCTTCAGCAGGTGAAGACACGGATGGCTGAATGGCCTCCCAGTGCTGTAATGCTTAGACAAATCATTTTTGTTGGTTAGAAGTAGACTTGGACTGACTGAGAATTAGTGGGTTGGGGGAATGAATGGGAGAGTGTCAGCCATGGACTGAGTGTGTGTGGGCTGGTGGTGCGTGGGTGGGGTGGTCGTGGTGGTGATTGGAGAGTGTTACTGTTAGGGTTATGGTTAGGGATAGGGTTAGAGTTAAGATTTTGCCTGTGATGTAAGCTTTCTATGGTTTCATGGCATTTGGAAAAGTAACATCCTGGAATGAACGGTTGTTGGGTGTGGCTACTGGCGGCATATGAATGGATGAGGGACTCTGCTGGAATGATTTGGCATGGGCTGCAGATGGGCAGAAAGTGACAAAAAGACAGCCATGGCTTGAATCTGTAAAGCATGGAGTGGGCGGGAGTTTTGCAGAGGGAGAGACCAGGAAAGGCAAGGTTTGGGGTGCGTTAAGTGGGGTAGGGTGTGGTGAGAGAGGGAGAGAGAGAGAGAGAGACAGAGAGAGAGAGGTACACTCTCGCTCCCTCACTCTCCCCCTCCCTCGCCTCTCTCTGTCTCTGTCTTTCTCCATCTCCTCCCTGCTTCCCTCTCTCGCTCCCTGTATCTACCTCACTCCCTGCCTCGCTGTCACACTCTCTCGATGACTCTCAATCCCTTTCTCTCCCTAACCCCTCCCTCACCATTTCTCTCACCGACTTTCTCTCTATTTCACCGCGCTCTTTCTCTTACCAACCCTCCCTCTCTGACTGACTGTAACCCTTTTCCACTCCTAATCACTCTCACAGTCGCTGTTTCTTTCTCTCTTTCCCTGCCACACTGCCTGTCTATCTCTCGCTCTCTCTGTGGTTCTCACTCTCTGTCCCAATCCTCTCTCTCTCTCTCACCTTCTCTCTCGCTGCCCCTTTGCCGCTCTATCTTGCACCTCTCACCTTCTCTCTCTCTGTCTCTCACATCGGCTATTTCTCTCTATCAATTTCTCCCTCACAACTTTGCTCTTTGACTGCTTTTCTCTATCCCTTTCCCTCCCCACTCTTTCTCTCCGTACAACTCAGTCTGTCATTATTTGTCTCCCTCTCTCACTATGATGGTCGCTCTCTCACTTTCTCTCTCTCCCTCTCTCTCTCTCCCTGTCCCTCTTTTTTCCCCTCCCTCTCTCCCTCACTGTCTATCGCTCTCTATCTGCGTCTCACTCTCAGAATCTCAATGGGCGTCCCTCTTCCTTTCCCTCTCCCTGCTCCTATCTCACACACTATTTTGCTCGCTCTAATGCCAATCACTCATTTTCCAAATTTCTCTGTTGATCTGGTATCATCTTTCTTGCTGTCTATATCCATTTCTCTCTCTGTTTCTCTCCTTCTCCACTCTCTCGCAATTCCTTCTGTCTCCCTCTATGCTTCTCCCTCTATCTCGTTCCACGTCTCTATTTCTGTCTCTCTCCCCATCTATCTCTCTCTTTCTTACTCTTTCTGTCTCTCTCATTCTCACAATATATGCATCAATCTATCAAAGTTTATCTCTCTCTCCTTGCCTCTCTCGCACAACCGCTTAATATCTTGTGCCACCTCTCTCCGTTCACCTCTTCATCTGCCCATCTCTTTCCTTCTCGCACACTCTCTCTAGCTTTGTCTGCCTTCGTCTCTCTCTCTCTCTCTCTGTTTGTCTCTCGATCCCTCTACATATCTCTCTACCTGCATATCCATTTCCCCTCTCTCCCTCTCTCCACATCTCGTTCTTTGTCCCTGCACTCGGAGGGCAGAGACTTTCGAGTGATGATCACCTCTCGAATACATAAGGTGTTTCCATGATCGACTGGCTGCAGGGCCAATGGGAAGGCAGAGATTTGTTTGATATTTTTTTTCTCTCCGAAAGTAAAGGGTAACAGTGATGGACAGGCTGCATGGACAATTCAGGGAATAGCTGCTCGGAAATGTGCTTATTTCCAATCAGCCAGTGATATTCATGATGGACAGGCACTCAGGCCAAAGGGAGTCAGAAATGTGAGGAAGTGATTATTTTTTCTATTCAATCGGTGCAGGGTATCCATGGTGAATAGCCGGCCAGGCCAATGAGAGGTTAGAGATTATAGGAAGTGTTCTTTTTTTTTTTGTTATCTCGATTAGGTGAGTGGTAGCCATGATGGAAAGCTATTCCAGCCAAAGGTAATGAATGCAAGTTAGAAAATGGGTTTCTCTATCCAATCAGTGAGTTGGACCCAATATGGACATGCACGCAGGCCAATTGGAGCACATGAATATTAGTAGGCGTGCTTTTTCTCCTCAAACAGTGAGGGGTTTCTATGAAGAACATACATCATGGCCGATGGGAGGGAAGAGAATTTCGGAGGGGTGCTGCTTTTCTCTCTAATCAGTGATGGACATCCATCAAGGAAAGGCAGCCCAACCAAAAGAATCTATCACTGACTGAGTTATTCTTATCATTTGATTAAGTGAAGAATTGGTGTAAAGGGATATTTCAGCATATTCTTCAACTGCTCTCTAAACATAGTCTGTGTCACGGCGTAAATCACAGTGTTAGTGCAGCAGCTCAGGAGCTGCAGCATGAAGCCCAATTCTTGAACAAACCAATCCAAATACATAGAATCAAACCCCAAAAAATACATCCTGTACCAAATAGAAAATAGCATTAACGGTGACCATAACAGAATGAAATTGGCAGATATAACAAACAATAAAATTATGCTTTTCCTTCGACTCTCCATCTCCGGGTCTTTGGGATTCTCCCCACTGCTCTGAGCCCGGAGTCTCCTGCGGGCTCTGCTGCTCACTAATATGTTTTTGACGGTGAGAACATTGAGAAGCAGAATCAGGACAAATGGGACACCCGGGGTTAGAATGTGGTGGAGGAACTCGATTGCTGTCCAGACCGGAGAGTTTGAAACATTGGATGTGACAGCACAAAACGTGGGGAAGTTCAAAAGCAAGTACTGAACTGTGAGAGCAAAATACCAGAAAATGTTCTTCAAACAGCTCAGCACAATCACTGTTCCTAGAACCACAGTCACTGTTTTCTCGCTGCAATATTTCATTTTCAGCTTCGGGCAACAAATGGCCACAAATCGATCAAAGGTGAAAGAGACGGTGAACCAGACAGAACAGTCAGTGGCAGTGTAAAGTAGAACAGCATGGATATTACAAACTTGGATGGACTTCAGGAAACGAAATTGATCATCAAAAACTATCGGAATGTGTCTCAATATCAGGTCCAGGACAACGACCAGTTGATCTGCTACTGCCATAGCCACCAGATAACAAGTGACACATTTGGACAGACCACAGTTTCTGGATTGAACTATGACAATTGTGATTATGTTCACTGTGAGGGAGGTAAATAAAATGAAATAAATTATATACCAGTCTGCGGAAGAAGTTTCCAGTTTGAATGTAGATTAGCCGGTTACTTTCAAATATGCGAGCTGCATGCTCTGATATACTGAATTAACTGGTCTGTGATAGATAGGTAGGAAACATCGATAAAATCATTAACACTGGAGTTGAGGAAGGATGGGAAGGAATAGTTATGGGGAAGTCAGACGAAATGTGTACACCGAAAAGTGACTTGGGAGCAAAGGGATAGACAGAGCGCTAAAGTTTGGTGGGATAATTCATGAGTGCCAGTGAGCAGAGGGTGACTGGATGGAACTAGAGTTTTTGGGAGTATTACTGATCCTGGAGAGATGTAGGATAATTTCACAGAAACACAGAGAAACACAGACGCATAAACATACACAAAAAGCACATAAACAATGATAAAAACACACACCCGTGCAAACAGACATAGAAAAGTGACAGAAATACGCAGATACTCTTCCGCTTTCACATACCCAGACACGTATTCTGACACATGTGTAAAGACAAGCACACAAACACAGATTTGCCTGCAAAAGAACCCATATGCACACAAACACACACAAGGTAAAATCACATCCACATGCTTGTACACGCATGCACAATCACACAAAACACACATTCACACACACACATACACAAACACATGCACACACATACACAAACACATGCACACACACACACACTCATACACAAACACATAAAGGTGCCATCACACACATGAGTACAATAACACACGGACGTGTGTCTACAGACACGCAAACACGCACACTCACATGCACAGCCACATGGACACATACTTCCAGATTTACCAAAACACACGCACAAATTCATTCACACAGACACTTTCCCTGATAGATGCACAAGCACACACCCTCTCTATCTCCTTGTCTATTCTGTCTCTCTGTCTCTCCCTCTCACTGTTTCTTACTCTCCCTCACACGCACAAAAGCACAACCACCCGCACACACAAACATATATGCACACACACACACACACACAAACACACACAGAACACAAATACACAAATGGTCAGACATCCATTCACTCGGGCACACATAGAAACACAACAAAAGAACATTCTTCTTAAGTGTAATTAGGCATTTAAAGTAAATGCTGACGTCAGAAGTTAAGCCTACATTGAAGTTAAAACACTTTCATGCACACATGCAGGCACTCGCACACACACAGATACTCACACGCACGCACACAAAATCACACGCAAACAAACTTACACAGACACACTGTCAAGCACCCATTCACATATTCACGTGCTCACACACAAGCACCAAAACCCACGGAATGATACACATGCACATGCAGTCACTCACACTTGCATTACCCCAAACACAGTAGATCTCAATCAAGCATACACACACACAAACACACACACAAACAATCACTATCACATAATCAAAAACACATACATACACACACAGAACCATGGATACATACAAATAAAGACACAGAAACACTCAGAAGTCACTCTCACAAACATACACACACACAATTGGAATCACAAGCAAACACACAGAAAGACATACAAGCACTGATTCAAACATGCACATGCTGGCTCACCTGCTTTGAAAGCAAGAGGAAGATAAGTGCGCACATAGAGAGACACACACACACACACACAAACACATACACAAAAACATATACACACACACATGTACTAACTCTAACAATCACAAACACAAACAGACGCAAGCACACAAATTCATACACACAGGCAAACCCCTAAGTCACTTTCTCTCTCACACACACACACACACAAACACAGATATGCACACACACAAAGACGCAGAAACAAATAGATGAGCGCACAAACATAAATGCACGCACAAACCAGTCACACAAGCAATCACATACACATAAAGACTCACACACATACACAAACAAGCATGAACACACACACATACAACCACCCACGCACAAACACACACAGTCAGAATTTCACGCTAATAGACAGATGCACACTCAAGCAAACATTCAAAAATTCATATAGTGGCACATTTGCGACTAAAACCAGAGAAGGTGTCACAAACACACACATAAACGTGAACGCACACACACATGCTCAAACAGACACACGCATGCAGACACACGCAGACAAACACACACAGATGCAGCCACTTATGTGTCCATAGGCATGCACAAAAATGAACTCACTCAGTCACACACACCGACAAACAAAGAAACACGAACACACACAGATGAATAAACACATAAACACACGTTCTTTCTTTCTCTCACACACGCACTGGCAAACACACAGAGGAGACCTCACTGTAATACACACGCACACAGAAGACGTGCACACATATACATACACACACACACACACACACACACACACACACACACACACGCAGAATCTCACGCTAACGGACAGAAAGGCATGCATTCAAGCAATCATTCACACAGTAGCATGCTGGCAGACCAGCTTTGAAAACAAGAGAAAGGAACACACACACACTCACAAACATAAACACGCACAAACAGATAGACACAAGCAGACAAATAGAAATGCACACGCACGCACATGAGTCACTCTGTGTCATATGCACACACATAAACGCAAGCACGTTCACACACACAAAAATGCGTGAAAACAAATGCATTTATGTAATCACACATGCACACACACATACATATGTACACACACACATACACTCAAACACAGATATGCACATACACTTGCAAACAAAAAGGCACACACAAACGCACGGACAAACATATGTATACTCACAAAAGTACACACACACAATCACACACACACAAAGACTGACACACAGATACACACACAAACACGTATGAACACATACACACACACACACATGCACAGGTAAACAGAAAAACTCAGGCACACATTCAAGCAGTCACACACTCACATGTGCTCACAGATGCAGCAAGACTTAAAAATGGGAGCAAACCCGCACACAGTGACTCATTCATAGGCACACAGACAGTGACACACAGAACCCATTCACGCACACTCACTCACATCCACACACGCACAACAGACTCATAGACACATACACACTCACACATGAGCGCCCACATACAGCAACGACCGGAGAAGTAGTAATAAACGCATTCATTCTGAATGACATTCATGTAAACTCAAGTGAAACTTTCGCACACAAACACACGCACACAGACATTAACAAACACAAACACACACACACAAACACACAGAATCAAGCGCGAAAAGAATAACACCGGCACGCATTCAAACAATCATTCGCAGGCTCACATGCTCGCACATATGCAGCGACACCGAAAGAAGGACAAACACATACACACATTCAACTGGCATACATGAACACTGACACAGTGGAATTACTCAGTCACAAACACACCGAAACACGCACTCACTCACACCCACACACAAACACACAAACACATAAACACACAAACACACACACTTAAGCACTGATACACATTCTCAGATGAACACACACACATATACCATCATCCGGAGAAGCAGTAACACATTCAAACATTCACACATACATTAACATGGAACAAGAGAGAAACTTTGACACACTCACACACACACACACACACACACACACACACACACTCACACACACACACACACACACACACACAGAGATGATCTGACTCTTAAACACACAGACATACAGAAAAATGCAGGCACACACACTCATACGTACATACACACACACACACACACACACAGACACACGCACAAACACCACACACACACACACAGACAAACACACACACAGAAACACCCACGCACACACATAGATGTGGCCTAATTCATTCACATACATTAGTATGGCCTAAGAGAATCATTCACACACCCACAGGCGCACACAGACACACACACACATACCCATACACACACACACACAACACACACGTGACCTCAGCCTTAAACACACAGACACACAGAAACATGAACACACACACACATACGCACACACATGCACACACACAAAGACACATACACACAGAATCTCATGCGAGCAGAAAAGCACAGGCGCACATTCAAACAATCAGTCACACACTCACATTCTGGCACACATGTAGCAACACCGATTGGAGGACACATACATATACACATTCAGTCGTGCATACACTGACAGAGATACAGTAGAATCACTCAGTCACAAACACATAGAAAGACGTACTTACTCACACTCTCACACAAACGGGCACACACACACTCAAGCACTGGTACATATTCTCACATGAACAGACAAATAAAACAGCACCCGGAGAAGCAGTAACACATTCTCACATTCACACAAACATTAACATGGTCCAAGGGAGAAGCATTCACACACAGACAAACTTACACACACTTGCACATACATACACTCACACACACACACACACACACACACACACACACACACACACACACACACACATACATGCACACACATACGAACACACACCAATGCACACACGCAGTCGCACAAAAGCAGACAGACTCAGCCACACGCAGACACACACACACAAACACACACACAGGCATTCACTCACACAAATATTCCTATGCAAACAAACACACACACATTCACACTCTCAAGCATTCTTTCATACAATGATATGCTTGCACAGGTGCAGTGGCACACTAACACGCAGTCACTTAATTATAAAGGGGCTCATGCTCAAAAGAACTCACTCAGCTAAGCACGCACGCACACACACACACAAAAACACACATACACACACACACATATACTCATACACTCAGAAACAAACAATCACACACACACACACACACACACGCAAGCAGGGGTGCCCACAGAATAACACAGACATGCATGCACAACAGAATAAATCACTTTCAAACTCAGAACCTCAAATACTTATACACACTCATAGACACCAACACAAATACACAGGCACAGACACAGGCATAAAAAAAAACGCACACAAACCAAATAACTCACTCTCAAACACACACATACACATGCACACACACAATTATACAGATAAACATAAACACACAAACACACTGGAACAGATAGATATACATACACCACAGTCCTTGCTCACAACAAACACGCAGAGGCACAGGCACTCAAACACATACACACACACACACACAAAATCTCACGTAAACAAAAACACAGTCAGAAACTCAAGTACTGATTCACACATTCGCATTCTCGCACACATGCTGCGAAATACAGAGAAGGACAAACACACAGATATGTAACACTCACACATACTTCTGGACAAACAAATGAGATCTCAGTCTTACACGCCAACACACACATACAAACACAGAGAACAAAAAATAATTCACTCTCACTCATTCACACACTGACACACTGACACATACAAACACACACAAACACACACACACACGCACACACACACACACACACACACATAAATACACACACATACACATGCACACAGAACAGTCACGCGCACACACACGCGCACATGGTGTCTCATGCAAACATACACACACGGACAGAATCTCAACAATCATTCACACGATCATGTGCTCACGCACATGGATCAACACTGATAGAAAGATGCAGGCAAACAGAGTTGAGCTCACTCAGTCAAACATGCATGCACACTCTTGTGCGCACATACATTCATGGAAGCACACGCACATACAGAAGGGGCATCATCTCTCTCTCGTACACTCACACACAGTCACACAATCAGGTTGCCAAATACACACATGAATTCACACAAAACAGGCACACACATAAACACACACACACACACACACACACACACACAAAAACACGCAAGCATTCCCGAACACACTCACGTGCTTGCCTGCACACACTGTCACCGACAGAAGTGCTCAGTGTACAGCAAGCACACCCACACAGACAGACAGACAGACAAACACATACACACACACACACACACACACACACAGAGACAAATAGAAAACCACGCACACATGCACTCATCCGCATGCCCACATAGAAACTCACTATGGTACAAATATATCTTAAGGCAAATTTCGAAGGGAAATGAATTCTGGGTGAACCAACGAATACAAAATCCTCGAGAAAATTAATCTACGCTTAGAGTGCGAGGGATTAATTTAGGACAGCCACCATGGTTTTGTTAAGGGGAGGCCATGTCTCAATAATTCGATTGAATGTTTGGAAGTTGTGGCCAGGTGTGCGGCTGAAGGCAATGCATTTGACTTACTCTACATGGACCTCACAAAGGCTTCTGACAAGGTCATGCATGGGAGACTGACAACGAAGGTAAAAGCTAAAGGGTTCCAAGGCAATTAGGCAAATTGGATCCAGGAGGCAGAGTGTGATGGTCGAGGGTTGTTTCTGTGACTGGATGCATGTGTCCAGTGGGTTTCCAAAGGGCTGAGTATGTGTCCCCTTAATGTGTATGTTATATATAAACGATGTAGACTTGAATCTAGGAAGGTTGATCAGTATATTTGCGGATTACACGAAAATTGGTGGTGTTCTAATTAATGAGGATAGCCTTAGATTACAGAAGAATATAGGCGGACTTGTAAAATAGGCTGATCAGCGGCAAATTGACATTAATCCGGATCAGTGTGAGGTGATGGACTTGGGCAGAGAAAACAAAGCACGTGAATAGACTGATGATGGTAGAAACCTGGAAAGTGCCGAGGATCAGAGGGGCCGTGCATATCCACTAGTCGCTAAAGAAACAGGGTCAGGTGAATAAGATGGTTGAGGAGCATATGGGATACTTACCTTTATGAGCCGAGGCTGGGAATATAAGAGGGAGGTTATGCTGGAACTGTATAAAACACCGTTTAGGCTGCAGATGGAGTATTGCGCGCCGTTCTGGAATCCGTATTTTAGGAAGGATGTGATTGCACTAGCGTGAGTGTACAGGAGATTTACCAGGATATTATCCGGCCTGGAGAACATTAGAAATGAGGAGATACTGGAGACACTGGGGCTATTTTCCTTGGAGCAGGGGAGATTGAGGGCGTCATGGTTTAGGTTTATAAAATTATGAGGGGCATAGATAGGTACACAGGAAGGAACCTTTCCCCTTAATGAAGCGATCAATAACCAGGAGGCATAGTTTTCGGTAAGTGCCAGGAGCTTTAGAAGGGATGTGAGGGAGATATTATTTTTCACTCAGAAGATGGTAGGAATATGGAATCTACCGATTGAAAGGTTGGCAGAGGCAGAAACCGTCATCACAATTTAGAAGTTTCTGGATGTGCACTTGCGATGTCATGGCACATAAGGCTATGGGACTAGTGCTGGAAAATTTGGTTGGAATAGTTAGGTATTGGGTGACCGGCGTAGCCTCGATGGACTGAAGGGCCTTTTTCTGTGTTGTAGACCCCTGTGACTCTATGACTCCTGAGATGATTATACACGGATCTCACTAATATGCACACACACAGACACACACACACAGAGACACACACACACACACACATACATACACACACACACACACACATGCAAACACATGAAAGTATAGAGATGCAATCACACACACACACGTGCACACACAAACTCATGTAATATATCTCTCTCTAGCTCTCTCGTACACACAAGAACACATACACAGACCGAAGCACAAACATGCGCGCACTCAGTCAAACACAAAGAAACTCACACAAATGCTCTCACACACACACTCACTCACTGACAAACAAACACTCACACACGCATGCAGCCACTGACAAACCGAAATGCACACATACACACAAGTACATAGACGTGCACTCACACAAACGCACGCACTCAGATGCACAAATACACTCATAAAAACAGACACATGCATTTTCCACACACACACACACACACACACACACACGCACAAACACAAGCACAGACGCACACACACACACGTGCAGACACACACAGATACATAAACCCACTCAAAGCAACACACGGACACACACTGAAGCATTTAATCACCCACTCACATACTCACACATATGCAGTGATACCCAGAGAAGGACACCCAGATGCAAGCAGTCACTCAAAAACATTGACAGAAATACGTGAAACGCCGGTCTCTCTCTCATAGAAAAAGGAAAACGATCTCTTTTTCTGCATTTCTTTATTTATCTCATTATGCCTTACTTGCTTTCTTTCTTCCTTTCTTGCTTACTTTCTCGCTTACTTTTTGATTTCACCCTCCATCTCTTACCCTAGCTCATACGCACATGCACACGAGCACACAGATACTGGCACTCAGTCAAACACATACACACACTCACACACACACACACACACACACACACACACACACACACACACACACACACACACACACACACACACACACACACACACACACACACACACACACACACACACACACACACACACACACACACACATGGAAAACCAGCCACACAGGCACTCAAACATATGCCCAAGGGGAAACAATCTAAGGTACACACGCTTCTTAGGGTCAATTGGGGAAGGGGAAACACTGCTGGGCGACCAAAAATGAAATTACTTTACTGTCACTCAGACAAACACACATGCACATGCACAAATACACACACAGAAACACTTACACACACACAAACGCACGTGCAGACATGCAATCACACACACCCGTACAAAAAACAGACACACACACAGACACAAACGGAAACACACAAACTAAGAAACAAATAATATCAGAATCACACAGTGCAGAAGAGGCCCCGTGGCCTATAATGTGTGCAAACATACATGAGAAACAACTGAGCCACTTATGCCATTCCAGTTACCAGCACTTGGCCCATAGCCTTGATTGTTATCACGTGCCATGTGCTCATACAGTTACGTTTTAAAGGATGTTAAGCAACCTGCCTCCACCACCCTCCCAGACAGAGAATTCGAGACCGTCCAAACACTCTGGGTTAAAAAAAAAATCCTCACATCTCCCCAATGCCTCCTGCTCCTCATCTTGAAGTCATGACCCCTCGTGACTAACCTTGCAAGTTAGGCGAACAGCTGCTTCCTATCCACACTCTCTATGCCCTAAATAATCTTGTACACGTCGATCAGTTCGCCATTCGGTCTTCACTGCTCCAACGAAAACATACCAAGTGTGCCCAAACTCTCTGGTTAACTTAAATGTTTCACCTCAGGGAACACCTCGGTGAATCTCCTCTGCACCTTCTCCAGTGTAATCACATAATTCCTATAATGTGGCAAACAGAACGCCACACCAATGTTCTGTGCAACTCCAACATTATCTCCCTACATTTGTAATCTATACCTCGATTGATAAAGTCAAGTGTCCCAAATGCATTTTTTACCACCTCACTAACATGCCCCTCCACCTTCAGGGATCTAAGGGGAAAGGCGACAAGGCCCCGTTGTTCTACAGAGCTTCGTGGTTAATGTTGTTCCTTGTCAAATTACACTTCCAATTTGTATCGCCTCAAACTTTTCAGGGTTAAATTCCATCTGCCACTTATTTCCCCATTTGGACATCCCATCTTTATCTTAACATAGCCCAGGACACTCATTATCATTGTTATCCACCCAGCCAATCTTTGTATCATACGCAAACTTAGCAATCCCAAACCACAAGTAGTCATCTATGTCATTGTTTTATAACTGACGAATAATCGAGGACCCAATACAGATCCCTACGGTACGCCACTCGACACTCGCTTCCAGTCACTAATGAATCCTTCTGTCATCAACCTCTGCCTCCTACAACTAAGCCAATTTTGATCCACCTTCTCAAATTAACCTGTATCCCATGTGCATTTACCGTTTTTGTAAGCCTCCAGTGTGATACATTGTCAAAGTTTTCCTGAAAACCAGGTAACCTACATCA
Source organism: Isurus oxyrinchus (assembly GCA_026770705.1). Taxonomy (NCBI): domain Eukaryota; kingdom Metazoa; phylum Chordata; class Chondrichthyes; order Lamniformes; family Lamnidae; genus Isurus; species Isurus oxyrinchus. Next base: position 478,058 of record JANJGN010000116.1, read on the forward strand.
GATGCACTGCCCTCATCTCCACAATTGGTCACCTCCTAAAAAAATTCAATCAGTTTTTTTTAGACAATACCGCCCTCTGACAAAGACATGCTGACTATCACTGATCAAACCTTGCCACGCCAATTGGAGATGCATGTTCTCATTCAGAATTTATTCCAATTGTTTCCCGACCATTGACGTGAGACTCACTGGCCTATAATTCTCTGGCTTACCTCTGCAAACCTTCTTAAATTTCGAAATAACATTAGGTGTTCTCCAGTCCACTGCTACTTGCCCCGTGCCCAGAGAGGAATTAAGCATTTTGGTCAGAGCCCCTACGATCTCCTCCCTTGCCTATCTCAAAATTCGGCGACACAAATCATCTGGACGGGGAGATCTGTACACTTTTATGCCTCCCAAGACGTTCAATAGTTTCATGCACCCTAATCAATTTCAGCAAGAACCTCGAAGTCTCTTTTCCCGAGCTCGATACCTTCAACTCATTCTCTTGGGTGAAGACTGAGCTGAAATTTTCTTTCAACATTAGCTCAATGCCCTATGGCTCCATCCAAGAATGGCTCCTTGGTCCCTAATTGACGGTCATCTTTCCCATTTTATCCTCTTCCATTTGATATACTTTTGGAATTCCTTGTGGTTTTCCTTACTTTTACTAGCCAGAGCTTTCTCATATCCGCTCTTTGACCTCCTAACTTCTGTTGTAAGCTCCACACTGCACTTTCTGTACTCCACTAATGCCTCTGCTGATTTGCATGCCTTGAACCTCCTAAAAGCCTTTCATTTCCTTCTCATCGTATCCTGGATATTACTTGGTTCTCTGGGCTTGTTATTCCTTCCTATCATCCTAGAGGGAACATGTTTAGCCTGCCCTCTCCACATACATTTTTGAAAGCTCCCCAATGCTCCTCTGCATATTTCCCCATAAGTAGGTTTTTCCAGGCTGCCTTGGCTAGATGCTGCCTTACTTAACGAAAATACTCTTTCCCCCAATCCGAAACATTTTTTGCAACTTATGTATTTCTTTGTCCACTACAAACTTAAATTACTCCATGTTGAGGATGCTATCACTAAAATGCTCCCTCACCAACGCCTCAGCCAGCTGTCCGGCTTCTTTCCCCAGAATTAGGTCCAGTAATGTGCCATCCCTTGTTGAACAATCTACATATTAACCTAAAAAATTCTCCTGTTCATATTGCAGGAAATCCTCTCCAATCAAGCCCTTCACACTATGTCAAGTTGAAAACAATTAATCACCTATTTAACTTGATAAATGCATGAATAGGATGACAATAGAGGGATATGGATCCTTGAAGTGCAGCATGTTTTACTTTGATTGGCAATATGATCAGAAAAGTCTTGGAGGGCCAAAGGGCCTGTTCCTGTGATGTACTTTTCTTTGTTCATTGTTATTTAATTGCCCTATTGTTAATTTTTATATACCTCCACAAATTGTGTACATATTGCTCCTCAATTTCCCACTGAACATGTCGGGGTCTATAACAAATTGGCTGCCTCTTTTTTTATTCCTAAGCTCTAACCTCAAAGCTTCATTCGATGCCTCCTCCAAGATATCGTCTCTACTTTCTGCAATTACTGACTACTTAGCTAATAATGCAATGTTTCCTTCTCTTTTACCCCTCCCCTGTCTCGTCTGAAGTTTCTATATGCTGGAATGTTGAGCTGCCAATCCTGCCCCTCCCTCAACCACGTCTCAGTGACGGCCACTACATCACCATTCCACGTGTCAATCCTCAACTTTAACTGATCCGTTTTACCTCTAATGCGCCTGACATTAAAGTAGAGTCTATCCAGACTTGCTTCACTCCCTTGAAACCTAATCCAGCCATAATCCCTGTAACTTGATAGTGTTATTTTGTTATGATTTGCCCCTATTCTGCTAAAAGCTGTGTCACCACCCCTTGCCGAATAATTTTAACTCCTCTCTACAGCACTAGCACCCTGCCACAAGGATGTTAGTCCCGATTTGATCCAGATGTAGACCATGCCGCTTGTACAGGTGCCACCTTCCCCCAAAACGGTTCCCGTGATCCAGGGATCAAAAACCCTCCCTCTTGAACAAAACATTAAGACACGCATCCGTCTGCACGATTGTACTATTACTGAGCTCACTAGAACATGGCATCGGGAGTAATCCAGAGATTACAACACGAGATTTATTGCGTTTTCTTCTATTGCATAACTACTTGAATTCTTGATGCAAGAGCTCATATCTGTTTCTACCTATGTCATTGCTACCAACATGTACCATGTCCCGTGTCTTTTCACCCTCCCCCTTCATGATGCCCTGCAGCCTTCAGTGATATCCCTGATCCTGGCATCTGGGAGGCAGCACATAATCCTGAAGACACAGTAGTGCCTATCTTCTCCCTGACTATAGAGCCCTGTATTACTATCGCTCTTCCTCTCTTACTCCCACCTAGAAGAGACAGGCTGCTAGTGGTGCCAGAAGCTTGGCTGTGTCTGCACTCACTGGAGGAACCAGGGCCCATTTCAGCTTCCAAAAATGAATACCGATTTGCGAGCGGGACCCCAGGGGACTACTGAACTGCCTGTCTGTTTCTCTTGGACTGTCTGTTGGGCACCCATTCTTTTCCTTCCTTAAGTATGTACAGCCTCATTGTGACCACATCTTTAAACGTTCTATCCACCATGTTTTCAGCGTCATGGATGCTCCACAGTGTCCCCAACGGCCATTCCATCTCTGAATCCTGGGCTTCCAGGAGCTGCAGTTGGACACTGGTAAATATACTGGTACCGGGCACTGGAAATGTTCCCAGCTTCTCACATGGACCACGAGGAGCACACCACGACATTGAGCTCTCCTGTCATGACTTATCCCTTTACATTGAAGCTTTAATTCAATTTCTATTTTGCCATTCTTTCCTTATCCTGGTTACTACAGATTATGCAAACTGTACACAACAAACATACCTTAAACTATAAGTGATTAATGTTTTAAACACGTATCCAACCTCAGCCACTGCTTACCCATCACTTCTATCCCTTGTCGCATCTACTGCTGCAGCAGGACACGACCACTCTCTGAAGATTTAGGAAATTGAATGGAAAGAAAAACTGCTAAGGGCACTTCCTCCCCTCTGCATCGCAATCCCACTATTCACCAAATTTCCAATACCCATACTCACTCTGGGTGTGTCTCACTCTGGATGAGGTCTCACTTCTGTTCTTTTGCAAGCACATTGTAATGTAATTCTAAATAGTGGCTTTCTTAAATAGAGCTGAGTTGAGCTGAGATGACTCACAATAGTTAAGCTTTTAATAGTAATCAACACCTATTCAGGCCCTTATCACGATTCAGGCGGCTGACAGTTAACTGTCACAGAGTCAGCTGAGTCAGCTACCTTACCAATATTTTAACAAGACTACTGAATTTACAAAAAAATAAAGAGTATGGCTTGCCAGTGCAATTCCCACAGTGCAGCAAATTGTCAATGCCCAGACTCTGGCTGTGTCTCACTCATGATGAGGCTCTCCCCCGTTCGTGAGCAAGCGCACACACACAGAAACATGTTAAATTTATTTCTCTCATATACACAAGAACACACTCACTTTCTTTATTTCCTCTCTGCCCCTGTCTCTATCACACCCATGCAAATGCATGTGGCCAGATACACACACACTTACTCAGTCAAACACTCAGACTCTGACATATATGCTCTCACACTCACACCCACTTGCAGGTAATCATTCACATGCTTCCACAGACTCATAAGTGGCAATGTAAATATACGAAGAATCACATATACATGCACTCGCACAAATCTGTACACTCCAACATTCAAATACAATCACACTCATACACATGCACAAACACAAATACACACACACACACAATCACATTCACACACAAACACACACGCAGACACACACACACACACACACACACACACACACACACACACACACAGATACTCAAGCAAACATAGCGACTCACTGAAGAATTGCTTCATCTACTCACATAGACACGCACATGCAGTGGCATCCAGAGAAGGACAAAGATTTACTTGCAATCTATCACAAACACCTAGGCTCACACACAGAGTAGAACTCATGCACAAACCACAAACATAAACACACACACACACACACACACACACACACACACACACACACACACACACACACACGCACACACAAATATGCAATCTCTCTCTGTCACACACACACAAATGCTCAAACACACACACAGACCCACACACATACACACACACACAAACACACACACATACACACACCTACAAACAGATAACTACACGAACATGCAATCCCACAGATCCCCAAAGAGAATCGAAAGGGGACACAGACTCCTCAAAGAATTTAATGCTGGGCGAGCTACCAAAAAGCACTTACTGCAAAAAAAATGAATATGCACGAGTTCAGTTATACTGACATCTACATACAGATGCATGCACAGCATATAAATGCACAGACAAGCAATCACACATACATGCGCACACACACAAACACACGCATGCACAAACACATGCAATACCTCTAGCTCTCATGCACACATCAACACAAACGATCTCTCCGTCTCCTTTCTGTCTCACTCACAAGCACGCAGTCAAACATACACACACACACACATACACTCACACACACAAACACACACTCACACACACACACACACAGACACACTCACATACTTACAGCCACACACTCTCACATGCTCACATATGTCCCCAATCACACACACATAAATACACACACATTCACGTTAAAAATTGCACACAGACACACAGACACGTACATGCACACTCGTACCAACACACACACTCAGGACACAAATACACTCACATGCATGCACACACAAACACACATACACACATACACAATTACATGTGTGTGATTATGCACCTGCACACACATACACAAACACTGAATAACTTCTGTCCACACTCACATGCTCACAAACATGTAATGCCACCCACAAAAGCACAGAGTCAATTACAATCATACACAAACGCATAGTCCCTCCCTCTCTCTCTCTCCCTATCTTCATACTCTCTCTCTCCAGTGTCGGAAGTGCTTCAGCAATCTTCTGCCAAATCGCCAAGTTGAGGGTAATGTTTCTATTGGGCATGCATCCTAAAGCAACGCATGAAGCATTTCAGGCGTTAGTTGGGCACAGGTACATGATGCTTCACAGCACAACATAAGCCCGAGCCCATAGCAAATATGAGACAAACAGTGTCAATGATAACGGATGGTAAAAAGGGCAATGGACTGTGGATCTCATGCAGGAGTCGCCGATCATCATGAATCGATGAGGTAACACAAAAATCTTTCTCTCTTTCACTTGCAAGGGTAGAGGGCGCAGAACGTCCAATAGCTATAAAGGACTGGCGGTGTGACCCCAAATCTCCGTCCTATTAGAACGATGGAGCACAGGGTAATTTAGAATGCAGGGAAACCATTATACTAGCATTGGATGTGAGCGATGGCGCCATTGCAAATTCAGACAGCCCTGTTATAGATGCAGTTGTGTATAAGGAGATGTAGGTTGCCGTGAGCGCGGGTTGGGTTTCGGTTTGTTCAGGGATTTGTGAATGGCAGCTTCTGTCAACAAGGAAATGAGTAACTCTGACGTATTAATGTGCTTAACTTGTGTGGCACTGAATTGTGGCAAAGGAGTATTGGTTTATGTTTGGAAGAAGGTCTTTAAGAAAGTGAATATTCTTCATGACATCAATACAATACTGCCTTGTGCTTCTCTCACAGATCACGGAGCTGTGGTCTCACCACTCGGAGATGAGTCAAGGCTCGGACACAATGGATAGTTAGGCCTGTGCATTAATGTGCCATCGCCACCATTGCAGTCAGTAGGAACAACCAATGGCAATGTCCAAAAGTAGTAACACTCAGGCTTGGCTGACAATTGACAAATAACAGTTGTGCCACACAGGTGCGTGGAAATTACCGTCCCCGACAAGAGACATATAACCTTAAGCACATGAGACTTAATGGCATTACCGTCACTGAATCCCCCTCTTTCAGCATCCAAAGTTTGTCATTAAGCAAAAAACGAACTAGACTAGCCATCAAATTAACATGCTACAAGAGCAGACAGAGGCTACTTGTTGTCCGACGAGTAACTCAGCTCCTGACAGTCCAGACATGTCCACAATCTACAATGCAGATGTGTGATGGAATGCCTTCCACTTGCCTTGGATGATTGCTAATCCAACAGCACCCAAGAAGCTTGACTACTTTCAGGACAGGGAACTCGCTTGATTGGCCATACTTCTACAAACATGCACTTCATCCACAAGCGAGGCACATTAGTAGCGTGGTGTAGAATATACAAGGTGAACAAGAGAACCTCACCAATGCACCGTAGGCAGCACCTTCCTAACAAATGACAAGTGCCACCTAGATGGAGAATCGCAGCAGACACATGGGAGTACCAGCAATTGCAAGTTCTGCTCCCAGCCATTCACCATCCTACTCGGTAAAGATTTTGCCATTCCCTCACTGTCAATGGTTTAGAATCATGTGACTCAATCCTTAAAATCACTTTGGGGGTGCTTGCACCACATGGGCTTCATTGGTTCAAGAAGGGCACTGGTTTCGGTCTTTGTAATAAATGCTGATCCATTCAGAGAGGCCCACACCCAGGCATTGAATTAATAGGAAACAAAAGTCACAATCCAGGTGTAAATGTGTGGACTACGAATGGGGAACATTAGGTGATGAATACAGCACCAGTGTACAAGTGATGTATCGGAGGCAGAACTGATCAAACCTCTCCCTGCAGGGAGAGGACAGCCGCAGGGACACTCCACAGGGCAGTGGGACAAAGCCTCCAAGGTTTGAGTTTGGGATCGAGTATTTAGCCCTAGAATAGCATATAATTGACCATCTGTCTGAGTTTCTTGAGACATTCAGTGCTCATGTATTCCAGATGGAGGAGCCAACGTTGATTACGACAACTGCCAAGTCCCTGCTTGGGGAGCCGAAGATAAATAAAGAGCAGAGAGTGACCAACGGCGTGGTGATTCCATACAGCAATGATGAGATCTCGTAAGCTGCATTACAAGCTCCGTTGCAGTAGTGGTAGAGGAGCTAAGGACATGAACATGACTATCACACAGATGAAAGATCAGAGCCAGAGAACATTGCAGAAGTGTCCCAGCAGCCCACCCCGTCCGGCCACTTGAACACCATCCCAAAGTTTGAACAATGTGATCAGAATGGAGAGGGTTCAATAATTTATAAAAGATTTCTACCGTCCTCTAATTCATCGCCCCCTCTGTTAAAAGCACAATCTGATACATGGCACCAAGTAAATGCGTATTCTGATGCAAAGATGCAACTCGTGCAGTGACAGGGACGGGGCAAACGGGCTCCTGCACGACCAGGCTGAGCACAATGATCCTCACCACCATTTAGCCAGAGAAGTGAGCAGCCTGACTCCACCTCCCGTGAGGGAACATAGGACTGGCCGTGAGTGGAGGACACGGGGTCCTTTGAGCTCTAATCGTGTTGCTGTAGTGTTATTGCCGATGGAGCAAAAACCTTGGGAGATGTTCTGGGTTCCTGTATTTGAATCCCACTACAACAAACAGTGGAATTTGATGTTTCTACAAATATGCAGCTAAAGATCCAATGGTGAAGTTGAAAACGATTGATCTTGAAAACTCATCTTGGGCGAGAATCCCCTTAAACAAAGGATCTCTCCCCTCGATGACTGGCCAGGACTGCTTTTGACTCCTGATGTACATCCACAGCAATGTGGTTGGCACTTAATTTCCCCTAAAAGGGAATTTTAGCAACCCAAACAGTTTTATCAAACCACTTAAATGGGCTCAAAATAATAAAACCAGGCGGAACACCTGGCATTCACAAACGGGCAATTGAACAATGGTAAACTCAGCCCTGCCAGCTCTGCAAATTGCCCCTTACTAACACCTGGAGTTGTGACAGATTGGGAGAATTGCCAAAAAGACCAGTCAAGCAAACTTCTGACACAGTAATACTCACAGATTAATATTATATATTACTGGAAAAGTTCCAAAAACCACGATCACCATCCCTCACTATGTCCCTTCCCACTGATAGCGCAGAATCAGCAAAGTCGTCAGCACTGTGGTATACAGGCTGAAGGGAGATGGCCTGGGATTCGTCAACATGGACTCCAAAATACCACGAAGTCTCATGGCATCAGGTCAAACGTGGAAATGGAAACCTCCTGCGGATTATCACAAGCCTACCCCACCATCAACCCCCGCCCACACAGCCACTAGCACCCTGTACAGCTGATGAATCAGTGCTCCCTCATGCTAAACACCACTTAGATAAAATACCGTGGATATCAATGGCAATGAATGCGTTCTTAGTGCAGCACCCCAATGTACATCACCAGGACTGGCTTGTTAGGAATACCACTGACCGAGCTGGCCGAGTTCAAATAGAAAAAACAGACAGACTGGTTCTGCTGCAAGTCGTGGGGGAAGAAACAGGGGGGACAAAAGTCACAGTTGTTCTTGTCCTCACCAACCTAGCAGCTGCAGATGCATCTGGCTATTACTGTAACTAAAATATTGTCATCTACACAGTTGTTGTGGAGGCAAAGACCCAATTTCAAATTGAGGATATTGTCCATCGTGTTGTGTGACAATACCACCGTGCTAAACGGGATATATTTCGAACAATTCTCTCAAATCTAAACGGGGCACCCATGATGCACTGAGGGCTTCATGAGCAGTAGAATTATAATCAGCCACAATCTGCAACTTCATGGGCTAGCTTATTCCCGACTCTACCAGGACAATGGAAAAAGGGGATCAACCTCCATTCAACAAAGGGCATGAGGGAATTCCAGGGGCATTATTAAACAGACATTATGAAAAATTATGTGCCTGCCTCGTGAACACTTGTAAGAAAATCCTACCTACATGCCAAGCAGCATAAGCAGCAAGAATAGACCGAGCTCACTGAACCCACGACCAACGGATCAAGACGAAGCTGTGGGGTTCTGTGACGTCCAGTCATAAATTCTGGTGGATAAACATATCACTGGAAAAGGAGCCTCCACAAATGTCGCCATCCTCAATGATGGGGAAGCCCAGAATCACAGTGCAAAGGATGAGGCTAAAGAATCTAGAACCATTCACAGCGAGATGAATGGGGAGGTCTCAACCTGAGGGCACTACTTTACAGATGCCAGTGTTCAGCCAATTCGAAACACTCCAGGTAATTTTCGAAAACATCTGAAAGCACTGGGCAGTGCAAACGCAATCGGCTCTGAAGATATTCTGGCTATATTGCTGAAGATTTGACATTCTGAATTGGATGCTCCCTTAGCCAAGGAGTCACAGTGCAACTTCAAGACTGACATCTGCTCAGCAATGTGGAAGTTTGCCCAAGTGTGGCAAAAAAATTACAAGTCAAACCCGGCTCATAGTCTGCACGCAGTCTTGAGCAAAGTGATGGGATTGTCATCTACAATGCTATCCAGCAGCGTCTGCTTCGCAATTTCCTTCTCACTGACATTTAGTTTGATATCCGTCAGCCTCGTGCAGCTCCTGACCTCATGAGGGCCTTGGTACAAACATGGAGAAAGGTGCTGAAAATCTTGCAAAATCACGTCGACATCAAGGCAACATTGGACCATGTGTGGCATCAAGGAGCCCCAAAAGTAGTGAAGTAAATGGGAATCATGGGGAAAACTCCTCACTTGTTTGTTATCATCCCAAACGTAAAAATAAGATAGTTTTGCCGATTGGATTTCGATGATCTCAGTCCCAGGGCATCACTCGAGGGGTGGGTCAACGCCGTGCCCTCGGCCAAACCGTCTTCAACAGTTTAATCAATGACTGTCTTTCCATCATAATGAGTCAGGACATTCGCTGAAAATTGCAAAATATTCAGTACCATTAGCGACTTCTCGTTTCCTGAAGCAGCCCATTTCCAAATGCACAAAACTTGTACAATGTCTACTCTTGAGGTGACAAATATCTAGTAACATTCGAGCCACACAGGTTCTATGCAAAAACCAGCTCCAAGAGGATAGAATCTAACCTTCGTCCCTTGACATTCAATGGCATTAATATTACTTAATCAACCATTATCAAATTCTAAGCGTTGCCTTTGACTGGCAACTGAACTGGGCTAGGCACATAAACACTATGGTTACAGGAGCAATTCAAAGGCTAGGAATGGAGCGGCGAATAATTTAATAGCATTGTTGCTGGCCTCTTCCATCACTTTACAGATGATGGAGTTCAGATGGATAAGCCGAGTTCGATTTGATCTGCTTCTGTTTGCTGGACACAGTTGCTAAATGTCCCATATGGCCTGATAGCTGCCGGGTTGCATGTGTAATGGTTCAACTTGGCGAGCAGGGGCAGGATGAGTGCTGGAGGCAAAGATGGTTCATCAACTCGGCACTTTTGTTTGAAGGTTGTAGCAAATTCTTCAGCCTTGTATTTTGCACTGAAGTGCTGGACTCTCCCATGATTGACGATGGGGACGTATTTGGAGATTCATCCTTCAGACAGGAGCTTAATGGCCTACCAGATTTCACGACTGGGCATGACCGAACTGCACAGGTCAGAAGTCATCTGTTAGCTATGGAATCGCTTTGCTCTGTCAATCACTTGCTGCTTACGCTGTTGGGCATGCAAGTAGTCCTGAGTTGATGCTTCACCACCTTGAATCCTCATTTCCACATATGCCGGGTGCTGATTCTGGAATGCCCTCCTTCATTCATTGAAACAAGGTCGATGCCCTCTCTTGATGGCAATGGTTGAGTGCAGGATATGCTGGGCCATGAGACTCCAGATGTTCGTTGACTGCATTTCGCTGCTGTTGATGGCTCACAACGCTTCATGGTCGTCCGGTCAATGGTTGAACGAAATTTCTTCCTTTAGCAAGGTAATAAGTACACAGAAGCATCTAGAGCGTGTCCTAAATGCGAAGGCAGAACTTTGTCCCCACAGGTGCTGCAGGGAGCACTCCTACATGTACAGCAATGGGCAGACGATTTTACGAAGGGTAGATTGGCGGAGACAAGATCAAGTAAGTTTAGCCAGCTCACTGGACGGTGAGAACCCAAAAAATTTTCGTAGAGGCGAATCAGCGTCAGTAGAAGTGGTTACTAATTCCAGGAGAGCACTAGCGGACCCATCAGTGATGCAGTGTCGGCTGGATATTGGATCAGCTTTTACAGCAGCACAGGCTAAATCCTTTTAAAGTGTCAGAACTGCAGTGGAAGCCCAGACGGCACTCATAAGCTCCATAATTGCTGCTTTGCGGCCCAGGCTGCTGCCATCATGTCTCTTGAATCTCATAGCTGAACATGACATGCAGTTCCTTTCAGATGTCCGGCAATATGTGCAAGAACAGATTGCTAGAATTGCCAATGTTCGGCCCATGGAGAATGAACCTGTTGCCCTCTCTCAGCGGGAAAGCAATTATTCTCGCTTCACTGCGACTCTGAGAGTTTCTTTGCTGTCAGCCATCAACCAGTGCAGAATGTTACTATGACGTTGCACATATCATGGTGGCATGTCACGAAACTCAGCACTCAAAGCCCAGAGCTGCTCAAGGGTTCCCTGCAAGTCCAAGTAAAGTCTTCCCCCACCTACCATTCCACCCTTCCCCCAAACTCTGGCGGAATGTTCTGCAGCCTTCCGTCAGCCATGCTGCAGTTAGTGGGGAACCACTGCGTAGGAGAAATAAACAAAGTGATGGAGCCCACAGGACAAGCACTAAGGTAACACACAACGGTGAATTGTTAAGTTTAGATGTCCTGCTTTATTGTGTGTGTTCTTGGCTAAGTATGATAAGGAAAACATTTTTGATGCTGGTTTTAATGACTCGATGCTGGCCAAGGGGAAGATGCGATGAGGCATCTCAGATTGATGTCACTGTACAGAATGAGGAACGCATTGTAGGAAGGGGCATTTGCTCATGGGAACCAAAGTGTTATTAGGCACTCTCTGGCTGCCTGTACGGGTCGACGGCGTTCAAGTAATTTCATCCCGGCCTCTTCTTGCACCTCCTACTGAGGTGTCTTCCTGCTTCCAGGTGGCAATAACTGTGTCCTCCTCATGGTGATGATATTCAGGGTGCACCAGAACACGGTGAACCAGAACCCCTGCTCCAGCCTGTAAATGGTTCATTCCGAGCGGTTCATCAATCAGAAATGTTGTTTCATCACACGGAAGATCTGCTGCATGATGTTTCTGAGGGCTCCATTGACCTCAGTAGAAATGGGTTATATTCGTGCTCTTAGTATGCATTTAGCAGTTGTGCGTGGGTGGGTATTTAGAGCCATGTATTATAATTCATCTCGGAGAAGCCGCTCCCTGGTCATACATGGAATTCCGGAGATAGGGGGAATCATTGATTGCTTCATAATGAATATACTGTGCCTGCTGTCGGGAAAGTAGACATTCCGCAACATTATGCAATGTGCATGGACACACAGCTAGCTTGGAAAAAAGAAACACGGGAACTCTCAATCTTCTACCTTCTGAGGGAGAAATTGTTGCATCCACCTCACACAGTGTAGATGGTCTCCGTCACCTAGATGGACAGGCCACTTGAAGGTGATGGATATGTCGCCCGCTCTGTCTGGGAATGTGCATATCCATTGAAGGTCAATGTAAGTGTAACCTTAACGTCCACTGAGAGCATCGTGCTCTGATGTGAAGCTCCAGGTCGTGTTGAGGAAGGGTACACATCACTGTGATCAAGTCCGTGTAGAATCAGAGTCGCCTTACACTCCGCTCTTTGTTCAGTTTCCGTTTGTAAACTGTTCTTGGAAAACCCGGGATTTTCCCTTTTACTGAGCTTATCTTCTCTACAGCATCTGCACCATTTGTTGGTCATGTTATAGACACAGTTGCATTGTAACCATTGTCTCCAGAACACAGCCAGAGATGGGTAACCTAATACAAAAAGAAGAATAGCCGGAAAAACTCAGCAGGTCTGATAGCATCTGCGGAGAGGAATGCAGTTAACGTTCCGAGTCCCTATGACTCTTCATCAGAACAGAGGGTAACCTAATCTTGTGCTCCCTGAATGTTGGCAGCAGCTCACAACTCCAACGCTGTAAAAGCATCCATGAACCTCTAATAACTTTCCTACTACAGTAATCAGGCAAATACCCTTAAGATGCAGTTTAGATGCGTGGTCACTTTAAATAACACTAGACTGGATTTCTCGTGTTGTTGAGCACATGTTTAGTTGAAATTGACAAAGACAGGCGTTGAATTGAAAGGCACAGAGCATATTTCAAAGACAAGTGTCAACGCTGCTCAAACGGCCTGCCCAACATGGAGCCCCCATGCATTTTCCAGAAACTGAACCCACAAGACTTCATGGTTTCTGAACTCTCTCACATCAGTACCAGTTCCTCTATGGAGCCGAAAATCAAATCCAGGATCAGGTACAGAGGGAAATAAATCCATTTTAATCAGGGCGTTTGACTAACAACTAAAGGGGATTATTTTGCAGATGTGGAACAAAGGGAATTCGACTCATTGAAGGGATAAGGATACAGGATGCAATGAGAGTGGGGAATGGGAAGATAAAAAAAAATCAGATATTGCTCCATCTTTTGAAATGGCTAGTTGATTTGGACCTCAGACCCTGCCTCAAAATGCCAGCCAATGCAGGGCGGACTGAGAAACGAAATCGGACCAATGATTGGAAAGTGAACAGGTCTCACTTGAAGTGGCCAACAGTGCACTTCACCCGATCTTTGGATCCATATTTCCATAGCGAAAGGAAACTGGTTGTTGATGACGCGAAAAAATAAAAATATTTCAAAGAGAGAGATGAGTATGGGAGGAACAGTGTAAATGTAAACATTAGCGAGAGTATGGGAAATGCGTTAAATTGGGCAAGCAGAGGGTCAATGTCATGGATGGATTTGACCTCATGAATGAGAATATTTAAACTAAGGCATTTTCAGAGCGGCTAGCGATATGGTTAGTGCACAATTGGATGGTATGTGAATGCGATTTAGTGTGAGTTCAGATATGGACAATAGAACTTTTGGTGGGCTTTGATTCTGCAACTTTGTAACTAAGAGACTGGTAAGCAGAGAGTTGGAATAATTGTGGCTGGAATTCACAGAGACTGCTCCTGAGGTTGATTTTCTGGAAGTGTTCAGGATTGTGGATGGAGAGGAGCTTGGTGGGAAATAAACTCGAGTCACAAAAAAAAACGGAGGTTGTGAATAATCAGTTTCCTCCTCTGATATTGATCAGATACAGGAATGAAGACACTGGGTATTGTGCAGTCTAAAAATAAATACAATGTCCTCCAAATCCCCACTACCATGGACTACAGACACAGTAGCTGGATGTAGGGAAGTCCTAGGAACCCCAGAAGAAGCAGAGAGGGGAAAGTGAACAATCAAAAATAAAACAGTCAAAAACAGTTATCAGTTGTTGGTAGATTTAATGGCTGGCAAAAGAGCATTAAAAGGATCACCAACAGCAGCATATGGGGGAGAGGAAATTACAAGTACACTATTACTTTTAAAGTTGGTTCGTTGAATTAATAACTGGATAGAGAACCTTACCAGGGAAACCAACAATTGCCAGAATAGGATAGTAAAAATGCTGAATAACGCGAAGCGCATATTCTACCCGCATTGCTAACGTCATCCACCAATGATCTCCAGAAAGTCCGTAAATCCAATATGACCAACTCCTATACATTATTGGAATACTCCAATCCATTTTTCTCAGATTATGGTCAATTGTTGTAACATTCCAATCTACTCCCTTCAGATTCCGATCGCTCCTCTCCCTCTCTCTGGAGCCGCTGATCCTTGCTAGTGTCGAAGGTGATGTGCCCGCTGATACTCTGTGATAAAACATTGAAAGTTGTCTCTTATTAATAAATGAGGGAAATACTCCAGTGACACAATTAGGATCTATGGAAACTGGTATTCATTACAGTCACTGAACAAACAGGTTCATTAACCCCTTTCAGTCGAAAGTTTTTTATATTCAGAAAAAATAGAACATTTACCCATTCTTCATGGGGTATCATGGTCGCTGAGAGTTGGAAAGGTAGAAATAGGCGAGGCACTGAATATAATTTTTACAATCTTCCGTGGGTGTGGGGGTGGAGCCAGCAGGCTGGATTATTTTAAATTTCCACTCTTTTTTATAAAAGGAGAGATGGATAAACCCTTAAAACATAGAGCACCCAAAATAACTTTGGATTCGGCTTTGTTTCTGCAACTTTGTAACTGAATGGTCAGCAGCGAAATGGAATAGAAGATCCTGGAATTCACAATGACAGGTCAAGCGATCCTGAGGCTGATATTCTGGAAGTGCGCAGGGCATCGCACAGATCCTAGCAGGTGGAGAAAGGAAAATGGAAATAATCCAGGATGAAAACACAATAAAACAGTTAATAGTGCCAGAAAATAGAAAATAAAGTAAAACTGTGGTGAAACCTTTGAATTTTGCAACCGTGGATACACTTATCTTTGTTCATAATAGGGACAACATTTTTATTTACTTATGATGCAACGAAGTCTTTGCAATGACCAGAATCACACATGTTATAATGTGAAACCACTCTTGGAGCCAGAATGGATTTCTCACACTAAGTAACGAGAACATTGTTGGCAGAGGTGAGCTTCATGTTATGCCAAGGGACAGAACGTGATCACTTATCATTTAATGAAGTTCACTAAGGGGCAGAAATCTGGGAGAAGAGATGAACAATGTATATCGGTGCCCTGTTTTTACATTGGCATTCAGGTACTCATTACTCATATTTGTTCGATCATAGCATATTTTATCTTTTGTACATTCAACCTTTGTGGCAAATACCCATTTTTTTTTTCAATTCCAGAGTTATCATTGTAACAATTTGGCTCCAAGGCCAACTTCGGTTGCATCAATGGCCTGCTTAAATTTTTGGCGTAATTGGGTGCTGTCAAATATTGTGTCGTAGTAAGTACAGTTTTCAAGCTATGGAATGCCTTCCAAAACTCCTGCGTCCAGTGACATGTCTTCATGTATTTCAGTAGTTCAGTAGGTGGAGGAGCCACACAATTAAAATTTGGTGCAATGTTGCAGTGAAATCCAATCAAAAACAAAAAAATCTAAAACATTCTCCTTGTGGGGCTGTAAAATCAACGATGGCCCTTAAACTTCACATCTCTCTGAGCCACCTTACTAAGCGCAATGATCTGAACTGGATACATGTATTGTGCTTTTGCAAGTTCACTTTTACACAAGTGCAACACCAAATTACCTTATCGTAATCGAGAAAACAATTTTTCCCGATGATGTAAGTGCTCCTCCTACGTTTCACTGAAAACAATAAAATCATCAACGTCAAAATCACAATTGCTTAGGCTTTCAATTAGCTTATTTGTCGATCTTTGAAATGTTGCAGGTGCACTTGTCATACCAAAGGCAATGAATTTTAACTGATATCGTCCATTTACTGTCACAAAACCAGTATCTGTTTTGCTCTCTCCAATACCGGTAAGTGTTAATAAAATTTTGACAAGTCAAGTTTCGTGATAAACTTCATTTGACCCACTTTCTCAATGCAATCATCCAAGCGTGGTATAGGATATGAATCCGCTGTTGCCACCAAATTGTACTTTCATCTTCCACATGAATTGTTTGTGTTGCATTCAGTTTCGCTACCTCTTCAATAGGTGAAATCCAGTTTTTGCCGCTAGTCTCAGTTATGTCATGTTCAAGTATTTAGTCAATTGTTTTTTTTTTGTGCCTGTGATGGCTTTGCGGGTTTTCATCTATAACGATGTTTCCTTATCTAAGAAGAAACTCCGCCAGATGCATGATGCATTGTTCAATCGGCCCTCTCCAGCATCTTCCCACAATTAGCTTTGCACAACTGTAATTGTTGTTCCAAATCACTTTGACAATTGCCTGGATGGCAATTCAATATTACATTTACATTTTCATGCAGCCTTTCATTATCCAATGTGATTCGCAGAAAATAAATTTCAGAATCCTTGATTTTTATCACTTTCTCTTTTTCTAACATCATTAATGCCTCATTTTGGTCCTCTTCACTCTCAATGCACCTTTTCAGCATATTGATATGATGTACCATTAGCTTCCATCATCTATCAAGAATGCTTATTAAATAATGTGCTGATCTCACATTAATTGCAATCCTGTAAAGCACCATAAAAGATGCCTTTAACGAAGCACCCTGCTTTGGGAAGAGATCTATCACTTTCACAACAGAAACAAAAGTTTGTGCTGTCGTTTTCCTATCTGCTTTCACTTCCATAAATTGCTGTGAAAGCTTTAAACTTTTCTTGGCAGCTCACATGAGCTCTCCAATCTTTCTCCGAAATTTGATCAGTAATCCAGGAGAGTAGTTTTATTTTTTTTACCTATCAATTTCTCATGAAGCAGCTTCAGTGGCCCTCTAAACCTCATGACAAAAATGTAGTTCAAAAGGACTGAAATAAGTACATGAATTAGGGACAGATAGTCAATTTATTTTTGTAAATCTGTTTATTTTTCCGGAAATGAATTCCTCCATCCCAAATTTTGTGGATAATTCTAACAGTACGCTTTGATTTATAGTTTATTTCCATTTTTACAAAGATATTCTATAATATATCAATGGGAATGGGATAACCATTTAGGGAGCAAAGGGCCAATCTATGGGTGGAGCCAGAGGGCATCAGTAGAGTGTTGAACGAATACTGCACATCCAAATTCATACATGAGGATTAGGATGAATTTATGGAGCTCTGGGAGAGAGACTGCGAGGTTCTAAATCAAATTCAGGTATGAATTGACAAGGTATTGGTATTTGGTATTGGAGGTGTTTGTAGGCTTAACAATGGACAAATCTCCAATGCCGACTGAATTGTTTCCCAGACTGCTGTAGAAGGCAAGGGAGCAGATCGCAGGGGCTCTGGCCCAAATTGTTAATTCTTCTCTGGCCACGGGGGAGTTGCCAGAGGACTGGAAAAGAGATAATGTGGTTCCGCTATTTAAGAAGGGTTGTAGGGATAAGCCGAAAAACTGCAGGCCAGTGAGTCTCACGTCAGTGGTAGGGAAACTACTGGAGAAAGTTCTGAGGAGAGAATCTACTTCCACTTGGAGAGGCCAGGTTTGATCAGGGGTAGTCAGCATCGCTTTCTCAAAGGGAGGTCGTGTCTAACAAATTTGATTGAATTATTTGAGGATTTGAGGAGGTGTGTAGGTGAAGGAAGTGCAGCTGATGTCGCTGAAACAGGTTTCAGCAAAACCTTTGCAAAGTTTCCACATGGACGACTGATAAAGAAGGAAAATGGACAGGGGATACAGAGTAACCGGATAAGGTGGATTCAAAATTGGCTTCATTGTTGGAGACAGAGTGTGATGAGAGAAGCCGGCTTTCGTAACTGGAAATCAGTGTCCAGTGGCGTACCACATTGATCTGGGCTGGGTCCCCTATTATTTGTCATTTATATAAACAAAACAGATGGCTATGTAGGGGGGCAGATTAGTAAGTTTGCGGATGACACAAAGATTGGCCTGGTGGTAAACAGTGAGTTTGTGTGTGTTGAGCCACAGAAAGATACAGACGGGATGGTCAAATGGGCAGATATGTGGCAGATGGAATTTGATCCTGAAAAATGTGAGTTGTACACTGTTGAAGGAGTAATTTGACAAGGAATTATTCAGTTAAAAACATAACACTAAGATGTTCTGAGAAAAAAATAAAGACCTTGGCTTGTATGTCCATACATCTCTGAAGGCGGAGTCACAAGTTAGTGGGGTGGTGTAACAGGCATATTGGTAACTTTATTTTATCAACCGAGGCATAGATTGCAAAAATAGGGAGGTCATGTTGGAGTTGTAGAGAACCTTGGTGAGGCAACAGCTGGAGTACTGTGTGCAGTTCTGGTGACCACATTATAGGAAGGATGTGATTGCATTGGAGGGGGTGCAGAGGAGATTCACCGGGATGTTGCCTGGGATGCAAAATTTACGTTTTGAAGATAATTTGGATATACGTGGGTTACTTCAGTTGGAGTAGAGAAGACAGAAGGGCGACCTGGTCGAGGTGTATAAGATTATGAGGGGCATGGAGAGGCTGGAAAGGGAGCAGCTGTTCCCCTTCGTTGAAGTGTCAGGAGCAACGGGACACAAGTTCAAGATGAGGGGTAGGAGAATTCTTGGGGATGCGAGGAAAGTCATCATTACCCAGAGGGTGGCGATGGTCTGGAATGCGCTGCCTGGAAGTGGAGGCGGGTTGCCTCGCATCCTTTAAAAGTACCTTGATGACCATTTGGCATGTCATAACATTCAAGGCTACAGGACAACTTTTGGAATATAGGATTAGCTAGGTAGGTCAGGTGTTTCTCAACTATGTGTGCAGACTCGATGGGCCGAAGGGACTCTTGAGCACTGTGTGATTCTTTCATTCTGTGATTCAGGAAGCTGTACATAGCTGGTGAAATGAAGTGGCATGAAGCAAGAAAAGGTTAATTCAGGGTGGTGTGAATTGTACATTTGGGAGGAGGAATGAGGAGTCACAATATAAATTTAACGTGGCAATGTTAACTGAGGGGTGGAAATTTATCTGCTCGCTGCCATCGGGGTGTTTGGTGGCATGATGGGACAATTTGGCAATAAGGTCAAATTCGATTTCATGATCCAGAGAAACCAGTTTTCAATCGCCCGCTCTGCCTCTCAATGTTAGGCTGCATTTTTATCGTGTGTCCGGAAGCTCACTGACGACATTTGCAAATCACTATAAGCCAAGCCCGCTGGAATCATGCCCACACCATACAGTTTTATCTGCCTTTCATACCAGCTGAATATATTAGTCCTACAGTTGACCAAATTTGTTTCTCAGGGAACTTGGAGGTGATAAAGACCATAAAAGCAAGAAAGTAATTTGCTGAAGTAGGTTATTCTGCCCATCGAATATGCTCCCCCATTCAATGAGATTATGGCTGATCTGATAGCCCTCAAATCAACTCTCTTGCCTCTTCCCTGCAACAATTTACTCTATTAGTGATGTAAACAAAAATGCTGCCTTTCTCAGTCATGAATACACTTGCTGAACCAATCTCTATAGCCTGCTATGGTAAACAACTCCAGCTTGCATACCCACTGAGAAAATACCTTCCCTCTCATCTCTCTCTTAAATGGACATCCACTAGATTATGCCCTTTGGTCGTAGACTCTCCCTTAAGGGGAAACAACTTCTCAGCATCTACCCTGTCATGTACCCTTGGCATCTTATATAATTAATTAAGGCCGTCCCTCATTCTTCTAAACTCTAATGAGATCAGACCCTAACTACTCAACGTTTTCTGGTCAAAAGTACGTCCATACCAGGGGTCATGCTAAAGGACCTTATCTGGATTGCCACCAATGTCAACATATCTTCCCTTTGATAGGTGGACCAAACAGTTCACAGAATTCTGGGTGCGGTCTAAATAGTGTCTTGAATAGCTTTAGCAAGTCTTCCCTGTTTTTATGTTCCATTCCCATTGAAAGAAGGACAACTATTCCATTTGCCTTCCCAATTAACTGCTAAACTTGCATACAACGTTCTTGGGATTCATGCATAAGGAAGCATAAGTCCCTCTGCATTGTAGTTTTCTGCAGTCTTTTTCCATTTGAATAATATTCAGCGCCTTGAATATTCCTGCCAACGTGTTCAGCATTATACTTTCCCACACTATATTATATCTGCCATTATGTTTTTGCATATTTACTTAACCTGGCAATGTTCTTCTGCAGATGCTTTGCGTCAGCGTAACCTCAGAGTAAATGGGCGTCCATTTAAAACAGAGATCAGAAGGAATTTCTTCCCTCAGAGGGAAGTCAATCTGTGGAATTCTTTACCACAGATTGCTGTAGACGCTGGACTTTTAAGTATATTCAGGACAGAAATATAAAGATTTTTAATCAGGAAGGAATCAAGGGTTATGAGGAAAATGCAGGAAATTGTATTTGAGCTCCATCAGGTCAGCCATGATGTCATTGAATGGCAGAGCAGACTCGCTAGACTGAATGGCCTGCTCCTGCTTCTTTTTTATTAGTCATGGGAAGCCCTTACTCATTATGGTTTAAGATCTCACCCTCACGACGTTCCTTTCCAACTTTTGTTGTTGTGTCATCTGCAAACGTAGCAATAGTGCGTTCACTTCCCTCACCTAAGACATTGCTATATATTGTAAATAACTCTGGCACCATCACTGATCCCTGTGACACTCCACTAGCTGCAATTTGACATCCTGAAATTTCCTACCCTATCCCAACTCCCTCTATTTTATTCGTTAGGTAATCCTCTATTCATACTAAGGTAACACACCCAATACCATAAGTTGTTATTTTATTAATTAGGGTTATGTGCAGCATATTGTCGAAAGCCTTTTGGAAATCCAAGTGCATTAAATCTACTGGTTCCTCTTTATAAAAAATCGTTGTTAGAACCGTAAATAATTCTATTCAATTTGCTTGGCATTAATTCTGGAGCCATCCTGACTCCGCTTGATTAGAGTATGTGTTATGCACAGAGGGTCGCCTGCTGGACTTCAAAGTTGAGGTGTGTACTGGGGCATGGTGTCCAAGGCCTGCTTATTGTGGAGGAGAGCTTTGGAGGGAGGAGGGCTTTCCTGTGGTTGAGGCAGTATGGCGACGGGAGGGCTGCCCTGATTTTGGCCTGAGTTGGCAGGGGAGAAATGCTGCACTGCAGTTGATGTTAGGAAAAAAGAACTGGTGGGGGTTAGGGCGGGTTGGGCTGCTGGCAGCCAGTTCCGCATCCACTCATTACAGATGCTGGAAATCAAAAATCACACAGAATTCGAAGACAGACACAAAAAGCTCGCTTGGGATGACCAGGACTAGTCCGATGCTTACAGCCAGGCCGGTGCTGCTCTATCAAGTGAGGGTCCAGCAGTCCAACATCGATCAGGCAATCATCACGTGAGTGATGTGTCCTCTTTCACAGCCCACTGCCATCAATGAAATGATTTTCGAACCTTCCTTTCGAAGGCTCACCTGCTAAACTGTCGACATAATGTATGATTCAGGGCCTCCAATCAAGCCCTCTGGAAACCTCTGAGAACAATCTGAGAGCAGTTGGGAGGCGATGGCGCAGTGGAATTGTTGCTGGACTAATAATCTAAAAACATGGGTTTAATGCTCTGGGTATGTGAGTTCGATTCCAGTAAAAATCTGGAATATACAAGTATGATGAGAAGGCAAGCCTTGAAGAGAGCCATTGAAAATCTAGTAATTCCCTTTGGGGAAGGGCATTTTTAACCCTTACTATGTCTGACCTACTTGTGATCCCTATTGTGGGATGGGCAATAAATCTGCGCCACATTCGCTCTGTCTTTCATGCCTTGTGCCTGTGGGAATCATACGAATAGGGTGAATCCCATAGCCCTTCTCTCCTGTCTGTCATGGTCCCGGGTGAAATGCACAAAGATGGGGCATTATGTGAAATAACACAGAATCACCTTTATCATGAGATTGCTTCTCCTGCAGGCCAGGCACATCGGTTGAGCTCTCCTCAATCATCTTTAACTCTGTAGGCCATTGGACATAAAACTTGGACACGAATGATCCATGCAGCATTGAAGAGAGAGAGATATGTGGTCACCAGGGCTATGCTTAGCAAGTTTCCCTTTCCTGGCCCTCTCTAAATGTCCCTTAACTCTTCCTGGAGACTTTTGGTCGCCCTTCGGATGGCTAAAGTTGAGTTTACTTCATTTGTACTGTCAAACTGTGACTTCAGGGACACTCTTACAAACCGGGATCCTAGGTTTGCAAGCTACTGTGAGCGCCTCCCCTAGTGACTGAAAATTGGCCAACGTTGATGCGGAGATGGTACAGCGTATGCAGCCCAACAGCTCCGGTTTCCAATAAAGTCCTGGCAGATTCGAAGAATTTGCTGGGCTGTGGTGGAGGGGTGGGGGATGGGTGGGCATCAGCAGGGGAAGCGGTAAGGAATGGTGTGTTTGGTGGGCTTTCGCCCACCCCCCACCCCCCCCGCCCCCCCATGGCTTCCAAATGCGAGCAGGCTGGGTGCCGAAACCCAATCAAATTGCTGTGGCTGCGACTGATCTGTCTCAGTTGCTAAAGCCCGGTCAGTTTATACAGGTGTCCCAAATGATTGCCCAATTCACTCGCTAACCCCGCCCCCATCTCGATTTTATGTTTATGGAATGAAGAGCCAGGGCAGCACATGAGCCCCACCAACAATGGTCGCCTCTGAGGCATTGAATGATTTACACCTAGTCAACACACAGGCCCCGCCCCAACCAGGATTGCTTTCGATTCTGTCCAGCAATTACCCCTGGGCATCCCCCTAGCTGACACCTTTGAGGCTGGTTATCCTTGCTGGCCACATCACAACTCTTTGCAGCTGCCTCTCATTCGTTTGACAAGCGTCCCCACTCCCAGTGTCGCTGCGGCCTGTAAACAACAGGCGATCTGTGGAGAATGCAGCTGCTCATTAACTCAGCTACCTGAAAGTGAACACAGGCAATTGAAAGTCGCCTGTGTTCTGCCGTGAAGTATGTCGGTCTGCTTTCCCGCTGATGTGGATGGAGATAAGGCGTGGTTCAAAGACCCTACTGGGATCGCCTCTTAGTTAACTGCTGATGTGTTAAAATTAGGTGACAGATGGTGAGAAACGCAGCCAGGCATCAGCACGCTTAGCGTATGATCATGAACTGCCTTCACATTGAGGTGAAGCAGATCGCGCCATATTTTCTATGCAGATCATCTATCATTCACATGGCAAGCGAGCTTGGAATATTTCGCCCTCCGTCCCTCTCTTTCCCTCTCTTCTTCTCCATGCCTTTGTCTTCTCAACTTCTCTCCATCACTCTCTACCTGTCTCTTTATCTTTCTCACTCTGAAATTCTCATTCTCACCTTGTCTCACTCTCTCACATTCAATCTTTCTCTCTCCCTCTAAGCTTGTCTCTCTTTCTCACTACGTCTCTTTATCAGACTCCGTCGCTCTCTTTCTCTACGCCCCTCAGCCTCACTTCGTCTCTCTCCTCTCTCATGCTGCGATTCATTCTCACTCTCTCTCTCTTTCTGTTTCTATATCTGCATCTCTCTGCCTGCCTTTGCCTCTGGCTCTGACTCTCTCTCTCTCTCTCTCTCTCTCTCTCTCTCTCTGTCATTCTGTCTGTCTCTGCCCTCTCTCTTTCACTCCATCCCTCCCCTGCACTCCATCTCTTTATATCTCTCCAGATGCGATTCACCCTCCATCTCGCTCCCCCACTCTCTCTCTCCCTCTCTGTTACTATATCTCTATATCTATCTCACGGTCTCCCTTTCTGCCTCTTCCCTTCCCCCTCTCATTTTCTGATTTCCTCTCTTTCTCTCTCTGGCTCCCTCTGTTTCTCTCTCTATCTGATTATCTCTCTCTCTTTCTCTCTCATTTTCTCTCTTTCCGCCTCTCCCTCTCTTTCTATATCTTTTCTCACTCTGTTTTTCTCTTGCTCTCTCTCACTCACTCTCTCTCCAATTTTCCTTTAACTTCCAACATTAAACCTGAAGTGAGCACCATTCATTTAACAATTGAGCCTGACATTAACTGCTCTTTATGATGTCATATCTTCTTCCTTGCTTCAACAGTTTCCTCTGTGAATGATTTAACTCTTTGCAGTTGGGAAGATTACAGTTCAATCAGTGTTAGCGATTGTGAAGATGGACAGACAAATCGACCAATTGGTGTGTGGTGCTGTCAGTATGTGGGTTTTTCTGTCCAAAGAATGTCGGGTGTCCATGATTCACCGGCAGACCGGCCAATGGAAACTCTGTTTTTGAGTTCTTTTCATTGTTTAATGAAATGAAGAATTGGTCTAAAGGGGTACTTCAGCACATTTTTCAATTGTTGTCTGAACATAGTCTGTGTCACGGCGTAAATCACAGTGTTAGTGCAGCAGCTCATGAGCTGCAACATGAAGCCCAATTCCTGAACAAACCAATCGAAATAAACATAATGAAAGCCCAAAATCTTCAGCCGGCTCCAAATAGAATAAACCATTAAGGTTGACCATAAAAGGATGAAATTGGCAGACACCACAAAAAGTAAAATGATGGATTTCTTTCGACTCTCCATTTCTGGGTCTCTGTGACTCTCCCCACTGCTGTGAGCCCGGAGTCTCCTGCGGGCTCTGCTGCTCAATAAAACGTGTCTGACGGTAAGAGCATTGAGCAGTAGAATCAGGACAAATGGGACACCTGGCGTTAGAATGTGATGGAGGAACTCGATTGTTCCCCAGAAGCGAGAGGACCGAACATCGGCAGTGACATCACAAAACCAAGGAAAGTTCATCATCCAATATCGACCTGTGAACATAAAGTACCAGAATATGTTCTTTAAGCAGTTCAACACAGTCACTGTTCCCAGAACCACAAATGCCGTTTTCTTGCTGCAATATTTACTTTTCAGGTTCGGGCAACATATGGCCACAAATCGATCAAAGGTGAAAGTGACAGTGAACCAGACAGAGCAGTCAGTGGCTGCATAAAGCAGGATGGTGTGGATATTACACACGTTGATAAAGTACACAAAAATAAAGTGTTCATCAAATAAGATTGGAATGTGTCTCAATATCAGGTCCAGGATAACGACCAGTAGATCCGCCACTGCCATAGCCACCAGGTAACAAGTGACACATTTGGTCAGACCACAGTCTTTGCATTTCAATATCAGAACTGTTGTTATGTTCGCTGTAAGGAAATGAGATAAAAAATGAAAGTATATTTCCATCTGGGGAAGAAGTTACACGTTTGATTTAGTGATAATTGTTATTTCAAAAGTGTGACTGCATCCTGTGATGTATTGAATTAAATTCACATGAAAAAACAAAGAAGGTGGTCTGTTACATATGGGAAGGCGGCAGGGAATAAATACGCAATCACTGGAGGTGAGAAGGGAGGGGAGGGAGGAGTGACGGGTGAGTGAGACATAATAGAGGGGCCCAAAAGTTGCTTCGGAGCAACGGGACAACGCATGGAATCAGGGGTGTTGGGAGAAGTCAAAAGAGACAGGGATTTGATTGTTACTGGGAAGAACCAGAGGTGCCGAGTGTATTGCAGATAGACTAACACAATCACAAGCTCTCCCAAAGTGTTTTTTCCATCTCAAACAATCGCACAGAAATGCACATGCACTCAGACATCTCAAGTGCAATTAGAGATGGAAAGTAAATGTCGCCTGAGCAGCGAAGCCCACATCCGTAAAAAAAACATTTTCTTTTTAACATTAGTCACGGAGATGCACACACAGACACATGGACACAGACACACACACACAACACACACACAGACTCGCACTTTCAAAAATATACTTTTCGACAAACGCACACAAAGAGGCAAACAAACACTCATACAGATACACTCTGTCAAGTACTTTAAAAAAACACGCACATGCATACAGAAACGCAAAGTCACGCAAAGACGCGCTGACATACACAGTCACTCAGGCCTACTTACACAGAAGCACACACTGACTCACAGACACACATAGACATACACTCAAAGGCAAACTCATAATGAAAAGCAAACACACACATTTTATCGCTCTTTCCTTTCTCCCTGCCTCCCTTTGTCTCTCTTTCACACACACACATAAACACACGCACACATACACGCAGTTTTATGCACACACACACAACCTGGCACACACACAAACACACACACATGCACACAGACACGCACACTCTTACGTGGAAGCACAGGCACACGCAGATCCACACTCACTCAAACAATTGCAAACACACTTACACAGATAGTTATACACGTCAACACCTCATAACCACACAAATACAAACGCAGTCACTCACACGTACTTGCACAGAAGCACGCACTGACTAAAGCACTCAACTCTTTACCCACATACGCAAACAGACAGACGCGGTCTCCCTCTATCTCTCTCTCTTTCTCACAAAAACATGCACACATGGACGCACAGACACATACAGACCATCTCTGACGCACGCATACACTGTCACACCAACTCTGTCTCTCTCAAACAAACATCAGCAGAACCACACTCGGACAGTAATGCACACACACACTGCCACATATAATCACATGAACAGAAACACACACAGATAGCCACATACACATCAATGCACACACACACACACACAAACACACACACATACGTACGCAGACACACTCACACAAACACACACACACAGACAAACACAGATATACACAAACAACTGCAACAACACACACAGGAAAATACACATGCAGGAATGCACATATACGCAAATACCATTATTACACACATGCGTTTACACAAACCAACTCGCAAAAAACCTCTGTGTCAAACAAACACACAGTAAAGCACACCCATGAACATAAACAGAAGCACATGTAAATGTATGCACACAAACATACACAAACAGACACATACACAGAAACACATAAACACACAAACAAACATATGCACATACAGAAATGCAGAGGCACGTACCGAAACACACACAGACACACTGGGAGGACACAAAGCCTCACAGACCTAAACTGACATACACATGCCATGTCACATAATCACTGTCTCCTGCATGAAAAGAAACATAAACACGCACTCACAAACTCACAAACTCAGACGCACACACCTACTCACACAGACACACACATGCCCAGAAATAACCACTCATACAGTAACAGACACAAACACAAACATTAATGCACAGACACGCATACAGAAATGCACGCATAATCAAATCTGTATTTTTAGCCACCCAACACACACATTCACGTGCACAAAATCACACACACAAGCATGCACACTCAAAAAAGCACAATCACAATGAGAAACTAACACAAACATTGCTTACCTCCCACACGGACCGCCTACTCTCACAGACACTCACAGACAAACGCACACACACACACACACACACACACACACACACACACCTGGACTCATAGACACACACACACCAAACCTTGTATACATTATCACTGCCAGACAAACACTGCCTCTCCCTAACAAAAACCAGCAGAAACACACACGTACAGAAACGAGCGCACACACATGCTAAAAAAAAACACATACATCGAAATATACACACATAATAAAGCACACAGAGACAAACGCACAAACACACATGCACACAAGCACACAAGCAGAAAAAAACATGAGCACACTCACAAAGAAATACAAACACGAACGTATTATCTTTATCTCACGCACGAGCATGCAGAGTTGAAGTAGCACACATACAGGAACATAGTAACCGAGTCACACACACACGTTCACGTGCACACACGCAGACTCACGCACAGACACATGAACACACAAATGCACACACGGAAACATGTGTGCATGTGCATATACGGGCACCCACATGCATGCACACACACACACACACACACACACACACGCACACACACACACGCACAAACACGTGAACACACATGTAAATATAGAAGCATACAGACAAACAGACACAAACTGACACAGACAGTCACAATGTCACACAAACAATGTCATACCCTTACATGCAAACACACACACAGAAATGCACAGATGCATACAGAAATAAAAACACCCATACACACACAAACACATACACAGAAGTAAACTGACAAGCACACTGACAAGCCCACATACACACAAACACACAGGCGTCTGCGCACACACACACAGTTACTCACACACAGAAGCATATACGGAAAGACACATGCAGAAATGCACACGTACTCACACAAATATGTTCACACGCTCACACTCACAGACAATTCTCAAGAGCAACTTGAGGCGGGATATAAATGTTGCCCTCGACAATAAAGCACAAATCCCGTAAAGTGAAGCAAAATTTTCTCTCTCTCTGTCCGAATCTACTCTCTCTCTCTCTCTCTTACCCTCTCTCTCTCTCACACACACACACACACACAAACACACCGACCCGAACAAAGGCAAAGACATTATTTGGCTGGTCGTGAAAAATGCCCTCCCCGTAAGACATTTGCTGCACGCACAGAGACTACACCCTCTGCACATTGTCCTCGGGGTGGCCGTGGTGGGGAGAGACTATTAACAACGTTCTTTTGGAATGTCTGGACACAAAGAGGTTCTGGAGATAGATGAAATGGTTCTATCCGTGATTCATCCAGAGCAGCTCCTTGGCTCCTTGGGTACTCTGTGCCCTAAGAGCAGCTCCCTGGGATGCACATTGAGTTAAAGATCAACAGCTGCTGGGCGATAATGAACGTGGTGAAAAAAGCTGATTGTCCTGCTCATAACTTGCTGGTTTTGCAATGCAGAGCGTGGTCCATGATCGGAAGTTGCACACTGGCACATTAGAAGGTGCAGGACCACGTGCTGAGTGACAAACTAAAGCTTGGTTCGGCCGCCGCAGAGGAGCAATCCGGGAATGTCGCTGTACAGGAGCTTTCAGTCAGAGTACAATGAGGCGTCCGAGAATATGTCGATCCCCTCGGGTTGTATGCATGACTTGGAATATATAATGTAAGTATCAAGATTTTAGCGATTGTATTGAGACAACTTAGAGTGGGTCATGCTCTATGGAGAAACGTCAACTTCCACTGCATCTTACGTAATCTTCAAATTGCAGAATTATGGAACCTACATTTTAATGAATAAAGTAATTCAATAAATAAAATGAGGAAAACATGTTTAATCCAACATGTTATATGTTCTAAGAAAAAATTCAAACTTCAACGTAAACATTTACAAATAATGCTCTCACAAATTTAAAAAACTTTAAGAGTTTTTAAGTGCCAGCTCTGTTTTTTAAGGTTAACCAGGGCAATCTTCAATGAGGTACAGTGTTTAATTTAGCTGTTTTCTTTTTTTCTGGCACGTGTGTAATATTCCATTATCAAATTGAGACACAGATGGCCACATGTTTCATTACAATTGTATAGTTACTTTTTTTGTTTTTTGAGAACATGTTGCATTCTGCTGAGCTGTCCACTGCACTTAACATTGCAAGTAATTCTAGCTCATGTGTTTAAGCTATGATATCTGTCCTATTCCCAAGTTGGCATTTGCCGAAGTACTATCACTGTCCAAATATGGTTGACATGTGTGGAAGGCCCTGTCCTCAGACGAACATCCATTAACTGGAATTTACATCCAAGAAGCTTTGGGATTGGTGCGACCATTCGAGGCACATCTTTAACCCATATCACCTTGGGCCTATAGAGTTGCTCATCTCAACTCTTTCAATATTTTACCCAGTTCTACGGGAAAACCGTGCCATCTGGGTAATGTGTCAACTTTTACTGTGCAGGTCCGTGTTGGTTAACGGGGCAGCCTATCCTTTGGAGAAGGGGCCTGTATATCCCTCAGGGGCTGTGGACACATCTAGTCACTTTCTGGAAATGTATAATCATTTTTCTTACACATGTGCTTTCCCTGAAAAAAATATAATGACTATCCTTGATTACCCGTGCCTCTCCAGTTGGAGATTTGTTCCAGCACTCAGAACTTTTTGCAAATGATTCCATACCACTGATATTAGGCTCACTACTCTACAGACCGCTGGAATGCCTACCATGCTTCTTGAATAATGGTACCATATCCGTTGCCCTGCACTCCTCTGGGAACGTCCCTGTGGACAGAGAGGATTTGAAAAATAGTTTCAGGGCTCCTGTAATCTCCTCCCATGCCTCCGATAGAAGCCTGGGATACATGTCACCTGGGCATGGTAATTTATTCACTTTCAAACCCACTAAAACGCTAATCCAACCCCGTTTCAATGCTAATCTGTTCAACTATATCACAGTCCACCTCCCTCATTTCTACACCTACATCGTCCATCTCTGTCGTGAGCACAGATGCAAAGTACTCATTTAAAACCTCACACACGCCTCCCGTCTACTCACACAGATTGCCACTTTGGCATCTAGTAGGCTTTACACTCGCATGGGCCCCAGCTATGCCTGTCTCTTTATGGGGTATTTGGAACATTCCTTGTTCCAGTCCTACTCCAGCCCCCTTCCACAACTCTTTCTCCGGTACATCAAAAATTACTTCGGTGCTGCTTCATGCTCTCGTCGGGACTTGGAAAAATTTATTAATTTTGCTTCCAAGCTCCATCCCCCCATCATTTTCACATGGTCCATCTCTGACACTTCCCTTCCCTTCCTTGACCTCTCTGTCTCAATCTCTGGTGATAGACTGTCCACCAATATCCATTACAAGCCTAACAACTCCCACAGCTACCTCGACCCCAGCTCCTCACACCCCGCTTCCTGTAAGGACTCCATTCCTCTCAGATCCTTCACCTCCGTCACATCTGTTCTGATGATGCTACCTTCAAAAACAGTTCCTCTGATAAGTCCTCCTTCTTCCATAACCCAGGTTTTCCACTCACGGTCGTTGTCAGGACTCTCAACCGCTTCCGGCCCATCACCCACGCATCCGCCCTCACACCATCCTCTCTGTCCCAGAAACATAATAGGGTCCCTCTTCTCCTCACTTATTACCCCACCAGCCTCCACATTCAAAGGATCATCCTCCACCATTTCCGCTAACACCAGCATGATGCCAACACCAAACACATCTTCCATCCACCACCCCACGGCAGCATTCCGTAGGGATCGTTCTCTACATGACACCCTGGAACCATTCCTCCTGCACCCCCTACTCCTCAACCCCCAAGAATGGCACCTCAACACGCCCACGCAAAAGAAGCAACACCTGCCCCTTCACTTCCTCTCTGCTCACCGTCCAAGGGCCCAAACACACCTTTCAAGTGAAGCAGCATTTCACTTGAATTTCCCTCAAATTAGTCTATTGCATTCGTTGCTCACAATGCAGTGTCCTCTACATTGGAGACACCAAACATAAACTGGGCGGTTTCTTTGCAGAACACCTGCGGTCTGTCCGCAAGAATGACCCAAACCTCCCTGTTGCTTGCCATTTTAACACTCCTCCCTGCTTTCCTGTCCACATGTCTGTCCTTGGCTTGCTGCAGTGTTCCAGGGAAGCCCAACGCAAACTGGAGGAACAACACCTCATCTTCCAACTAGGCACTTTACAGCCTTCCGGACTGAATATTGAATTCAACAACTTTAGACCTTGAACTCCCTCCTCCATCCCCACCCGCTTTCTGTTTCATCCCCGTTCCTTTTGTCTTTTCCAATAATTTATATAGATTTTTCTTTTCCCACCTATTTCCATTATTTTTTTAATATATTTAATGCCCTGCTAGCCTTTCCACCCCATCCCCACTAGAGCTGTACCTTGGGTGCCCTACCATCCCTTCTTAATTAACACATTTGTTTAGACAATATGACCAAAATGAACAACTCTGTGTTCTTTTGTCTGCCACATCTTTTGATTATCTGCTCCTATCACTGCTTGCTTGTCCCTACAACCACAGCAGCACCCCCCACCTTCTCTCCCTCCACCACCCCACCCACCCCCCCCCCCTCCCCCCGACCTTTAACCAGCTCATATTTCACTCCTTTCCTAAGATTCACTCAGTTCTGCTGAAGGGTCATGAGGACCCGAAGTGTCAACTCTTTTCTTCTCCTCCGATGCTGCCAGACTTGATCAGTTTTTCCAGGTAATTCTATTTTTGTTTAGGCTCTACAGTTTACCTGGTTATACTCTTGCCTCCTAACATACTTATAAAGCCCGCTTGGGACTGTATGTTATTTTACCCGCCAGTGTTTATTTCATGCCCCCTGTTCGCTCTCCCAATTTCTGTTTAAGTAACCCACGGCACTTTCAATATTTCTCTAGGACTTCCCCAGTTTCTGAGCCCCTGGCATCTACCATAACATTTGCTGTTCTTTCTTTTTGCAATTCCGTTGTCCTCGGCATTCTGGGATTTCTGGACTTGTTGGTCAAATCATTCAAATTTACTGGCACATGTTGGCTCTGCAATCTCTTTATTTCCCTTTTGAGTGACTCCCACTGCTCTAATGGATTTATGTGGCGAGTCCGGATGAGTTTCGGTTCAGTGGTAAACCCAAGGATGTTGATCGTAAGGGATTCAGTGATGGTAATGGTCCTGAATGTTAACCGGTGATGGTTAGGTTACCTATTGTTGGGGGTGGTCACTGCCTGGCTCTTGCTAGGCATGAATGCTACCTCCCACTTCTCAACACAAGCCTGGATATTGGTACATGGAGCGCTTCAGTGTCTCAGAAGTCGCGAATCTTGCAAGATATTGTGCAATAATCAGCAAACATCCTTTCTTCTGACTTTACAATGGAAGGTAGGTTATTGATGACAGAGCTGAAGATGCATGGGCCTAGTCAACTAACTGGAAGAACTCCTGAAGTGATGTCATGGAGCTGAGATGACTGACATCAAAGAACCACAGCCATCTTTCTTTTTTGTGTTAGCTCTGCCTCCAACCAGCAGAGAGTTTGTTCCCTGCTTCCTATTTACAACACTATCCCTAGGGCTCATTAATTTCACATTCGGTCAAATTCTGGCTGGATGTCAAGGGTAGTCACTGCCACTTCACCTCTCGGGTTCAACTGTTTTGTCCATGTGTGAACCAATGCTCTAATGAGGAAAGGAGCTGAGTGACCCAAACTGTATTTCACTGAGCAATGTATTGTTAAGCAAATGCCTGTGATAGCATTTCCATGATTCCTTCCATTACTTTACAGAGGCTGGATCATAGAATGATGGGGCAGTAATTGGCCAGTTTGGATTTGTCCTGCTTCTTGTTTACAAGGATCATACCCGGGCAATTTTCCAATTTGCTGGGTGGATGCCATTGTTGTAGCTATACTGGAAAATATTTTATTTATGAAGTGTTCGTTCAATGAGTGCTCCTCCGGCAACACAATGATAACATTCCATAACTGCCCTCTTCAGCCATTTCACAGGTCATTTAAGAGTCAATCATATTGCTGTGAGAGGGAAGTCAAATTGAGAACTGAACAGGACAGCAGATATCCTCCACTCAAAGCTGTTACTGAACCAGCTGGTTTTTGAATACTATCGTTGATGGTTTCATATTCACCATGACTGAGACTAGTTTCAAATTCCGGATACTTGTAATGAATCCACGTTCAAAAAAGTGTTGTAATGGAATTTGAACGCACCTCCGTGGGGCATTTGCCTCGTCCTCTGGATGACTTTTCCAGCAAGACCATCACTAAACTTCCTCCACCTAGCTTGGCTCATGCACAACAGGTTCTGGAACACAAATCCTCAATTGCTTTGCAGAACATTGTAATTGCTGATAGCATTTGCAGTATCCAATTCTGTCTCCCATTACTTTATATCAAATGGAATGTGTCGAGTTCGCTGATGGCTGACATCTATGATGTTGGAGACATCACGAGTAGGCCGAGTTGCAAGATTCATGCAAGTGCTTCAGCAGTACCTTTTGCACTGAATTTCTGGGCTCCCCCAACATTGAGGTTGGGGATATTTGTGGAGCATCCTCCTCCAGTGAGCTGTTTAATTGTCTACAACGATTCACGACTGGTTGTTGCAGGACAGAAAAGATTTGATATGATTTGTTGGCTGTGGGATCGCTTGGCTCTCTCTATCACTTGCTACATAAGCTGTTCGGCACCCGAGTAGTCTAATCATGTAGCTTCAGCGAGTTGACACCTGAATTTCAGTTATGCCTGGCGCCCATGTTGACGTGGTCCCCAGCATTCATCTTTGAACTAGTTGATCCCCTGGCTTGATAGTATTTGTAGATTGTAGGATATACTAGGCAGTGAGGTTGCATTTTATGTCTGTACATTATTCTACTGCAACTGATGGCCCACAGCCGATATTTGACTGACTACCTCTGTTAAATCAAAATGCAAGATAGCACTATGGTAGCACCTCACAACATATTGGGGTATCCTCAATGTGAAAACGGGAGTTCGTCTCCAATAAGATCTGTTTGGTAATCATTCTTATCGATTCTGTCAAGGACTGATGCATCTTCGGTAGGCAGGGTGGTAAAGATGAGGTCAAGTACTTTTTACCACTTGTTGACTCCCTCACCACCTGCCGCAAGATGAGTCCAGCAGTCATGCCCATTAGGATTCGCCCAGCTAGGGCTGAATTGGTGCTACTGACCCACAGTTGATGGTGGTCATTGCAGTCCCCATCCCGAGTACGTTTTATCTCCCTAGCCACCCTCAGTGCTTCCAGCAAGTGTTGTTCAAACTTGGAAAATTATTAGTTCGTCAGCTAACCAGGGTGGTGAGGCGTTGGTGGCGATACATGGTCATCAGCTGAAGATCTCCCTGCTCTTGTTTGAGCTGATGCCTTGAGATCTCATGGGTCTGGGGTCGATGTTGACAACTCCCACAACAGTCCATTCCTGACTGTAGACCACAGTGCCGCCACATCTGCTGGGCCTGTCCTGCCGGTGGTATGGGAAAGAGCAAGGGATCGTGATGGTGGTGTCTGGATTATTACCTGTAATGCAGGATTCTGGGTGTGTGACGATGACAGCCTGCTGCTTGACTTGTCTGTTGGGATAGCCCGACGGAGCAGAAAACTTTTGGTGATAGAAACAGTGAACTATATAGAGAGATAGATTTAAAGTTGCTTACACGTGCGATCTCGACTCAAATCAGAAAAGTTTCACCTCCGGGATTGCCCACACAAAGATCTGACTGGTCAGAGCCCTGAGTGCACGTCACACATGATCTATGATTGATCGAAAGGAGGAACTATACGCCCAGTTCTCACACCTGTGAGGCAGCTATCCCAATTTTGCGACACGCCCCCATCCACACACTCATGATATTTGAAAGGAGGACTTTGCAGTGTTGACAATGTCTGGGTGGCAATTGTTGCTTCCAGTGCCTTGTTCAATGTCCATTGGCCCATCGAGTATCATTCCTTTTGGAGTTAGAAGTGTTCTGATACAACTGAGAGGCTTGCTGGTACATTTCAGAGTCAACCACGTTGCTGTGCGTCTGTAGTCACATGTATTTCAAACAAGTTGGGATTCAGATTTTCTTCCCTAAGGGACAATCATGGAGGAGATGAATGTTTTATTGGAAGTTAGCAATATTTTCAAGGGCTTCGAACCAGTGCCCTTAAAGCATTAGCTTGGCTCTCTGGACTACTTGTGCAGTGTTATTAGGTCTACACCACCGCCTACCCCAGCCCTGAAGGGGGCAAGTAACAGTTTGGATCAGTCTTACTTTTTTTCTTGTCTTTACTGGGGTTTCATTTAAAGCTATACAAGACGAGTTCTGGATATAATTGTTACTTCCCAGTTCTAACTGGTGTTCCATTTTAAGCTCTGCATGAACAGTTTTGGCAAGTGTTGGTATTTCCCAGTGTTAAGTGTGCTTATTTCTTGTCCTGGTAGTGAATAACTGACTAGAGCCATTCCCCCAAGTGGAGCAGCTAAGGAAAGCTGAACAGAGGTAACTCTACTGAATCATCAAAGCCCATCTGTCAGGCGCAGCAAACTGAGATAGGGCTGGGGTCAATGTTTTACACGCTAAGGAAGAGGCCTGAAGTGGGTATGACCTGGAGGGCGATGTTTCAGATGGGCACACACCCCACCGTCCAAAAGGATCCTCTGAACCTCTTAACCAATACCTGCCTGCAGAGTTAAAGCTGTCAGGCTACACAGCTGGTACGGGGCTCCCGTTAGCCTATACAAAATAGACGCAGAGCTGAGATGAGGCATGCTATGGCCCAAGGTGATTTAGAGAAATTCGCTGTTGATACAACAATGAACAGAGTATTTTGTGACTTCTCATACACTGAAGCAGTCCAGCTCCAAATGCAGCAATACCTGGACAATATCCAAGCTTGGGCTGACAAATGAAAATTAAAATTCACACCCCATAAATGTCAGGAAATTACCATCTCCAACAAAACAAAATCCAACCATCACCAATTGATGTTCAATGGCAGTACCATCACTGCATTCCTCCACCATGAACGCCTTGGGATTAAAATTAACCAGATATTGAACTGGACTAGCCATATAAATACTATGGCCACCAGAACATGTCAGAGTCTAGGAATAGTGCGACGGGTAACCCACCTCCCTGCCGTCCAAAGCACGTTCACCATCTACAAGGCACAAGTCAGAAATGTGATAGAATATTTGGAAATTCCTGAATGCGTGCAGTGCACACAATACTCAGGAAGCTTGATACCATCCAGGACAAAGCAGCCCGGTTGATTAGCATTACATCCGCAAACATTCATTACCTCCACCAGAGACACGCAACAGCAGCAGTGTGAATCATCTACAAGATGCACTCCTGGATTTCGCCAAGGCGCCTTCGAAAGCACCTTCCAATCCCATGAACAACGCCATCTAGAAGTAGCTTGGAAGCAGACACATGGGGGCACCAGCACCTAAAGTTTCCCTTCAAAACAATCAACCTCCTGACTTGGAAGCAAATTGATCTTCCTTCACTGTCGCTGCATCAAATTTCTGGAACTCCCTTCCTAACAGCAATGTGGATGCACCGAAACCACAAGGACTGTTGTGGTTCAAGACAGCAGTTCAACACTACCCTCTGAAGGGCAAAGAGGGTTGGGCAATAAATGCTGGCCCAGCAAGCAAAACTCACATCCCATGATTGAATAAATACATAATAATAATAAAGCTGTGGGACTGGCATGTAGGACGTACACAGTGCCATCCCGTGTCATTTAATTCTACATGTACACACATACAGGCCAGTCACTATAAATGTTCACCATAAGTTATGCCAATTCCTGATCCCATTCCTGTCACCAGGAGGACAGGAATTGGAATAATGACATTTTATCCTCCTACCATTGAAGAAACAGAAAGCTCCATAATCAATGGAAGCTGCAGAGAACTGACAGGGGCCAGGAAAGACTTCGACCCCCTTAGGATAAGGGAGGAGATGGAACTCTGTATCATGGGAGTGGCTGTGACAGAGACTCTAGAATCTGATGTCACTGACAGCATTTGTGATGACTCTGTGTTTCTGCCTTATGTGGCTCCTGAAATCCCAGGTGACCCTCATCCTGTTGCCTGGGATGATGTACAAGATGAAAGATGATGGTTCTTTGGAGCTCATGCTTTGCATTCCACAATTTATCCCACTCAGCAGCACTTCCCATGCAACTCCCTCCCCACTACTTCTGACATTGTGCAACTCCAATAACTGCCAGGATCCAAGCCACTGCAGCTCCAGCTAAGGGAGAGCGAGAGGGAATTTACAGAAGAGAGGGCAATTTGGAAAACCAAGGAAGGACAGGAAGATATTGCAGTCTGACAAGAGTGACAGGGGGCAAGGGAGAGAAACAACACACAAATCGGTACTGGGCAAATCAACGAGCACCAGTGGGCAGCAAGGGGGAACTTGTAGTTTGTCTCCCAGCTCACCAGATGGTGAGATCACAGTCGAGTTCTGATAAACGGGATTTAGATGACAACTTTGCTGGGTCATATGGAAGTGATTAGTAGCTCTATTACAGCACTAGCGTACCCAGCTGTGATAGAGTACCTGGTGGATATTGTCTCAGCTTCGAATGCAGAACAGGCTGAAACCTTCCAACATTTCAATGTCATGGAGTCAGAGAGGTCCGCAGCACAGAAAAAGGCTCTTCGTCTCATCCAATCTGCGCTGCTCATAACAGGACTAAACTCTTCTAATCCCATTTCCAGAATTATGCCCATTTCCTTATATGACAAGGCATATCAAGTTCAAATCGAAGTACTTCTTAAATGTTATTAGGGATTCTGCCTCTATCACTCTTTAAGGCAGTAAGTTTCAGATTCCCAGCACCCTCCGGGTGAAAAATATTTATTCACAACCCCGCTAAACCTCCAGCCCCTTACATTAAACATTGGTCTCCTCGTTATTGATCCCTCTACCAAGGGGAAAAGTTCCTTCATGTCTACTGTATCCCTGCTCCTCTAATTGTATACATCTCGTTCATGTTCCTGCCATCAATCTCGTATGCTCCAGGGAAAATAACATCAGTCGTTCTAATCTCTCCTCATAAATAAAGCTCAGCAGCCCATGCAAAATTATGGTAAATCTCCTCTTGACTCTCTCTAGTGCAATCACATCCTCCTTCAATTTGGTTTGCAGAACTGCACGCAGTACCCGAGCTGTTGTTGAAACCAGTGTTTCATACCTTTCCAGCATAACCACCTTGCTCTTCTATTCTGTACCTCAATTAATAACAGCAAGTATCTCAGATGCCTTCTTAACAACATATCCAACTGTCCAGCTATGTTAAGGGGACGGTAGGCATGTACACCAAGGTCCCTCTGATCCTCTGTATTTCCCAGGGTGCAAACATTTGTTGTGTATTCCCGTACCTTGTTTGCCCTCCACTGCTGCAGTGAAAGATTAGATGGGACTTATCAGATCCATGTTTGCTGCCATACAGTTTCAGACTGCTGTCATCATTGCTGTGGATCTCAGTGCTCAAAGGAACATGCAGAGTCTCTCAGCATTCCAGCTACCTGAGCCCCATCAGATAACTAGAATTGCTGTGGGTCCGCCCCGTGGGAATCACAATGCCTCCATGGAGCACGAGCCTGCTGTCCTCTCTCAAGATGTCAGCAATTGTTCTCCCATCACTGCCACTGCGCCAGACTCCTTGCTCTTACCCATCAGCCATCCCAGACGGCTGATGCGAACGTGGAGATAGTGCGATTCCAATCTGAGCACTCAAGCTCCAGAACGGCTCCAAGGCTTCCTTCAAGGCCATCTGCATTGGCACTGAAAGTCAGCAGCCTTCCACCAGCCATGCTCCAGTCACTGGGCCAGGATTGTGTTAGAGCAATAGGCATTTAGATAGAACCAAGGAGACAAATAACAGGGGAATGCAGAAACTTTTTTATTTAAATTGAAATGTTGTTGGATAAGGGGTCAATTAAAATGTTCCTTTTTTCTGTTTTTTATTACAGGATGTTGGCCAAGGGGAAACTGTGATATTGTGTATCATATGGAGGTAGAAGTGGAGAAAGGGGGATCAATGATCGGAACGGGAATCTGTCCTATGGTGTCCAGAGTCTTATCAGGCAACTTACAACACCTCATTGGGTCAAAAGCGTCCCGGAAACGCCCTTTCTGCCTCTTCCTCCTCCTGCCCCAGCAGTGTCCTTCGGTCACTTCGTGACAATGCATCTTTCCTCGTGGTGGTGATCATTTGAAGAATGCAGCAGAACACCATGACCTTGAACAGCTGCTCCTGTGTGCATTTGATCATTGACTCCGATCGGTTCAGCAATCAGATGTGTTGCTTCGTCATCACAATTGTCACCTCCACGATATTTCTGAGGTTGCTATTGACCTCTCTAAACATGTGTTATATTTATGTGGTTGGTTGGCTTTGGAGTTTGCTGCATACTTTGAGCCATTTATCGGGATTCATATCCAATAAGCTACCCTCTGCTTTTTAGTGGAGGCCCTGAGACGCTGGGAATGTCTGACTGCTTCAGAATGAAGATATCGTGGCTGCTGTCAGGATAGTTGACGTTCTCCAACATAGGGTAGCATGCTAGGTTTAAAAGCTGATTTTTATTTCAGGAGTGAGAGTTCTTTCAGTCCCTACACCTCTCCCCGTTGTCATGGCGGTCCAGCTGCGCCACGTACACCATCCTTGGAAATCATTGAGGCCTCTTATCCTGCTTCTCCCTGCTGAGGGAGAAAAATGTGGATTCACCTCACTCGGCATAGATTGTTTATGTCACCGAATGGATACATCAGTAGACTGAATACTATCAGTTGATGGATATGTCACCAGCTCCTGTTGAGAAAGTGCCGGATCCATAGAGATTCAATAAATCTGTGACGTTGACGGCCACAGACAACAAGGATCGTCCTCACAATAGTGTGAGTCTCCAGGTCGCATTAGAGGAAGTGATACTGCTCCGTGCCCATCTCACTGTTTGTATGAGAGTTGCCTCACGCTTTGCTCCTTGTTCCGGTGTGGTTTGGTAAAGCCTTCTAGGAAATCCCTGCGAGGGTAGGGCAGAGCCCCGCTCGTCCTCCCTCTTTACAGAGCTTCCCTTCTCTGCAGTCTCTGCCCTCTTCGTAGGTCATGCTACAGACCTAGATGCACCATGAATTCAGTTCCCATAGTTTGTCCAGAGTTGGGTCATCAAATCCTGTGTCCTCGCAAAGTGTGTGCAGGTCACCAACAGACTCCAGAAAACAATCTGCAGCACCTCCACTAACGAAACAATTCTACAAGTCAGTAATAGCCCCTCGGTTGCATACTAGATGCCTTTTTTATAACAGTAACTGGCGTTTTGATTGAGATAATATTACTTGAGAGTGAGGAGTAAAAGCGCTCAATGGGCAGGCACTGTTCAATACTCATAATCACGTGATGAAAATGCTGACAACGCCTGTCCAACATGGAGCACGAGGTAGGAGATTCCAGCAACGGAACCCATAGAATTTCTGAATTCTGCTAGACCAGCACCAGTGACTCTACGGAGCAAAAAATCAAATTCAGGAGCGATACATAGGGAAGGAAAAACATTTTAATACGAAAGTTGTGCATATACTTAATGGGTAACAATGTGTGGTATATGGGGAAAGGGAATCTCACCCATTGGAGGGATAAGGCCACATGAAGCATTCAAACGTAGTACTAATATTCCTTCATTGCTTTATTGGTTGAAATGGCTGGTTGATGTCAAATTCAGCCCCTGCCTCACAGGACCAGCCCATGGAGGGTACAGAGGGTTCTTATCGGGCCAACATGGTGAGATGTACAGCTCAGACTGAATTTCCAGAATGCCAGAACAAGGAGAGCTGCAGAAGTGAGATACCACATGTCAAATAGTGAGACAGGCGTGGGTGGATAAGCTGAAATGTGAGCAATTGCAGGAATGTGAAAAGTATA
The DNA here is from genome assembly GCA_026770705.1 of Isurus oxyrinchus. NCBI lineage: Eukaryota > Metazoa > Chordata > Chondrichthyes > Lamniformes > Lamnidae > Isurus > Isurus oxyrinchus. The sequence goes on from JANJGN010000116.1 coordinate 519,856, forward strand.
CAGATTTGGACAAGCAGCGGGGCAATGTCATTGAGGGATTTGATCACATGTGTGAGAATATTAACATTAAGGGATTGCAAAAGCATCTGACGATGCAGGTAAGTGAGCACAAGGATGCTGTGTGAACGGGTTCTGGTGTTCAGATATGGACAACGGAAGTTTTGGAATTGTTTTGGCAATTTTGTAACTGAGTGTGGACAGCAAATAAATGGAATGGCTCAGAATGCAATTCATAATGATAACTGGAGTGATGCTGAGGTTGATAATCTGAAATTGATTGTACACAGGGTTTGGGTTAACTGAGAGGTGGGGTAAGAAATTTGCTGAGGTTCAAAGAGGAAGCAGAGGTTTTAAGCAAATCCTTTCCACCTCAGGTATTGGTCAGATTCAGAAATTAAATCACTGATTAGCAAACAGGCTAGAAATGGAGACTATGGCCTCAATGTCCCCAATAACATGGATTAGAGACCGCGTAGCTCAATATTGGGGCTTCCCAGGAACCACAGCAACAGCAAATAGGAGAAAGTAAATAATATTAAAAAACATAGTTAACAATGGTTACTAGACTTAATAATTGGTTAATGGCACTCAACAGGTGACCCAAAAACAGCCAGAAGGCAGAGCAGACCTCAAGAACTGTAACACTCTTAAACATGGTTCCTGGAATGAATATCTGAATAGGGAACCTTACCAGGGACACCAACAAAAGCCAGGATAGGGTAGTAAAAGAGTTGAATAATGTAGAGAGCATATCGTATCGGCTTTGCTAAAGTTATCCACGGATCATCTCGAGAAAGAGTCTGAATCCAATATGATAAAGTCCTGTCCATTTTTGGAACGTTAAAATCTATTGATCTCAGCTTCTGATCTCTCCTCTCTCTCTCCCTTGAAACGCTGATCCCTGTTAGAGTTGCAGGTGAGGTTCTCGCAGGCACTGTCAGATAACACCTTGGAAGGACTACCTTATTAATTGTAGGGAAATCCTCCAGTGGCACAGGTAGGATCCATGGACACTGACATTAATTACAGTCGCTGAACACACAGGGTCAGTTAACCCCTTTCATTCCAACACTTTTTTGTATCACAGCAAGGCAGAATATTTATCGGGTCTGCATGGGATGTATGAGATCACTGAGGGAAGGAACAGTGGAAATAGTGGAGTCTCTGACTACAATCTTTCAATCCTGCTTGGATATGAGAATGGCGCCGGCGGACTGGGGCTTATTAAATATAAATGTTAAAAGGAGAGAGTGATAACCCGTGCAACTACAGAGCTGTCAAAATGATTAAAGTGAATCATTGGGGAAGCTTTTGGATTGTATCATCTGTGAAGAAATTACTTCAGGCCATAATCAACGGTAAAATATTTATTACTTTCTGAAAAAAGAGGCTTTACAAATGACCAGAATCAGTGATATTTTAATGGGAAAAAGTATCAGCTAACAGTGAATGTATTTTTTTTTCTACAATGTCAGAATAACTTTGATGGGGGAAGTGAGTTTTTGACGTTAAGTACATGAACACAGTGTGAGCAAGTGTCATTTAATGACGTTCTTATAGAAACTGAGCACCATGGTTTAAAGGGCCAGTTACAATGCGGGAATGACGTTCCCAAATAGGCAGAAATCAGGGGGGATCTCCTGCACAATGGCTTTTCATGTTGTCTTTTTACAATGATGTAAAGGCACTCATCGTTCGTAATGCTTTGAGCTGTGGGGTCAATTATTGAGATGAGGCACATGGAAATATTAATACCGATGTATGCCGCTTGAAGACACGTCAGCAGCAGAACTGTGTGTCGTGTTCTGCTAACAGTGAAAAGTGAAACAAAAACTGGATGGATTGACACACGACCCCTTCCACTGATTTCATTCTATGATCACTCAAACATATTATAACATCACCTTTTCTATATAGTTATAGTTCTCAATCCTTCCAACCAAGTACAGGTATTGACATTACATCTGCATGTTTAGTGCCCATTACATAATGTATAGAATTGATGCAGCGATGCATCTCGTAATTGTTGATGGAACCTGCTTATACATTCAGATCCTGTAATGTAAACATGTCTAGAGGCTACTTAAATTGATCTCAGTGATTTGCCTGCCATTCTTCGATGTTTTTCTTGGAAGCGTTTGGGATCTGGTCCTCGTTGCAACATGTCAGTTTAGTTCATCAGGAGCTGGGCGGACCTGTTTTGAACTCGATTATGGCTCACCATTCAACAAATTTTTGTTATGGCTGTTGTATCTATGTGTGTGTGTGTGTGTGTGTGTGTGTGTGTGTGTGTGTGTGTGTGTGTGTGTGTGTGTGTGTGTGTGTGTGTGTGTGTGTGTGTGTGTGTGTGTGTGTGTGTGTGTGTGTCCGTGTGTTCTGTTCATGTGCGTGTGTTCATGCATTTATGTCCGTGTGTGAGAGTATGTTTCCATGTGTGCATGTGAGTCTATATTGCAAATCTCTGGTATCAATATAAATAATTCCGGTTCAGTACCAGGTTTTAAATATCCAATTTGCCTTTAAGCTTAAAATTTTTGATAGCACATTTGCAATCATATTTTCTCTACCAGACGTATGTAAAATGGTAAAAACAAAAAGCTGCGGATGCTGGAAATCCAAAACAAAAGCAGAATTACCTGGAAGAACTCAGCAAATCTGGCAGCATCGACGGAGGAGAAAAGAGTTGACATTTTGAGTCCTCATGACCCTTCAACAGAACTGATCTTTCTTTACAAGGAGAGGGAAATATATTAATGTATTAAACCTTATAATCTTGTAATTTCATCACTCCTGACAAAAGGACAAGATGTCTGCTCCCTAAAACTAGTTCAGTATGTCACCTTGTAACCTAGGCAACCATTTCTCTCAACTAGATTGGTGCAGATATAATAAGTCTAACAATTTGTGTTGCTAGTGCCCCACTAGAGCTATACCTTGAGTGCCCTACCATCCATTCCTAATTAGCACATTCGTTTAGATTATATCACCAAATTCAATACTGCTGTGTTCTTTTGTCTGTGACATCTTTTAATGATCTGCTCCTATACTAACACTTCCCCCAATGTATTGCCCCCCCCAACCTTAAACCAGCTTATATGTCCCTCTCCTTGTAAAGAAAGATCAGTTCTGTTGAAGGGTCATGAGGACTCGAAACGTCAACTCTTTTCTTCTCCGCCGATGCTGCCAGACCTGCTGAGTTTTTGCATGTAAAATGGTGACAGTAATAAACTCTAACTGAACATTCTTGCACTTTGGTCACGAAATTTGTCAAGAGCCTATCAAGTTTTGTGGTCTCTAATAGCAATTTGTTTCTCATTAATTGACTTCAATATAAATGTCAAAATGCTGCAACGCATACAACAAACTCAAAATTATCCTCTATGATATTTGAATAACTTTTCTTCTGTAAATTCAGCTTGGTGAAAAAAAAACCTTTGTCTGTTTTATTTTTAATTCCATTTCATCTTCTGGCAACAACAAGGCCCAAATGCCTATGTCACTTGTAAATACGGCCAACATAAAGTGCTTAGCGGAATTTGGTAGTGCCAAAACGTGTCATTTAGTTCATACAATTTTCAAACCGTCAATCGCCTGCTGACACTCCTGTGCTCATTGAAAATCCCTGTTCTTTTCAAATAGTTCAGTCAGTGGAGAAACCACGCTCCTAAAAGTAGCTACAATTTCCCAGTAAATCGCACTCATGCCCACGATCGTCTTGAATTTCATATCTCACGGTGCCACATTACTGTATCCAATGATATGGCCTAGATATGCAACGTGTAATTTAGCAAATTCAGTTTTAGACGAGTTTATCACGAAATTGGTTTCTTCTAATCGAGTCAATAATTATTTCAGATACTGTAAATGCCCTTCCCATATCTGAGTGAAAGCTGTCAAAACGTCGATATAAAGAGTAAAATTGTTCAGGACTGCAATCACTTTGTATGCTGATCTCCGAAATTTCGCAGTTGTGTTCTTCAAGCCAAACTTTAAACTGATATAGTCCATGTGGCATCACAAGAGACAATATATCCTATGCTCTCTCCAATAAAAGTACTTGCTAATATTCTTTCGTAAGTAAATCTTTCTGATGACTTTCGATTCTCCGACTTTCACAATGGCATTTTCAACCGATGTATAGGTTATGAATCAGCTTTTTCCACCCCATTAACTTTTTGATAGTCCACAGTAATAGCCTATGTGTTCCATTCGCCTTCAGTGCCAGTACAATAGATAAACTCCAGTTACCAGTAAATTTATTTATGTACATGTGATGAAGTTGCCGGTTTCAATCTGGGAGGATTTTGCCTTATTGAAGCTGAAACTTCTACAGGCACATCACGTATAGCTCAATCTGTCCGTGCCAGTGTATTCTCACAGGTAGATTTGTAGAGCAGCAATCGCTGTTCCAAATCACTTTGGTATTTGCCTGGAGGGTATTTCAATGTTATATTTAAATTTATAAGTGCCCATTCATTACACAATTTGATTAGAGGAAAATCAATTTTACTGTCCTGCATTTTGACCTCTTTCTCATTGTATACGGTCGCTAATACCTCCTTTTGTTCCTCTTCCCTGCCAAAGAAGTTTTTAAGCATATTTACAAGGTACATTTTCAGCTTTACCTCCAGTATTATTTAAAAAAATGTTTCACACAGTTCCTTTTCAACCCTGAAAGGCCTACTAAATGTTATCTTTAACGAGTGGCCCTGTGCTAGTAACAGACCTAGCACTTTCTCTCCAGCTACGAAAATACAAGCTGCAGATTCTCCACCTGCTATATTTCTATAACTTGAAGTGGTATCTTAAAATTTTTGTCAGCTAACTCACATGCTCTAACCAATCTGTTTGTGAAGTTTGATACTTAATCCAGCGGAGTATTTTAGCATTTTTATCTGCCAATTTCTCAGGAATCAGTTTCAATAGTACCCTAATCTGAGGACCATACATTATTTCAAAAGTACTTAAACAAAGCTGTGCAAAGGACCGTCCCTGTTAACAAATAACAATAATTGAATTCCTCCCATCGAAATCCTCTGGATAGTCCTGACAGTACACGCACATCGTAGGCTTAGAGTTTGATGCAATCTTTCCAAAGTCCCTTGCGACTCTAGATGATAATCTGTTCATTTAAATACTTTTATCCTCAAACGGATCATTACTTCCTTAAAGAGCTGTGGCATGATTTTGACCCCTGATCTGATGAATTTCCTGAGATAAACAATACCTTTTTAAAGAAAAGCAAACTCTTTTACAATTTTATCGCAGTAATATTTCTCAGGGGTATTACTTCAGGCAACCTGATGGATTCTTAAATTATTGTCAGTGAGTAGTGGTTTGTACTTTTAGCCTGAGAGGGCCGACATACACAATCAATCATGACCAATAAACGTTTATTTAAATGCTGGAGATGGGATTAAATGTGTCGACATAATCAATGCTTGTGGTTTCCATATCAACTGATATGTGTTGCCACGTTCCATTCCATATGGCATGCAGTCCATTAAATATGCCTTTGTACTTTTGCCTGTGTGGTAATAGCTCCTCTTAACTGGTTTCTCATACACTTGACTCCAGGCCCACAATACAGCTTGATTCTTAAGTGAAATGTGAATGACAAGTCTTGGAGTCATAGAGGTCTGCAGAACAGAAAACAGGCCCTTCTGCCAATCAATTCTGCCCCAGCTGATGAAGTACCTACCTATTCTAACCCCATCATCCAGCGCTAGAACTATAGCCTTGTATGCCAAGGCTTTGTAAGTGCACATCCAAAAGCTTCTTAAATGTTGAGTTTTTCTGTCTCTACCACCCTTTCGGGAAGTGAGTTCCAGTTTCCCACCATCCTCTAATTGAAACTATTCTTCCTCACATCCCCTCTCATCCTCCTGCCCTTTTTTAAAATCTATGCTGCCTGGTTATTTATCCTTCAACCATGGAGAAATATATATTCCCTATGTTGCCTATCTATGCCCCTCAGGGATTATGCTTTGATTATATCTTGTTGTAGATGGTCATTGCCTGGCACTTGTGCAGCACATGTTTTACTTGCCACTTGCCATCCCATGTTTGGCTCATGTCCAGGTCTTGCTGCATTAGGACATGGGCTGCTTCAGTATCTGTAGAGTCGTGGATGGTTCTAAACATTGTGCCATCATCTGCGGAAATCCCCACTTCTGCACTAATTATGGATGGAATGTCATTGATGAAGCAACTGATGATGGTTGAGCCTAGGACATTACTGCAGGATTTCCCACAGTGAGCCCCTGGAGCTGGAATGATTGAACAGCAACAAACATAACCATTTCCCTTTGCGCTAAGTTAGTCTACAAACAGCAAGAGTTTTCCCCTGATTCATCTTTACTCCATTTTTTGTGGAGTTCCTGTATGCCACACTCGGTCAAACATGGCCTTGATAGTAAGTGCAGTGACTGTCACCTAACTTCTCAGCTTTGAACCATCAGCCTTCCACAGTTTGGAACTAGATGAGTGAGTGAAAACCGAACCAACAGGCAGTTAATCACTACCTAGAAGGATTGGTAATGTAGGAGAGCTTTCTTCCAGCTGGCAGCATGTCACAATCCTTGAGGAAAAGCATCACTACCCTTATCTACAAGCGGAAGGGGGAAAAGGGGAACGTTAAAAATTGGCTACCCATTTTTCTGCTGATTGTGGACAATACTGTTATTTCCAAGGTAATTGCCAAGTGTGTCAGATCTGCTCTGGCATTGGTGATCCACCCTGAACAGACTTGTGCTGTACCTGGCAGTAAGATGCCTGATAGTCTCCAGTTACCCTGGGATAAAATTACCTATGTGCAGGACAGAGGAATGAACACCAGTCTCATCAGCCTAAACCAGGACAAGACCTGTAAAAGCATAGCGCACACAGACACGGTGGAGCTGATCTCCAAAAGTGTGGTTTTGGTGAGGGAATCCACAATTGGATCAAACCATTCTACACAAACATCAGTAGCACAGTTTCAATCAGAAAGGAACATTAGCAAGGTTTCCAAATAAATCTGGACTCAGAAAATGCTGCTCTCCCTTCACTGCCCTGTTCCTGTGTTGCTTCGAATTCTTAGTTGAGTGTATAAGGAAGGATTCGGAAATAAGAGAACTGATTAACCCCGGCAGTGGAAGCTCTCAGGTCAAAGCCTCACTGTACATGGATGATGTTGCAGTCCTCTGTGCTTTACAAAGACTGATATACATCTGTGACCAGGTCGAACTGTGCTGGATCATTGGCGACAGGGATAAACAAAACTTTGTCCCTTTCACCGTCAGGTCAGACTGCCTGAAAGTGCTGGGGATATGGCTCGGAGGGACCCTGGCATACGTCCAAAACTGCAAGGAGTGAGAACCCATGGCGAAGAAAACAACATAGGCATGCGGGAGTGATGCTCCCTCTCCAATGAATGTAAGGAGCTAATCGTCAGGGATGAGGCACCTTTGGTGTTGCTGCACATGACGTAGGCCTGGCTTATTCCTCACTCCTGCGTTGTGCCAGCCACGCAACCATCTTCCTCTTTATCTAGAGGCCAAAGATGGCAGGTGCTGGCAGGGCCACGATGTATGCATCCCTAGATCAATGGGAAAAAACCTTCCCCAAATTGGCCCTCATCCTGATGTCAACATTTGAGGTTGCCTGTGCCAAGCTTTGCGTAAAGACTCGGAGCGAAAACACCAAGTGTCATTACGTGCTCAGGATCCATCTGTCCCCGTGTTGCTGTGCAGATGCGTCTGACCATGCTGCTGCGAATGTTTCAAGCTGCTTGGTCGTGCCACATCGTAATTCCATCGTGGAAAAAAAAAACTAAGCAGATGTCGAGGGAAGAAAGTAAATGACATTTTATGGTAAGGGAGAATTTACCATAAGAGAGTGAATTACTTAGCTAAGATTCGAAAGACAGACCCGCGCAAATCAGTGAATCAACAATTAAACAGTTCCAACAGATGAACCTTAGACACACTCAAACTTTGTACACCTTCAGGGTTTGTAATCACGAGCAACGTCCCGGATGTTAGACTGGAGTCAGAGGATGGCAATAGTCTAGATTAAGTGTGGTCTTCAAGAGATAGGGGAAGAACAGATGATCCCAGCTCAGATAGGATGGAAATTATCTGCTTGGGTGAAAATAGGGACATACGATGCATGTTACCAGAGATGTCTGTTTAATGTAAATCCATACGTTGATGAGAACCGAATCTGGAAACTGTTCTTGGACATGAACAATGATGTGTAAATAGTTTGAACGTTTGTAATTTAGCAGAGTACTATCTGAAGCTGCATTGAACCGTTTGCCAGCTGAGAGGTTTAACACACGTATATCGATTGAATATTGAATGTACAGTAAATAATAATTTGCTAATAGGCATTTTATTAGTAATATATATCATACCCATGTCAACACCCGACAGGACATTATGTAGAGTAGAAAATATTGGGGTTATACTGGAGAATTCCTATATTAGGAATCATGACATTTCACCATATGAAGTAGACATAACTGAAAATATAGTTGGCGCCACATTACCAAGGCATAATATAGAGGACATCACATTAGTGTACACACCCAATATATGAGACAAATGGTGCTAAGTCGATTTAAAGCAGCAAAACAATTGTACACTGCAAACTATTTGGGCTGCAGTAGAACCGATCCATGTTGCATATGCGGGAAAAGGGTGTTATTGTATTACCACATAGCAGCAGAAGATCCAATACAGGGATAGCCGGATACACCCCATCGATAAATATTCAGTGCGCCAGCAAAGATATGAAAAGTGGAACTGTTCGAAATATGAAAGAGGGGAACGACTACTGTTCAGGTCAAGGAAGGTCTTATAGATAACCTGACAGTATCTGAATGAATTAGTCTATGAAATCTCCCTATTAACAGTGCACCTAACCGCAATTCGGAGACACATTTAGCAGATATACATAAGTTGCTACACAATGCAGCAGCAGTTGAGAGACTTAAAGGTGGATATTGAACAAATACATTCTTCCACATGGTGAGAGGACATGGGGAACTGGGGCTCAACCGTAAAGATACACACATTGATTCGGATTATCTCCCATTCCATATTATAGTTCAACTGCTATTGATTATATATCTAACATACTTGATTCATCGCAACCAGAACTCAGAGAAATAGCTGGTGCTGGGGGAGTTTTAAAAGGATGAGAAGGGATTTACTAAGCCTGAGGCATGAATCGAACGGCCAGATGATACAGGTGGTCTGACGATACCTTTTACAACCCATATCTGGATGGCTGGCCAGCATCAACGGGTGGCGTTGTGTAAATGGACGGACAGTAGCACTGCAGTTGGATACCTTGCGCTTGGCCAAGGGCCAAAGTGGGGACTTTTAGGGTGGAATATAGTGGTACAGTAAGAACTTAATGAAAGGGAATGAAGTACTTAAAGTCTCCAAGCACATTGGCACTTAAAGGTTACCAGGTGAACCTTGCACAGCCTTAAGGTTCTGCAAACAAAGGAAAGGCCTTGGGAGCCAGACTGTTTTCAGAGGATGGCAATGACAACTAACATTAAGTATGCTCTTCAATAGATAGGGGAAGAACAGATGGTACTTATTTTAGGTAGGAAAGAAGGTCTCTGCAAGGGAGAATACAAATAGGGGCATACAATGCATGCATTTGTTACCAGAGATGTCTGTTTAATGCAAACATATCTGTTGACGAGATCAGAATCTGGAAACTGTTCTTGTACGTGGCACATAATATAAAAATATCTAGAACATTTGCTATCTCAAGCTGCATTGTGATGATTCTCCCGTTGCAATTGCTCGAAAAAAATATCGTGACCTGTACCTGAGACTCCTGTGGTCCATTTGTCAAATTGACCACAACAGCGAAGTAGTCCGGTTTTTGGGGGGTTGGTAGTGATGAGTTGCAGAATTGGATGTAGTGCTCAGTTCAAATCTGCTTGTTAATCTCTGAGACAGATCAAGTTGTAGCCAGCGTAATATTCGCAGCACAAGCATGCAGGCCAGTCCCGTGTGCCTGACTCCCAAGTCTCTGACACTGAGCTCAGTGTGGGAGACATTGACAGCGGGTGCAGAACAACGTAAAATCACCCAATCAGTAAGTTAAACTTCCTGGGCAATTTCAGCGCCTGTGCACATGTAAGGACTTCCGCAGTGTTCGGGATTCGCAACAGCAACGTAAATTGACTGCTGTCGACATTAGAAGTTTTGGGACCTGAGCTGTTTACTAAACTGGCGCTTCTCATGCATTACCTGCCGTGCTAAGTAGTTAAGCCCAATACAGAGATGTGTTACTGCACTGCTGAAACATATTAATAACTGTTCTGTACTTACCCTGAGTGGCAAGTGCGCTGTAAGGGGGAAAAGCAATTATAATCCCCATAGAAAATCAGCATACATAAAAAAATGGCACCAATTGGAACAATGTTTTCTGATATATTTTAAATAAGACAATACCTTGTTGTGGCAGCAGAAAAGAACATTCCTGGAACATTGACTAGAAATTAACTATAGTTAGAACATGAAAAGTTGATTTCATTTTGCATTTTTTGTATCAGTATCAGAATAATTCTCCAAGGAGATTTCGCTATCTTCTGCAGCTCTTCCCCGAATTTAGTTGGGTAGCTTCAGAAAAAAAAAGTCTTTGTTCAGGGACTCAAATACATGAGTATTTGTCCAGTTTGAGTGGCGATATATGCCGGAGCTGTATAATTCGATCGTACATGAATGACTATACCAATGACTAGCGAACAAACGACTGCCGCCAACCACAACAGTATAATAGTACCCTGTACAGTGAACAATAATATAAACGATTTCCTTTGGTTCTGTATTTCAGGATCATTCTAATTCTCTATGTTGTGAGAACAGAGTTCCTTGCCGTCTCGACTGGCTACTAAAATTCGTTTGAATGTAAAACAATTAAGCAGTAATATCAAAGTGAAAGGAAGCCAACTCACAAAAATACTTTGTAGCCGAATAAATATTTCATCAAAAGGACATGTATAAAATTCCTGGCTGGGTTCGCAACCGAGGTGAGTATTGCTACTTCTTCACTCAGGTTCAACTGCAAACCAATTTGGTGTGCTCTGTAAAAGTGATGGGACACAGGTTGCTGTAAGAACTGTAGCCACAGTTCTCACTGTGCAATATCTTGTCTTAAACGTGTGGCTACATACAGATACAAATCCGTCAAATGTGAAGGAGACTGCAAACCACACCGATAAATGCAGGTTGCTACTAACTAAGTATATTATTAACTTGCAAATGCGTCTATAGGACATGATAACATGTGGAAAAAGCAAACTAAGGACGTTATGCACGAGAACATTGTTGAACAAGACCAGTAAATCGGCTATCGCCATGGACACCATGTAGAAATAAATACATTTTGAAAGGCCGCAATTTCCTCTGGAGAGTATTACGATTGTCATCAGGTTCGCTGTAGGAAAAAGGGAGACAAGGTAGCTAACATAGACACTCAGATACATTCCACAGAATATTATGGGAATTGTTATCATGCATTTCTACCCAGAGTTATATACACGTACCTGATTTATAATATTGCTCAATGTTAATGAAATCCATGAAAAACAATTAACGAATATGCAGTCTATAGTGGTTCAATTGTTTCAAGCCCAGTTTTTTTTTACACTGGCCCTTGATGAAAAAGAGAACCGGAAGCAAGTTTCTGTTTCAGTTATCTCTTAATTCAACACCAAAATTCTTGGAAAAGAATCTGTGCAGGTAATTGGTAAGGAAAGGGAAACTTATTGGGAAGATTAAAAAGATTGGGAGATTGGATTTCAGTATCTGTTCACAACAAGCAGGAGTCCAAAAAGTTGCATGCATTTCCAGCAGAAGCGGCCCAGGCCCAGTGGCTCTTGCTGAAGGTGTGTGTGGGTGCAATCTTAAAAGACTAAAACCTGAGAAAAGCTATGAGCCAGCCAGGTAAGCTTAGAGCTGGGAGGTGTTTTTTTTTACCCGGAGCTGATCACCATGTATACGAGAGCGCTATTGAATGGTGAGTGACAGTGCCTCTGGGAAAGCTCCGCTAATAGGACTGTTATGACCCAAATGATTGGAGCTCCACAGAAGTAGGCCTTGTTGATCATAATCATATCTGTGGAGCTGAGATGGAGCCAAGTCGCTGTTTGAAGGCACTTAAGAAACAGGCTCCGCATTAAGAAAAATGGTTGAGCACTGCTGGAGCAAGGTTCAGACATGAGGACTGAACACAGTGCCAATTACGTTCTGAGGACTAGCTGAGAAATCCAGGAGACTTATCATTGTTCTATCAGCTACTTAACGATAATAAACACTTTCTACTGAAAACAATTAGTAGTTAACTGTTTATGTTTTGATGTTGATTTGATTTTTACAGCAATTTTGTTAAAATGTGAAATTCCGTCCATTGTTTTCTTCCATCGGGCTCCTTTGGAAAGTTTGGTTATTTCAGGTATTTGATCCTCAGTACAATGTGTAGGTACAGGGACTGCCGTCCTACTGGTAAATATCAGACTGATGTTATCGTGATGTTGAAGGAAGGGGCACTCGAATTCAGTCTGGAGGATGGTAACAGAGAGTAATCCCAAACTCCTCCCACTGGCAACGCTCCTAATGCATTGATCCCTCAACTGAGGCTCAAGCTGACTTCGGACAATAGTGTAAAACTGGCTAAGCCGGATCAGGCGTCCGTCATACATATCATCCGATTCCCTTTGAATGACCATCGCCCCTGGTACGGGATTGAGGCTTAATGTAACTGTACAGTGCAAGTCTCCCATGCGTACATCACAGAGAAAGCCCACGTACTGATATATGCTTCGTAAAAGGAAATGGGAAATTTCTATAACTTTTTGCATTTCAACCCTCAAGTAACATGCAGATTTCCTGAAATACATCTTTCTTGTCATCTGGTCATTACTGCCTGACACACTCAGCGAATTTAATCAATTGCCTCTGGGGTCCCATGTTATAATCAGTAGAAATTTACAGTCGGTTCCTTCCGATTATTTGGAGTTTGGAATCTCGGGAAGTACATCAGATGCCAGTGCTGTTTCACATAATTTATACTCCATTACCAGAAGTAATAACTTCAAATAAAACTTTCAGCTGAGCAAAAGAACTAACAAATATAATTAAAACCGTTGCCCATTGCCTACTTAAAATCGTTCTGAATGACATCCTCAGGAACTGAATGGGAAGTGGTGAATCCGTAAAGATTTCTTCAGATGGAGGAATGAGGAGCAGCTTCTGTTTCTCAATATATCTTCCCGCCCCTGCTGGGCGGAGGACGCTGAAGTACCAGGAATTGTCATTGTAATGTAGACAATGGGCTTCATGACATATGATTTAGTTACGTTGGACATTAAACAACACATCCTTTAGTTGATCTATAAACTGTTGGAGGGGCGAGAAATGCACCTGCCTCTCCTTCAGTGTGAGGAGGATAATTAAGCTCCAGGTGCCCAAAATCTGCCAAGCAGAACAGCGGCCTGTGAAGGGCTAGGACTCCTGCTGATAATCAGCAATTTATCCCGATGGAGAAATTACTCAGCAGTTAGACATTCCCGCAATCAGCCAAATAATCACTAGCAGTGAAATACTCAACAACAGTTAGAAAACTGACTTATCGGGAATACCAAAAGCTGTGAGAACTGGGTAGTAAATGTCCAATACTTGTAGAATCGGTGGCGGGATCTTTTTTTTTAGAAAGATGCGAAAATTCACCCAGTTTTCTGATTGTACTGAAGATCCATAACTCTTCCCTTATATAGGCTGGGGTTGTGTCCCGGTGAGAAAATCAGTTTACACAATAATTTGTGTTTTTAATAGCGACTTAACAAACACGTGGGTAATTTACCTCTTGAGAGACCCCCGTCCGCCAGTGGGGTAATTGACGAGCTCAACTCCAAAAACTTAATCATTAAAATTAATGATTGGAAAGTAAACATAAGAGGTTTCTATTCTGTACGTGTCCCCTTGCATGTCGAAAGGAACATCCTTCATGGACAGTGCGATATTGACTCATCCGTTGAAGAATGTAAACGTGTTTTGGATTGTAATTACATAACTTAAACTTGCTGACTTATGTGTCGTCACCTCGACATGACTCGGCATTATTATTACTTACAATTATACTGCTCTTGAATTAACAATACAGGTGATATCCGTATATGAATGCTTTTGCTATCAGTCAACAATAAAAGATGTTATCTACTCTAATATAAATAGTGTGAAACATATTATAAACTTATCCGCGCTGATGTTAATGTATTATTAGCAATATAAACTCCACTCAACCACAGGGATGCTCTGCTCTTACATTATTTGCCTTGAAATGCAAGCAGTAAATTCTGAGAATACACAGCAGATCTTCTAGCATCACTGGAGTGTGAATCAGAGTTAATGTTTCAGTTAAAAGCGAGCATTCTATTTCTTATTCCAGATTTCCAACCATTGCAGAAGTTTGTTTTCAAATTGTTGAGTCTGATCCCATTCCAGAATTTTGACTGTGACCATACTTTCGTGCTCATGATGGTGACATTGGCATAACATCACTGGTGGTAACCCAGCTGCCTAGTTACAGGTCAGGCTCAACTTTTAATCGTGATATCCTTTCAGTAACATTACTCTTGGGGATGCAACCATAAAACTTTACTGATTGTGAATGTAACTTCACTGAGCAAGCCCCTACACGACCATTTATCAATCTACCATTTCTAGCTGTAACCGAACTCTAACGTTACTGTTGAGGCTTGTAAGCTACGTTAATCGTGATGGCACCATTGACACATTTTTGAAGTCCTTCCGACTTAGTTTTCTGGTTTTGTTTCATTTCCTTCCCAAATAAGATCACCTGATTTTAAGGTAACGTTCCGCAATGTCGGAGTAATAAAGTTAAACTTTAATCAGTGCTCTGGGTAAAATGGATAAAACTCTATTGTATGAAAATGATGCTGCTTGCAACCTTCTAATTCACATTGAGAGAATGTTTAATTCTTTGCATAATTATCATGACACACGTACTCTTGGGCATAACTAAAAGACGAATAAAGAAAATGCAAATACACTTACAGTTTGTAATTGTGCTTGGAGAATGAAAGGGGGTGGCGACATGTCACTGAAAAATTGCTGATAGATCAGAGAAGTCTATTAATCGCACACATTTAATGCAAGAGAAAAAATGTTATTCTTGAATATGCATAGCTGATAGTGAAGTTTACACCTGATAACTGAACACAAAGTGAAATCACAAAATGAAATGGCACTTCAACGATCTGGAGAACTTTACCACTTCCAGTTGCCAAGACACCGATTGTGCATCACACCAGCACAAAACCCACATGTTTTTCAAACATGTACCAATCGCGTAAAATGTCGTTAGGTTTTTCTGAAGCAGCCACTTTTTGGACTTTAACAACGGTTAATTCACGGACGCTGCTCTCTATCTTGCAACCAGGTGAAAAGACTCCTTGCGTTTAATAAGTGACCAGTCACTAATTATTTCATTTAAATTCTGTTTCTTCATTCCACTTGCTATAAATCAAAAGCCACTGTGAGTGGCGAGTGCCATCCGAATTTAAATCGCAATTTGCAGAAGTTGTTAGCAGTTTAACAACATTGCGGCGATGCTTGTATGATCTTTAGCATCAACATGATTTTCATTTTGAACCCTGCAGTGCCGCGCCGAGCTCGTACACAGAGACCACCCGTCCTCCACAATTATCACTGCAACACACAACAGGCCACCGCAACGCAAGGAAACTGGTATTTTAACCTTCCCAGGGTTTACTCTGTAAATCAATGAGGAAATAAGAGGGAGATTGGTGGCAGGAACATCTTCCATCCCTCTGAAACATACAAAAAAAGATAGGTGGCATTTGCCCTGGCAGATATTTAATATAGAGCCAGTTAATGCTGGAGATGTGGGTCTGAGAGCTTCTGTGAGCAGAGGCAACAGAATTAATGGTTTCAGGTCGATAACCTTTTGTCAAAACTGTCAGATTTATTTCATCTTTCTGCTTAATGTGCAGTAAGTTTGATTGTCCACAAAACAATCTGCGGAATTACTACCGCCATGATCAAGTTTCAAGCCTTTTGGGGTCTGGGGTGGAGTGATCGGATGTTTGTGTTAGAGGGGGGCGGTGGTACCTGGGGCATATGATGGGGCCGGGGGCTTCCAGCTATGTCTTAAATTGTATAAAACAAATTACACCTTATTGGCTGGGAATCAATAACCTGAAGCAAATGTTGTGCATGCACTTTATATGTAAAATGGATATTAATCCCTCCGAGTGCAGCTGCCTTCCATTGTTCTGATTATTATTTGTTGTGCATTTTTTTCCCCCAGTTAATGAGCAGGTTTGGTGACAGAGCATTAAAGCAAAGTTACCCATAGAAATATAGAATGGTTGCAGCAATGAAGGAGGCCATTCAGCACATTGACTCTCTGTCGGTTCTCTGCAATAGCAACACAGCCAGTGCCAGTACTCTTGCTTTTACATGGAGCCCTGAAAATATTTTATTTTCAGAAAAGTTTCCAGTTCCATTTTGAAAACTGTAATTGAAATGCCCCCACCATACACTCAGGCAGTGGCTTCCAGATTCAAGCTACTTGTGGCATAAAGAGCCTTTTCCTCATGTCGCCTCTGGATATTTTGTTAATCGCTTTAATTTTCTCGACCCCTTGCCGATTGGAAAAGTTTTTTTTTTACCAGTTACACTATCGAGAGCCCTCATGATTTTTTGCACATCTACAAATATTCCCTCAACTTTCTACTGTCGAAGGAGAACAGTCCCAGCTTTGCTCATCTATCCGCATAATGGAAATCTCTCATCCTCGAAATCATTCTCATAAATCAAATAATAATCCTCTTGAAGTCTATCATTAACCTCCTCACAATTCACAATACTTCCAAGTCTTGCACCATCCTTAAATTTTCAAATTATGCTCTGCACACCTAGATTATTGAAATCAATCAAGAACACCTGTGGGTCCCCTTATATATCGCCAGCACCCGGCAGTCTGAAATAAGTAATGTTTTCTGTAATTCATGCTTCATTAGGTCTGAATTCAATTATTAACTGTGGCATAATGAAATTCTAGTTATGCTAATGACTAACAATTCACAACGCCACATGTATGGAAATAAATTGCTTCCGTGAACTCATACTGTTCACTAAGAAGCATAGTGTTACTGAAACTTGTGGGCTCAAATTATTAACACAGACGTAAAGAATGTAAGTATAGATTCAGAAATGAGATGAACCACTTGCTTGATTAGGGTCCCTGCACCTCAGCAGCTCCCAATTCACCAATGCATTTGGAACAGCCATAGTGGTATTAAAAGTACATCAAGTCGCAATTTATATAGCACCTCGAAAATATTAAATAAGGACGTCGTGTGCACTCAGCAAAAAACTCCAATTCCATGTTCCACTAAAGAATTTGATGACGAAGAATTATTTGTATTCATTTACGGGATGTGGGCTTCCCAGTATCAATCTGAATTAATTATTCATCCTTAATTGCACTTTAGAAGGTGGTTGTGAGCTGCCATCTTGAATCACCGCACTCCTTGTGATGAAGGTACACTAACAGTGCTGTTAGGAAGGCAGTTCCAGGGTTTTGACCCAGTGACAGTGAAGGAATGGCAACGTATTTCCAAGACAGGATGGTAAGTAACTTGAGGGGAAATGTTCAGCTGGTGGTGTTCTCACGTATCTGTTGCCCTTTTCCTTCTGGATAGTAGTGGTCCTTTGCTTGGTATGTGCTGACTTAGCAGCTTTGGTGAATTCCTGCAATACATCTTGTAGCTGGTACACACTGATTCTACTGTGAGTCGATGGTGCGGGGAGTGAATGTTTGTGGATGATGTTCCAATCAGACGGGCTGTTTGTCTTGGATGGTGTCAATCTTCTTGAGTGTTGTTGGAGATGCACTCATCCAAGCAAGCGAAGAGTATTCCATCACATCCCTGACTTATACCCTGCTGATTGTGGAAAGGCTTTGGGGAGGAAGAAGATGACTTATTCACAGTAGGATTCCTAGCCTCTGACCTAGTCTCACAGCCACAGTAATTAAATGGCTAGTCCAGTTTAGTTTCTGTTCAATAGGAATCCCCAGGATGTTGATAGAAGGGAATTCGTTTTTGCATGCCATTTAACGCCAATGGACAATGGTTGGATTATTTTTTGCTGCGGATGGTCATTGTCTGGCATTTGTGTGACACGAATATCACTTGGTATTTGTCAGCCCAAGCCTGAACACTGTCCAGGGCTTGTTGCATTTGGACATGGGCTGCTTCAGTGCCCGTGGAGTTGCCAATAGTGCTAATCATTGTGCAATCATCTGCGAACATCCCCACTTCTGACCTTCTGATGGAAGGAAAGTCATTGATAATGTAGCTGAAGATCGTTGGACCAACTACACGATCCTGATGAACTCTTGCAGTGATGTCCAGGAATTGAGATGATTGAGCTACAGCGACCACAACAATGTTCATTTCTGCTTTGCATGATTGCAATCAGCAGAGAGTTTTCCCCCTGGTTCCTTTTGACTCCAATTAAGCTCGGGATCCTTGACACCAGACTCGGTCAAATGCTGCCTTGATATAAAGGGCACCCATGCCCGCATGACCAGGGAACATCAGTGCAGTGAAGCAAAGTAAATAGGTCAGCACAATGCCTTTTCATTAGAACCGTACAAAGCTCTGAATGAGCTTTCTTGCTTTCAAGGGGATTGTATAACAACTTCTCACAATAAAAAAAAACAAATGAAATCGTTTACACACTGGCGAAATAATCAACCTCTGTGCTATTGCCTCTCCAACTGGAATTGCTGCAACTTAATGTTTCGCCAAAAAATGCAATCTTCAAAGCTTTGAAAGCCCAATGCAGCTGAAAATAACGAATTTGCTCAGACAAAACGCTACAACCGATAAACAATGATGTTTGCACCATGAAGTTGGATAAAATTCAAAATTTTGCTTTACAAAGACTGGTTAAAAATTCGCATCCTGCTTTAGTTGCTGAAGACGCCTGTCTACTAAATAGGTGACTCTAATTTAAAGTTTCGATCATGCATCTATCCATAAACTCAACACCTGTCTTTTAATTATCTAAGGAGCTCTAAAAGTGACATTGAAAATCATATGCTCACATAACGAAGCCGGATAGGATGAATGTTGCCTTCGGTGTTTCATACATAAGGATAATTTTCAATAATGGCTGGCAATAACTGTGAGACATGATTAAAATAAATTTTGTTACTGCCTTTAGGCAAGAAAGAGTGGGGAGGGCTCATTCTGTGCCTTGTAATGCTCTGAAAAAAGTCATTGGCCTAAACTTCGACTTTGCTTGTCTCCACTGATGTTCCGGATTGAGGAGAGATTTACTTCCCTTTATATGAAGGCAGAATGTGACCGCGTGTAGCATCAATACGCTCTAACAAAATTGGAGTCGATGGGGACTGACGGGGAGGGGGGGGGGGGGCGGGGGGCGGTTGGGGGCGGTGGGGATGGGTTGGGGGGGTGGGGGTCTACTCTGTTCTGGTTGTAGTGTGATTGCTATTTGAGGAAGATATTATGCTTTTTGTCATCCTCACAATTTAGAGCTTAACACCGAATGAGCTTTCTTTCTTTAAAACGGTTTAGTATAACACTTTTCCAGAACAAAAAAAAAAATCTGAAATTGTTTCCTCATCTGCATAATGTGGGCTTGGAGCTTTCCTCTCCAATTTCTTCAACTTAACATCTCGCTGAAATAAACACAATCTTCAAACCGTTGAAAGTTCAGTGCAGATATTTGGGAAACAAAAGTTGTCACATTACATGCCACGAGTGAGCAGCAAGTAGTTGGTGTAAGTTAGAAGATTTGTGAAATGAAGTCAAGGGGAGGCTGCTGGTCTGCCTGTGAGGGAAATGTGCTGCAGAGGTTCAACTACCAAGCAAGGGATTCTAAGCAATAAATGGTTGTAGTGCCTCATGTCAGAGAGCGAAGGCAGCTATGGGAATCATGGACAATCCAGCTATATATCTCAATTGGTAAAGCATCAGACAATTAATTTGGGGGGCTGTGGTTCGGGTGCCGGTCTAGCAATTGCCTTTTGACTTATGGTGTTTCCCCCCTGTGACGCAACAGGGAACAAACAAATAAGGGATGCTGAATTCCTCAAGGGAGCAGAGGAGAGAGGTATGTCCCTTTCTTTTTCAAAAGAAGAAGACTGTTGTCTTCCAGTAATTATTGCAGATTCGATCATCTTTTCAGACTTATTTATAGAGTGTCAACCACCCTAAATATAAAATGCGCTTCCTGATTTTTCTCTTGGATGGCCTAGACACCATCGTTGTGAATCAGTGGCCACAATATGACATGATTCAACCCGATTATTACTGCTGAGTAAAGCAGTGTATCTCTATTTAACCTAAAGTCTGGCTGAAACTGAAGCGAAAGCTCGATTAGATCAACCCTTCATTCATCTTTTCTCAGAGTAATCGAAACAGGGAGACGATCGTAAAAGGAAAAAATAAATGAAAATGTGCAGGAGAAGGCAGGGATTTGACAATACGTAAATTTCTCCTTCAGAGAGGCAGCACAGACCGGATACAACAAATGGCGTCATTTTGTGTTGTATACATTGCATGATTGTACCTTTCTAAGATTATCAAGCCTGAACTTCGAATATAACACACAGATCTCCGAAATCGCATACTTAAATCAGCACAGTTTCCTCTCCAAGGCCAATACAATCCTAGCATTTCGTTTGAATATTGTCCATAAGGACATGAGAAATGGACATGAGAAATAGGAGCATAGATTTCAAGCCTTTTCAAAAAAATCACGATCTTTCTAGCTGATATTCTGTCTCGATTGCACTCTGTTGAAAATGCACAATTCCCACTGTCGTACAGTGCCATCACAGATGAAGAATTATTAATCAATTTCAAGCTACATAAGAACTGAAGACTGATGTCTGCTGCAAAGCAATGAGATACAATTCTAAACTCTGCATTAGAAAACTCATCAGTAGGTTATATGCTGCTCCGTTAGTTATGTATGCAGGCACAGCAGGTAATGAGGAAGGTAAATTGAACTTTTGGCATTTGTTGCTTAAGAAAAAGGGTATAAGGACAGGGAAGTGTTGTTGCAACTGTACAAGGCATTGATGAGACAGTACCTGGAGTACTGTGCACAGTTTTGGTTCCCTTACTTGAGGAAGGATGTAGTTTCACTGGACGTGATTCAGGGGAGGTTCACTAGATTGATGTACGAGATCCAGGGCTTGTCTTATTAGGAGCGATTCAGCAGTTTAGGCCAAAACACGCTACAATTTAGAAGGATAAGAGGATATCTAATTGATATATATTAGATGTTAAAGGGGATAGTCAAATTGGGCGTGGAGTGGCTTTCCCCTTCATCGGCTTTCTAGAACGAGAGGCCATAGTTTTAGGCAAATGGATGGTAGATGTAAATCAGAGATCAGGAGAAATAACTTTTTATCAAATGTTCGTGAATCTGTGCAACTCAGCACCTCAGATTGCAGTGGATGCTGGGACGCTGACAGAATTTAAGGAGGAGATAGAGAGAGTTTTAATTAGTAACGGCTGGAATGTTTATGAGGAGATTGCGGTAAATTGGAGTTGTGGCCAATTTGAGGTCAACCATGATCGTCATGAATGGTGGGGTAGTCTCAAAGGGCTGAATTGCCTACTCCTATTTCTAGTTCTAATTTTCTTATCTTATGTTCTTATGCTGTTATGTTCTTAGTAACGTCCAACTGCAGGCGTTAACGTTCCAGCATTTTGTGGGTTTTTAAATATACTTTTCTCGATTTATTACTCAAATAACTAATATGCTTTTAGAAGTAGAGTATGAACTTTTTGTACATGGAGACAAATGCCTCTCCGGCCATCCACACTGCACCAAAATCTCACATTTGCACCGGCAAAATATATAAGAGGAGGGAAGCAGAGAGATTTCCTTTAGAGATGGTAGGATCTGGAATGCTCTATCTGTAAAGGTGCTAGAAAAGAATTTCATGAATAATTTTAACAGAAAATTCGAAGGTTTTGAAGACATTGCATGTAAGTCCTCGCAAAGTTGATAATTTCTTTACACTCATCCTTCGATTGAAATTTGTCTCCTTTTAGCGTGTTATTATTTTGGGTGTGCCTTACTTTCTGAACTCCTTTCTGAGCGGATCTTTGTTTCTCTGATTGTCTTTCTCTTTGCCACTTTCAACTAATGAAGAGATGGAACTGCGATACATATCTCTGCCCACCACTCTCTACCTGACACTTTGTGATTGCCTCTCTATTTCTCTGTTTCCATCTCCTTGATGTTTCCGTCTAATAAAAAAAACCTTCAAATTGGGTTGAAAATGTGACCAGGGGCCATTCTCAACTCCTGTGACATCCGCACTAATCAATAATCTATGCATCTCAGCTTTGAATACATTGAGCACCCACAACCCTCTGGAGTAGACAACTTCAACGATACACAAATATTTGAATGAAAACATTTATCTTCATCACTCATTATACTTAGCTCCAGAGAGTATAGGCTCATTTTTCATAATCTCCACTTTGAATCCAGGAATGTTCTATGGATCAAGCTATAATTTCAACATGTGCAGTTCGAACTTCAGAAAATGCTGCAGCTATTCAGCAGGTCAGGCAGCACCCTCTGCTTACTGATCTGAAAGATTAATATTGTTTATCTACAATGGTGCTGTAGAGTCTGCAAATTATTACAGGAAATATCTATTTTTGCTTCATATTTCCAATATCAGCGGTAGACATCAACATACGAAATTGGAGCAGAAGTAGACGAAGTGGCCCCGAGAACCTAGTCATCCTTTCACCAAGATCATGGTTGACTTTTTTTGTATTTCGAGTTCCACATTACAATCTACTCCGATAACCCTGCTGAATCCCTTGCAAGAATTTATCTACCTGAATCTTTAAAATATTAAGTTACAACTTCTCCACTGCTTTCTGAGGCAGAGAGCCCTGGCGTCACATAACCCTCTGAGAGAGAAAGAAAAATGTCCTCACCTCTCTCCTACAAAGAAAACACTGCCTCCTCGCCCTGCACTCACCGACAAGGAGAAACATCCTTTCAACGTCCAATTTGTCAAGGCCATTAAGGGACCTATGGACTTCAAGAAGTCACTTCTCATGCTTCTGAAACCCTGTGGAATCAAATCCAACCTCCCCAACCTTTCCTAATAAGACAAGCCGCTCATTGCAGATATTAATGTAGAAAACATCGTTTGAGCTACCCTCAAATAATCACATCCTTCCTCAGATAAAGAGATGAAAACTGGTGTCATGAATACTCTGTATATCTGAAGCATAATATCCTTACATGTGTATTCAATTACTCTAGTAATAAAAGATGGCAACCCTACTACATTAGTTGCTGTACTGGCATACTAACTTTTCGAGGCTCATGATCAAGATCATCCAGATCCCGCTGCATCTTGGAATTCTGCATTCGTTCACTGTAAAAGTAATAATTTCATTTTTTAATTCTGCTTGTTAAAGTGAACAACTTCACGTTCCCCAACGTTATAATCCGTCTAAAAGATTTTTGCTCGTTCACTCAAAACATCTATTTCGATCTGCAAATTCCTCCTGCCATCTTCACAACTTTTCTACCTATCTTTTTGACACATGTAAATTTAGCTACTATGCCTTCACTCCCTCATCAAAATATTGATCTAAATTGTAAAAAATTGAGGCCACAGCACATATCCCTGTAGGACTCCACTCATCACATACAGCTAATCAGATAAAGAGCCATTCCTGCATACTCGCTGTTTTCTGACAACCAGCCAGTCTTCTCTCCATGCATATCTGTTATCCCCTAGACCATGAACATTTATTTTCAGCAATAACCTTTAATGTGGCAGCTTATCAAATGCCTTAAGTAAATTCAAATACAGTGCGTCTACGGGATCCACTCTATCCACAACACACGCTCCTCCTTCATACAAAAAAGAACAAATTGGTTAAACATGAAGTTCCTTTCATGAAACCATACTGAGTTTTGCTTTTGAGCGAGCCTACTGAACACTCGTTATATCATATCTACTGGAACTATTTCGTCCTTCAGATAGGGACTCCTAGACACGCATTTGTTTGAAGACCTTACAGCAAAGGCTTCCAGAATAATGAGAAAGTGGCCAAAGTGAACATCCTGCAATTCCATCCCTCACAGCACTATGGTTGTACCTACACCATGTAGAATGTAGAGGTTGAACAAGGCAGCTCAACACCACTTTCTCAAGGGAAATTAAGGATTAGCAATATGTACCACTTTAGCAAGCGGCGCCCATATCCCAGGAATGAATAAAAAATCTTCCTGACCTTGCGTACGAAATGAGCAATATGATTCCAATGTTTTTTTAAAGACACAGGCGATTCTGGATGTCAGTAATGGAGCAGCAAAGGAGGCAGTAGGACTTGATGTAGCAGAAAATTCCAGGGAGTTTTCTAAGCCCCTAATGGCAGCAATGGTTAATAACTTGAGTTTGGCCGCCTCGAAATTGGCATTTATAAGTTATTTTTCGGAGTCCAATTGCCCTTTGATTCGTTACTCCCTAGTCTATTTTTTTGTGGAATCATTACTCCGGTTTGTCACCTGTTACCTGCAATCTCGGCTTGTTATGTAGCTCTTACATTCTTACTGACGAGCTCTGCTTCTACTGTTCACTATCCTTCATTATTGCTCTCTGTGTCCTGTTCACACAGTTCGAGGAGGGAATGTATTGCCATTCAACCTATCGAATCCTGAAACATTTCTAATTGATAAAAACTCAAACTAAAATGATACAAGGAATACGGAATTTTAGAATAATATAAATGGATTCTCTGCGTATAACTAGAAACAAAACTTGGCATTTTTATAGCGCTTTCAACACAGCTCTTCGAGGGTCTCCAGTTTGGCTTGCATCGGTTTCGAACAATATATAATTTATGAATAATATTGTGACATTTTCAAATGGATTGTGGATGTATCAGTATATTCGGCAGATGTGGGTGCGACTGTGTGTTATTTCTAAATGTTTTTTGTGTTTTGAGTATTGAAACATAAGGGAGAAATAAATGGGCAGAAAAAAACCCTCATAAAGCCAAGACCAGGCAAATAGACATACATATAATTAGACCTATAAAAGGCAGAATCATGAAACCGATCACCCAAAGTCAATAGGATATCAAAATTAGCTCTGGTCGGTTCAATTATATTTGCAATGGCCGCTAAATTTTGAGATGTCCTTCTTGGTAATCTAGTAGCTGGGAAATGGCGTTTTCACCGCCGTGGCCCGGTCAGGAAAGTGCATTTCAGAGAACACCTAACCTGTTCGATCATGTTTGTTGGCGAATGTCAATTCCATTCACACCATGAGTAGCCACAGCACGTGGAAGCTAATGTTTATCAAGTGAGAAAGGACCGTTCCTTTGTCATGGACGTTGATAACATCCAGATGTAAACACCTATTTGTTTGGCCTCGTGTCAAATAAAGTGTTCAGGGAGACAGTGAAATGCTGAATCCTCTGCACTCACTCAAAGAAACATTCCATTGTTCAAAGGCACAGGGCGAAAATATAACCATTTTTTATACTTTTGAATGAACTTCCGAATTTCCTTCCCTGTATTTCCACAATGAGATTACTCTCTTCCGGATGCATTTGGATAGAAAGCAGCCGCCGTCCATTTCTGGGAAGCACCCTTCCATTTCTGTGAGTAGGGAATAATTTGGATTGCGTGTTTTGTGTACCATAGCAACACATGCGTTATAATGACGTTCCCAGAAGGAGATATTCACTGAAAAATTTATCAGGTGGCAGACCTGACAGGTATACCCAGGAACTAGGATCTCTGGGCAGGCATGCACAGGGAGAGGACAGCTGGACAGGCAGACACTAGATCAGCACAACTGAATGACCGCAGTTGGACAGAGGTACACAGGGTTAGCACAACTGAGCAGGGATACACAAAGATTAGCACAGCTGGCAGAAATTGTCAGAGTTCCGAGAGGGTTACCTAGCAATTTTGAATCATTGTTCGTCGGTCAACAAGATGCAGGTAAACCAAGTTGCAATTTTCTAACATCTTCAGAAATGCTTTACCTTCACTGATACCAGCTTTACAATATCCACAACAAATATAGCTTCACACAGCGTGAAGGTATATTACACTCCTCTGTGTGCAGACACAGATAATGGTCATTAATTATTTTGAACGTAATAGTTAATCTATTTATAATATCTTCATGTAGGTGCATGATTATTTTTCGTTTTAATTGAAATGGTTATGTCCAACAGCTTGATGTGACGTGTCTAATTGTGTGTTAAGAGTTTTACCATGCTTTCTGCATTTATGTGCTACATTGCTTTGCATTTTCAGTCCACACTGCTCACTTACAGGAATGCGAAAAGTAGAGCCAAATACATAAATCTCCTCCTGGAGGTGCACAGCTTCTCCTTCAGCAAGTTTACAGCTGTGCCTCCTCGCAGCAAAAATGGAAACTGGTCCCTCACAGCATCAGACTGCAGTTTCAGGAGAACGCAGAGCAGGTTGGAGCCATAGACATGCAACGTGCAAGTCCACCAAACTCGGAATTCCCTAATAACTGTTTGATGTAAAGTCCACCAGACTGCTGTTTGGTTACACCTCTTATAGATATCGAGATGCCCTTCAGCAGCGGGATGCCCTGGGGGTGGCTGGTTTTGTGGGTGCGGGTACGAATGAATCAAAAAAGCAACAGCGCCATCAACAAAACAGAAATCCTGATTCAACTAAAAACAAAGGCAGGAGAATTCATCACTAACTGCCATTAGCCGTTGGAGAGATAGTGGGGCATTACCGTGAGTGCAGTTTTAGGTGAAGCATTGCCACCGAGGAAGATCTAGACGCCATGACTTAACAGAGCTGGATACATAATCCAAGTGGAGGAGCTTTTCAATGGTACTCACTCACCTGATATTTTCAAAACTCCAGGTGTTCATACTATCCCACCTGAACTTAACAAGCATATATAATTTGACATTCCTGCAGTAGCTGCATGAAGTTCTGGTCTCTGCTCGTGGGAGGAGGCAGTGACCAAGGAAATGCACAATGCAAATATTGTGGCTCTGTGGAAGAGTAACGGCGAACACACTGATTGCAAAAAAACTATTGAGACATCTGCCTGTTGAACATAATGGGGAATTTTGTTGTTCAAGTTGCATGCGTCAGACGGAAGATCTTGGTTAAATCCAAGTGTTCGTTCAGAGCCAAAAGTTCTACAATTGCCATGCCCTTCTCAGTGCGGCATCTGCCAGCAAAGGAGACCACTATGTATTGTCTTCAATCATCTCACCAAGACTTTCTACCATGTGAGCAGAGACACATCTTTTGTTTCTTTACTGTAATCATTACAATTCTAGTTGGCTTTCCTACCACGAAATTATGTGTTTCCTGCCCACTAACCTCACATTCTGTTTTGTTCTTCCCAGCTGCTATATTTAGTTCAGTTACACACAGAACCATCCACACTCACACATATATGCTTAAAAATAACATGAAAAAATCGTTTCATGACGAATTAAAGTTTTTTTTTAAATATGGAAGCAGGAACTGTTCACAATATCCAGATCTGCCTTGCCAAAAGTGCTGTACAGCTGCATTAAAACTTTACTGCTTTTATATTCCATTCACCCCCAATAAACGCCAACATTCAATTTCCCTTCCTAATCACTTGCTGACGTGCATACAAACTTCTTTAGTGATTCATGTACTGGGACACGCAGATTCCACTGTAAAGATATGGTCATTTGAAGAAGCTATTTCCTCTAGCTTGGAATCGGAGACTACGGACCACAGTTTTTGTTAAAAAAAAGACAGGTTTCAAGATTACAATTAGGAAACATTCCGACACACAAAGGATGCTGGAAGATCGGAGGCCCCTTCGGTACAAGGTAAGTGGTGGTTTCATTTTAAATCTGTGATCAATAGCGGTTTATTACACCAATCTCTTGATGCACGTGGCTAACGTGATTTTGCCCCAATTGACCTCGATATCTCTGAGTAACAGAAGAGGATCTAGGGAATAAATGGCCTTACCAAAAGCAAAGCTTGTGGAAGAGCGGATCATCCTTTGGCTCAGCACTCGACAGCTGCCTGAACTCAGCACTGAGTTCATCAACTTTAGCGAATAATATAGGCCTCCATCTTGTTTCCTTTTTATTCTTTTGCAGGCTTGTTTTACCGTGTTTATTTCATTATTCTTTCATGTTACCTTTGGACGGCTGCTATGCAGCAACTCATAAACTCACTTACACAACTTATTTTGTTTTTTTGAAGGAAAGTGGCACTTTAGCCTGTATTGCAATTGAATTTGAGTGCAAGAATAAACAAGTCTTGCTAAAATAGTACAGGGCTTTGGTGACACCACACCTTTAAGACTATTCGCAGTTTTGATTTCCATATTTAAGATACAATGCAATTTCTTTGGAGGTGTCACAGTGAATATTCATTCACTTGTCCCAGGATGAGGGAGCTGTCCTATGAGGAGAGTCTGCGTAAAATAGAGCAGCATTCCGACTCTCCCATGAGGTGGTTACATATGGCAGTATTCTGCAACACTGAACAAAGGTTTGAAGTGCGTGTACAAAATCCCAATCTACATTTTTTTTTTACATTTTGAACTACAGAAGAATAATGCATGGGCAATAATCAAAAGATAAACAGTCAGTTTGGAAAATTGTGCAAAAAACCCTGCAGGTCCAGAAACATCTCCATGGGGTAGACACAAGGATAAATATTCGGGTCAATGACCGGCTGTCAGAAGTTGCGTTTCTGGAAGTTTCTAAATGTTATGAATGTTTCTTCTAAAAGTATTAAATTGTTCGCATTCATAAGGATAACTTATCTCCCCTACGTTCCTATAGGGGCTGTGCCTATAGTCAAGTTGAGGTACGAAGAAGCATGGCAAAGCTGGATGGCATTGGTTTTAATGCAGAGATTTTGTGAGTAAGGCAGTTGAGTTGAGATTATTGATTAAAACAGAGGGATATGATTTAAATGCTATAACGGAGACATGGTTGAGGGAGTGGCAGAACTGTTAGCTAAATATTGTAGGGTATCGAATCTTCAGGCAAGACGAGAGAGGAGGGTGTGAGGGGCATAACATGAGAATATGGGGGTTGCAATATTGATAAAGGAGTGAATTAATGCATTAAGGAGGGATGATATATTAGAATGTTCCTCAAATGAGGCAATATGGGTCGGGCTTCAAAACAAAACATTGGCAGTCACATTTCGGGGAGTGTACTGTCGACTCCCAAACAGTCGGAGAGAGATTGAAGGAAACTTATGGAGGCAAATCTCAGGCAAGTGTATAAATAATAAGGTGATAATGGTGTGGGAGTTCAACTTCCCCAGAAATTACTGGGAAACGCAAAATGGAAAATCCTCAGAGTGGGAAGAATACTTAAAATTGATCCCTGAGAGCTTTTTAGGTCCAGCACCTAGAAAAGCCTACGCGAGAGGGGGCGGTGCTGGACCTAATTTTAGGGAATGAAGCTGGGAAAGTGTTGGAATCATGGTTTTTAATAAGTCAATGCTGATAGGAAGTTATTGTTTCAGAGAGAATGGAAGGAGGAGTGGAGCTAATTAGATAGCCCAAACCAAAACAGAGAATGCTGGGAAAGAAGCTGAGTATGTCTGGCTGCATCTGTGGAGAGAGAAAAACAAATATAATTTTTCGAGACTTTCTTTAGGGCTGTACAGATCTTTCAAAGAGCCCAGGAACAGGGGATGGGCTAAAAGCAAAGTACCACAGTTGCTGGAAATCTGAAACAAAAAACAAGTGCTGACAGGCCTTCTTTGATGCTGCATCATTCTATGTTTGCATGATTTATTGAGGATTAGAAATCTCTGATAACCGCAAAAGCCGCACTAGCCCCCTGTTTGGGGTATGATACTGTGACTGAACTGAACTCAATGTTTCTTCGTTATTAAATCTTCCCCACTTGGGGAACAGTCGAGCTGTGATGTCTCCAGGAACGCAATATTGTGGTTTGGATCAGCAGCTGTCAGTTTAGACAGTGTTGAAATCCAGTGTTCTGGCAGAATTAGGGGCAGCACATTTCCTCAGAGGCCACGGCCTCAGTAACAGACGGGGGCTGGAGAATTTGGGATAGAACAAGTGTGACACCCCGTTCTGTTCACTGACTCTTCACTCCTCTCAGTGAATCCAGAACAAGGAATGACTGAAATTAATATGGCCATGAGCAGCTAATATCCTCGAGGAATGATCCCAATGGAGATTCTTAAGGGAGCATACCTTAGCTTTAAAGGGTTTCAACTTTCGCCTCCTTCTGCGGCATTTTTTTCTGATTATGATTCCAGTGAACTGTGAAAATTCCCTCACTAATGTAAAGTTCCAGGGATACAGATACAGTAACAATCCTAATATTAAACAACAATGCCTGACACTCTATCCTTTACCCCCCAATATCTCTGACTAAATGGAATTAGACAGACAGAAAGAATGTTATCGAAAGAATACAATGTAAATCCACGTCCCAAACATCGCCCATATCCTACCCGGCTTCTGTTCACCTGCTGATGAAACCCCCATTCATGCTTTTGTTCACTCTAGACTTGATTATTCCATTGTTCTCCTGGCCGGCCTCCCACCTTCGAAACTGTGCTCATCTAAAATTTTTCATCTGAACCAGGTTTGTTTCACTAATCATTGCAGTATTTGTTGACCTACAATAGCTCCTGGCACGACAATGGCTGAATTTTGGAACCTGCATCCTTACCTTGATTACCCTCTTTGATTTCGCCCCTCAATTTCTCTGTAACGTCCTCCAGTTTAACAAATCTTCTAAATTCATACCCTTTTACCAACTTGAACGTTATCGATTTGAATCTATGCAGCATTGATAGTCGTGCTTCCTGCTGACCTGGTCTAAAATTCTGGAGCCCCTCCCTGTAACTCTCCAGCTCCCTGGCTCCTGCTCATCTTTCATATAATCCTTAAAGTCTATGCTTTGATCTAACGTTTGTCACCAAACCTAATAAATCCTCCTGTGGAGCAACATCAACGTAATGCTAATTTTAATGAAAATGCGCTTTTTAGCTACCTTCAGAATTTTTGTTAGATGGGGTTTATGCAGCCTGTCATTTTGGTGCACTGGTCAGCATAGCCGCTTCCTAAACAGTTAATATGCATCTGATTCCAGCTTTCGTAGTTTGCTGAATGTACACTCTCACATCAGCAGCTCGGTGCTGAGTTGCAGCCTTTTCGGTGCGATTTCGCCCCGAGAACGACGCAGGTCGAAATTAAATAAATTCTTCTGAATTGTTCCCTTTGCTGCTTACAATTTTTAAATTGTATACTGATTCGCGCGTAGTGATTGATTTGTTCTACAAAAAGCAAGATGCTGCTCACTGAGGTAATCTGAAATAATAACTAAATGCAAAAGAAAAAGTTTGATTCTGTAAATATCTGGCTCTGGAACTTTTTTTGTGAGCCTGGGATTCATTCTGGAAATGTTACTCTCTGTGCGTGTGTAATTGATTTTGGTGAATATATTTCACTGGTATTGCATGTGAGTGTAGGATTTATTCTGTAAATATAAGTCCCTGGCACTATCCCTGAGTGTAGGAATGTGTCTGCAAATATTAGTGGCTGGTGTTCACTGTGAATGTTGGATTAATTCTGTAAATATCATTCACTGGTAGTATTTGGCAGTACGGGATTGAATCATTGAAACTGCAAATATCAGTCTCTTGTAATATCTGTGAGTGTGGGATTGAATCGGTAAAGCTTGATCTCTGGTAGTATCTGTGAGTATGAGATTGCCAAAGTAAATGTCAGTAGCTGGTACGGCCTGTGATTGTGGGATTACTTTTCCAAATATCAGTCATTTGTACCATTGTGCCTGTGGGGTTCAGCCTGCAAATATCAGTCTCTTATACTATCTGTGAATATTGGATCGATTCCATGAATATCAGCCTCTGATACCAACTGTGAGTGTGAAATTTATTTTGTAAATATTATTCTTTACTACTATTTGTGAGTGTGGGATTGATTCTATAAATATCATTCTCTGTTACTGTCTGTGAGTGTGGGACTGATTTTTTAAAAATATCAGCCACTGGCGCTGCTTGTGAGCGTGGAATTTATTCGTTGAATATCAGCTTCTAGTACTATGTGTGAGCGTGGAATTGAGTCTGTGAATATCAGTCTCTGGTTCTCCCTGTGAGATTGATACTGTTAATATAACTACCTCTTACTATCTGTGGTTGTGCGATTGAATCTGTAAATATCAGGCTCTGATAATATCTGTGAGTGGGGGATTGATTCTGTAAATATCAACCTCTGTTACTGTGAATGAGTTTTGGATTGATTCTGTAAATAAAGCTCTCTGGCATTAGCTGTGAGTGCGTGATTGATTATGTAAGTGTCAGTCTCTGGTACTACCTGTGAGCATGGGATTTAACCTGTTAATAAGACAAGGCAGGCCAAATAGCCAACAGCAGGTTTGCAGACATTCTGCGAGTTGTGCTGATTATATGAAATATTCAACCAAATCACCACATTTAAACAGAACAGCCATATTGCAGGAATCAGTGGAGTAGCCTGGAAAGAACATTCTGAAGTTAAGAATTCAGTTACTGAGGGTTAGTCAGATTGAATGCAACTCTGAAACAATATGAGATCAAGAGATGGGAGTCATGATATTTTAAGGGACGTTTCTGATGCTGTTTAACACAGCTTCCAATTATGATTTGTTATTTAATGCATGCAGATTGGTCTCGCATATGAAGTAGAGCATGGCCCAACTAAATCTCAGGGCTGCTTATAATCCATCGAGAAGAAATTAACACAGTTGTCGTAATCTATGTATTCAAAGTATGAGAGAAAAAAAACGCTGAACAGTTTTGCAACTTCTTTATCTCCGTGGGGAAACTGGAGGGTATAGATTTAATGCACAGGGGATGCATCACTTCAGACTTTAATTCAGAAACATTGCTTGCTGCGCGAAGAAGCAGATTCACTTCACACAGAAAATGCATCGACGCATGCAATGGGTTGGAAAATATTCTAACTGAACCTTCCATTGTTGATGCTCCTGGTAGGTATCTAAATCCAAAGGCGTTGAGCGAATCTGTACGTGAGCTGTTTTTTTGCTATTATTCTGCGAGTGATCAAGTTACATTGGGTTGAATTGTCATAGTTACACAGAAACCCATTTTTTAAAATTTTATTCATTCATGGGATGTGGGCTTCGCTGCCCACTTATTGCCCATGCCTAGCTGCCCTTGAGCAGAAATGCCTTCTTGAGCCGTTGCTGTCCATGTAGTCCAATTTGCTTTTAAAAGGGATTCCCTAGTACTATAACTGAAGTAACTAACTCTCCTGAATTACATGTGTAGATATATTTTGTTGCATATAAACCGTTTCCAGCTCACAGACACAGTATATGATAAATTTCAAGACAATGATGTGCCCTGTTGAATCAAACGTCAATGCGAGAAACTCCTGAGAAGAATGTGTAACCGGAGCTATTTGTCAATTTAACATTAAACTGAATGTAGCAACTAACTGGAGAAGAATACCAGACCCCAGAACGCATGTATCATTGGGATTATTTGCTTCTTTAAAATTGAACTGTGTGGGTTATTTACTGAAGTGCATCACAAGACAGAAATGAGCATATATTTCCTGGAACATCTGCCTTTGAAAAGTCGTCTTCATTGTGGGCTACCATCATACATTACTCTAAGTAAAGGTAATGACAGATATTCTGTTACTGATTAATATTCTTCCAAAGCATGGTTCTGATAACCAGTGGATTGTGAATGTGGTGATTTAATGTATGAACTGTTTCAATATTAAAGAAAATAATCTGATACCTATGAATAGTTAAAACTCAAGATACACATTTAGAAACACAGAAATTCGTGCCAAGTGGGTTACGTCAGTTTTCATGCTCTGCAAGAGGCTCTTGCCATTCCAGCTTCTGTAACCTCCATTCCTGTCTCAGAAAATTAAAACACTGGCTGCTTCTGAAATGATTTTGCCTGAACTATTTTCGCTTTCCCATTACTTCTGGAGGAAAAAAAATCTCTCTGTAATATTTTGGTGGATCTATATGGACGTTGAAACCACTCATTGTTGGTGTTAGTGTGCAAATGCCCCTAAGGCTCGATATTTGTTTTGTCATTTGAATTCGAGCCCCATACACACTGTGCTAAGTGTGTTTCACCACGGTATTATACAAATTAGCGTGATCTCTCTTATTTTGGTGATCTTCCAATAGAGATGATCACCTGTGCTTTGCAGGCACTTGCATCAACTCACTAAATTTCTTCGGAATTTAAATCATTCTCGTTACAACAATCACAGTGAGTGGCCCGAGGTGAATGCGGTTCTTCTCTCTGAGGGATTGCTAACAGCCTGGGAAAGAACTTGGAAATGGGCTGTTTGGAGACTTGTAGAGGTCATGACTGAGGTTAACTAATCTGTGAAGCGTTTGCAAGCTACGAATTTTTGATGTTAAATTCAATTTTGCCTATCCTCAAAAAAAAAGAACATATGTCAGCATTGTTCCGTCAATCTTCCCTCCTTTTTCTTACTCAGAAGCAATCGTGATCCTGTCCCATGGAAATTGTGGTCTCTCCACCTGCACCACTCACTATCTGCTGGCAATGGCAACAGCGGATCACTTGGTTATTATTACTCAGTTCATACTCAACCGAATTAATGATTATTATTTCTCATTAAATATCCTGAAAATGACTCCTGTGTGTACGTTCGTTATGTCCTCCTCCGTGCATCTACAGATTGTTCTGTCTGGTTCACCATCGCTTTTAATTTTGATCGATCTGTCGCCAATTGTTGTGCGTAGTTGAAATCTAAATATTGCAGCAAGAAAAGTGTGGCCATTGTCCTAGCAGCAACTGGCATTTTAATCTGTTTAAAAAACATTCCCATCTACTTTAGATTCAACTGAGGAGGATCGTCGAGAATGTACCATGACACTGCTCAAATAAGCCAAGCTATTTTACTGACCCTCGATGGATTGGATTTAGACACTTTGAAAATATTTTAACCCCATTGATACCATTTGGTGTAATTCTCTTGCTCAACGCTCTGACAGTCAGACACATTTTAGTGGTCATTTGGGTCTGTAAAGTACTGAGGGGTCAGAGTAAGGGAGGGAATCAAAGTGACCCGGAGATGGAGAGCAGAAAAAAGTCTGCGATTTTACACTTCACCATATTGAGCAGCTTCATACTCCCGTGGTTGGTGTATATTTTAAATTTCTTTGATGCTACGGATGGCTTAGATAACGATTCTTTTTATATCTTTGAAAACATTGCCTATATGCTACGGAATTTAATTTGTTGCACCAACACATTAATTCAAGTGCCGACTCAGTCCAAGTTCAGAGCGCAGTTGAAGAGTGCTGTGTAATACCTGGTTATATCAGTTATGAAATTAATTACTAAGAGAAAGCCTTGAAAGAAGCTTTAAGATACAGAGTTATGGGGCAAAAGGCACCCGCCGGTGGTCCGAAAGGAAAAAAAGCCTGGAGGATTAAGAAAGATGAAAGGACGTTTAAATGCTATTAATGATGGGACAAGGGGGCTAGAGAGAATGAGAATGAAGACAAAATTCGCAGCTGGTTTTGGGTACACCGAACTGCACTGAGCCTGGGCAAAGGGCAAACATTCGGAGAACTAGGAATAAATGAGCAGAGGTAATCAGACATAATAGATAGCAGCTGGACAAATGCACGTGAATCTTTCAGATAGGCAGTAGTGACACCTTAGAAGGTTTAACATGCATCAAAGGTCAGCGGAACAATGGCGAGAGGTGGCATTTGGATTCTGGGAGTAAATTAACAGCAGGAGTCAGGTGGGAAAGAGAAGAGTGAACAATTGACAAGAGCTGACATTCGGAGGAGTGCACATAGAGGAGCCAGCAGGACGTTCAGAAATTTCTTTGAAGGGCAACAAGTAAAGCAGCAGACACAGTGTATCCAAACCTCCTCTGGAGCGATTTCCAAGTCCTTACATCTTCTGAAAAAGAAAAGAAAATGATTTCTTGCAAAACAAAAATGCTGAAGATGCACAAAATCTGCTTCGGCCAATGTGTTATTTATTTAATTATCTATCTAACTATCCATCAGCCTAGCTTCCCATCTGTGTATCTATCTACCCGTCCGTCTGCCCCTCCATTTCGTCCTCCCGTCCATCCGCCTCCCCCACCCCCCACACCCTCCACGACCCTGTTCGTCCCTCCCTCCGTCCTTCCTTCTCTCTGTCCATATATGGAAACAATTTATTGTATTTGTGCCCCCTGCCTTCTTCCAGGCCAATCGCTGCCATAGTTCTCTCTCTCTTCCCCCACTTCTCCCCCGAGGCAGATCTTGACTAGCTGTCTGTGTAATCACATCAAGAGCCATGAACTCTAGTGGGAAATGAAAAACAGACCACTGTGTATGGTGACGGCGAGGGTCAGAGACTTGGTCGGTGGCTATGTGCCACCTCCAAGCCTCTCCCTGGAAATTAATTGTGATGAACCCACCGTAGACTGTTCATAGTTGACCCAAACGTAACTATATATTTGAACCATCACCTATATTCACCTCCGTAATGTTGCCTGACTCCCTTCTAAACTCATCCACTTCAGTTTCCTCCAAAAACGATTGTTCCAATGCAATTCTAACCGCTCCCCCAAACCCCCATTCCCTATAAACTCTACAACAGCATAATCTGTGATTAACTCACACTAAGTCCTTCTTTCCAATCATTCCCTGTGCACTCTGACCTACATTGGTTTTTGGTCCATCAAAACCTTGCTTTAAGAAAGCCGATAATTGCTTTCAAGGCTCTTCATATTACAGCTCCTCCTTATAACTTTAAGGTTACCATCCCTGCAAAACTGTCAAGGGCAATAAGTTGTGCCAGCCCCTACAACTATCCCCTCTCTATTTGCAACATCCACAGCACATGGAATATAATTCACATCTGGACTCGCCTCCAGTCCCAATAACACTCCCTACCCCTGAAGCATACTGCTGTATTCGGTACAGATCCTCCTGTCACTGCCAACGATTGCATCCCTACACTTACAATGTTTTTTTTTTAAGCTGCTTCAGGCATTACAACGGTACCTATCTCAGTAAGCTGCTCCTGTACCTATATCCCTCCCAATTTCTGAAAACTCCACCAGGCCCTACAAAGCTCTCGATCTCTGTAACCTACTCCAACCTCTTCAACTCTCCATGTCTCTGTACCCTCGAACAGCCCTTACAACTTTGCCTATTTCTGCATCATATTCCAGCGCCCACAACTCTCCCCACCTCTGCAATCTCCTCCAGTCCATCCAACCCACCTTATGTCTGTAATCTATTCCAGCCTCTACAACTCTCCTCATCTCTGTAACGCCTTCAAGGCACCACAACTTTCCCTCTCTTGGTAACATTCTCCAGCCCCTACAACTTCCCCTATATCTGTAATCTCCTCCAGCTCTTCCAACCCTCCAGGATCACCCTGCAGTCCCATTATGGACCATTGTGTTTTACCATTTTAAATAGTACACTATCAGAAGTCGTGCCATCAGCTGTCTGGCCGAAAGCACTGAGATTTCATCCATGAATCGCTCCACCCCTTTCTTTCTCTCGTAGAGGGTGTGCCTGAGAATCCTTCTCTCCATCCTAATATCGTCTTGGAGTTGCGTAAAGATTTTGCTCTCCATCTCTTCTGTGAAGAATGTTGGAATGTTTTACTATCAGAAGGACGTTGAACATATATAGGCTGTTTTCAGCTTATCCCGTCTGATTTGCCGAATGGCCTAATTTCTGCTCCTAAGTCTTATTGCCTTATCATCTCTCTTTCTATCTCCCTCTCTTCCTCTCTGGATGTCTGTATCGATGCTACTACACGCTCTCACACTGCCTCTGCTTCTGTTCCTATCTCTGTCTTTGTCTTTCTCTCTCTCCTCTTTCCGTCGCTCTCTTTCTGAATGTCAATATCTCTGTTTCTCGAACAATCTGATACAGCTTCTTCCTCTCCCTCTGTCCCTCTATACCCCTCTCCTTCTTTACCTCGCCAGCTTTCTCCCTCCGAGTCACCATGCCTACCTTTAATTCTCTCCATATTTTCCCCTCTCTCTTTCTCGCACCAGCCACTGCTCCCTTTGTCTTTCACTGTCTATTGGATCATTACAACCCCGTTTTGTGTTAATGCTGACACACTGTTTGTCGCTTTACTTTTATTTTATGTTGCCTCTTTTTTCTTTTTTTTCTCTTTTACACTTGCTCAAAATAATTCCTTCCCTCAGGTTCTAATTCTCTGTCCATCTGTCTCTGCATGGACCCCCTTCATCTCTGTCTCTCGCTCATACTTTTATCTCCCACTCTGTTTCTCACTCTCTCTATCTGTATTAATAACCCTTTCCCATTCCACTTGTCTCCCTTCAGTTATTGCCCTCACTTTTCCCTGCAGATCTCCTCCACTTGTTCTCGCAACATTCCTATCTCTTCCATATTCCCTTTCCAACATTCTTCATCCCTCACTGCCCGCTCCAACATGCCTCATCTATCTGCATCTGGCCCCGGAGGGTTTTCTTGCACTCTCTCTTTCTCTTTCACAACCTTAAATTGGGTTCGAATCGTGACAATAGCATTGTTTTGAAACTCTCTATCCAACAGGAAGGGGTCCACATGCATCATAAAGATCATCGTGAATTCCCCGCTATGGTAGCAATAAAACATTGCAGTTTCTTCCGTCAGCTGGAGACAACCCAACTTCAATGAAATTGATCTAACTGAAATGCACTGAACTCTGGAAACATTGTTGAAAGTATGGACACACTTCAAGAGTATTCGTTCCTCATTAGGAGGCTGGAGAAACACTTCCATACCGGGATTGAAATCTCTGCAGTTTTGACTTATGTTCTCAGCAAAACGTTGCTAAACCTGAGAAAAATAAAACATTAAAACATCAGAATTATATTTCGCACTTTGGCGACACAACTCTGACTGTTTTATCTCCTAAGCATTATACATCACCCCCGGACCCTAACCTATTCTTGGCATTATGGTTTCCATCCGTTGTGACGTTTTCACTGTAGATTTATCTAAACAATCAAACTGCTTGACCTCTATTGGGGCCCTCCGAATACGTGCCAAACTCCCTCCACCTCTCGAACTATTTATGTTGATCTTCCCATATGACTTAATCCCATAATCTATTGGCAACTGCAACAACATTTCTGCCAGAGGTACTTTTGCTTCTCCTATTTTGTCAGGATGGTCCTGCATTTTCCATTGTACTGTGTTACACACTTTACACACTGCCACCACTCCTCTGCTGATGTCTTTCCAGGCCTCTACTGTTATATCGCCTGTATACCCTACCTGAGAACCTTACTACCGTAACTGAATGCTTCCTCAACTGGGATTAATCGCCCAACCCATTATTGTAACTGCAGATACCCTTTCTGATTTTCCACTCAGGTACTTCATTCTCCCAGTCCATGACATTCACTGCTTGCCCAACATCGTGGACATTTAATCAATTTTTGCATTTTACAGTACCTTTCCCTGCTCGTCCAACTAATTTTGAATCCCTCCAGTTATTCTACCCTTCTGGATGGTTGGACATATGGGAATCGAATTTGGGCAGTTTGTTTTTAGACGAAATAGACCGTTGCTCTTCATCAAATCAGTATTTCTCTTGGCATCCAACCCCTGATATATTACATCTTGTTCCTCCTTAAACGGACGATTAGGGCGTATTAGGTTTCCAGAAAAGAGAATTTCCCCATATGGAGGTTCTGGGCAAAGGCTGAGATAGTTAATTAATATTTTGCATCTGTTTTAACCAAGGATGAAAATGCAGACCCAACCACGGTGAAAGAGTTTCAGATTCAGTCACTAGAAGGGGTTACAATTGATAAGGAGGAGTTCTTGGATAGGTTGTCTGCATTTAAAGTTGACAAGCATTCGTGAAAGGATGATTCCATGCAA
The DNA here is from genome assembly GCA_026770705.1 of Isurus oxyrinchus. Taxonomy (NCBI): domain Eukaryota; kingdom Metazoa; phylum Chordata; class Chondrichthyes; order Lamniformes; family Lamnidae; genus Isurus; species Isurus oxyrinchus. Next base: position 559,922 of record JANJGN010000116.1, read on the forward strand.
GGCTACTGAGGGAATCGAGAGATTCTTTGCAGAAGACATACGTTTGCAGTCTTCTATAGATTCAGTTGTGGTGCCCGGCGACTGGGAAATTGAACACATTACACCCTTGCTCAAAGAAACGTACAAGGATAAGCCCAGCAACGACCGATCAATCAGGTCTCTTGGAAGCAGTTTTTGCTCAAGCCACTTAGCCACCTTCACCTCATAGTGCGGCCCATCCTTCCTTTTCATGTAACAATCCAATTCAGCCACCTGTCCCAACCATCCTCTGAGCGATGGTGGTCACTCTATGAGAATGTGATGATTACAAAAAAAGTCAACTTCTGTTCATCACATTTTGTTACTCAAGCTGGATAGCACGCAATTTGGTAGAGCTTGGATTCCATGGCCCATAACATTCGAGTTCCAGAGCAGTGTAGACGGGCGAAGCAATAAAGATGCACTGCTAATTCGCCACCCTGGAGGTACCCAGGTGAGGGTTGCACAACAATTGCCTGGGAAGTTCAAATGTACTTTGGGCAATTTCCCTGCACTGGTAAACATCCAAAATTGCAATTTAAATTGGAAAATTCCCATTGTTCTAACTGTCTTCCCTCATTAGTTACCCAGAAAAAAATAATTATAACCATTTCTAACTTTTGGGTCACTATTGCAAAGGCCGACATGGAAACTTATGGGACGCCCTCAACCCAAATACCAAACACACCCCCTCCCACCACACACACCCATACAAAACCGAGACCCTCTAGGGATTCTTGCCTATACAAACTACCCCATAATCACAGAAGGCCACCCACACATCTGAGGCTGCACCCAACACTAAAAGCACCAACCCGAACCGGCCACCCCCAACTGCTTAAACCTTCGCCCTGACTGGCCAAAGCGCCGACTACTCGACACTCCAAGAAACCCCCACTCCGACTGGCTGACCTATTCCAACTACGCCACCGTCTCGCCCAAAGTGTGCGGCGACATTATGACTGTCCTAATCCCCCCCACCCCCGCACCACTGAGTGTCCGATCCCCTGACGACCCGACCCTTCAACTCAACTGCCGGATCATTACCCCCGATTGCGTGTACAGCCCCTAAAAGAACTGCCCTTCCCTCCTACCGGCTGCCCAAACCTCCCCCCACGGACTCACAGACCACGTCCCGAGAACCGGACTCGCAGACCACGTCCCGAGAACCCTACCCCAACCCCCACCAGCAAATTCTGTACCGAGCAAACCTCCCATCCTCCTGGCTTGAAAGTGGCTGGACCTTTAAACTTACCTGACTTAAGGAAGCCAGTGCCATAAAAACGACCACGTGGCCTCCTGGTGTCCGCCCCTGACCTGGTGTACGACAGCAACAGGGAGTGCGCTCGGATGTCAAGGTTAGAAAGTACCTGTGGAGCGGCAATCTGATTCTGATCGCCATTCTGCGGAAACTTAGTCGCAATCTGGATGTTCATCTTTTGAACGTCGGGTGGCATACTACATTAAAAATGTGATAATGAAATGGAGCACTTATATATTGTATTTCAATGTATCCCATTCACAGGTAAATGCAAAACACAATTGTTAGCGTGAGGACTTCAGTAAGTTTTGTGACAGTGAAATGAGGCAACATAAGTTTATAGTCCCCATTTCATGTTTTTGAGCACACCGTTAAAAATATTACAGATTAGAGCGACAATGAATGTTAGTTGTTTAGGAATTCAATTGAGTTGCAGTTTTGGACTCTTTGTTTTAGGGAGTTTTCTTTCAAATTCAGATACTCTACACACAAGACCATTTGTTTACATTTTCCCACATCCCCCAATTGGCAGTCAACACAAATCTTATTTGCAAAATTTTATACAATTTAAAGTTCAAGTTCATTTTAGGAATATTTAATTTACTATCCTTGATCATCTATGATGGATTTATCCTTCTTTCCTTGCAGTAAAAGGAACGTATGTTGGTGTTTTCGCTGGCAACACGTCACTTTTGCACACAGACTCTTATCCCAATACAGACCTTCGACACTTCCAGGCTCTGGAAGGGATTGGAATTTAAAACAAAATCTCTTGGTGAATGTCCCAGTGCATCAGATAGTGACTAATATATTAAATCGATTATTCTCACCGCTCATTACCAGCAAGGAGATAGCGGTTGTGTTCTTTTCTTGTTTTTTTTTTCCAAAGGAATGTTCTGAAATAGCCGTTACAACTACACATCCATATAACTTTAATAGATTGTGCCTAGTCTATTTTGACGAGTCCTGCCAAGGGGATTTATGTTAAGCAAGGAAAAAAAGGATAAGAACAAACAGCTTCTATAAGTTATAAAAGTTCCTTAAATAACTCCCACACATTAAGAATATTTGAAGCAACTTAGAATTGATGGACTGCGAATCCTAGTTTAATAAACAGAAGCAAACTAAATCTGGAGATCAATGACAGCGGGCAAAATATATGTAACATCTGAATGACTGGTAAGCATTGGGTAAGGCCCGGTAAGTATTTATTACTTTTCTGGCTTATAGATGAAGATGTCTTTGTGATTTATAGCTTGTATATTCTATAGTAACGAGGAACAGGAAAGAAGGGCCCTAGAGTAATTGATTTAAAAGGTTTAATTTAAAATGATAAGTCATCGTAGGAGAGCTCGAACCCATGGTGTGCTCCAAGTGCTTCACGTAGGAAGCCGGTAACATTTGCAGTGGCCGGCATCAGCATGTGTTTAGGAAGTGTGCCCTACTGCAGCTCCAGGAAGCTCTGCTTTTAGAGCTAGAACAGCGGCTGCGGACACTGTGAATCATCCGCGACTCTGAGAGCATCATGAGTAGTACGTTTAGAGAGGTGGTCACAGTGCAGCTGAGGGGTCCTGAGGAAGGAAGCGGATGGGTGACCACTAGGTAGTCCAAGAGAAACAGGCAGGTATTTCAGGATTCCCCTGGTGTCCCACTTGCAAATCGGTATTCTATTTTGGAGGCTGATGAGGGAGCTGGATCCTCAAGGGAGTGCAGACAGAGCAAAGCTTCTGGCACCACAAGCAGCCTCTCTGTATAGGAGGGGAGGAAGAGACGAAGGGCAAGATTAATAGGCGATTCTATAGTGAGGGGAGCAGAGAGGCACTACTGTGGCCGTCAACGTGTCTCAAGGATTGTGTGTTGCCTCCCTGGTGCCAGGGTCCTAGATGTCATGGAACAGCTGCAGGGTATCCGGAAGGTGGACAATGATAAGGCAGAGGTTTTGGTACATGTTGGTACCAACAAAATAGCTAGAATGAGGAATGCAGGCTTGTATCGAGAATTCAGGGAGTTAGGCATTAGATGCAAAAATAAGAACACCTGGGTTGTAACGTCTGCATTACTCCCAGTGCCCGTGCTAGGGAACACAGAGATTAGACAATAGCGCAGATGAGCACGTGGCTTAGAGTTGTGGTAGGGGATAGGGTTTTAGATCCCTGGATCACTGGGACCGCTTCTAGGGAAGATGGGACGTGTACAAGAGGGATTGTCTACATCTGAACCAGAGAGGGGCTAAAATACGTTCAGAGGGGTTTGTTTTAGCTTGTGGGAGGAGTTGAAACCAAGTCAGCAAGGCAAAGGACAACGGAATGGGAGCACAATCGGGACACATCACAATTTATTAAAACAATCAAGTCAGAGGGAGTACAGCTGCATTAAGTTTCATGGGAGTAAGGCAAGGCTGCATGGCCTCTACCTGCAGTATTACAGGTAAAACGGATGTGCTAAGGGTAAGGATTGACACGTGAAATTGTGAGGGCAGGAATGGCCCCTCAACGTTCCAAGATATAGAATCTCTAGGCGTGACAGAGGATGGGTAAAAGAGAAGGATGCATTGCATTATTAGTTAAGGAGTCAGCTACTGCTTTAAGGAGAAATGACATCTTGAAAGGGGCATCGAATGAAGATTTGTGGGTAGAGCTTAGTAGTACAATTAGGGGCAGCCACATGGCTAAGTTTTTAGTATAGACCCCTAGATAGTCAGTAGCAAATTAAGGAGAAAATATGTGCGCAAATTGTTTTGGTGTGTTAAAACAATAAGGATAAGGTAATTAATTTAGGTGATTTCAACTTTCCCAAAATTAATTGGGTTCGCTATCGTGTTAAGGGCTTGGATGGAGTGGATTTCTTGAACTGTGTACTGGAGAACCTTTTACATCAATGTGTAAAGTGTTCAACAAGAGACGGCGCATTGGTGGACCTTATTCTGGGGAATGAAGACCGACATTTGGCTCGTGTGGTAATGAGGGAGTATTTTAGTGATAGCGACTACAACTTTGTAAAAGTTAAGCTTGTTATGGACAAACAAATAGGCAAGTTGAAAAAAAAAATGTTTTGGATTGTGGGAGCACGGATTTTAGTGAAATAAGGCTGCATCTGGCCAAGGTACGCTGGGAACAGTCACTTGTATATAAATCTACAGAGGAGCAATTGGGGGGGGGGGGGGTGGGTGGGGGGTGGCGTTCAAAAACGAAATAGGGAGGCTACAGACTCAACATGTTCCCTCTAGGGGGATAGGACGGAGCAACAAGCCCAGAGAACCATGGATGATCAGAGCTATTCAGGAGATTATGAGATGGAAAATAGAGGCTTTTAGCAGGTGCAAGGGGAGCATATAAGTGGAGGTATTTTTATAGTACAGAAAGTGCAGTGTGGAGATTAATATGCAATTTGGAGAGCAAAGTGAGGATTTGAGAAAGCACTGACTGGCAAAAGTAGGGGAAATCGCAAGATAGTTTATACGCATATTAATGCGAAGAGGATAACCAGGGAAAGAGTAGGGCCCATTTGGGACCTAGAGGCCAAGTTATGGGTGAAGCCAGAGGGTATTGGTAGAGTGTTGAACGAATGTTATCAGGCTTAAAATTGAACAGACCTCCCTTCTCTTCCCTGCTCTCTCTCCTCCTTTGCTGAACTTTCCCTCTGGGGTTCAAGTTATCGCATTTCCGTTTCATTTTGAATTACTTTTTCATGTTTATTTTTGCCTCCAAATCAAGTCGGTTCATAAAAAAGGCATATGGGGCACTTGCTTTTATCAAACGAGGCATAGATTGCAAAAGTAGAGAGGTCATGCTGGAGTTGTTTAGAACATTGGTGAGGCCACAGCTGGAGTACTGTGTGCAGCTCTGGTCGCCACATTATGGGTTGGATTTGATTGCACTGGAGGGGGTGCAAAGGAGATTCATCAGGATGTATTCAGGGATGAAACAATTAACTTACGAGGGGAGATTGGATAACCTTGGGCTGTTTTTGTTGGAGCAGAGAGGTGACCTGATCAAGGTGTACAACATTATGAATGTCATGGAGAGAGTGAATAGGGAGCAGCTGTTCCACTTAGTGAAGAGTCAGTTAAGGGGCAAGGTTGAAGATGACAGACACGGGTTTTTCTGTGGATGTGAGGAAAAATGATTTTACCCACAGGGTGGTGATGGTCTGGAATGAACTGCTTGAGAGGGTGGTGGAGGCGGTTTGCCTCATATCCTTTAAAAAGAACCTGGATGAGCACTTGGCATGTCATAACATTAAAGGTTCTAGGCCAGGTGCTTGTAAATGGCATTAGGTAGGTAGGTCAGGTATTTCACACTTGTCGGTACAGACACTTTCGGCTGAAGGTCCTGTTCTGCAATGTGTGATCCTGTAATACTGCGATTCCATGTATTCCTTTCGGCTTATTTGAACTCCCGAACTGCATCACATCTCTTTTCCTCCTGGCTCAATTCCATTTGGCCCTTTTCCTCCCAGCAATTGATTCGTTTCTGCCATCTACAGTTATCCTCCTCATGATAAAATACAGCCATTTTTCATCTTGCCTGAAAACTTCCTGATTGTTCCTATGTGTATGTCGAAATAGTTAATAAGTACCACGAAATACATGGCTAATCACAAATGTGGATTGTTTTCAGAAGAGAAACCCCATTGGTACTAATTGACCTCCCTAATACCGTTAAGGCTGATGTTTTCAGGATTCCAGCTGGTTCTTTGGCGCGCTTTTAAAAGTAAGTTCTCCATTCACTCTGTCATGCAGCCCGATACCAGATGCGCAAATTCCAATATTGTTTGCAGCAAAACCGTGCAATACAATTGAAAGCTTCCCATTATGACTGTTATGATTGTGATTATGATTATGATTATGACATTATGATTGATTGGTGACACGTAATCCCCTTGGCTCAGAAACCATTGTCTCCCCCTTCAAATTCCAACCAATCTCGGACACTTAGTTACGAAGAACAGAGCGGAAGGCAAACGCTTTGCAAAATAAGAATGAGCTCCCCCCACAACGTTGCCCTGCGGCTTGTGAAGTGGTGCTGCTGTATGACCGTTACTCAGAATGATACATCACTCACAACGGCAGTTATCTTATTATTTACCACTTTCCCAAATTGCATTTAACGCTTTACATAATTGATTGAGCGCCAAGTGGAAATATATTCCAGTGCCTGCCCTGCAGCTCCCCCGAAATATAGTGCCAAATGTAAATTTTTCAGACACTCGCTAATTTCTTGTTGAAGCCCCAGTCGTGCATTTGCACTGTGAGCATCTTCCTTCTAATTAGCCATTAAACTCCATACACTTGAATTGCAAAATTCTTGAGATACGGCAACGTTCAACATTATTTTTCCTTCAATGTTTGAAGTGCTTATACTCTTTGAATTTAGCAAACTTCTGAAGGCAATTGTGAAGGAGCAACATACACTGTTCATGCGTGACATGCCCACATCCCGTGGAAGGAATAGAAAAGTAGAGGCTACCTGAGGTATCAGTCTACTGATGATGAGAAATTGTGCAGCGTAGGGTTTGCTTTCGACAGAATATCTTCAACATTGAGAAGTAGGAGAACACATTTGTTGCTGGACAGCTTTGAGAAGATCGGATCATTCAGCAGCTCAGGGAAAAACACACTCACAGCTCGCTGGTAACCTGAAGCTTTGCCTGGGAGATTTCAAACCTGTACACAATCAGTCAAGAAGGAAGAAACCTGAATTCTCCACTCATTGCTCGACTGACTTTGAAAAGCAATTGATTCAACTGGCGGCCAATTTGCTCTTAAACATAAACAAAATAATGTGGATGACAGAAAGCTCAAAGAAAACAGAAAATGCTGTGAAAAAAAAAACGTCTTCAGGGTCATACGTACCCGAAAAGTTAACTCTGTCATTCTCTCCACAGATACTGTCAGACCTGCTGAGTTTTTTCTGGCAATGTCTGCTTTCGGCAAGTTAGCTCCGTTACTTAGAGGATGATGTTAATGACAGTAAGCTCGCGGGTTTAATCCCCCAATAACCAAATTGACAAGGAAGAATATGGTCTTTTTACAGTTAAGTTGCAGACCTTCTACTATTAAATTATTTCAGGTTCAGTTATAGTTCCTTTACTGTCACATCGGAAGAGGATTTCGAATAGAACCGTGTTGCCTTGCGACATCGCAGGTTTTGTCTTTCTTTTCATACTTCTTGCCTCTGCAAAATTTCTGCTTCTTGTTCTGGCAAGTCTCTTCGTCGTTTAACGCTCTGTGCAACAAATCTCAGTATCATGACAGGAGCCTTTTCCCCTGTACAGCGAAACACTTGCAGATCAGCAGTGACATTGCTGTCAACTGTGCCAATGCCTGCCGTTGGGCTGCAATTCTGCAGACAAATTCACTCGTGCCAACTTGCAAGTGCCAGCGCCACCAATCACACTAGCCTACCATAAAATGATTGCAACTAAACTATCAACAGCCCTCTACACGATAAAATAACTGGCTTCCCATCAATTTCACGCAAAAAATGCATCTGTCACGAAAGCGTATCCATTTTAATATTTCTGACATATGTCGGAACAAATCTGAACAGATCTCCTACAAACTGTGCTATTTATCTGACTGTCACTATCACTGTTCTTATTTACTTCTTTCATACAACGAACCTATTTATAATCATGATTCTCGCCAGAAGAGAAATTACGGCCATTCCAATTGTCTTTCTGTCTCTCTGGTGTCTGGCAACAACAGATCTACAGGCCATGTTTTTCCTATAATGGAATATCAAATTTTCAGCAAATTCTTTCCACATGCATTTATCTCTAACACTGCCATCGTTATGACACGACAAAATTTATAATTCAACAGCTACTACATCATTTTGCGCTGATGCATTCATTATAGGTTTGCCACTGTGACCACCTTACTTCTCATTCACAATTCAGTTCCAATTCCAAGCTTCAATTGCCACTGTCCCTGTCAGCGAGATGATGTCAGAATTTTAAAACAAAGAATATCACTGAGAAAACTGACACAGTGAACATAATAGTGGTCTCTGTGCTGAACTATTGAGGGAAATTGCCATTTTGGCTGCCTAAAAGCACAAATGTTCATTTATGAGGAACTGAACAAACTGCGAAAACGGGTGATCAACATACTGTTCATTAATAATATTCACTAGGGTTCCTGCACTTGCGTGGATTTTTTTCATCGCCTTCTGGTGTCGCAAACTTTCGGTTTGGAGGTGTTTTACCTCCATTACTTCCTTTTTCGTATTATTATTTAATTGTTCGACAATCAGACACATTTTGACAGCTCTCAGAGCGCACAGGGAACTTTGGAATCACAACAGTAAGAAATGGAATGACCCAGAAGCGGAAAACTGAATAACACCAATTATTTGCCTGTTCACTGAATCAAGAAGTTTTCTGATGTTATGGTTCACAGCGGCTGTCTATTCTGTAACTAACAACCTAGCTGTTCATTACCGGCCGGATTTTACATCCCTGCCAAACATCGCCTCTCAAACAGGTTTAATGTTAAATTGTTTGACTTCCTTTACAGATACTTGTGTTTATGCAGCTAGACAAGCTGTTAACATCCTTTCACACAGATAAACCTCCTCCATCTGAATTAAAGCAAACCGCGTTAATGCTCATCAGCTGGAAATCCTGCATTTCCTCCCAAACATTTCAGGTTCTTATTAAAATACGTTTCAATTAGTTTCCTGAGTTTATTGATTACCTGTTTTTGCAGTTGTTTCAGTTTGCTGTAAATTAAAATGATGTAATTGATCTGGATTTTTTTTTTGTGTGTGTGTTTCCAAGCTTCTGGTTAATGGATTTAATTTTATGCATTTGCAAGTCAGGGAGCTGATAATCATTTCAATCATGAAGGCTGTGAGCAGTGTTTGAATGCTTCCTCCGAACCGCATATACAAGAGACTTGCAGAAATAGCTTAACCTTTTGGTGACCACAACTGGACAAATGTAGCTTTGTTAGGTGTGGGTACAAAATATCAGGCATAATGTTACGTAAAAAACATCGGACAATTGCCTGGAATCATTCATTCATCACCTTCACCTCATGATCCCACTTCTAATCTCCCAGCCCATGTGGAAATTAAATTCGTGAATTGCTGAATCCTACTGTTTAGATGGAAGCCTGTCGGCCCAACGTGCCTGTGCATCCTCTTTGAAAGATCTGTCAATTATGTTCTAAAATCCAGCTTATAACCATCAGCATGCAAATTAGCTCTATTTAAATCCCGATTGAAACTGATTTCGCCATTCCTTGAGGTGGAAAAACAAAGTAGCATAAAAGCTGGTAAAATGAAAGAAAACAAATTCCCAAAGCAAACATGCAACAGAAGTTTGCGATACCTCTTTGTGGGCAGTGAAAGCGCCGTGGGAAGCATATGAAATGCAGCCCGGGTACCTCAGTCGGTTGAGCATTGGACATTTAATCTGAGGGTCCATGGTTCCATCGCTGTCTGTGCGCGTTCTTTTTGGCTCAAGGCAAACCCCCAGCAAAACAGCAACAGAACGAGCAATGGACGTTGAATTCTTCAAGGAGAACTGAAGAAATGGATGATCCTTTGCTTTACAGAAAAATATCCACCATCTCGTAATTATGGTAGCTTCGAACAATTGTATAATTGTTTCTGGATTTCCAGCTACTGTAAGTGTGAAAAGTGCCTCCTGATTTTTCCGTTGGTTTGTAAGATCGCTGTGGATCAGAGGCAAAATCATGTCAAGGTTTAACACCATTCTTACCGGAGGGAGAAACAGTTTCTTGGTATTTAACCTAATAATTCACGTTAACAGGTTAGAGACCTCGATCATATCAACATTCATTCTTCGGTACGCGAGGGAAAGCAATAGCTTGCAAGCCCTGAATAGGAAGAAAATGTACAGAGTTGAGGGAGGAGGCGAAGGGTTGGCGCTAGGTGAATTTATCCTTCTGAAAGCCAACACAGGCAGGATGGGTCAAATCCTATGCTGGGCCCGTTCTATGATCATGTTCAATTTTTCAGTGGGTAGGTGATGAGATTGAGGTCACGATGGTATTCTTTCATCTAAAAATGGGTCACGACTCCAGGTTGACGTGACATTTATAATAGATTGACAGCTTTTACTATTATTCGTTCTTGGATGTGAGCATCGCTGGTAAGGTCCTCATTTATTTGTGGAGCTTTCTTCTCCAGTTCTCTGTTCAACTCTCCACCACCGTTCACTACTGTATGTGGAAGCTCTGCACAGCTTAAATCTGATCCTTTGATTTTGGGATCACTTCGAAAGCAATAGTCTGTGAGAACAGGAGACAATAGTTTTCATGGCACAAATGCCACGTGTTGTAATGGGAATGAGATAAACAGTGTTTGCAGAAGGCACTACTTGGGCCTCAGTTGGTATATCTCGTTTGACTCTGAATGATGTGACGATGTCAATCATGTTGGAACAAGGGCAGAAAAGATTCACGACAATTGTCCTGGAATGAGGAACTTCAGTTCTGATGCTACATTGGAGAAGTTAGTACTGTTTTCCTGGGAGAAAACAAGGCTTAGAGGAGGTTTGAAAGAAGGATTGGAAATCACGAGGAGTCTGGTCAGAGTAGACTAGGAGAAAGTTCTTCCATTCGTGAAAGGATGAAGATTGCAAGAGTAGAGTTTTAAAGTAGTATGCTAAAAAATAGCAAAAGTGAAACGAGGAAAAAGTTTACTTCTGATACAAAAAGTGGTTTAGGCTTGGAATGCACTGCCTGAGTTTATGCTGCAGACAGGTTCAAGCGAAGCATTAAAAAGGGGACTAGGGGGACTAGACGGCTACCAGTGGCCCTGGTTCCGAGTTTCCAAGTCAGCGGAAATAGTGTTAGGCAGAACTTTCCTGTTCAACGTTACAAAAAAAGTATCAAATTCCTCCTACAATCACGAGTTAGGGTTTCCGTAAAGAGACAGTTTGTGTGTAAAATGTAGTGACCGGGCTGAGGTTCACTGTCGGGAATTGAAGAGAGTTAGTAGAGAGTTCAAGAAGCAAACAGAGTTACAGAGGAAGAAAACTGAAAGATTGGCGAGGAGTAAAACCGCGGTATATGAATGCAGTTCATCATCCTTCAAGTCTTACTCAATGAAGGACCGAAAGGTGAAATCATCTCACTGCAAAGGAGCTGCTGATTAGTGCAGTGACCAGAAAACATAACTGAAATGAGCAGAATAGTCGTGTTTACTGAGGGAGAGGAAACGGGGTAAGCAAGGAACAAAAGACGGTTGATACTGACTAGCTGTCATCAGAAAGCAAAATAATGGAAGGAAGAAAGTAAATTATATAAATGAACAAATTTGTGGCAGGGATTTCAATGTAAGTTACTCTGTCATGTTACGGCCACTGTTTACATGATGCACGTTTATTGTCAGATTATTAATGAATTCTGCCTGGACACTAATTACCACATCGTGCATAGCTGGTTTAAAATATCTCGTTTCAGAAAACTGTCCTGCATTATATCTACCAAACCATTAATTCCGATTCAGCCCAGTTGAGGTGAAAGAGCTAGTTTCTGCGTTAACACACACAGGGAAATATCGCCTGACTTTCTGGGTGAAGATCCCGGGATCTCTGAAACCAACCGCTAATTCTTGACTCTGACGTTCGTTGATACATCTTTATCTTTTTCTGCATATGTCTTCATAAAACCAACCAATTATCAAATTTTAATGTATGTTTCAAATTTCGGCTTTATTTATTTGTATAACTACTATGAACCCGGAATATTAGGAACTCGGGTCCCTTACGTGACAGACCACATTGCATTAACCACTATAGTAAGCAGGAATTGATCCACATAGTGGCTTACAGGCTTAGATCTTCCATGCCTCTGACATGCAAACACAAACTCCTTTACAGCGCAGCACAATCGATGATCAATGCGCTGCTGCAGAGGAGATGCTATCTGCATCACCTAAACGAGCCTAGTTATCGACCTGTGTAAAGCTGCAAAATGCAATTGTGAACATATGTATATGAGAGATGCAGAGATAATGATGGACAGGTGGAGAAACAGCGACAGAAAAACCTAATGGTGCAAGAGGACTGGAGGATCGAAAATGTTCTATCCGTGTTCAAGAAAGTGGTTGGAAATCTTCTTCTTGTAATTTCTGCCGTGTGTGTTTTCGGAACAAAATCTCACTGAAACTGATTAAATTAATCTCCGATCTTGGAGTTCCTTAGCTGAGAGGTTTTAAATTAACAATAATAAAAACAGAAAATGCTTGAAAAGCTCAGCAGGTCTGACAGCATCCAAAGAGAGAGTAACGGAGTAAACATTTCTATTGGGCATGGCGGAAATGCAACACGAATCGACAGCGCGGAAGACACATTATATTCCCTGCTACACCACTAACGCGGTGTCTAAGCCTTTCTCTGCAGGGACAAATTTCGGGGCACTTAGCTACAGCGTAATCCATAAAATTATAACGGGCGGTTGCTAAACAGCCATTCACAATCTCATCTGGAAATATCCTTTGTTTCTTTCCTAGAGCCATTACAATTCTGATCAGCTTTTGTACCATGAAACCTTTTCTCTTCTGCACCCCAAAAACCCAGCTCACCACCAAAAACCCTCACACACCTATTTTGTTAACCTTGGGCCTTCTCACTCTCCTCTGGTTTAAATTTGTTATCTTTCTATCTTTCTTTTGTTCTGATGCAAAGCCAACGACCTGGCCAGTTCACTGTGTTTGTCTACACTGATGCTCTATGCTCTATGATCTGCTCAGCATTTTCGGGATTTTTTTGGGCTCCCCCCCCCCCCACCCCCCCCCCCCCCCCCCCCACACACACACACACACTTTTTCACTATTTATGCTATTTTCCTTTAAAATTTGAAAGGCTTGCGAGAAGGTTGCGAAACATATTTATATTCTTCGCTCTTCCTCCATGCTAATCATCCAGTTTTCTTCCTTCACAACCGTGTCTGTCTCCTGATCTCCCTCCTAACTCTCCTCAATTCCAAATAATAAACCACAGCTCAGTCGCTAAGCTGAAGCCACTGACGGCCCCTGAAATGAAGTCTCCCTGCCTGATTTCTGCAAAATGATTTGTCACAAGCTTTCTAGATTTTAAGGAAAACAGATCAGTCAGTCAAAGAGCCAATTTCTATTGGCTGGTAATCTCGGACTCAAAGCATTAAAATTAGAGATTCCAGCATGGAAATTAGGAACCGATTCTACACACCAATCGTGATGGAACTTCAGGGCTAAACAGGGCCTAAAGCTTTTTGTATTTTCAACCTGAGCTCCATCGAGTTTTGTTAAAGGAGGGTGTTAAGGAATATGAGGCAAAGGCGAGCAAATGTAGTTATTCGCCAAATAGAGGCAACATCATTGTAATATTCTAGGGGCTAATAAGCCTCAGCAGGTGCAAATGTCGAGAGAAATCATTCACCTTCCAGCTGAGGGTTCTGCAGCCTTCTGGACACAACATGGAGTACAGCACATTTAGATCACAACATGTGCGTTCTTGCGCCTATTTTTATTTCCCTGGTTTAGTTTTGTCACGGCTCTTTCTTTATCCTTCATGTTACATTTAGATGTTTGCTATGCTGCCATTCACAACCTCACTTGGACACGTTTGATTCTTTACTAAACCCTCAGAAATACAGAAATGTTATAGCGCAGCAGAACGACATACAGCCCTTCCTGTCTGCAACAGCCCTTGAATTAGTCATTCGTCTTCTTATCCCTCTAGACCTGCACATTCTTTCTTTTGAGATAACAGGCTAATTCACTTTTTAATGTTTCAATTGAAACTGCCTCCACCAAACTCAGGCAGCACATCCCAAACTGGAACCACGTTCAGCGCGAAAAAAATGTTTTCCCTCATGTCATTTTAGCTTATTTTGCCAACTAGTTTCAATCTGTGCCATCTCGAACTCGATCCTATCACGGATGGGAACACGCCCCCCTTATGCACACGGCCCAAACCCCTGACGATTTTCAATACCTCTAGCAAATCAACTCCCACACATTTTTCTCCAAGCAGAACAGTTCTAACTTCTCCAATCTACTTTCACAACTGAATTTCCCCATCCTGGAAACCATTCTTGTGAATCTTCTCAGCCCTCTTTCCAACATGCTATGCATCTTCACATTCTTCCTCAAGTTCAGTGCCCAGAACCAAACTGGAAAAACCAACTGGGGCTGAAATAGTGCCCTCTACAAACCTCCTTCAACAATTGCCCATTACAGCACTCTTTGTGCATGAAAAATGCTGCCTCCTGCTGCCGCAGGCAATCACTTTCGAAGTGACCCTACAACCAATGGGTCAGATCTAAACTCTGCAGCCCTGACCCATCGAAGCAGGAATAGTGGTGGACAATTAAAAGGCTAACTGTACGGGGAAGCTGCCCGAATAAATGAAGGCCTGCTCACACATCAATCTAAATGCTTGCACATGCCTTGTTTGGTTTGGGTGCATCAACGGTCCGTGTTGCAAATTGGGACCTTTAGCTTTGTTGACCTGCGAAGATCATTTCAAACTTATGACCATCCTTGAGTAGCTCTTTGATGCTAATTATTTTAGGCTTGTCTAGCAAGTCTTTCTGGAATGTGTCTCTGCGATTAATAACTGAACGATTCTGTTGGCTATTTCTGCACTTGAAAAATGATACAATGGACCCCTTTGCATCTGTTGATGAGGGTGTCCATGGGTTCGGTCGGCTGTTGTAGAAATGATATGACCTGTCGTTGATGAATACTGAAGTTTAAAGCGATTCCGAGGTAGTCTTCCAATGTAATCAATTTATTTGCGGATCCTTTAGCTATTCTGCTGTTAATCCTGACTAGTTCAGCCTGCGTTAACCTTCATTCACAATTGTTAGGCGAATTTTAATGGCTTGCTTGTCTGGCTAAGACACACTGAATCGGAAAAAAAACTATTGATCTGTTTAAACTTTTTGAAATCGGGCGATACATCAGCTTCATCCCATTTCAATCTGGGAATATTGTGGCCATATTGGCGATGCCCCTTCGACCTTCCTTCTTCTGTAGTACTGGAATGACTGTCACTCTGGTTGCTTTTGCTGACTTTTCCAAAGTTGTGCCTAATTATTCGCAGCCTTCTCTGGCCTGCTTTTTAAACGGTTTGCTTTATTTTATTATTTATTTGACTCACAGTCGCTCACTCTCAATCCATTCCAGGCCCTGGACAGTCGCATATCTTGACTGACCCAATCTAGTGCTGGTCCTCGTGACACCCTTTCCCACTCACAGAAGTGACATGCCATACATTTCAATCTAACCATGAGGGGTCCGTCTGCTACCCTGCGCTTCATTTGAACACTATCTGACTCTGTCCTACAAGCTTTCTTGGACAGACAAAACGCTGGCTTCTCAAGGCTCTCGGATCTCCGACTTACTTGCTATCTGATCAATACATCAAGAGTCGCCTCATGCCATGTAGCATAAGCTGATACTGTTCACTAATCGTATCTGTATTCAATCTTACAGCTAGTCTGTCTGACCACAGCTGAACACCATTTCCTGTTGGTTAAATGATATAGTCACCAAAACCCATTAAGATGTTGGGTAAATGCATTGAGATACTTCAACGCATTCAATTGACTGTTATCAGTGATTGTGGTCTAGTGATGGACATAGCTGCTTTTCAAGCAGTTGATGTGGGCTCAATTCCCAACAATCGCAGTTTGTTCATTTCAAATCTCTGAGAGCAAGCAAGTTTTGATGAGATTAAATTTTGCTCCAAAAACGCACGCGGCTGTAATTCAAGCAAAGCAATTTCCAAGCTCCATTTACATAACAGAGAAGTGAAGTCTTGGAGGGATTTGAAAGTGAGGATGAGGATTTTATAATTGAGGAATTGCCGTATGAGGAGTTAGTTTACTGGGTCAGCAATCACAGGGGTGATTGGTGCGGTTTCATATATTTAGATTAGGGACATAGAAATATTTATCCAGAGGTAGAAAGCTTGAATGCATCACAACTGTTCTGCTCACAGGCAGCAGTGAAACTACGACTGGGTTGCACTGTCCATTTCCTTTCTAGTTTGTCAGGCTGCTGTCTCTTAAACGCAAATTACAACACCTATGTACATTTTACCCTAGAATATGCAGGATGTCAACTGATATATCGGGATATGACCTAATTACTTCAGATAGAACATAAATGCACAAGGAACTGAGCTGGGCATTGACCGCTTCACAGGAAAAATTGAGATGGGAAAGCGATGAAATACTGAAAGAATTAATCTCAAAAAAAAGATAAATACGGGAAAAACCCTGAAGCTCTGACAGTTTCGCGCAGCGGGTCTGTTATTTAAAGATTCTATAGACCTGTAATATTGATCTACCCTTCCTCTTTCGGACCTGATTGCAACACCTTCTGTTCTTATTTCAGATTCCCAGCGTGAGTTATCTGTCCCTTTCTGAACAATTAATCAATCTCTGTGCTGATATCAATATCCAAATAAAGAAATGAGAAGCAGCAGAAGGAAAGGTTTAATGGAATTAATGAATTTTATTTAATGTGGTTAAACCTATCCTGGCTCCACACTAAAGTTCAGCAATGAGGAACAAACCTGAGTAACATTCTAAATGGATGGTAAGTGGAGGTTGTAAATCTTTGTATTTGAATAACAGCTGCATGTTTTCTCCATGCAAGATCTCAGCGATTCTGATCAAATAAAGCTCCGAGTGTGGGGTTACTTATTTGAGAAGTTTTAAAAATCAACAAACTGCGATGTCGGGTAATTGAACCAGAGTCAACAGCTTGAAAAAGCAAGACCGCACACTACTATTACACCATCGCTGAATTGGGTACTTTCACAGCAGCAAACTGTCCCAAGGCACTTAAGAACGTTATCATTAAAAATAAGGCTGATGCTCAGCGACTGATGGAGAACTTAGGTCTGGTGACAAAAGCTTTCTCTGAGAGGTAGATTTTAAGGAGTTTCCAAAAGATGAGAGGGAGCTCGAGAAGTGGGGCGGTTTGGGAAGGGCGCCCATGATTTTAGACCAGGTCAGGTGAATGCACGGTTGTCAATGCAGTAGAGAGTAAAACCCGTTATGTGCAAGATGACAGTAGAGCAGAAGTAAGAAAGTTTTCTTGGGCTGGAGGAGGTTAAATAGAAATAGAGGGGTGAATTCAGGGAGATATTTTAAAGTCAGGATGAGTGTTTTAAATATGAGGCATTGCCGGGTTAGGCGTCAGTGTCGGTCAGAAAACATGGGGGTGATTGGTGAACTGAACTTGGTTCAGGAGAAGTTCCAGGAAACAGAATTTTGGTTGAGCACAGGTGTATGTAGGGTGGAGATGGGAGGCCGGCCAGGGGAACACTAGAATAGTCAAGACCTGAGTGAACGAAGACATGGATGAGAGTTTCAGCAGCAGGTGAACTGAGGCAGGAACGGACTTGGCCGATGTTTATGATGTGCAAGTCCATTCTGTTCATCTGATAACATCCTGTCAGAGTCTCTAATATCATGCAGTTTTATCAGATATATTGGAGGGGAAAATAGATACAGCGTCAGGTATTATTGATCAATGTTGGAATTTTTGCTGTATCTGTATCTCTCGAAAACTATGCCAGTGCCGGACTTTTCACATTTCATTGCAATTCGAAACTGAACAGAATATCCCAGAATGTGGCCAAGGACTGAGAGCCTTTAAGTCTGACATTTTCCCCTTGAAGTAGCCCAATTGGGAGCATTTCCTGCAGGACATTTGTTGTTCATGAACTATTAATATCAATAATTTGTGGGTTCACTGAGGAGGATGAAGTGTCAGTGAACAGACTGGAGTGTCACAGTTATTCTGTTCCCAGCTCTCCAGCTCCCAGCCTTTTAGTGAGGAATCGGTCTCCCAGGGATTCTGTTGTCCCCATTTTCGCCCGATTCCCGACTCTTAACATTGAGTGAACTGGCAGCTGCCAGTAACTCCAGCATTGGGATCCTGGTGAGTTCATTGTGGTTCAGTGTTTAAACAGTACAATAACAAACAAGGTTCATGAGGAATATCATAAATCAGATTCAGGATTGTATGAGGTCACGGGGGCAATGTGCGCTCTCGACCTTCTGATTCAGGTTCCTGAACGTTACGGAAAAATAAATTATATTTGTGCATTGTTGCTGTTGTGGTCGTATGGATTATTAGATGATGCGTTTCACTTCTGTTTGTCGTGCAAGGTTGTCAGAAGATTGTCGGGCAGAGTCCTACAATTTTTCTTATCATTGGTCCATGCAGATAAATTGCCTTGAACAGAAGTTCTAGCGCACTTTGTGTGTAGAATTATTTTTCAATTTCCCGCAGAAAAATCTCTGGCTTTAAATCTTCGATGGTGGCACTGAGTCGTCTGTTCACAGTCAAGGGGAATTGTTTCCGATTTTCCATACCTGTTCAAACTTGCAAAAAAAATGTATAGAATCCTTACTGCAATCATGACGAATTACTACGGCACAGGGACAGTCAGTGGGTTCTATGTAGAGACTGAATTGTGGTTTGGTGTCGGGAATTGAAGAGTATCAGGAGGGAGTTCAAGAGACAATCAGAGTTGCAAAGGAAGACAACTGGATGATTGGCGAGGAGGAAGAGAGAAGAATAAAAATGGCGTTCATCATCTTTCAAATTTTATTCAATGAAAGGCCCAAAGAGAAAATAATCTCTGTGCCAGGGATCTGCTGATAGTGAAATGACCAGAAAATAGAACTGGAATTTGGAGAATCATCGTGTTCGCTGAGGGAGAGGCAATGCTATAAGAAAAGATAAGTTCGGAGGGGTGCGGTGATGAAAGGCAGGATTCTGAATAGCTGTTGTCCGAAAGCAAAGGAAATAAAGGGCAAATTGCATTTTAAAAATGAACAAAATGGTGGCAGAGATTATAATGTATATAACCCTCTCATTTTACAGTCACTGTTTACAAGATGCAACTTTACTGTGAGATTATGAATGAATTCTGCCTAGTTAGATTACAAAGTCGTGTATGGCCTGTTCCTCTCGGTTTTAAAATAACCTATTTCAGCAAACTGTCCTGCTTTCAAACAACAAAATTCAATGATTTCACAGAAATGCCGATTCAGCCTAGTTTAAGTGAAAGAGCCAACATTGGTGTTAGGACACATATCGAATTGTGGGCTGACTGTTGGAATGAAGGGCCGTTCCTCTCAAGGAACACTAAAATTCCTGTATCTCTAAAAAACTACTGCTGATCCTGAATCTGCCTGTCGCTGATAAGAAATATTTATCCGCACTGTCTTTTTACATATCAAACTGTCCAGTGTTAAAGTCCATTTCCAATTTCGTGTGTTTTCTTTCTTAAAGATAAAAAGAAACCTACGCCTGATTGCGGAATGGAACCCTAGTCTCCCTCATGATCAGTTGGCATACTAATCATTATACTAACGAGGAGTTTCGAATCTTGGCGCAGAGTGGAGAAACCTGGGGTTATCTTCACTCAGTAACAACTTAAAGTGCTGAAGTGTTAAAATGTGTGACTGGAGGTGTTGCGAGCTTCCTTCTGTTGTTTCATCGATTAGAAGGATGACAGGATGCCTTCTCTGAGGGAACTCGCTGTTCCTCAATCCCAATCAGGAATTTATGATGCTTGATAATCTACAGATTAACAGAGTTGTTGAATTGTCCTCTGATCAGCACATGCATATGATGAAGCATTCCTCGTTAGGACAGTGTCTCGATTTGTCAATGAGATATTGCGGCCGACAGTTAGATCTGCGGATGTAATACTCACACCAGACTTCAGGGAAATTGCCAATATCACGATTTGTCACTGAATACTCGGCAGACGCCTGTGCACAATAATATGCACGGACTGATGAAATAATGTAAATCCTGCACCTGCAGTTAAAGCCTAGGAGAGTTCGGAGACAATGAAAGTGTCATCAATTCAGGTTATCTGTTTTGTGGCAAATGCTGGCAAAATAATACTTCCTCTGACCCCAATTTGGGGTTTCTAAAACGGATAGTGATTTATTTTTTTCCTCTTGAAGCATTTCCTGACCGGGAACCCCGTAAGGTAAAATGAAGTTTAAAATGAAACGTGAATATATTTATGTTCACCCTGCAGTGACGGGGAAACCTCCCCGACCA
The DNA here is from genome assembly GCA_026770705.1 of Isurus oxyrinchus. NCBI lineage: Eukaryota > Metazoa > Chordata > Chondrichthyes > Lamniformes > Lamnidae > Isurus > Isurus oxyrinchus. The sequence continues at coordinate 580,274 of JANJGN010000116.1, forward strand.
CACCCCCCACCCCCCACACCCCATCCACGCCCTGTCATTGTTCTGTCCAGCATCCTGCTGGGCCGCCATCTTGCATTTGTGCAGCAGCTATTTATTATTCAGTTCAGCTCTGTCTATCCCGTCATTGGCTCTCCATTCTATCTTATGAACTCCGAGAAGGCAACGCATTCGCTTGATAAAATCACAAGGGAGAGACTCTTTTCCTGAAACATTTGGTCCCAGGCCGAGTGTTTATTTCACCACCCAGACGTCCCTTAAAATTACATGCAATATATTAACTTGCTTTATAAATGCCTGGTTACTGGTTGTTATATGCACTCGCCCTTGTCAGCGTCAATGGCCTTCAAGGGTAAAGACTTCTTCCTATCTGCTGTAGAAGTTTTGCCCTTGCAGCTTGAGTTCGGTAGGACATCACTAGTAAAGGTTGCATTCACCAGGTGGCTTCCAACCAGATTTCTCTTTTCTAATTTTTTCAGTATCTCCAGTTGTTCCAGTGCTAAAAAAAAAACTGACGATGTTGCAGTTCCATCTTCTCTTGGCCTTGGTGTTGAAAGTTAGGGATTTAAATTGCTTTCCTGATTGTACAATGACTGCAAATGTGTGTTGCTGCTAAAACACCATGGGGTGTGAAAACTAGACATGATATTTTAATTTCCTGAGCGAATTGTACTTACGTCAAATCTCCCTTCCTACTCACATTCTTGAATCCTGCCTCCAAGAGTCATCCTTTGTGTAAAAATGGTTTCTTGTGGGCCCTGGAGCTTGGCAATTTCAGCATGCATGAGTGGTTGATTGGTTGTTGTCCTCTGAGTTTTGCCATAATGCTGGGAATAACAGCTGGTCTGTTTACAAAAGATTTTTTAAAAAATGTTTCAATGATGGACATTCAACCATCATAAACAACGAGTCTCAGTGAGATCGCTGTGATTTCACCTTTAAATTCCCACAGTGGTGACAAGAATCAATCATTGGTGTTGACCAACCTCAAAGCTTCGGGAATGAAATAGGCAGGCCACTATATGCCTTAGTGAGCGGCAGAGTATGGTCCTTCTTCATTCTCTCAAAAGTTACAGCCCTGACAAGGCCGGCATCCCTATCCCTTGACAATGGTTAAACGTCAACCACGTTTCTGCAGGCCAGATTGGGTAAGGGCACTAGATTTGCATCGCTAAAGGACATTTGTGAAACAGTTTTTTTTTTTACTACAATCGATGAGATTCTAATCTGTGGTAGCATTATTCAAGTTAATTTTATATCCCAGAATTTCTAAACCGATTTTAAATTTGATCAGCTGACGTAGTTGGATTTGAACCTGTGTCCAGTTAGCATAAGCCTCTCTGGATTACTAATCCAGTGACATGGCGAGGGAAAAAGGCCAGTTAATTGATGTAGGCCCCAGTATCTTTGACACACATTTTGCAATGAATGTCTCGGGAAAGTCTAGGTCGATAACAGGATGCGACCACTCAATGTGACCTAATTTCATGTAATGGAGGGAAGATTCCACAAGCACTCACCCAGTTTTGATCTTCAAACCTGCTCTCAATTGCAACCTTTGCCCTCCAAGAGACCAAAAATGTCCCCTTGAGCAGCAACTTACCAGGGTTCAAAGCATCAATGGAAAAAGGAAAGGCACAGATCTTTATCTTGCTCCCCAGAAGAATCCAAGGGTTATAAATGCAATGCCGTCGAGGGATTATCCAGATGAATTTCATTACATTCAATTCCAGAATCTCTATTCACACAACTCTGTTTTCAGGTGCCTCAAACAATTCATCATAATGTGTCGGGACACGGTAATCACACACTGTAGAGGAAGTTGCTGTTTAGTGGGGTGCAGCAGGGAACAGAGAATTCTTACCCAGATTGTCACCAAATAACATGCTCGTGACTTGGCCCAGCTGTTCAACTGAGCCTGTGGCCTCTCGTTCTTTGCAATCAGGATACCATTCTACTGCCTCGGGGAATCCATTTCAGCCTGTCACACTCGGTAGCTAAACTCTGGCATGCATGGAGATGGATAAAATGCTGTTAGACCTGCGATGCTCGACTGTGCTTGCCAATTACTCTACCACATAGGTTCGGTTGTTGCCAAATGAAGCTCAGCAGAATGTGGCTGTGAATGCAGCTGGTGAGGGGCTCCGCGTCTCATTGGCCTGACGTGGCTGTTTTCATTCTGACTGGGGGCTAAACTTTGAGGCTCAGCCTCCTGTTGCCTTCCCTCCTTCCCACTGGCTGGATCAATTGGCTCCTTTACGCTGTGTTTGTATGGAGTGTCTGTTTTCACCAATGCTGAGCACTGCTAGCTGCCACTGGTGGAGGTTGACACTGTCCTGGCGGTAGTTGGTTCCTCCTCCTCCTCATCCTCAAACTTCGCAATTATCCCTGGAAACAGCGGTCAGCTGGGCTTCAAAAACTAGATTCAAGTGAAAGAAGCTGTTTTCACTTTTTTTCTTTGGTGTGCCACTCCCATTGCCATGGAGTCCAGCTGAGGAGATGGCACACTACACTTGGCCTTTACTTTTTTCACCTTCTGTGCGCTCACTCCTGCAGCATGGTGACCAGCTGCAGATTAAAAGTGTGCTGGGAGATCTTGATCTCCATTCTAAACTCGGCAAAAATAACATTGGAATGTCTCAGAATTCAGTCAATTTTTAATGAATAGGATTGATTTAACGGCATAGTTTCTATTATATTTTCTGCAGCTTTTAGCATCTGCCTCAGTATCAGCGCAATGATCATTGCATGTACTGCACTGTTTAGACAAGAATATAAATCATGGGCCTGAGTTCATTATGAAATGAATGTCTTTGACCTATACTCGGAAGCCCAAGCAGAAGATTTTGGGAAACAATTACTCAGATTCAGTTCCTAACCCGGTTTTTGGCCGTTTTACAATCGGCATTGTTGGGCAGGTCCCCAGAAGGATTCAATTAGCTACAATTTCCCCAGCAAGTGGGCTCAAATTCATTGCAGCCTCCTGTGTGCAGCAACAGAGGAAAATGAAGACACCTTACGGCCGATTTACAAAATGTCCCCTAAGATCTTTCCTTGTACCATTCATTTAACCCACCCGCACCCCAAAGCCACTCCCCACCTCCCCCGTCGACTCCCACCCTTCCTGTCGAACCTTCCAGTCGCTCATGGCAGACAGCGGTTCAATACTGGTGAAGAGCTCCACGATCCAGGAAACCGGACACAACTTTCGGGTCACTGTGGCTGGCTCTGCTAGGGGCGCTGAGTGAAAAGTACAGCACAGGAACAGGCCCTTCGGCCATTCTAGCCTGCGCTGATCATATTGCCCGTCAACTAAAGCATTTTGCACTTCCGGGGTCCGTATCCCTCTATTCCCATCCTATTCATGTATTGTCAAGCCGCCTCTTAAACAATACTATCGTACCTGCTTCCACAAACTCCACTGGCAGCGAAGCCAAGACACTCACAACCCTCAGCATAAAAAAAAACAATTGCCCCTCATATCTCCTCTATAGTTTTCCCCTCTCACCCTAAATCTATGTCTTCTAGTAATTGACTGTTCCACCCTATGAAAAATATTCTATCTACTCTCTCCATGCCACTCATAATTTCGTTAACCTCTATCAAGTCGCCCCTCAATCTCCGTCGCTCTCATGAGAACAATCCGAGTTTATCCAACCGCTCCTCCTAGCTAATAACCTACAGACCAGAGAGCATCCTGGTAAACCACCTCTGCACCCTCTCCAAGCCTCCATGTTCTTCTGGTTATGTGGCGACCAAAATTGCACACAATAATCCAAGTGTGGCCTAACCAAGTTTCCATACAGCTGCAGCTTAACTTCCCAGCTTTTATGCTCAATACCCCTGCCAATGATGGCAATTATGCCATATGCCTTCCTGACTACTTTATCCACCGGCGTTGCCACCTTAAGTGACCAGTGGACCTGTGCACCCAAATCCCTCTGCCCGTCAATGCACTTAAGTTTTCTGCCATTTTCTGTATAATTCCTGCCTCTATTAGACCTTCCAAAATGCATTAACTCACATTTGTTCAGATTAAACAACATGTGCCATTTCTCCGTACAATTCTCCAATCTATCTATATCCCGTTGTATCCTTTGACAATCCTCTTCACTATCTGCAACTCCTCCAGCCTTAGAGTCGTATGCAAACTTACTAATTAGCACAGTAACATTTTCCTCCAAATCATTTATGTATTCTACAAACAACAAAGGTCCCAGAACAGATCCCTGCTGATCTTCACAAGTCGAAGCTCGAAATTCAGAAAAGCACATTTCCACTGCTACCCTCTGTCTTCTATGACTAAGCTAATTCTGTATTCATCCTGCTCACCTCTGATCACGTTACCTTCTGTACCAGTCTGCCATGAGGGACCTTGTCAATGGCCTGACTGAAATCCATGTATATAACATACATTGCCCTTCCATCATAGATCATCTTTGTCATTTCTTCGAAAAACTCGAACAAGTTAATGAGACACGACCTACTCCTCACAAAAGCATACTGCGTCTCAGTAACACTCAAATTTGCTTCCAAATGGTATTAAATCCTGTCAAGAAGAATCCTCTCCAATAATTTCACTCCCACTGACGTAAGGCTCACCGGCCTGTAATTTCCTGGATTATCCCTGCTACACCTGTTAAACAATGAAACAACATTAGCCATTCTCCAGTCATCTGGGACCTCACCCGTAGCCACTGAGGATACAAATTTTTCTGCCAGTGCCCAAGCGATCTCCTCCATTGCCTCCCTCATTACTCTGGGGTGGATCCCATCTGGCCCTGGGGACTTATCCACCTTAATATTCTTCAAAACGGCAAACACCTCCTCTTTTTTTATCTCAGCATGATCCAGGCTATCTACACCCTCTTCCCTAGAAAATTGACTGCTAAGTCCTTGGCTTTGGTGTATACTACTGAGAAGTAATCATTTAGTATCTCTCCCATTCCTTCCGTCTCCCCACACGTCTGCCCTGCCCTTTAACTGGCTACCCTTTCTGTTTTTACCTGTGTATAAATGGCCTTGAGATTTTCCTTAATCCTGGTTGCCAGTGACTTTTCATGACCACTTTTATCCCTCCTGATTCCTTGCTTAAGTTTCTTCCTACTTTCTTTATATTCTCCACGTGCTTCATCAGGTTCAAGCCTTCTAGCCCTCACAAATGCTTCCCTTTAATTTTTGAATAATGACGCATTGCACATTATACAAGTTTCCTGAAACTTGCCATGTGTATCCTTCATCCTAGCAGGAATATGCTGGTCCTGAAGTCTTATTGACTGACGTTTGAAATCCCGCCCACATGTCAGTTGTTCATTTGCCCTCAGACATCCGCCTCCAGTCTAGAATCCTCAGTTCCTGCCTAACATTGTGATAATTAGCCTTGTCCCAATTAAGCACCTTAACCTGAGGACACCTGTTATCCTTATCCATCAGTGCCTTGAAATTTAGTGAATTATGTTCACTTTTCCCGAAATGCTCCTCTGCTGAAACATCGATTACCTGTCCGGGTTAATTCCTTATTTCCAGCTCCAGTATTGCCCCTTTCCTAGTTGGACTATCTACATATTGTCTCAGGAAGCCCTCCTGGATGCACCTTACAAATTCTGCACCATCCAAACCCCTAGCACTATGTGATTCCCAGTCAATATAGGGAAAGTTAAAATTACCCCAAGACTACAACCCTATTGTTGTTACATCTTTCCAATATCTGCCTACAAAACTGTTCTCCAATCTCCCACCGGCAATTGGAAGGACTTTAGGAAACGCCCAAAATTGTGGCTGGACCCCTCCTATTCCGGAGCTCTACCCATATTGCCTCACTGCATCAGCCCACCGAGGCGTCATCCTGTCGTACAGCTGTGATATTCCCCTTAACCAGCAGAGCAACTCCCGCACCTCTTCTACCACCTTCTCTATCCTGCCTGAAACATCCAAATCCTGGAACTTTAACTGCCAATGCTGTCCATCCTTCAACCAAATCCCTTTAGTAGCAATAATGTCATAGTCCCAAGTGCTAACAAAGCTCTAACCTCATCTGCCTTGTCTGTTATACTTCACACATTGAAAAAAATGCATTTCACTCCCCCAGTCACACTGTGTTCAGTAATTTCTCCCTGCCTGCCCTTCCTCTTAGTCCTATTGGCCATAATCAATGTTTCACAGTCATTTATTTCACCTGTTTACCTATTTCTCTACTTCACACACGCCTCTATTACGAGTTTAAATCCTCCCGAGGGACACTAGCGATCCTCACCTGCTGGATATTGGTGCCTCTCTAGTTTAGATGCAACCCGTTCTTGTTGTACAGTTCAAAACTGCCCTTGAAGAGCTCCCACTGATCCAGATATCAGAAATCCTTCCTCCTACACCATCTGTTCAGCCACGTGTTCAGCTGCACTATCTTCCAATTTCTAGTCTCAATGGCACGTGGCACAGAGAGTAATCCTGAGATTACAAGTCGAGAGGTCCTGTTTTTTTTAACTTACTGCTTAACTCCCTAAAGTCCAGCTGCAGGACCTCGTCACTCTTCCTACCTATGTCGTTGGTATGTATACCTTGACCTGGCTGTTCTCTCTACCCCTTCAGAATGGGACATTCCCGATCAGAGAAATCATGGACCCTGTCACCAGGGAGTAAACATTCCATCCTTGTGTCTCTTTCACGACCACAGAAGCGCCTATCTGAGCCCCTGACTATAGAGTTCCGTATGATAATTGATGTCCTGTGCTTTGATATCCCCCACCCCCCCACCACCACCACCACCTGCTTGACAACAGAACCATCTGTGGTACCACTGCTCTGGCTACTGCTGTTGTTTTCCCTTGATAGGCCAGCCACCCAACAGTTTCCAAAATGGTACACCTGTTATAGAGGGGGGGAAGCCACAGGAGATTTCTGCACTGCCCCTTCTAGCTGTCAGTCATCTATCTGTCTATACCTTCGTTGTGACCACGTCTCCAAAACTCCTGTCAATAACACTTTCCGGCACCTGATTGCTCCTAAGTGCATGCAACTGCTGCTCCAAACGATCCATGCAGTCTGTGAGGAGCTGCAATTGGGTTCACTTGCTGCAGATGCCGTTGTCCAGGACACCGGAAGCCTCACATATATCCCACATCCCACTTCACCTCAGCAACTGCCATTTCTAGAACTATTCAATAAATTAATTTAAATATAATAATAATTAATTCGTTTAAGGTACAAAAAGCAAGTAGGAAAGCAGACAAAACCATGGCTAACAAAGGCAATTAAGGATTCTAACAGGCAATAAGAAGAGGCATGTAAATTTGCCAAATGAAATCGTATGGCTTAGGATTTGAATAAGTTTGAAAATCAGAATAAAGAGAGGCATGAAATTGGTAATGAAAGAGAATATATTTGAGATTAAACTAGTGATGAACACAAAAATTGACTGCAAAAGCGTTTATAGTTATGTAAAAAAGAAAAAGTTTCGTAAAGGTTAGTAAAAGTTGATAATGTTTATTAATAATTTATGTGTGTTCATTACAGGCAGAGTTTGCATAATTAATAATGGGGACTAAGGAAATTGCACAACACTAAATAAAAACTTTTGACCTGTCTTCAAGAAGGAGGATAAAAGAAACACTGAAGCTCCTTCGTCGCCCCCAACCCCCCGAAACATTCAGGAGGAAAAGGAAGTAGTGAGATCGACTATGTGAAAGAAATAAGTATCTGTAATGAAGTTGTGCTGGAGAAATTATTTGGTCTGGACTCTATGATTTACTTTCCAAACTCTTCAAAGAGATGGCTGTAGAGAAAATGGATGCTTTGCTGAACATCTTCCAAAATTAGATATATTCAGAAATGGAGCCTAAAGATTAGAACATTGCACATATGACCCCACTATTTAAGAAGTCTGTAAGAGGAAAAAATAGGGAACTGTAGACCTCTTAGCCTGATATCAGGTGGACGGAACATGCTAGAATGAATAATAAAGCCTGTGATACCTGCTGAGATTGCGAAGCCAAAATGGATTTATGACAGGGTATTCATGTTTGACAAGCCCGATAGATTTTCTTTGAGAATTTTACTAGCAGTAGCTATAAGGGAGAGCGAATGGATGTGATGGATTTAGATTTCTAGAAGGTTTTAATAAGCTCCCACATCGGATGTTAGTAAGGATAATTAGAGTTCATAGGATTTGCGGAAATACACTAGCATGGATTGAGGTTTAGTTAAAGGATTTAAAACAGAACATAGGGATAGACGGATCATTCTCACGTTGACAGGCTTTAACCAGGTTTGGATCTGTGCTTGGGCCCCAGCCATTCCTTAAACGTTAAATTGGCAGTCTTGTTCTGTCCCTGAAAATTCCTCAGCATAAGGGAACGGTGTTTGGAACAAGGATCAGAACTCCACCTTCGGATATCTAACAGAAGGAAATGTGTGACCACCCAGTTTTGGATGCCAGATAAGCAGTCTGATTATTTAACCACACTGGAGGACTCGAAAAAAACATATTGTGAGGTTCAGCTGGGTGTCATTAGTGTACATGTGAAAATATTTCCTGTGTTTTGGGTGATGTCGCTGATGGGCAGCATATAGATCGAAAAAAATGAACAAAGACCCTTGGGCTATTGAATACGTGCATAACTGTTTCCGTGGCATGGCTTGATCTTGGAATATATTTATACACGTCACCTTGGTGAATATTGAAATATATAAAAATAATTATCTGTTCTAGATTTATTTATCTGAATTGGTCATGATTAATTTTCGTTAATCCATTGTGCTTGCCTGTCAGATTTGTCTTTTTCTCGTTCATCACACTGCCAATGTTTTCCACTCAGGTCCGTATTGGACATCTAGTGATTTACGTATTCTATTAAATCATTCCTTGTTTTAGGACTGCATTAAGACTAATTCTTCAGTGAGTTTAATATTTTTCTTTTAAGCTCCAAGTGGAAATCAACAACTCTCTTGGGCATTAGAAATTCCCAACGAGAGCCAATGCAAGATATGGAACATCGATAAGAACAGCTCTTTGACTTAATTTCCAGCTGCAGGTCCAGGATTTCATTGATATCGTCGACAATTCCCACAATACTTCACTTCGACAAGCAGATGTTCGCGATCTGCCCCTTTTCATCTGGACAAAGTTGCAGCAGATTCAAACATCAATTCCTTTATAAATTCTACTGTTTGTTGTCTTTGACAAGATTATGTCCATGAGATAGATCGTTCTCGCAATTCCATCCTGCTCTGCTAATAGTTTAGTGAAAATATAATAATCTGCCTTATTTTTACGATTTGCATAGAACAAATGTATCATCCGATTTCTTAGTTAACCCTTCGGTAGACATTTAAAAAAAAAAATTTAATGCATACTTATACAAGTAATTCCCTTTCATTTTGCAACCTTTGAAGACTACCACACCTACTTTACAAATGACACAGACAGCTGTTTTACGGATATTCAGGTAATGCATGGTGGAGTCCACTCTTGTTGATCAATTCGGCACTCAACTCCTGTTTTTCCTTTCATTAAGGCACTCATTGCTACCTTTGAATTACATTTTGAACACTTTTGTTTTCGAACATGGCAACAAAGTGTCAGCGTCACGTAGAAATTAACGAACCCCACTGAGGTACAAATCGCTCACAAACAGTACACTCCAGAGATAAATCTATTTTTTATTCCCACGTGCGCTAATGATCCCTAGATAGCATTTGTGTTTATTTTATTTAAATTTGCTAGACCCAGCTGCGGCCGGGATGAATCAATTTATGGTCCAAATAATTTCCCCAGGCATTATTCTGCCCCCCATACATACAACTTTATTCTGTGCTTAGTTCTGTGATGCCCATGCAATTGTAAACTTCAACGAGCATTGTAGAGGGCTATTAATCGGTGTCCAATCCGGTACCCTTACAGTTGTGCAATTGTTTGATGGGGCAGTGCATTTAGAACTTTATTCTACATCTAACGTCGGGCTGTACCTGACCACGTGAAGTTTTGAAGAGGCAGTGTAGATTGAACTTTACTCCGTCACAAATCAGCACTGAAAGTATGCTAGGAGAGTTTGCTCAAAAAAGGTGGAGGATTTTTTAACATGATCTGCCTTGTTCACCATAGTGTAAATATTCTAGAGTATGGCTTGGTTTACTCATTGAAAACGTCAATATTAACCTGTAGTCTTTTCTGTAGTATTGATTTTCTTGCGATCAGTGTGAATGTCTTATAATACATAATCAGTCACTGGCAGCATTTTGTTGCGCACACATGGTCTGAGTAAGTGTGAAAATGTTACTCAATATAATTTGCCGTACGTGGGAGAACGGGTTGGACACAATACGATTTACATTGCTGGAATGTTGGTACTTCCTATAATCATTTAATTAAATTTACAACTGAACTACTATGGTAATGTAAAATATTTTTCAAGTGTTTCCTGAACTTAGCCTGAGTCATTGCAGAAAAATAAATGTTCGTGCAGCATCCAAAGAGCTGGAGCACGTATCCCAGTTCTCGGATATGCATGTGGAAACGCAGAATGATACCCCATAGAGAGTACAGAGAAATATTGCCCAGAGCAGAATGAAAATCCCCGAGATAGCAAACAGCAAAATGTTGGGTTTTCTCCAACTTCCCAGTTCCAGGTCTCTGGATATTCCGGCACTGCTGCGTTGACAGCGTCTCCTTCGAGATCTGTTGGCTACCATTATTTGTCGGGCATTCACTGCATGCAACAACAGTATCAGAACAAATGAGTATCAGGGTGTGAAAATAAATAGAAGGAGCCAGATTTTTACCCAAACCAATGCTTGATGGATAATGTCAGGTGCTTCACAAAACCAGGATCTGTTCATATGCCAATCTTGACCTCTTAACATAAGATACCAGGTGCTGTCATTTAAGAAGTAAATGCCAAATCAACCCGTGCCATTTTCTTAGTGCAGTAATTAGTTTTCAACTTCTAACAACAACAGGTCCCGAATCGATCAAATGTGAAAGTCACGTTGAACCAAAGTGAACAGTCTGTTGCAGAAAGCAAAGCAGCATGAATATTACACACAGGGATAGACTGTATCAATAGAAACTGTCGCTGGTAAGCAATTGGGATCTTACGCAAAATCAGATCAATGATAATGACCCGTAGATCAGTCACTGTCATGGCCACCATGTAACGGCTGAAACATTTGGAGACACACTTTCCACGAGATCAGATTACAGTCGGGACTAACTTAACAGTAGAAAGAAAAAAAAAGAAATATCATACACCACGCTGGGACCAAAATCAAATTGAATATGTAAAGAGATTTACAAATGTACTACAGCATGCAATGATGTAGTGAAATGATGGCACCTTTGGCAGGGTCATCCGTTGGAGACATGGGCTACCATAGAAAGAAATCAGTAACTATTTGCAAGTAATATTTGGCATAAGTTAAAATGAGGTTCAGTAATTTACAGAGGTATAGATGAATGCAATTGTAGAATTGATGGTTAAGATCCAAGCTCGGATTATTGAGCCTGAATCTTTTGATTGTGAACCAGATTCAGAAGTCACCAAAGCAGCCAGTGCCTATTTTTTTCCCCATTGACCTGTGTACATTTAATCGAGCCAAGGACTTATAACAGCACAAAAGGAGCAACTGTACCTGATAGTATCCATTTGGTTCTCAATGAAAGAATCCAATCTGTGTAATTTCTCCTTTCTGTCCCGTTACAGGACATGCTTATCTAGCTCAAGTGTATATCCGAATTTATTTATTAACCATTGTTCACACTTTGCTAATAGGCATCGAGTTCTAGTTTATTATGTTAGGAAGTTACAATAATACTCATAGTTTTTTTCTAAATTTATTGTGATTTAGAGTAGTAGTCGGATATATTTATATTTGTGTGTGTGAGTGAGTTAATTGAATTAATCTCGGTGATTTGATCTAAGAGGAGAGATTAGGCTTGCAATTTTAATTACATAAACATGTTGAAGTTTAGAAAAATAGGTGTCAAGGGACCATTTGCATGGTGAAACAAACCAGGCTCGATTGCTTTCAAAGCAGGAGTGAGATGTGTCACCTATCCAGGTGGAGTTTGGAAAGGGTGTGTTTATTTTTCCCAAAGATTACTGTTAGCACTTTGTTCTCTGAGATGGTTCCATTATGAGGGGGATGTAATGTACAAAAGCATAGCGCAACAATGGGTCTTTGTATACTAAGAAGATAGGTATCAAGAACGAGCAAGTCTGTGTGCAGGGGAAGACATTTTACAAATGTGTGAAAAGTGTTCAGCATCTCTGCCGCAAATCGCTGTCTTCAAAAGATGAAGGTAAGATAACTCACTTGAAATTCGAATTGTTCAAGGTCTCAAGTTTCAACGCCTAGGTGTTTAATAATGTCTGTGCCTTACTGTTGCCTTAACGAAAATTTTACTGAGAGTTAGATTGTTTCGGTGATTTTGAAGTTATCATAGCTATAATTGGTAGACATATGCATGTATTTAAAATCACTTCTCTTATTGCTTAATATCTTACCTAGTTTGGAAACACCTCTAAGACCAGGTGATTGTGTGACTACTGAGTTCAAGGCACACATCTAGAAATTTATGGAATTTGAAAATTAGTTGTGATAGCTGTTTCCTGGAATTGAACAGTGCACCATTTACCATCGGCTGTCATAACAATTATCACCAGCTGAATTAAAAACAAAAATCTCTTCCTAAAATGCGCAATTTATCTCCTGCAGAAAAAAAAAACAAATTTGTACTTTCCTATCCTTCAGTACCATCAACTCAATGTAATTCTTGGTTTTATGTAAACTTTCACACCTGTCATTTTCTTGCAAACCTTTATCAAATTTCCCTTCAATTTCTTTGAGAACAACCGGAGTTTCTCCAATGTAACCAAATAGCTTTAAGACACTATTGATGGAAGAGTCTGGTAAATCTTCGTTGCATTGCCTCAAAGACCCTTAGACTCTTCCTAAAGACCAGAAATGGAAGCTATGCTTTAGTTGGTGGCTTTGGCAAGGCTTGATAAATCTACTGCTTTGTCCTGATGTTATTGCAAACAACCCCACTATTTCTGAAGCACACGATCGAATTAATAAGGTTTGCTATCCTCTTGTCATGTCCTGCAGCTTTCAAATATACTTTCAGATTGAACGACAGTTCCCCTTGACCATGAACACGATTCATAAATGTGCCATTATATATATTTTGTAGTTTTGTATTCATTTGTTTGATGTGAGCGTCGCTCACATGGTCAACATTGATTTCCATTCCTAATTACTCTTGAGCAGCTTGTGGTGAGCTGCTTTCTTGAGCTGCTGACCCCAAGAGGCGAAGGTAAACCCTTATTCCTGTTAGAGAGGTGGGTCGCGGACTTTGATACTGGGCCAGTGAAGGAACAGTATTATTTTTCCAAGGCAGGATGGTGAATGACTTAGAGGGGATCTCCAGTTGTAGTTTTCCCATGTGTCTGCTGGCCTTGCCAGTATTCTAGTTGTTAACTGCCGTGGGTTTATAATGTGCTGTCTAATGAGATTTGGTGAGTTCCTGCACTGCTTCTTGTAGATGGTAAAACTGTTGTTGTGCGTGGCTGGTGTAAGGAGTGTTCAGGGACGTGTTCAGGGTCAGGGGGAACTGTCGTTCCATCTGAAAATGTATTTGAATGCTGCAGGACATGACAAGAGGATAGTGAGCCACATTAATGCCATCGCCCTATTCAGAACTAGCAGGGTTGTTTGCAATAACATAAGGATAAATGTGTAGATTTATAAAATATTATTGGAAAGGGTGGAAAAGAAATGCAGTTGTGCCAAGCTCCTTGAATGCTGTTGGGTCTGCGCTTACTCAGGTAAGTGGGAAGAAACCTAACATACCCCTGACTTGTGCCTTGCCGATATTGGGTAGGCAATGGCGAGGGAGAAGGCGATTTCCTCGCTGATGAATTCCTAGCCATTGGCTAGCTGCTTTTGCTAAAGTGGGTTTATGTCTAGTCCAGTTCAGTTTCTGGTCAATGGCAAGCACGATGATGCTGATGGTGGGGTTTAGCGATGGTAATGCCATTAAAGGACAATGGGGCGAGGGTTAGATTCTCTCTTGTTGGATCTTAACATTGTCTCGCACGTTTGTGGTGTGACTGTTACTTTCCACAAGTCAGCACAAGCCTAGGTTGAATCGATGTCTTGCTGTATAGACTGTTTCAGTATTTGGGGAGCAGCAAATAAAGCTGTATCATCCATGATCATTCCCACTTTTTAACTTATGATGGAAGGAATGTTGTTCATGAATGAACTGAAGAGGGCCTGTTCTAGGAATCTAATCTGAAGTCCTCCTATAGTGATGTCCTGGAACTGAGCTGATTGCCCTCTAACGACCACAGGCAAATTCCTTTGAGCTAGTTATGACACCAACAGTGGAGATTTTTAACTCTGAATCGTATTGAATCCAATTTTCCTCGGGCTTCTTGATGGCACACTCTGTCAAATGTTGCGTTGATGTCAAGGGCATTTACTCTTGCCTCACCTTTCATGTTCAACTCTTTTTTCCATCTTTGAACCAAGGCTGTAAAGAGGTAATGAGCTGAGTGACCTTGGCGGAACCCAAACTGATCTTCAGTAAACAGGTTATGACTAAATAAGTGCCGCTTGGCAGCAAAGTTTGAGACTAGTTCCATCCGTATACTGATAGCGGAGGTAGATAGGGCGGAAATTGGTTGTGTTGGATTTGGCCTGTTTTTTGCGTACATGACATACCTGAGCAATTTTGCAAATTTCCGGGCAGGTGCTTTAGCTCTACTGGAAAAACTTGGCTACAGATGCACGTGGTGCACTGGTCTTCGATACTGTTGTCAAAATATTTTCAGTACCCATCGCATTTTGATATCGCATGCCTTCAGACTTTCCTTGATATCACATGGAGTGAATCGATATGTTTGAAGACTGATATCTGTGATGCTGGGGACCTCCAGAGGAGGCCGAGATGAATTAGCCTTTTTGCACATCTGCTCAAGGTGGTTGCAAGTGCTTCAGCCTTATATTTTGCACTGATCGGTTGGGTTCTCCCCATCATGGGGTTATTTTTGGAGGTTTGCTCTCCAGTGAGTTGCTGAATTGTCCACCACCATTCATGACTTCATGTGGTAGGACTACAAAACACAAATATCGTCCATCATTTGGGGAATCACTTCGCTCCAAATATCACTTGCTGATTCTACTGCTTGGCACGTAAGTCTTATATTTTGTTCCTTCATCAGTTTGACACCTCGTTTTTTGTGACGCCAGCTGCAGCTCCTGGCGTGCCCTCCTTCATTCTTCGTTGAAACAAGCTGATCCGTTGGCTTGATAGTACTGGTAGATTGGTGAATATCCTGGGCTATGGGGTGACAGATTGTGGTTGTGTATAATTCTGCTGATATTTCACGCTGCATGCTGTCTCCATAGCCATTCTCCGAAAATCCATCACCTCACCCTCCTGTGCATTCAATTACATCGAACATTTTAACTTCCTTTCTGTTAGCATACCATGCCAGACGGATTTTTGATCTAGAGGGAGTCAAAGATTCCGGTGGAAAAAAACGCAAGTGGAGTTAAGGCCAAAGTTACATATAGCCATACGGTCAGTGAATGGTTTGGATCATCGTGGAGGGCCCGTATGGCCTGCTTCTGAGTCTTTTCCTTTTGATCTTATTAGTATCTTATGATCCCGTTGATTTTGATTGTTAATATGCTTCCTGATTGCCATACCTCCACGTATGATATCACGTTGGCAATTATCCTTCTTTGTCATGACAACCAAATCTATTTTTATAAGGTACCCTGTCAAATTTTAAAAAAACGCATGCAGCCAAAATACAGCACATTCCCCTCAGTAATCTTCTCTGTTGCCTTAACAAATTAGAGCAATTAGATTAGTTAGTCAGAGTCTGACATACCTGTCAGTAAAGTTGTACTAGCTGGGTTGGGTTTGGTAGAAATATCTTAGCAAAGTTCTTTGAACAAACATGTCATAACTTTTAAGTTTTATATGCTGCTAACATTGCTGGCATTTGAGAACCATTTAAGATTAAGTCAATCCGTTATATGCGCCCTGCCAAGACTGTAGCAATTATATTGACAGCTTTTGCTTCAGGTCTTGCTGAGCCCCTAGTCAAACTGTTCCAGCACCGCCACAAAACTGGCTTCCAGCCTGCAATGATGACAATTTCCCAGACACGTCTTGCTCAGAAAAATCACGGGAAATTCAACCAGTCCAGTTGCTGCCCCATGAGTCCAAGCACCATCTTCAATAAAGTAATGGAAGGGGTCACCAATAGTGTTACGAGCGGTGCCTGCTTAGAAATAACCTGCTCACTGATGCCACCAAGTTTACACAGCTTCAGAACACATTGCAGCCTTTTCCAAATATGGTAAAAGAGCTGAACATCAGGAGTGCGACGAGAGTGACTGGCCCTACCGCCCTCACTGCTTCATCAATGGCATTCCTTCCATCCAAAAATCAGATGAGGGGATGCTCGTTGATGACTGTGCTCAAAGTTCAGCAATATTTGCAACTCCTTTGACTTTGAGGTAGTCCATTTAGTCAACTGCAGCATGACATGGATAATAACTAGGATGGGCTGACACATGGCAAGTAACATTCACGCCATACAAATGCCAGCCATAGCCCATCACCAACAAGAGACAATCCAACTATCACCGCTCGAATTTCAAAACACTGAGGATTGCCATTGACCAGATTCTGAATTGGGCTAGCCATTTAAATACTGTGACTACAAGAGTAGGTCAGAGGCGAGAAATCCTGTGGCGAATAACTAATCTTCTGACTCCCCAATGCCTATCCACCATGTACAAGGCATAATTCAGAAGTGCGGTGGAATTTTCCCCACCAGTCTGAATGAGTACAGCTGTGACAAGACTCAATAAACGTGACAACATTCAGGAAAAGGCAGCCTGCTTGATTGGCACCCCTTCCAAATGGATTCAACACCTCCACCACGAGGAGCAGAGCCAGCAGTGTGTACCATTTGCAAAATACACTGCAGAAACCCACCAACGTTCCTTTGGCAGCACTTTCCAAACAAAGGACGACTTTACCATCTAGAAGGGCAAGGATAACAGACAAATGGGAACGTCACAACCTGGAAGTTACCCTCCAAGCCAATCACTATCCTGCTTTGGGAATACATCGCTCCCGTGCTGTGTCGCTGGGTTAAAATCCTGACAGTCCCTCCATAATGGCACATTGGGCGTACCTACACAACATGGACAGCTGAAGGAGGCATCAAACCATCACATTATCAAGGGCAATTAATGATGGGCAACACATGTTTCCCCAGCCAGCGAAGTCGAGATCCCATAAATGAATTTAATAAATAGTAATTTGACAATGATCGTTTCCTGCCTTCAACTTGCTCTGTACTTATTTCTTTATCGACAAACTGTGGCTTTGTCTGAACATCCTTTCCCAATTGTGGGAATGTTCCATGGCTTTATCCAAGTCATCTTTTCAAATCTTTGTTCCACTGCAGTTTTTTTTTTCTTCCTGGGAATATTTGTTTCAATTCACTTGGCCCAGAATGGGAAATAAAAAAGTAGGTTAGCATCTGTTTGCGCTCGTGTGTAGGTGCTTGTGTGTGTGTGTGTGTGAGAGGGAGACAGAGACAGAGACAGAGGGAGAAAGAGAGATGAGTGCAAGGGATAGAGGGAGGTGGTTCGTTGTCGGGTAGACAGAGAGAGAGACAGAGAGAGTCAGAGTGAGAAAATTGGAAAAAAGAGATAAAGAAAGAAAGAGATATCGAGGGAGAAGTGAACTCGAGTAAGAGAGAGAGAGAGACCTTTATACAGGGATGATTTTTTTTTTTTTATTTTCATTTTACCCATTCGTTTGACACTACAAAATATTGGGTTCTGTGGAGAGGGAAGTGGATAACGCAGATATTATTGATTAATGTCTGTGGCCCATTCAGTTCAACATCCGAATCTGTTCCTGTATAAAAAGACAATGGATAAAATTCCGGCATCACGTCAGAGAAAGTCATATTGACAGATGAATAAACATAGAGCTAAATAAAATATGTTTTTGGTGGAGCAAGAATAATATTGCTGCCGCATATGAAGATTTGGAAACAAAAATCTTGACCGTATCCTCCTCACCAAAGCTGTTGTAAGGATTCTGTCTGAGGTTGTTTTGCGCACTACCTGGTGCTGAAAAATTTATATTTGCAATTTTATCACAGGACAGTATCACGTCGTTCCAGCTCTCATGCAGCTCCGCTACATCCCAGTCTACACCTTATACTATTGTGCCTCTCTGATCTGACATTAAATTCTTCATCAGGAGAAATTTTATGTTAAGACTCCTAGCAGCAGCCAAGGTGGTAGAAGCTAGAATATTCTTAATTTAAACCGCTGTAGTTAAAAATATGGCAGCTGGCTTTTGGATGGAGATGCTGGTCGGCACTCAGATGATTGACCTCTTCATGCAGCCCCTGCCTCTGGAGTCTCACATGATGCACTAAGCTGGGGTGTTCTGCGGGTCATATTTTACAGAAAATAAAGTTTCCGAAGCAGGCCAGTCACCTGAGTATAGGTCTAGACTAATCAGTCTGTCTTCACACACAATCATCGCCTCCCAAAGATGCAGTCCAATGAAGAA
The DNA here is from genome assembly GCA_026770705.1 of Isurus oxyrinchus. NCBI lineage: Eukaryota > Metazoa > Chordata > Chondrichthyes > Lamniformes > Lamnidae > Isurus > Isurus oxyrinchus. The sequence continues at coordinate 598,893 of JANJGN010000116.1, forward strand.
TCATTGCCCTTCCTGTCAGGGAAGAATGTCCTCACTTAGGTACCGAGACTAAAACAAGACAAAGTGCTACAGGAATGAGCTCAACAGTGCCATGTATATTATGATTAATGCTTAATTCTCGTAATTTCTCCTATCAAACGAAATATTTCTAGATTTTGGCACAATGTATTCCAACTGCCTGTGCATTCCGGAACACTCAGCCCATCCATCTCCTTCTGCAACTTCTAAACGTTATCTCCATCACACACGTTGCTACCATTTGAATCGTCAGTAAACTAGAATACTTGGTGTTGCAAGAGTTCTGTTCAGTAGTTCCCACAAAGTTGCTCAGAAGCTGTAATTTTGAACAAAAACTGTTGGTTGACGACACAGAAGCAATAGAGTATTTGTGTTCCTGTGCGTGTGTAAAAATTAAAGCCAAATCAAAAGTCATCTCAATGCTGAAATCTACTCAGGTCTCCTGACATGTCTGTCCCATGTTTCTCTTTCAATTACAATGTGGGCAGCACTGTTCTCCAGTCTAACATTGACCCTTGCTATGCCAAACACCCTTGTATTACATTTCGCTACATTCTTAACCCAACAAAATTACAGCACAATATTTATTTACAGCTTCCCTATCTCCTTCAAGCCTCAGAGCTCATGAATCCAGACAGTCTGAAGGCCTGAAAATTCTGCCAGACGTCGTTCTGGTCATATTTGGACGGGTGTAGGCCCATTTTTCTGTGTCAGCTTTGTTAGTTCAGATTTGAAATCATAGTATTTTTTGTTTGTGACACACTCGTTTATTCATTTGTGTGATGTGGCATGTGGCTGGCTAGGCCAGTATTTATTGTCCGTCACCAATTGCCAATGAGAATGTGCTGGTGAGGTGCCTTCTTGAATCACTGCAATGAATGCGATGTAGGTAAACCCACTTTATTGTCTCCATCTAATCAGCTTTAAAATATGGTAGGAGGTTCGCCTCAGAAGATAAAGAGATGAATCCTGTTCTGCCCGACTGCACCTTGTGGAGTGGGTAACAGGTAAAATCTTGCATGATCATCACCTCTACAGACAATGATGCACACTCCTCCAAGGTCCCTGGTTGAAAGCTTGCCATATTTGTCTAACTCAGTAATGTTCTTGCTGCAGTATCTCCAGCTGTAGGCAGAAGACTCTCCCTGTCGTTAGGACTGTTCTCTTGAACCTCTTTGGCAGCACAGGTTATTGAGTGCAAAATTCTTGGCTCACATGCCAAACGACGCTGGCAGGTTGGATCTCTCTGTTAAAAGTGTCGTTGGGAAGTAGTTGCTTTAGTAGAAAAGTGTTTTCAATGGTGCGGGTGCCTCATTCCTCCTCACCATTGGAACATGAATCCTTGGAGAGCTGGTATGTTGTTGAAACCCGGAATGGGCGGAGAATTGAGTGAAGACCTCTTTAGAAAATTGTCGGCCATTATGGGACACCACCTGGTGGACAATGCAACGTCTCTCAATTCTTCCTTCAGGGACTTAACGCTCACCTCTGTGTTCGTCCTGTGTAACTCCTTTGGTTTGATGCACTGGGAGATGTCGTCCACCACGAAGAGGTGGACTTTTATTTACATACGAATAAATGCATTCCTTAACATTTGCATGTCTGGTAGGTAACTGCTGGCGGTTAATGGGGTCTCTCTATCTCTCTCAGGACTGGTTTGTGCGAAGCCCTTTTGGGTGATTCCTTAATTTCAGTCAAAACACTGCAGACAGTACCCGTGCTGTCCGCTCTGTAATGCCCCGGTGGCCTTGGTGGATTCGTTGAAGAACCTCTGGCTGAAGGGAAACTGAAATGGCCAGTTCTGAACCAGCAGATCATCTATCACAGAGAATTGTAGCTCCTGTTCAGAATGTACATTCATGATGTTGCCAGTTGGCTTCAGCTGTAGCCATCCTCGTAGACCATAATTGTGGATGTCGACACACCTACCTTTCCACAACTTCTCCTTCCATGTTTGCTGAAGCTTTCCAGAGGTAGTTGATATTAGTTTTTTGAACAATTATGAACCAGATTCCAGCTCGTCGACCTGGTTGACATTGAGGCCGAAGGTAGGTCGCCTGTCTCTCTTGATAGTGTGGCTGCAGTCATTGGTGTTTCTGTTGAACTGATGCTGTACTGTATGTAAAATGAATGAGGCACAAGCAGAATTTCTGAAATCTAGGGACATCTTCTGAGGTTCTTTCTCACGAGCTTCAGGTTAACAATGGAGTCAAGGAACATCAAACAAGTTCACTTGACTGCCACATTTTGTAGAATGGCATGGTGTGTTTCTGTGTCGGACAATAATGTACTTATTGGCGGCATCCATCAAGCTGCACCTGGAATAAACTGCTACTAGGCCTCTCGCCATGGCTTCCAATGCTGTTTTAGTGGACAGAGATAGATCATAGCCAGCCAGCGTTGATGGTGAAAGCAGCATCTCTTTGATGTGACTGAATTCTTGCTCTTGTGCGCAGCACAGCACCAGGCCTGGGCCTTTTTGAAGTGCAGGTCAGCGGAGCACTCTAATCTGGGTCAGGGTGTGCAGAAATTTCGCTAAATGGTTCACCATGTGAAGGAACCTTTCCAGGTCTGGAATGGATAGAGGTATCGGGAAAGCCGTGATTTCCTTTGTTTTGTTTGAGTTCACCACGATGCCTTTGCTGCTCACAATAAGGCCTAAGAACTGAGTAGAGGTCATCGAAAACTTATACTTCTCATGTAGTGTCAGGCCTGCTTCCTGAAGCTTTCTAAAACAAACGTGAGCCTCTAGTAGTGTTCCTCAATTGTAATACTGTGGACAATAACATCATACATTTGACAGATATCATCCTACAGAACATGAAAGATAACTAACATTGTGCGCTGATAAACCTTGATGCTGGGGTAATACTGAAGGCAAGCATTTGGTGCAGGATTCAGCAAATTGAGAGTTCGGGCTAGTCAGTAAGTTGGAATCCTCATCTCTTGAAAGTTGCCAAACTCCACGGATAGCATCGTTTTTGGATAGTTTGTCAGGCTGCCGCCCAGCAAAGACATCGGGTTGACTTGTCTCACCACCAACTTGTTGAGTTGTGGAAGGTTGACTCAGATTGGAATGAACCCCTTTGGCTTTGGAACTCTCGGCTGAATGACGGGCCAGATGGCCCCCATTTTAGTCATCTCTTTCAGTTGTTGTTTCAACTGTTTTATAAGCATGTTCAGAATATTCCGTGGTGTGAGCAGACACAGGGAATTGGCATCATTTCATATTGTATTGTTACGTAAAATCTTAAGTCATCCTAATTAAGTGAAAACTTTCCAAACCTCTTTCTTAAAATTAGAAACAAACACATGCTGAGTGATCTCTTTTTTTAAGGAGGTTGAGGTCGACAAAGGCCTTACTGTTGAGGGGTTTATTTATTTTTTTGACTGAGGTGTTCAATTATTTTCTACTGTATTTGCTTCGTTTGATATTGGAGTGTTGCGTGCAGTGTAGCTTTAATTGGGTGCTCATTTGCGTCTCATCTGAACAGTGATAGTGTATGTGGCCTCAGATGTTGCCACACCAGCTATGGATCCTCATCTTAGAGGACTATCGCAATGGCTCCGATGGACAATTTGAAGTTGTTGAGGTGAAAGTTTTGAAAGAAGTCAGCATTGCTAAAATTAGATCTCGGATCCTTTGGATGCTTAATCGGACTCAAGAGGAAGCTTCTGACTCTTCCTGGTCTGACAAACCAATTGTTTGAGATTCTCCACATGACAGAAAATCTTAGCTTTACACAGCTTGCCAAAGTGCTCCAGGACTGCCAGTTGCTGTTGAAGTACTGTCAAGAGATTTCTGGACATCGTTTTCACCTGTGAGGACTTTTGGCTCCATAATGGTGACATTTCCCCCAACAGCCTGTGTGTGTTTAGGTGTTGCCTTCCTTGGACTGGAGTCTCCCTGCCATCTGCTGCTATGTAAGCTGGACAGTTGGATTTACTCTATTTCATAACTTAACTTTGTCATGTAAAATGAAGCAATGTTTTTGGCAGGTTTCAGCATTCCTCACTATTTGGATGGTTTTTTCTACGTCTAATCCTATTTTCCCTGTATGGGAAGGGACATCATCAACCACTCTGGCTACTATACCGTCTGTGATGGCCTCTGGCTTACGACAACTGTCGTCACAGACTTCCTCCCATATGTATAACTTATTTATTAAAAGGTTAACAGATTCTTCAGCTTTATGCACCTGCTTGTTGAAGTTTCCTCGCGCTACAATTTTATTGCTTCTTAAATTACAATAGGTATCGAAGGATTTCAAAGCCTCATGAAATTTATGTGAAGATTAATTTAATTTTTGCCTCAAAATGATGTAATCGTTTATCATTCCTCCTGATTAAAATTTTGCGTTCACTTCTTCGGCCTCTGTCTCCTTACCTGAAGCTGTCTATGCCTCAAAAAATGTCAGCCAAAGAAACCAATTCTGCGCCTGATCTTCCCCTTGGATAAGTAAAATTGGCCTGGTAGTGTTGATTTATCATCCATGGCTATTCGTTTTTTTTCAGCAGAGGGCAGTATAGATTTAATTGATGTTGCTCTTTTAGAAGGTGGCGTTCAGTTACTGGTTTTTTTCACATCTTACGCGCTAGTCTGGTTTTGGCCGGTTCATATGCAATCGCGGACCCGATCACAGAGCGATTTATTATCTTTGAAGCAAGCCTTTGAATCCACCGTTTGGTCTTTCTCGACGTTTTCCGAGAGTATTTCCCCGAGCAAAAGTGATTTGCGTGTTTCACTGAGGCATTAGACGTGTTTTTTTTTCAAACGATTTAGGCCGCCGACTCGCGGTCCAAGCTGGCCGCGGTGATCAGTGAAATTGATTGTTCTGCACGATTGATGCCCTGAATACTTTTAAAGACCAGTTCAGCCTTTGACCCATGTCTTAAATATTATTTGGCTTGCTCGCCTTTGCGAACTGGCTAGGTTCATTGACTCTGCAATGGATGGGATTACACAGTAGCCCAAGACGTGCTCTGTTGGAGTCCTTAATTTGCCCATGAGCCTCCAGGTATGCTATACAGTTTCTCCTTAGGCGTTCTCCAGATGTTCCCTTCAGTTCTGTTGGATTCAGGCAGGTCAGAATGGGGCTCCATTAGTATTTTGCTATGGCATGTATGCATATTCTACACTTTGAACTTAGTTCCATCATGTCAGCCATTAATATGGACTGTACATAGCTGAGACCCTAATATTCATCCATCTGTAACCGCAGTAATTGCAGCCTGTCAAGTTGAAAATTTCTCTTTCCTTCCTAATCTTGGCTGTCGGCCCAAAAATCATTTCTTTTTCCCGGCTAATATATTACGCTAAATCCCATCAATTGGAAATAATGTCAGCACCTTTAGGATTACAAAACGGATGCTCTCTGAACATCGAATTTTAACATCCACTTGTGTTCCCCTTATCCTCCACATAATTGAACCCTCAAAAATGCTGATGAGATTGCCACATTCAATTTCCCCTTCACAAATCTATGTCGAGTTTATTGGATTATATTATGTTTTTTTCCAATAGTTCTATTTGCACAATCCGAATAGAAAAAGAAATTGCTTTCCCTAGCAATGATGTTAAGCTAATAGTGCCTCGTTTTCTTTCTTGCACCCTTCCTATATATTCGGGTTTCTTACCTTTCAATAATTGGGAACTGTTCTGGATTCTAAGTAATTCTGAAAGATCGAATCCAATGCATCCGCTATGTTTGCAACTACCTCGTCTGTAAAACTCTACTCTCCAGCCAGTAAAGTCTGGGTTATTGCTGGCCACTTAGTGTCATGCATATGTCGAGTGTTTTTGTTGATGCAGATGCCCGCAAGTTCCTTATATTCCCTAGATATTTGACTTCGCATTGATTCTGGATCGTTTCTGAGGCATCTCCCCATCCTGCATTATATTTCACCTTTAATCTCTGTCCAATGGGTCAATGTTTACTCTCACAATTGATTGTTTTTCTCAGCTGCATACTTTATAGAAATTTTTAGAACCTTTTTAAAAAAAAACAGCAGTTGGTGCAATATCGCATTTTCTTTAGTCTACCCTTTTAAACGTTAGGTCCCCTTTTACTGAATACTAAAATCGTTTCATTCCAATGATTTAGTAGTCAGCCTTGCGACATTATGCTATATTTAAATCTCATTTTCGTTATCATTACGCCACTTATCTTTTGTTGCGGGACTGGTGTACCCTAAATGAATGTATACGTTTTTAAAATTGTGTAGTCGTTATTTTAATTTTAACTGTCGTTTATCCTGAGTCATATGCTTAAAATCCATAATTACATTTGACAGTTCGCATTCCAGTTCAATTTGTTTGCTATTTCGAGAGTCATCATCCGAGATTCAGGGTAAATCACATCATTTCCGAAAACAAAATCTTAAGTTCGACCATATTATTTTCGCTCTTCCTTAGAAATATTTTTTGTAAGCTTATTAATTAACCTTCGTTATTGCACAGTCGTAGTTCTAAAATGGATCTAAACTAGGTCAAGTACCCTTGTTGGGCCGTCGACATACTGATACACAAAATAATCATGTATACGTTGAGACATATTTCCTCTGGGATTCTTATCTGTTGATGAATTTCAATGGCAGGTGTTTCGTTGACTGACCTGTTCAATTTTGACATTGTTTTTCTGAATGCACTGAGGTGGAAACAGCTCTTTGTTTGTTAAGTGCCTGTAACTAACGCAAAATGTTGTGCAAGCTGCTTTACTCATCTGGGCACCAATTGTATTATAAATGTGATCTCACAAGGATCTCAGTTAAATTTCAATCGGAACAGCAATTCAGGACTGCACGCGAAGGTTCTTCTGAAAAATGGAGCGGCCAATAATTCTACAGATCAAGGATATTTACTATCCCGTGCTCGTAGCCATTGGTACTCCTGGTAAGTCAGTGTATCCTGCTGTCTGATAGCTGTTGAATATATGATTATTTTCAGAATGAGATTCCTCTCCTTAGCTCATTTATCCAGGGCCATAACTTGTTAAATATGCATGGAAAAATGTAGGAGCCCACCTCTAGCTGAGAGGCTCTGCTGTTCAGCAGATTAGTGGAACAGGTTTCCTCACTTTAATAAGACAGGTCGAAGCTGATTTGCCTCAATCCAAAATTTGGTAGATCATTAAATGAATTGTACGTTTTTATTCATCCCTAGAATTCTGGCAAGCTCGGCATTTTTTGACGATCGGTGCTGGTTGACATGCTGATCGCTGAGTACTTTAACTCGATTTTTCTTCTGACTGCAACTCCGTACGGTCAACACAGGCCTTGATTTTTTTTAATCAATATGTTTGTTGCTCCCAAACTTTGGGCTGGAACTTTTCAGCTTTTCGATCAGCACCCGCTCAGTTTCAGAGCAGCTCCCTCTCTCGGCTTGTAAACACGAACAGAGAAGCGTTTTCAAATATGTTGAAAGATATTTATTCTCTTCTCAATATTTCATTTGAACTGTTTTTTTCCCGTTTATTGTTTGGAAATTATATTGAAAGTTAATAGCATCGATTGCCGCTCGCACGATGCTTGTCTCCAAGTAAGTGGCCGGAAAGAAATGTAAAATTCAGTGATTTGCACCGTGGGCCTGCAGTGGGAACTCAGAAAATTGGGGAGGTAGACCTTACTGTGCAAGCTCCAGAAAACGATGTTTTAGCACTCACAATTTAGCAAACAATTATCCATTCATATATATGTAAGATAGATATTTTACTATAGGTTAAATTTAAAACTAAATTATAGAACCATCCAATGTTTAATATTAAGAACATTCTTTCTCCAGAACTGCAATGCTGCTGCGTGGCACTCGCATCGCATTGTTTCCTTTTCAAGTTTGCCTTGTCAATGAGACCCACCCCCTGGCTACCTGAATCCTATTCCGACTACACACCTGATACCCAAAACTGTTGTAGCCCGTGCCATGTGATATTGTTCCCTTTCTTCCATTGAGGTCTTACTTTTCACGGTCACCTCTCTCCTCAAAAAGGTCATTTTACCCAGAGTCCTGCCCCAACTCCAAAACCCATATCCTGTCTAAAATCCTGAAATGCATTGTTGCCTTTTTAATTTTGAGCACGTATTTTTCAGAATGCCATGCTTGAGTTCCTCGAGAAAGATTTCAGCTCAACAACATACCAAAGTTTATTTCTATCAAAGTAACACGTTAATTCTATATAACTGCAAAAGTCTGTGCCGAGCTTCCTGGACCTACCTGCAGATGCAGTTGACCAATCCATCCTGCTCAAACGTTCTTCATTGTCTTGTAGTGAATTTGAGACTGCACTCTCTTGGTTCCATGGGAATGGGTAGGATTGATCATGGAAAACTTTGTTCAAATAATTTGGAGACCTTTTTGCAAAGAGATAACAGAGACGGTTGATGACGACAATGCTGTTGATATGGTGTGCATGGACTTCTAAAAGGCATTTGATGCTATCTCATCAAACAGACTTTTTGGCAAGGTAGCAGCTCATGCAATAAAAGGGACAGCAGCATTGTGGATACAGAATTAGCTGAGGAAAACGAAACAGGATGACTTGCTGCAGGTTTATTTTCGGTCTGGAGGAAGGTTTATAGTGGAGATCCCTAGTGATAAGAATGGGGACAAAAATTAAAAAAAAAAAAACAGGAAAAACTCAGCAGGTCTGGCAGCATCTGCGGAGAGGAACACATTTTACGTTTTGACTCCTTAAGACTCCTGAACACAACTCGAAATGCTAACTGTGTTCCTCTCCGCAGATGCTGCCAGACCTGCTTTGTTTTTCCGGTTATTTTTATTTTTATTTTTGTTTTGGATTTTCAGTATCCACAGTTTTTTTGCTTTTCTATCAGTATTGGGGACAATTGGTTTCCCTGATATTTGTTAACAACTTTTGTTTACATGACAAAATTCCAAACGTTGCAGATATATAAAACCTTGCGGTATTTTGAAATGTGAGGACGATGGTTAGAACATCAAAGGGAGTAGAATAGTTGGTGGAATGGCCGGACAGTTGGCAGATTATGTTCAATGCAGAAAATTGTGAAGTGACTCATTTTGGCAGGGAGAAGGGAGATATACAAAAAAATGTACAGCTCTAAAGGGTGTGGATTGGCAGAGAGACTAGAGTTCAGAATAAATTAGTATTGCTGAAAAAATACATGTTGTCAAAGATGTTTGCCTTGCAATCATCAGGACAATCGCAAGAATATCAGTCAGGGGAGCAACAGTTGATACTGTATGAAAAGAGAGTCCTGAATGTTTGACAAGTAGAGTCTGAATGGTAGAGGCTATGCTTGGAAAATTCTCCAGCTAATGGTGACTGACGGTTACCTGCGAAGAATTATTTCAAATTATAAAACATGCAGCTTGGCTCTCATTCTTCAAGGCATTACCCCACGGAAAGGACGAGGGAATGGCAATGACTATTTTGTTTAACTGAAACAGGCGCTATGCGTGCACATGTTCTTTCTGTCAGAAAAGAACGGAGAACTGTGTACAGATACACTGCGATCCCGACTGACATTCTTAAATTGGTTGCCAGCGTTATACTTAACATGGTGAGGAATATTTAGCAAATGCTGTCCAATCGCAGAATCACATCTTATTCTAACACTATCCTTTGAGTTTTGAAAAACGGGCTGTTTCGTAACGTCAGTATTTTCGCGTTACCAACAGCAAAGGAATGTACTGTTTGATACGAGACCTGCCGGATTGTATCAAACAGCATGTTGCTTCTGTTGTGTGCTCGGACAAGTTGCAGACTGCACCCAACGAGCGAGTGTTTGAAGAACTCCTAACACATTGTTCCAACATGAGATGTTATTCTGCAATTGGACAGCGTTGCCGAAAATTTACGCTGACGTTCCTATTCATGCGAATGCCCTCAAGAGTGCAAGCGGAAAAGCTTTACAAAATGTCTTTTTTCAAAAGTACTCAAGTTCTGTACTATCAAACGAATATTTGTTCATGAATTATTGTAGTTGGCACGACATGTTGACAATGCAGTGAAAAATGCGGACAGTATCCTGGGATTTATCGAAAGTGTACAAGAGCGAGGCATTAATCTTGCACTTGTAAAAGGCCTAAGTTCGGCGTCAAAGCCGGGAATGCGTCCAGTCTGGGCGCTTCAGGAAGGATGAGAAGGCATTACAAAGAGTGCTGAATAGATTCACGAGAATGGTTCCAGTGATGACGAAAATTAATTCTGAAGAGAGATTGCAGACTTTGGTACTGTTTTCCATGGAGAAAGGTAGATTGAGAGCAAGTTTGACGGAGGCATTCCAAATCATGAGAAGCCTGGACAGAATTGAAAGTGATAATTTGTTCCACTTGTGAAAGGATCGAGAACGAGAGGGAACAGTTTTGATGTAACTATTAAAGGAAGCAAAAGTGATATAAAGAGAAAGGTTTTTATGTAGCCCGTGTTTGGGTTTGGAGTGCACTGCCCGAGGCTTTGGTGAAGGATGATTCCACTGAAGGTATCAAAGTGAATTGAACAGGAAGAACGTGCAGGGTTACGGGAAGAATGGAGGTGGGGAGAATAATACTAGGTGAGTTACTCATTTGGAGAGCTGGTGCAACCACATTGGGCCCGAACAATCCCTTGATTCCATGTGATTCTGTTTCATTTAATCATAGCCAGAGAAGGTTGCAATGGTTTCTCTTTCCACATCTGCGTCCTTAGCTCTGATATTCAAAGCACTCCAAGGATTTCTACCTGCTGGCTTCCTATTTCACATAAACATGCTTCCCCTAGTCGAAAAAAACCCTAAAACGTAACAATAGTTTTCAAATGAACAGGGACTCCATCAGGAGCTCTCCGAGGCTCCTTCAGCAGCATCTTCCAAGTCCACGGCCATCTAGAAGGACAATGACAACTGCCATGTGCGAACACTACGACCTAGAATTTCCCCTCGAAGCCACTGATCATCTTGACATGGAAATATATTGCCATTCCATCATTGTCACTCGTTCAAAATCCTGGAACTCCCTCCCTTACAGCTTTGTGGCTGTACCCACACCACATTGGATGCAGCAGTAGAAGAAGGTGGCTCAGCATCATGGGCATTTAGCGATGCACAACAAATGCTGGCCTAGCCAGCGAATCCCACATACTATGAATCAATTTAAAAAGTGCACTGATGACTTCCAGCTCTGTCTCACCATCCAACTTCTCGATTACTCCACCTCGACTAAATTATGAGGCTGCTTTCCCCACCCATATCCAGTAGTGAATGATCAGACATTTTCTCTCATTAAATATCGGAAAGCTGGAAGCCATTGCCTCTGTTAAATTTGACTATGTTCCTCTGCTGAAAAGTTGTCTGGGGCTAAACAAGGCTGCTTGCAAACTGAATGTGGGAGCTGACCTTGAGATTAGCTTTTGATGACATATCCCTTCTATCTCGTAGCCGGTATTTATCCATCTTCGCAACATTTTCCAACTTTGCCAAGTCCCAGCTGATCTGCTGTGGAAACCTTCATTCTATAGTCTTTGTTACCTGAAGTCTTTGCTGTTCCAATGCACACCTGCCCCTCCTCCTACATTCTGCCGCTTTTAAACTTGTGGTCATCCAAATCTCTGTTACCCGAGTCCTTATCAACAACAAATCACGTTCACTGATCATGCCTATGCTTGCTGGCCTAATACATCTCCCGATCAATCAAATCCTTCATTTTAAAATCCTCATCTTTGCTTGCAAGCCTCACCTTCCCCACTGTTACGATATAAAGTATAATTCTTTGTTCGGATATGATCAATATTCGTGGAATTAAAGGAGACAACTGATTATAAATGTCACTTTATTACATTTACATACCGACAAGCAATAACATCACGTCCTTCTGCTCGTCGGGGACACCGTGGTGACGGCTGTTCGAGAGCTATCCTCATGTTCCTTGGCACTCGTCGTGAACCAGTTTCACTGGTGAAGGCCCAATTATTGTAGCAATAATCTCACATCCTTCTACAAATTGTAGACAACGTGGTGGCGGCTTGTCCAGAGATATCTTCAGGTTCCTTGCCACCGGTGGTGAACGCAGTGCATAGGTGAATTCGGAATTCGACTAGATGGTGCCCGCCTTTATAGAATGGTATAAACAAAGGACTTATCTTGTTTGCTACGTTCTTTCTCGTGTTAGTCACTGCCAGCTGTTGTTAGCATGTATTAGACAGTTTATACTATATTAACCCATGAATATTATGTTAAGACTGTGACAATCCGCAGATTCCCACATTCAGCCTCCCTCCTCCGTCCAAACCCCAAAACCCATTACCACAAGTTCTCACCCATTTTATATCTGAAATCTCCTCCAACTCCATGGACCGTGATGACATTTCCAACCTTATGAATCGGGCATCGTAGACATTTCCAGTTTTAATTGTTCCAGAATTCGGACCCTGTTTTGGACTTGCTCCCTGAATTTCCAACCACAAACATTTCCGCCTCTCTACGTCTCTTCTTCCTTTCACGATGCTCCATAAAGTTGCACTCTTTGACCAAGCTTTTTGCCACCGTCCTAAGTGTTCCTCAATTGCTCCCTATCTATTTTGATTTTATGGCACTTATTTGAAGAGCCTCGAGAGATTTTATAACGTTAATGGCACTATATACATATAAGCTCTAGTTGTTGCCACTTACATCCCATCCTTCCTTAACATTGGAGTTGGTTGCATTTCAATCATGGAAAACAAATGGCTGTAGAAGAATTACAGATAAATGACTACAAATAAAACGACTCATATTAAAATATCAGCTGAAGTCGCAAGCCTGCCACAATCAGCCTCCTGCTACCAAGCATTCCCCTACAACTGCTACACCGCACCATCCCTGTTAGTGACTCCTGTCTTGGGTTATTAGAGTCTGGGTCTCTTTGATGTAGGTCGCTCACTTTCAGCATTCCCCTACCTGATTCCGAAAGACTCTGTTACCTTTTAAATGAAATATGTATGAAGGGCATTCAGTGTTAAATTGTTTATTTGATTGGGGAAAAAAGTGCCATCAATGCTTGCCTAAAATTCTGGAAGGAAACAGTGCTGTCAATTGCAAATAGAAGCACATCTGTAAATTTCCCCGCAATTTATGGCCAGGTGTTCCTGAGTGTCCCCCATTATTTAACTCTTCTCCCTCTTTCTTGCAGTGAACCTACTGACAATAGTGACTCTCTGCAAAGGAAATTGCCACCTTCCCATAAGTATCTCTATATACATGGTGGCCATGGCAGCAGTGGATCTACTGGCCAGGCTCATCCATAGAATTGGGCATCAAATTATGCGGGAACGTTTTCCAAATTCAATCCTCTCCTATACCTTTATTTGTAAACTTATGTTGTACATGACTTCTACCAATGTTGGTTTGTCCGTCTGGTTTACAGTCTCCTTCACATGTGACCGGTTTGTTGCTATATGTTGTGAGAAACTGAAAACCAGATATTGCACAGTGAGAACTGCGTCCATCATCATAATAATTGTTTCTGTGCTAATTTGTTTAGAGAGCATCCCTTTTTGGCTTGCATTTGAACATAAAATAATAATTAACAATATTGAGTGGGGTTTCATCCCCAGTATGTCCTTTCTCAGATCGCCTGCAGGCGGAGCCTACTTCAGATTACAAAGTTTTCTATTTTCATTGATTCCTTTTGCTTTGATATTACTATTTAATTGTTTAACAGTGAGACGCATTATCATAACCAATATTACCCGCAGGAGACTCCGGGCTCCCAGGACTGGGAATCAGCGCGATGCAGAGATGGAGAACCAAAGGAAATCCATTATTTTACTGTTCGCCCTGTCGGCAAATTTTATATTGTTAAGTCTGATATCAGTAGTGAGTCAGTGGACTGATGCCCTGGTTCTAATATTCCGACGAGAATATACAAACCCTGCATATATTGTCAATGAGACTGGATACATGCTCACCCAGTTGAAGTCTTGTACAAACACATGCATTTATGCAGCGACACAAACAAAGTTCAGAGATGAGCTCATTAGTGTGGTCAAATCTCCTTGGAAATTTGTTTTGTCGTTGGGTACAAGTATGAATAAAAACAAAGCCAAATGTCCTGCCCTTGTTGGAGAATAATTACAGCCCTTGTTTCCATATAGAATAGCCAACTTTCCATTTAGATCAAAGGAGTTGGTTGTCATTGAAAATCAAGAGGAATCAGAAAGCATTTCCTGAATTTAGTGCCGTGTGTTTCATGTCTATTGTTCTCCAACACTGTACAGCTCAATTCCCTGATTAAACCTTCCACTTTATACCCCAGATTCAAAGGGAATAGTCACGTTTGAGGTTCAAATAGGGAATCGAACATGGGGGAGTCTGCATTTACTGCCATACACTCCAGCTACTGGAATAATGTTCTCTGGTAAATTAATTTATCGCATCCTTTAGGATAGAAGGTGTTGAAAACTAGATTGTTTATCGTTAACCTGTAATATTGGTGTGGATGTTACAAACCCTGGTGCCTCCATCAGATTCCAGCTTCCATTTCTTCCGGAGGTAAAAGAAAAGTGTCATGTCCGTGATCTGTATCAAATTATAAGGCAACAAGAACTTGGTTCAACGTATTAACTATAACTCTCAATTGGTCGTGAAAATGTTGGTATTTTCAAAGAGGCGAATGGCCATTCCAAACAGCCAAAACTTGTGGACCTTTAGCCTCCAATCAAGAAAATAGTCGCAACAGTTTATGCCGGCACTTATGAACATCATCTGGCTATTTTTGTTCACCAACATATTTATTTTCATCTTTATTTTGGAATAATTTCTGTCTCTGCGAAATCCACTGTCTCCCAGTTGCCGGTAAAGATTTTTGTTCACCATCAATTCTAAATGATTCTGGCATTGAATATTTTATATCTGACGTTTAGTTCTTGACCCCTGATCTAACAGAAGGTATCAGCATCCATTTGTCCAGTCCTCTTGAAGGTTAACCAGTTGGGTACGACTCAACGAATTAAAAATAAAAACTCACTTGATAACCGTGTGGTGTCCTTCTGCCAAGGAAACCTCTGAACGTGCACCATTTTACTTAGTATGAAAGATACAGAAAAACAAGAACAGACATGCCGTTTCAATGTTACATTGATGGGATATTTATCTAGAGTGAAAGTATCCATAAAATGAATATATTAAACTTAATGCAATCATGCATTGCGTACTGGGGCTCATAGTCTGTTGCACATGAACACGCATATGCTGACTCAACGCTTTTCTATCCATTAGGCCTCTGATACTGAACTCGGCATTCTGCTATGTTTTTTTCATCCACGAACAGTAGCCAGGCTGATTGTCATTTCAATTTCCCGCTTGTTCTTATTATTCCATATTTAATAAATCTATGGCGAATCACTTCAGTGTTCAAGAATATGGCTGCAAACCTTACATGTCCAATGAACTTCGAACTTCAATTCTGGAACAGATTCATTCATTCAGAATTGTGATTTAATTCGTTTCCCGTCACACTTCAATGTTCCATAACATCGTTAGGCTCACGGAAAGTCAACCTCCTAATTGTAGTGTTCAGTGGCATCCAGGCTCTGCCAATCCTGCTGGCAGTCAGCTTTCTGAAACAAAAACAAAAATACCTGAAAAAACTCAGCTGGTCTTACAGCATCTGCGGAGAAGTACACAGTCGACGTTTCGAGTCCATATGATTCTTCATCAGAACTAAGGAAATAGAAAAATGAGGTGAAATATAAGCTGGTAGAGGTGAGTGGGTCAGGTAATGCTGGATAGGGGCCCAGTGATAGGTGTAGGCACAGAAGCGATTGCCAAAGATGTCATAGAGAAAAGGGAAAAAAAAGTGGTGTTGATGGTGGTGATGTTATCTAAGGAATATGATAATGTGGACATTAAGGGAAGCAAGCAGAACAAGCTAGACGTGGACGGCCCTGGTGGGGGTGGGGGTGGGGGTGGGGGAAGGGATCGAAAGGTACAGATAAAACAATAGATCGAAATAAATTTTAAAAATAGGTTGGAAAAGAAAAATATATATATTTTTAAAGTATACATTATTGGAAAAAGCGGGAGTGGAGGGGCTGGTGGAGAGTTCATGATAGGAAATTGTTAAACTCAATATTAACTCCGGAAGCCTGTAATGTGCCTAGTCAGAAGATGAGGTGCAATTGTAGCAAGCTAAGGATGGACATGTAGGCATGAGAGCAGGTTGATGTGTTGAAATGGCAAGCATCAGGGACGTCTGGGTCATGATTGCGCTCAGACCGATGGTGTTCCGCAAAGCTGTCACACAGTCTGCATTTGGTCTCTCCAATGTAGAGGAACCCGCATTGGGAGTATCGAATGCAGTTGACTAAATTGAGAGACGTGCAAGTGAAGCTCTACTTCACTGGAAAGGGGTGTTTTGGCCCTTGGATGGTGAGGAGGGGGGAATAAAGGGGCCAGTGTTGCACGATCTGTAGATGCATGGGAAGGTTCAGTGGGAGGGGGTTGAGGTGTAGGGTGTGATGGCAGAGTGGACCAGGGTGTCCCGGAGGAACGTTCCATGTGAAAAGCCGCCGGGAGGCAGGAGGGGTGGGTGAAGGCAAAATCTTTTTGGTGCTAGCAGCATGCTGGAGTTGGCAAAAATAGGGGACGATGCTCCTTTCAACGTGGAGGCTGTAGGGTGATAAGTGAGGACAAGGGGGACCCAATAATTCTTCTGGGAGGGAGGTAAAGGTGTGAGGGCGAATGCACGGGAGATGGACCGGACACGGTTGAGGGCTCTGTCAACAACCGTGTGTGGAAAACATCAGTTAAGGAAGAAGGCAGACATGTCAGAGGAACTGTTTTGGCAAGTGGCGTCATCAGAGCAGATGGCACAGAGGGGAAGGAACAGAGAGATTGGGATACAGTCCTTAAAGAAAGAGGGGTGTGAGGAGCTGTATTCGAGGTAGCTGTGGGAGTCGGTGGGCTTGTAATGAATATTGGTGGACAACCTGTGACCAGAAATTGAGACTGAGAGGTCAAAAATGGGAAGGGAAGTGTTAGTGTTGGACCACGTGAAAATGATGGAGGGGTGTAAATCAGAGAAAAAAAAAATATTTTTTTCCAGATCCAGGAGAGATCATGAAGCGGCACTGAAACATTTATTGATGTAGTTTGAGAAACATTTGTGGAAACTGAGTAGTACTGGAACAGGTAATGTCCCACATACCGCATGAAGACAGGCATTAATGGGGTCAATGCATTACCCATATCCACGTCATTTAATTGCTCTCTGGAACTGCTTTCTGAAACTGGTGAACAGCTGCTCTTGTTTCTGCGCATAAATTGCATTTTCCTTTATCTGTATTCAGACGTGAAGTACCATTTAAGGCAGGCGTCGGGCAGCAGATAGATGGTTTAATTATGTCGAACAGCGATTAATCAAAAACTATCTACTATGAGCATCAATGTCCAGTCAACAATACATAAAATAAGTAATGGAAAATTTAACCCTTTACACTACGGTGTCAAATGCATTTACATATGTATGTATTTTCATAACCCTGTTTGTACGTGTAGACTTCTTGTTTTCCCTTAGGTAGCTCTTTTTTTTCTAATTAACAGTCACGGAGTATCCCCGACATTGCTATCCCTTGCGTCAATAATTAAGCCATTATTTTAACTTGCGTCCACTACTTCAAAATAAATACATATCGCTTTCCCCTGATACGTCCATTCATTCCATTTCAATTTAGACAGCTCGTGTGTTACTCAAAACGAAAGAATATCAGAGGAGAGCTAATTATTTTGTGAATCCTCCTTGAATACTTATTTTGCCATTGGGTGAAAATTTGAAAAATCTAACCAAAAATTCCAGTCCGAGTTGGAGCACAGTTCGTGTGCTTCATTGAGTTATCTTGCCCGCCTATCAGACAACTCTCGATTATCAGTAAATTGACGGGAGGTGCTGTTGAAGTGCTATCAAGCATCGCTTGCACACCAATAAAATGCTCACTGATGCGGTCGTAACTTTGCCTCACGATTTCCTTCAAAAATTACTCAGCGCTGCAGCCGGTAGAGGCAATTCCGGCTGCAGTAAATTGAAACGGGTATCGGCTCAATGTTATACGTGGCCATCGGTACTTGCCTCCGCTTCACTGCTACTTGGAAGATTAGGGCCCATGTCTAAATCCCATAGAAGTTGAAACGCTGTTCTGTCCTACTCTCTGACCTGTGAACTTCACTGTGTCACAGATTAGTGACCACTACTGTACGGAAGCAATAACTGCAACATAAGCGGAAAACTTCAAAGTCTGTCAGGGAATAGATTCTGCACGCTCGTATTCTTTCACAGTTAAAATGTAAATATGAAATGAACCAATTCTTAACAAAAAAGTTCTCCTTTTTTGTTTCAATATTTGCAAACTTGCTCCATTGCCTTTTTACTATGGGTTAAACAGTAGTTCTGTGGAATTCCCATAATACCATCTACATTTTCTTAAACAAAACCAAAACACAATTAAACAAAGAACGAAGCGCAATGCTGAGAGTTTCACAGGAAACAATCAAATCGGAGAGGAATGATATCCGAGAAGAATAAATCTGAAAGAAAGGCGGACAATTGAAAGAGTCAGTTTTAGCCGGCAGATTCTGTGCAGTAGAGTATATCGGGGATCAGCTCTAGGATCCTTGTATAGACCTGAATTGTTATTCCTCCCTTTCTCTCTCCAGTGATATTACTGCTGAGTCTTTCCAGCAACTTATGTTATTATTTACGAATCCCAGCGTGTGCAGTAATACATCTCGCTTTTTGAAGACTAAACAACCCTTGTGCGGCAATCGATATTTAAATAAGAAATAGGGAACATCAGAGTGAAACTTATCCGAGAATGACTGAATTTCACTTAATCCGAGTAATTTCATTTTCGTTCCACGGTGCAGCTCACGGAAAATCATAATTATTAAAAATGCGAAAAAAGGAAAAAAGCCTGAGTGAAAATTTAAATAGGTTTGTATTCCAATTAGACCCGCATGTATTGTCCAATTAAAATGCCTCCGAACCGCTTGAAGTGTACTTGCACTCTTATAGTTAACGGCTTCACGAATTTAGAGTTTGCATACTAGCATGGACGGGAATCGAAATCGGATTCAATGCTTTGGAAATAACCATGCTAGTCACTATATCACCATCTTTGACTGGTGAGGAGCTTTGGCGATTTTTTTTTCCAGATTTTATTACTGATCTGTTCCTCTTTGGTAATCAGTATTTTTTTCCACTCCCATGAAATATTAAGGATACGCTGATAATGATGTAACTTTTCTTAGTGTAAAGGTGTAGCTAATACCTGCAACATTTGATGAGATTCACAGATGTCTTTTTCTGAAGCTCACATCAGTCATTCACTCAAGATAAATGTTAAGTTCAATTGTTGTTCAAAAGATTCAGACCTAGCACCCATACATTTCCAGACACCAGACACATGCTCCATTATGGAACTCTTATTCTGTCCGCCCCCTCCCCAATCTCCCCATTCATTAAATAATGACCTATGTTCCATTGTGCGGCAGATTTTCAAAGTGCACACAATCTTGGGCAAAGGGTGCAAAAAACTAGGAAATTATGAGCAACCTGTGTGAAACACTGCTTTGACCTTAGCTACAGTATTGTGCCCAGTTTTCATTGCCACACTTAGGAAGTAGTGAAATTCAAACACTTACAGTCCCAATTGCCAAACATTACTATTTTCGTTACAACTGTATTTCTGGAAGCTGATTATAATTAAATAGAAAACACATAATTGGAATCAGGCATTAGAAATTGATGTCGGTTGTTACGGAGGACACATTGAGTGGAGATTAAGATTGTAAATCTCTCCAAGGGCCTTTCACATTTCAGTGTAACCTGAAACTGAATTTGAACAATAGACTGATACGCTTCAGTGTTTCCACTGATATTGTTCAAGTTGGGATCAAATCCTGCCGGACAATTTCTGCACATAAGAACATTAATATCAACGATTCCTGGGACAGGTTTCACTGAGAGAGATGAAGAGTCAGTGGACGAACTGTCACAGTTGTTCTGTTCCCGACTCTCCAGCTCTCTGTCTGCTATTGAGGAAATTGTCTCGCAGGAAATGTGTTTCGAATTCCGCCCGATTAACACTAGATGAATAGAACGCTGCTGATCCAATTTCCAGTATCTGGCTCCTGGTGAGGACACCGCTGGATTTTGCGTGCAATTGGAAGGATGCAATAATGACTAAGCATTGGGTACAGAGCAGTAACTTCCGTATCTCAAACAAAGGGATTAATGCGTCTCTTTGCGTCAATCAGGAGATTTATTAAACTCAATAAATCATACAGGATTAGAATGATGCAGCACAGAAGCGATGCCATTCAGACATCATGCCTGTGCGGGCACTCTAAAGGAGCTAATCAATTAGTTCCACTACTCTTTCCTTCCTCCATAACCCTGTGACCTCCCAACATCACGGATTTGTTAAAATCCATTATTTAAGTTATTACTGTACCTGCTTCTACCACCCATTCAGGCTGTGAATTCCAGATTAAGACAATCTGCTGCATCAAAGAAGTCTTCTCATATCCCCCTCTTATCATTTTGTCAATTATCTACCCTCTGGTTAGCGCCTCTTCCCTCAATGGAAACAGGTTGTTATGATTTAGTTTAGCAGTTTGCTTAACT
Organism: Isurus oxyrinchus; assembly: GCA_026770705.1. Lineage (NCBI taxonomy): Eukaryota > Metazoa > Chordata > Chondrichthyes > Lamniformes > Lamnidae > Isurus > Isurus oxyrinchus. Next base: position 619,522 of record JANJGN010000116.1, read on the forward strand.
CCATTAAACCTCGTCTTAACACCTGCTGGAAGGAGAAGAATCCATCTTCCTTCTCTTTCCATGTAACTGCAGTCCCGCGCCTCTGTACTCTACTAGCATATCTCATTTGCAAAATCTTTAGCACCTTGACATCTTTCCTAAAGCATGCGGCGAGGAATGGGTGATAATACGCCAGCTGGGTTCTGACCAATCATTCAGAAAGGTTCAGTATATCTTCCCTGCTTTTGGATTGCGGCCCTGTTCAGATTTCTAACTCTGGGAGGACAGATGTAGCTTTATTCCCTCTCTTGACTTTACTCTTCCTGGACACTTGCAGCAGTTAACGTATGACAGGCACGTTTCCCACATCTTCCTTCCCACATTGCGTAATCGAGCTCATATCGCCCCCCCAGCAGCCCCAAAAGGCAGCTGGGTCTTCGGATCTACATCCTCCGATGAGGTCTCATCCTTCTCCAGGTTGTACTCTGGCAGGGATTCGCCTCTTTGCATAGCTTGATTGATAAGAGCTCAAAATACTGCGATCTTGTTGGAAACCCTCTTGGGAGGGCATTGGGTGAGCTCCCTGAACGGTCCAGACATCTGAAAGCATCTTCAGAAGCTGTGTGGTCTGCTCCATCGGAAATATGTGGAGTACTGAGCACCATTTCACCTCTCCTCGGAACGAGTCTTAGGGTGAAGCACTGGTGTCATCAGCCAGCTTTTCAGTGCCCACCCCTTATCTCCAAGCAACCATCCCTGTAGACATAATGGCCCCTCGAAAATATCAGGCACCCGAGTTTGACTTAGTGTGTAGGATTTCTGGCAACTCCTAGGGTAAACCTTCATAAACGTGCAGGATGGGCTTTGGGTGATCACACACCAGTTATACCTTGATGGAACGATTGTCCTTGCGGTTTATAAATATTGTAGGCTGCTACCATGGAGCCCGTACATCTATAATGGTGCAATCTAGTTCACGCTGCACTTTTGCGAAGCTTGAGATGCTGGCGAAGCCGGTATATTTCACAGCCTGATGATCTTCGCCCAGAATGAGCCAGACTAAATGACAGGCCTTCCAACAAAGTGCAACCGTAACCTTATTTGTGCAACAATGTGCTGCGGACTGACTAACGCCACGCTGCCTGCTTGTTGAACATTTCAAAGATCCAGAAGCTAACAAATTGAGTGCAGTGGTCACCTTCAAAGCCACTGGCCAGGCATAGTCTCCAAATGAACGTGGGTCATATATTCACCAAGAATGTGGCAAATATGACATACCTGAGCTGGGGACAAGGGCAGACGTGCATGGCAATGCCACTCATTTGATCTGTAAGTAGGAGACTCTTCAACGCTATGCCCTAGGTCTGGTGAGCCACCCCATTGTCTGGGAACAGCTACTGGCACTGCAAATGATGCTCTGGCTCTGCCTGACCATTTACCTCCTTCTGGATGCACGCAGCGCCTTGTCTCCCTCCCCTGCCTCCTTGCTTACGTTAGGACCCTGACAAGGGCAGCATTGAGCACAATATCGCTGTCACCTTTTACCTTCCCTCTGAAAGGGAAATTTGAAGGTATTAACAGTTAGAGGCAACAAAGTTAACCTGTGAGGATGACACGTTTGGAGAATGTAAGGGTCCACAGATTTTTCTTCCATACCTGCATAGTGGCTGAAGCCAGCTTGTCCCTGAGACAGAAACACACAAACTGGGGTGACCAAGGTGGCATCGAGGATGTGTAAAATCTTGAGATCTGGGTGGGATGCTACAGATCAAAAGAGATGATTGGTCCAACCTAGCTCTGTGCTTCAATCTCTGATATCACAATCAATGATCAATCAGTGATTGGATGACCTTTGCCCCATAAGGTGCGGCAACCCTGGTGAACACGTGGCAGATTGATGAAGTTTCCTAAATGATGCCGGTATTCCTTCTTCACTATAGCTTGCATTCGTAAATCCTCTTCCTAAGTGCTTCTATTGAGGTGCAGTGACTGTGGTTTTAAGCCACTAAGTTCAGAGTAACTCTTTAACACTGTTAAAGAAACCATTGGCTTTCAGGGCCTTTCCATCCAAGGAATTCTCCCTCCTTTACTTTTAAGCGGATTATTGCTCACTCCTGCGGGAACAAAGGTTTAGAGTTCATTCCGAGAAAGGGCACACTCGTGTTCACCCTTCCCCCTAACTGCCGTTTCACAGCCTTCCCCTCCGCCTGTTGCACTGGTGTTCACACTTTACCCTGGCGGCCATTGCACAACCTTCCTTCCCAACTGTCTCCCTCATGTTAGCCCGTGCAAATGTATGCCATCACACGAGCTTCACTCCCCGATAACCCCTCGTGTTCATGAAGCCAGCCCTCGCCTCACAGCCCACCCCAAGTTGAAGTTTAAGTCACTAAATTTGGAAGCATGCATGTGTATCGCAGTGCAGTGGTGCTTCTCGGGACAAGGTAGGCAAAGAGCAGGAGTACCCGACAGCCTGAGGAAAGTGGCATCCATCGCAATATCTCTCGAGCAGCTTTGGCCCACTCGCCTGGAGTTTGCCAGCGAACTGAAGAGCGACTTGTGCATGCCACCGTTTCACAAATGGATTTGCCGCCGATGTACATTCCCGCTGGCATTATGGAAGACTGAAGCCGTGGCCAGATTCCAATGAGAATCTACTTTAATGAACATTCGTGACATGCTAATGAATGCAAAATGAAATCATGCCATTAGTTAGAGGGGTAATAAACGCCCCGTTAGTACCCCGTTAGGAGAATTGTAAGCTAATTTGTGACAGCTGAATTGTGACTTTTTGCCTGCTGCTAGGTTCTCCGCTTCACACCGCCACGAAACCCATGTGTGAGAGATGGGAAAATTCTCCCAGGAATACTGGTGAACCAAGAGACTGGCGATAATGATGAAGGAAAATAAATGAATATGTGGATCTGATAACCTAATAGTGCTGAATGCTGATAATTGCTCTTGATCTGATAACCCACACATCAGAGAGTTGCAATAGGTGGCTGCAGAGCTGTCGTAATTGTCATCTACCAAAATTCTATAGATTCTGGGACCTGAAGATTGGAAGATCGCAATTGTTGCTCCATTAGTTAAGAAAGGGGGAGAGGGGAGGAGGTTAACTACGAACCTTACACAAGAGCATACGAACAAGTAGCAAAATATGGCCATTCAACACCTCGAACCTGCTTCGCCGTATAATAAAATCACTGCCGATCTGATAGTAACTGGAAATCTGCATTCGAACTTCCGACGATAACTTATGACCCATCTGCTTATCGAGGATCTCGCCACCTCTGCCTTAAAAATATTCAAATGTTCTACGTCAAGCTCTTTTTAAGCAAAACAGTTTCAAAGCCTCAAGGCCGTCAGTGTGAAAAAATGGCCTCACCTCTGTTATAAATGGGTGAACCCTTATTTACAAAATGTGACACCTAGTTCTCGATTTTCCCACAAGCGGATATATCATCCCTACCTATACCCTGTCAAGAGCCCTCGGAATCTTATATGTTTCAATGCAGTCGCCTCGTGCCCTTCTAAACTTCAGCGGACAAAAGGCTAGTCTGCCCAAGCTTTCCTCATAAGTCAATTTACCTATGCCAGGCCTCAGACTTTTAAATTGTCTCTGATCTGCTTCCAACGCATTTGCATCCTTCCTTAAATAAGGTGACAGTTACTGTCTACAGAACTCCAAATTTGGTTTCACTGGAGCAATGTATAACTGAAGCATACTTACCATTGTATTCAATTCCCCTCCAACAAACAATAACGCTCTATTAGCATTCGTAATTAAATGCTGCGCGTGCACACTAGACTTTCGTGATTCTTCCACTTGTTATCTTCATTCACAGGATGTCGGCTTTCCTAGCTGGCCCTGCATTTATTGCTGATCGCTTCTTGCACGTGAGAAGGTGGTAGTGAGCTGCCTCCTGGAACCATTGCAGTCCATGTCGCGTAGGCACACCCACAGCAATGGTGGGAAGGGAATTCCTGGTTTTTGACCCAGTGACAGTGAATGGACGGCAAAATATTTCCAACTCAGAATGGTGAGTGATGTGGAAGGGAACTTGCAGGAAGTGCTGTTCCCACTGATCTGCTGTACTTGTCGTTCTGTATGATAGATGCCTTTGGTTTGCAAGGTGATGCCGAAGGGTAGCTGCGGAATTCCTCCATTGCAACTTGTATATGGTGCAGGATTCTGTTGCTGCCTGTTGGATGTGGAGTCAGTGAATGCTTTGATTGTGATGCCAATCAAGTGGGCTACTTTGTCCTGGATGGTGTTACGCCTCTTGAGTGTTGTGGGAGATACACCCATACAAGCAAGTGGGATTATGCCATCAGACATCTGCCTTGTGCATTATAGAGGGGGAACAGGCTTTGCAGATTCAGGAGGTGAGTTAATAATCACCTAATTCCTAGCCTTGGACATGTTCTTGTTAACGCAGTAGTTATATAGCTCATCCAGTTTCTGGTTAGTGGTAGCCCGCAGGATATAGATAGTAACTAATTCAGTGAGGGTAATGCCATTTAACATCAAAAGGCGATGTTTGAATTCTCTCCTGTTGGAAGATCGTCTTTGCCTGGCACTTATGTGATGCGAATGGCACTTGCCACTTGCCGGCCCAAGCCTGGAAATTGTCTAGGTATTGGTGCTTTTGGACTCGGTCTGCTTCAGTATCTGAGAATTCCCGAAATGTGCTGATCATTATGCAATCATCAGCGAACATCCCCACTTCTAACTTAAGGATGGATGGAAGATCATTGATGAAGCAGCTGAAGATGGTTAGGCCAAGAGCACTATCCTGAGGAACCCCTACAGTGATATCCTGGAGTTGAGATGGCTGACATCCAACAACCTCAAGCATCTTATTTTGTGCAAGGTGTGACAACAACTAGCCTAAAGCTCTACATCTCATTGCCATTAACTCCAATTTTGCGAGGTTACATGATGCCACGCTTTGTTTAAAACGTGGCATTGATGTCAGGGGCAGTCACTCTCACCCCACCTTGGAAGCTCATATATTTTGCCCATGTTTGAACCAAGGCTGTAATATGTTCAGGAGCTGTGGGGTCCTTGGGGTACCCAAACGGGGCGTCGGTGAGCGGGTCATTGCTAAGCAAGTGTCGCTTGAAAGCACTATTGATAACAATTCAACTACTTAAATGGTGATCGAGAGTATACTGATGGGGCATTTATTGGATGGGTTAGATTGGTCCTGCATGTAATGTACAGGTCATTTCTGGGAAATATTTCACATATCCAGGCAAATGGCAGCGTTGTTGCTATACTGGAACAATTTGGCATGGGGCACGGCAAGATCTGGAGCACAGGTTTCAATATTGTTGCCGGGTTATTGTTTGGGCACTTGGCTTTTGGAGTAATCACTGTCTTCAGCCGTTTCTTGATATCACATGGAATGATTCGAATTGTCTGCTGATGGCATCACTGATGTTGGAGACCTCTGAATGAGGTGGAGACTGATCATCCACTAGCATTTTCTGGCTAAAGATTGTGGGAAATGTTTGAGCCTTGTCTTTCGTACTGATAGGCTGAGCTCCTCCAGCATTGGTGATTGGGATATTTGTGGAGACATCCCTTTCAGTGACTTGTTTAATTGTTCCCCAATAATCATTTATGGCTGTGACAGGGAACCATAGTTTAGATCTTTTCCGTTAGTTGTGGGATCGCTTAACTCTGTGTATCACTTGCTGCTTATGCTATTTTCTCACAGAACTTATACAATGTTATTGCTTCACCGGGTTGACACCTCCTTTGTTGGGATGCCTGGCGCTGCTCCTGGCTTGCCTTCCTGCATGTTAATCGAACCATGGTTGATGCCCTGAGCCGATGGTAATGATAGAGCGGAGTATATTTTGGGCCATGAGGTTACACATTAAGTTAGGGTACAATTCCGTTGCTGCACGGAGCTTCATGGATGCTGAGCCTTGAGCTGCTAGATCTGCTCAAAAGCTCTTCCATTTAGCATGGATGTAGCACTGCAAAATGCGATGAAGTGTATCATAAATGTGAAGCTTCATCTGCACAATGACTGTGTAGTGGCCACTCCTACAGATGCCATCATGTTCAAATTATTGAGTGGCAGCTGGGTTGGTGATGATGTGGCGATTATTTTTCCCCTCTTGTTGGTTTCCAGATCACTAGCCACAGAGCCAGTGCAGCATTTATTGCATTTTGCACTCTGGCAGCTCAGTCGGTTGTAATGCTACCATAACAGTGTTGCTGATAGATATTGAACTACCCAACCCAGTGTACTTTCTGCGCTGTTGCCACTTTCAGTGCTTCCTTCAAGTGGTGTTCAACATGGAAGAGCAATGATTGATCAGCTGAGTTTCTGAGGGTTGGGGGGTGGTGGCAAGTATTAATCAGCAGGAGGTTTCCTTCCTCGTGTTTTCCTTGATGCCTTGAGAATTCATTGAATCCAGATTCGATGTTGAGCACACGCCGGGGAAATGCTTTGCGACTGTAAAGCACTGTGCAGCCACCTTTGCTAGGCCTGACCTATCGGTGGGCAGGATATATGAAAGGATGTTGATGGTGGTGTGTGGGACATTATCGATAAGTTATGATAACGTGAGGATGGCTATCGCAGGATGTTTTATGTCTATAGCTCTCCCAATGTTGGCTCTAGCACCCAGATGCTAGTAAGGAATGCTTTGCAGGGTGGACAGCTCAGAGATTTCCATTGTCGTTTCCGTACTCTTGGTCAATTGAACGATTCCAGTTGGTCCATCTGGTTTCAGCCCTTTTTAATGAATTGTCGTAGCTTATTTGCATGTGGCCAGGTAGAACATCTCAAAAGAAAATTTAAGCGGCAACCACATTACTGTCGGTCTGGCTGCATGCGTAGGCAAGATCAGGTAAGGATGACAGATGAGGACATTACAATGATAGACAATGGTTTCATCATTAGGCTTTAGTGGCAGATCTTTAGTGAACTCAAGTTCCACCAAGTTCCGTGGAGGCATTAGAACCCCAGGGCATTATCCTGGGTTATTAATCCAGCGAGTATACAACTAACCATCACCTTCAGACGCACAATTGAGGGTGTCAGCACCATCATATTGAGACAGAATACGATCAAAAGCAAAGATTCTGGAAGAAAGCGGACAGGAGAAAATTAAGGGGGCTGGCTTAATTTGAGGGAGCCTGAAAAATGCAGATAAATTCAAACATTGTGGGGATGAAGGGTGGGATTGTAGGGTGCTGAGGGTAGGTAGCAAATTGAGTGGGTTCTTGAGGAGTTGTATCCCAAAAAATCAGGTGCACAGCCCAAATATTTTGTGCAGAACAAAATTGAGAGAATTGCTAATAATTGCAATGCATCTAAAAATAAATAAAGGAGGCACTCTGAAAAAGAATGGGGGCATGACAATACTGTAGGGGCATCATACATTGTCTGGAAAATATGTTGGAATTAAATTCAGAAAGTGTGCAATAAGGCTGCATGTATTGAGCGTGCCCAAGTGTGGGTGCAGTACTGGGATCACTAGTTTGGGGGTGGGGTGCGCAAAATTGAGGGCGGGGCCAAATTGGATGACTGGTCAAAAACAGAAAGGATGTCGAAAATTGTGGTGTACCCGTGATCATTGGCGGTCACCAAAAAATGGAGTAACAGCAGGACAAAGGAACAGCTCTCAAAAATTGAGGACGATTCCCTTCACTGAGTCTGGGAGTATGGAAAAATTGAGGCGAGGGAATTTTAAACAGGAAATTTAGGTCAGTAAATAGGTGAAGGTGGGGGGTGCAATTATATTGAGGGAGTAATAAAAATGTGGATGGCCACATAAGATGGCGGATTCAAGTTGGTGGGCAGAGAGGGAAGGCTACAGAATTTAGTGAGGTGCGCTACATTGCTGGTGGAGGGTGTGGTTGGTGGATGTTTAGGAGGGGATCTCAAAAATTGATGTGGCACACCAAATATTGAGGGAGCGGGAATATTGAGGGAATTGTCCAAAATTAGCGTGCAAACTAAAAAAAAAATGACAGGGGCCATTCATAAATTGGGGGAGGAATCAATTCTGACAAAAAGAAAAGTCTGGAGAAAATTCAGAAAAAAACGAGTCATAAAAAGACAGATAAAGTCAGACAGAAAAAAATCGGGAAACGATGCCGGAAAATAAACGCAAGAAAGTCAATCCAGTCGGAAGAAAAGACACAAAATAAATAAGTGAGAAAATAGGCAAAATTAGGAATCAGAAAAACGAGCCAGATAATTTATTTCTCCCCAATTATAGACACATTTATTTAACTATCATTTATTTATTTTTGAATTGATGACGAGGAATTTTGTATCCACCTTGAGACTGCTTTCTGCAGAAGAAAAAGAGCCAGAAAAGAAGAGCCACAAGAAAAGAGTCAGAAGAAAATATCAGAAAAGACAGTTAAAACTGTCATCGTTGGAGGGTCTGCCACCGTTGTTGGACCTTTACCATTGCTTCTGCTGTGTCAATTGACGTGTTTGTAATCTGTTGGAGGGACTGTACTGTTTGATGTGCTCTATTTGATTAAAGTCATTTACCAGTTTCAGCTGTTTTATCAGATTGTGATTCGGAAGCATTTTCTTGTGTAGATTTTTTTTTCAGAAACTTCATTGAATTCTGAAACGAATAGTCAAAAATAACGCAATTTCAGCACTTAACAGAATTCCCACGTTGAAAGAGGGCAACTACATTTCAGGGTGCAATGAAGCAGCACTGGAGAGACACCAGAATATTTGGAATGTAATTACTTAATAGTCAGCACCAAGTGAAGGACATCACTGAAAAAAATTAGAGGAAAATGACACGGTGTTTGAGATGACAGCGCCATTGGATGGAGAATACAGCTTCTACCTTTATTATTTGAACAATGTGATCCTTATTGTCGAGCCTTTGGAACGTGGCAGCTCAATCTCAGAAGTTAGCATGTTCCATCATCGGTAACATTATAGTTCATATTTGTGAACAACCCATTTTATGAAATGGATTTAGCAAATGCGAGGAAAGAAAGGGAAGGGAAATGCCAGAGATGTACTGTGCCAAGAGAACAGTTGGGGAAATTAGGAGAAAAGTTAATGATTTCTTGGGTTGAAATCTAAGGAAGGAAATGGCAACAAAAGTCATCAAAATTACCACGAACCTCAGAAGTGTCGTGACAAAAAATGGTGCATGCACCCTGCACAACGGCAGCATAGCCAGAACACATAGGGATCCCTCAGTGCTACAATTTGAGTTTAATATCCATATGTTCGCATCCGACGACGACACACCTACACATTGCAATCGCTCCCCTACCCAGAAATCGTGTTCATGATTGTGCGACTGCTTTCGTTCCTAGAACATAAGCATTGAGGGACAGACCAGTTCAACTGGAATGGAGAGTGTATGAAACTGAACAATTCAATTATAAATGGAATCATTGGAATTTTCCAGAAGAAGATGGTGGAGGGAAACTGCCACGAAAATTGCATCATTATGCCTCTGAGGAAAAATATCGCCCACTTTGATTTTAGTGAGAACCAGGGGTTTACTGAGACTAGTTGAGTTAGGAATTGGTGTTGTACAATTCACTGTGATTTGCTGCAGAACGAACTCGACTTCTAGAGCATAGCTTAAAACTCAGGACAGAGGAAATAACTCCGGTTGTGGGACAGCTGGGACACAATGAGGAAGTGAATGAGGATTCACAACCTGAAGAAGGGAGGGAGCTTTCTGATTGGAGGAAGTAATCAGCCAAACGGCATTGAATAAATCCAACCCTGAAACTTGAACATGTTTAAGGCTGAATTTCCATAACGTGATGAAAGAGAATTTAAAACCTTTGGGTTGGATAGAATGCATGGATACGTACTGAAAAGAAAAGAGGGGGAGACAGCAAGAACATTATTTTACATGCAATAGAGCATGATTAGAGGACGTGAGTGCAGCTAATATAATTCATGTATTTAAAACAGAACGTAGACCAAGATGAAAGAAATAAACATCAGTTAGCACAACGTCAGTGGCAGGCAAAATAAGGGAATCAAAAATATATTAGAAGAGCATTTAGAATCACACAACATAAGAAAGAGTAGTCATTGCATATTCCCAAAGCAAGGAAATATTTGACAAACTTCATTTGCTTACTTGATTTGTCATCAGAAATTGACGATCAGATTCGTACCATAGATGGGGAGCATCTACTTGGATTTTCTCAAGGCCTTTGTTAAGTCACAACACCACGGAATCAAGAGAACTGTTAGAGCAAGTGGGGTTAGGGGACATGTAACTGAATGAATAGCAAGCTGGGTACAAAAACAGAAAACAGGGAACACGGGTTAAAGGGGTTTACTGAGACTGGTGGAAGTTGGGAAATGGTGTTGCACAAGGAACAGCGCTGGGATCATTACCTTTCACCATTTACATAAATGGTATGGGATCAGGAGCAGAAAGATGATTCCAAAATTACAGACAAAGCCAAATTGAGAGAACATTGAATATAGAGGGTGAATACCACATACTACCTGAGCACATTAATGATAATTAATTAACCTGCACAGTGGTCATTTCAATGGAAAATTCAGTTCAATATAGCTGAGGGTCAGGTGCTGCATTTTGATAGAAATGTCCAAAAGGGTCCCAAAATACTCGTTGGAAGTTACATGTCCCAATCGGGTCGAGGTTCAGTGGTTCAGTGGTTCAGGGTAACAGATTCACGAATCAATTAATGTAGCAATGCAGTTCATCTGGAGACAAATGGAAGTGACAGGGAGAAAACACAAAGAAGACTGGAATACTGTAGCGATGCTGTCAAATGTCACTAACTCGGTGTAGCCTCTTTCTGCTCAAGTTGTTCAATAAAAAAAAACAGATCATGTTGAATCAAACGTAGATGCTGAAAAAAAATTTTGACACTGAGGCACTTGTAAACCCAAGGTAACATGTGCTACTCCAAAGAAAAACATACAAACAATACTAACGGGAAAGAAGCAACGTGAACTAAATTAAAATTAAAGATGAAATGCTGGAAATACTGGACAGTGCAGACGACATCTGTTGCAATGAAACAGGTGCGAAATTACGAAGTTTCAGTTAAATTTTAAATTTGCAATTAACCTCTGCTGGGATTGAAAGGAGAATATGTTTTATGTGAGATAACTGGCTTGGAAACCATGCAGAGCATGTGTCGCTAAGCAATGAGATACAAACAATACGTTTATTTAATTTTGTTTCAGCCTAATTTGTAACACATTAGGATGTTAGGGTGTTAGGGTCGTAATTAGTGAGGAGAATAGCCACAAACCTCAGGAGGATATTAATGAGCTGGGCAGGTGGGCAGAGCAATAGCAAATGGAATTCAAGCCTGAAAAGCGTGATTTAATGTATTTGGAGAGCAAGTCACGGTATTATACTATGAACGGTCGGACCCTGCAAAGTACTGAAGATCAGAGGTAACTTGATGTGCAAATCCACAGATTCCTGAATGTAGCAGGACAGGTAGATAAGGTGGTGCAAATAGCCTATGGGATACGTGCCTTTATTAGCCGAAGTGTAGCATACAAGAGCAGGGAGGTTATACTGGAACTGTTTAAAACACTGGTTAGACCACAACTGCGTGCATTCCTGAAAATCAACATTGTAGGAGGGAAGAAATTTCACTAAAGTCGGTTCAAAGAGACCTACCAGGATGCTTCTTGCGCTGTAGGGTCTGATCTCTGTGGAAAGGTTGGATAGGCAGACAGGTTGTTTTGCTTGGAGCATCTCGAAGATTGAGAGGGTATCTAAGATATATATGTATATATATATGTAAGATTATGAGGGACAAAATTAAGCTGGATCGGAAATCAATTTTCCCATTAGTAGAGGGGTCAATAATCAGGGGGATAGAATTAAGGTAAGAGGCTGAAGGCTAAGAGGGGGGTTGAGGAAAAATGTTTTCATCCAGAGGCTGATGGAAGTATGGAACACACTGCCTTGAAGGGCGAGTGTCAGAAACTCTCGTAGCATTTAAGAAGCATTTAGACATTATCTTGTGTTGCCTTAGCCTTCAGGTCTATGGGCCAAGCACTTGAAATGGGATTAGTGTAGTCAGATCTTCGTTGACACTATGGGCCTATTGACCTTCTTGTGTGCTGCGAACGTGTATCAGTATTTGAGAGACGGTAATGCAGCATTTTTGGAGGACATCTAGGAACAGGATATGATTCTTGGGCCGAGCCAGCAGGTACCTGCCTGTTCAGAAATTTGTGCATGAATATACTTTGCTGAAATTAGCAGCATTTGGTTGTTGGGAAGCGAGTTATTGTTTCACGTAGGGGGTCGTTACTAGTTTGAATGCAGCAGAATGCATAAGATATCAGCTTATCGATGGCGCGAAATTTTGTAGCTTTAGATTTGATTTCGGCAGAATGGTTTCAACATGAGAAGAAAATGAAATGCAGCTTTTGCTGAGCAACTTAGTGAAGGTCGGAACGTTCAGGCAGCTCTTGGCATAAATATGTCCTTACAGCCCACTGGTGACCTGAAGTTTTGATTAGCAAAAATGAAGTTCTAATATTCCACCTACTGCTCAATCAGTCAGAAAAGAGGAATGGTGAGACTAAATTTTAAAATCACTTGATCTCATTAGGGAAATTTGAAAGCTGAGAATGGTTAACTCGCGTTTAGAATTAATGCAAAACTCGCGGGTTTGATCTCATTACTGGTCAGTGAAGCTTCTCTGTCTTAAACCCTATGTTGATTACGATGTTCAGTTGCTGAACGGAAGTAGTGGACACACTACATGACGGTTGTAAATGGAAGGATTTGCTCCTGTAGGATTGATGTATTCATTTCATTCGTGCTTCTTGGAAAATCGATGTCTTTTGTTCTGACAACTCCCGGCTCCTTTAAACACTTCTGTGCCACCGATTTGTCGGTAACATATGATCAAAAATATTCTACTGTTCAGCCGAGCACTTGGAATCGAGCAATGACAATCGCTGTCAACTGTGTCCATCATTGTCGTTCGCTGCAATTTTGTAGGCAATATCACTCGAGACAACTAGCAATCGCAAGAGCCACAAATCCCACTAGCCTATCTTAAAGTGATTGCATTAATGATATCACCGGCCCTCTATATGAATTTAAAACTCTGCAAACAACTTCACACAAATGCGCCCTTTGTTTAGTAAAGCCTGTTCATAAGCACATTTCTCAACATTCTGCTACTGGCTGGGCCAAAACACACTTTTCGCTTCTATGTTCCTGTTTGAGAAACTGCACAACGGACTCCTAATATGCTGTTAATTACTTTTAAACAAGCACAGAATGAAACAAAATACCTAACCTCGCAATGTGCACTTCATTGCTGGAGTATATTTATGAAACACATTATCAATGTGGCAGAGAACCCAATGTTATATGATTTTTTTTTCAATTTCCAATGTTTCACACATCGTCTCTTTACGAAGGCACCCAGCCGAGTTTAAACGCAAGACAAAAAAAAAATCAGCGAGTTCTCCCCACCGTGCTTTGGCGTTGCTGTATGACTGTTACTCTGATAAATATATCAATCATAAGGGCAATTGGTCTGTTAATTGTTCTGTCATTTACTAGTTTCCCAACTTGCTCTAATCGCCCAAAGTCATTGATTGAGAGGCAGGAGGAAATATGTTTAAGTTCCCTGCAAATTCAACTTCCCCGAATTATACTACCAAATTTGAAAATCAACAGACAGTCGGTCATTTCGCTCTAAAGCCCTACTCATGAGTTTGTATTTAGAAACCACCTTACTTTTCATTCGTAATTGTGTCCAAAAGGTTCAATTGCAACAAACTTGAGAAACGGCAACATCTCAAGTTCATTATTACTTCAATGTTTGAATTGCTCTTTATATTTAGCAATCCTTCTCCAGGGAATTCTGCATGAGCAACGTATAGTGGTCATGCGAGTCATGAGCACATCCCATGGAAGAAATAGGAAAAAAGAATCATTGCATCAGATTTGACGTGGAGATTTAGTTCATGTTGCCGTTTACTTGGGCTATCAGCATATTGAGGGCGAAACATTTTGAAGCTTGAGGTTACCTTACGGGAGAGTAGTTTGAATATGGAGAGGTAATAGGACATTGATGCTGCTGAGCAGCTCTGTGAAGATCCGGACAATCAGGCAGCTGTGGGGAAAAGCATTTCCATCCACATCGCTGGTAACCTGATGCTTTGAATTTGCAACATTTTTACTTTTTCATCCAAGTGGTGTGGGCTTCACTGGCTGGACCAGCATTTCTAGCCCTTTAGAAGGTGCTGGTTATCTGCATTCATGGACCGCTGCAGTCCATGATATTTAGGAATACTCATTATGCTGTTAGGACGGGAGTGCCAAGGTTTTGACCCAGCAAATGTGAAGTAACGGCGATACATTTCCAAGTCAGGATGGTGAGTGACTTGGAGGGAAGATTCCAGCTGGTCGTGTTCCCATATCTCTTATCCATTTAGAAAGTAGAGCGTGTGGGTTCAGAAGGTGCTGGCCAAGGGACCTTGGTGAATTACTGCCATGCACCTGCGAGATAGTAGAAAATGCTGCTACTGTGCGTCGGTGGTGGAGGGAGTGAATGTTTGTGGATGTGGTGCCAAACCAAAGGCTACTTAGTCATGGATGGTGTCAAGCTTCTTGAGTGTTGTGGGAAATGCAGCCATCCAGGCAAATGGGGAGTTTTCCATTACATTCTTGACTTGAGCCTTGTAGATGGTGGACAGTGATTGTAGCATCAGGAGGTGAAAAACTCATCACACGATTCTAAGCCCCTATCCTGCTCTTGTAGGCACTGTATATAGCTGGTTCAGTTCGGTTCCAGGTCAATGGTAACACCCAGAACGTTGATAATGAGAGAAAGAGTGATGGAAATGCCCTTGAACATCCAGGGGTCGAAGTTTGCTTCTTTCTTGTTGGAGATGATGGTTACCTGACAATTGTGTGGCGCGAATGTTACTTGCCACTGGTCTGTTCATGCCTGGGTATTGTCCGGTCTTGCTGCATTTGGACATAGCCTGCTTCAGTATCTGAAAGTCACGAGTGGTGCTGAGCATTAGACAATCATGAGCGAACATCCCAACTTCTGACGTTATGATAGAAGGAAGGTTATTTATGAAGCAGCTGAAATTGGTTGTGCCGAGGACATTATCCTCATGACTTTCTGCAATGTTGTCCAGGAGCTGACATAACTGAGCTCCAACAACCACAACCATCTTGCTTTATGACTCCAACCAGGGTAGAGTTTGCCCCTGGTACCCATTGACTTCAGTTGTGCAGCGGGCTAATTGCTGCGACAATCAGTCAAATACTACATTCGTGTCAAGGGCAGTCAATCTACCTCACAATATGAAATCCCAAATGCGATAGTTCCAACGTTCCATTTGCTGCACCATCAGTCAGCAAGGAAAAATGTTGCTTCCCCTGCACCTGCTAGTCTAAATTTGAAAATCAGTTTGTCAAACCAGGGAAGATTGGCAGTGGTCGCTGGTCAGCTCAGGTGCTTAGAGGTTGGCGTTAATTAAATGAAAGTCGACTGTTTGACACCCATACTGGGCGATGCTAACTAGAAACAAGGTTACTGCGTTCCGGTAATATCCGGAAATGGCTGCTACTATCTTGTTAAATAAATCCGGATGGCGTCCTTGCTCCTATGGAGCCCCGCCAGTTTTCTTCATTCTTGCAAATGTCTGCCTTATGATGGAACAAATCCATCCTTCTTTTAACACATCCAAGCCACTCACCTGTCACTAATGTCTGATGAACCTTTTGCAAATTTACATTGGAACAGCTGCAAAAGGTGCAGGGGCATCACTGTCAACTGTGCTGATGCCTGCCATTCGCTGCAATGTTTCAGGCAAACTTACACGCACCAACTTGCCACCGCCAGTGCAACACAATTTTATGTGTCTACCTCAAGCTATCAACAGCCCTCTACACGAATGAATAACTTGCTTCCCAACAATTTCGTGTGAATGCTGCTTCTTTCAGCAAAGCATATTCGTAAGCACATTTTTTATGAAGGCTGCTGACTGGGCCAAAACAAACTTGCTGCTTCGAGGTGTCTTATTACAAAGCTACACAATGTGAAATTCATTTCTGAGACACTTGTAAGCAACACATAATCGAGGTCGCTTAGAAACTTAAGCATTCCAGTAATCCTTATTGTCAATCTCTCATTGTTTTCACCTACCCCTGATGTTCTATCATATGCTGTCTGTTCCATCACTCTTAAACAGCATAAAATGCATCACAAAGTTATTCATGGATATGCTATGTCATATGAGAGAATGAGGCCTGCGAGTGCAGTCTCACTGAGCTGGTCAATGGAGGAAAGATATTCCAGTGTTAATAGTTTGCAGCTTTACAAGTCTATACAGCATGAAAATGGAAAATTTACTATAGCGTTACGGACCATTATGAGAAGTGTGTGGAGTTAAATTTAGCAGGATTTTTCTACAGGTCACTAGAATAAGTTAAATGTTTAATTAATTAACCAACCAGTCGTTTATTTACCTTTGATACTGCTGGGCGGAGCATAAAAAATCTTTCACCAGGCGTATTTCAACAAACACAAAATAATCGATTTGTTGGAAAACAAAGTTTTCTTTTGAAAACAAGTTGTAAAACTGGTTCACAAACAATTTGAAATTTCATTATATTATGTTTATTTTCGCATATAAGAAAAACAGAAATCCCAAAACCCATACACTCACTTCCAAAAATGAACGGAAAACAGATACGATATCTGCATGGTCCGGAGTGCAGGAGAGTTTTATTTTAAATGACAAAGTTTGATAAGTTCTCGACACTGTTGATCTAACATAATTCTGGTCTCAATAGATCTGGAAATCCTTTTAGACGGATCTTAGATGATTCATTGTCATTGATAACTCTCGCTTGTCACAGTTTTGCAGACATTAGAAAAATATATATCAGTAATTTTGGTGAGCAGTTTCTGTTTGAAGGTGAAATCACTGCACTGCAGGCGATTCTGCTGAAAGGGAAGGGGGTTGGTCCGGAAAAGAGAGACAGACCCACTTTGCAAAAGTGAGCCTGTTCTTTGTTCTGTCACTTATTAGTTTTGCACTTGCTTCAAATGCATTAAGCCGTTGTTGCAGAATCAGTCGGAAATATATTTTAGTTCCCTGTAATAGCAGCTCCCAAATTCTAAGCTCAACTGATGCGTTTGCAGTACTGTGCCAGCCTTACTTCTCAATTGCATCAAGTTCCAATTCACATCTTCAATTGCATTAACCTTGGAATACGGCAACATTTTGATGCTGTATTTAGTTCAAGGTTTAACGTGTTTTCACTCCTAAAGTCAAGCAATCCTTCTCAAGGCATTTCTGGTGAGCAGCATTTACTGGCGATTTGAACCATGCCCACAGCGCATGAAAGAAATAGGCCGAAATGCAAAATTTCTAAGATCACAGCCTATTGATAGCGAGAAATTTTGCAGCTTGAGATTTTCCTTTCGCAGAATATCTTCCACTTCGATACGCAGGAGGGTGTTGAAATTGCTGAGCTGATTTGTGATTATCAGAACAGTCAGGCAGCGGTGAGGGAAAGAAAACATTTCCTTGCAGCTCGTTGGGAATCTGAGGCTTTCAAATTGCAAATAAGATAGCATCAATTTTCCAGTTGGTGTGCGATCAGTCAGCAAGGAAGAATGCTGTATTGTCCCCTCAATGCTAGGATGAATTTGAAATGCACTTGGTCATATGATTGAAGTCTGCTATCGATGGCTGCTTAGTGCAGCTCGCTCAAGTGTGATACAAGTAATACCGACATTGCAGGGTTTGATCCTCATGTTTACAGAGGAGGTCAATCTTCATTAAACCAAGCTCGGTGCTCCTCACGTTCAACTGCGAGATGCTGCGAATGCTCTAGCTAGGGTGCTTCCATTTCCCCCATCAAGACTGGCTGGGTAGCACCTCTAATGACCGAGATGGTCGTGTTGTAATGGACATAGCTGCTAGGTTGGAACTACAGCGCATTGTGAGTGGGGCAAAAGACTTGACCTCGCCTGACGGAGCTAAACAAAACAACGTAAAGTCCTTGTGGAGTCGGAGTCTCGCCTTCACACTGAGAATATCATTGTGTAACGTGGCACTAAAACACTGCTAAATGGGATAGGTTTTGAACAGATCTGGTAACTGAAAATTGGGCATCACTGTGGACCATCAGCACGGCAAAATTATAGATAACCACAATCTGTGACCTCATGGCTGGAAATAACCCCAACTCTACCATTACTACAATCACTGGCTCAATAAAGAATGCAGGAAGGCATGCAAGTAGCAGCTGCAGGCATACCTCAAAATAAGGTGTGGACCTGGTGGAGCTACAACAAAGTACAACCTGCATTCCACACTGCAAAAGCGGAATGTGACTGAAGAGCTACAACAAACCCACAACCAACGGTAACAAACTGTAACTTATCCTTTTTGCTGCATCCAGTCGTGAATTGTGGTGGACAAGAAGAAACTAATTGGCGGACGCTCCATCAGTATTCCATCCTCAATGATGGCGGAGACTACCACATCAGTGTGAAAGGTAAGGCTGAAACGTTTGGAACCATCATCAGCTCATAATTTAATATAGCAATTAAGGTGCACTCCAAATTGCCTCAATAACAGGTGACACTTACGATTGAAAATAATTCCTCAAATGAAAGGATGCCCCAGGAAGTGAATTCATGGAACAGGTTGTGAGATACCCATACATTCATTCAACACAGAAGGAGATCCTTGGGCTAATCATACATTTTACAATTAGACACGCGATTTCTGCGAATGTAACTGTTTTATCCCGCTAGAGAAGATTTTTTTTCATAATTCCTTTCCATTTTTGGACGCCACATTAAGTGAAAGTTTTCAACTGCCAATGTAGCCTCTAGACAGAAAGAGTTCCCAATGATCCTTGCAGCAATATAATGAGACATGATTCAAAAATTTGCATTACCCCTCCGGGGTACAGAATTCAAAAAGATTCATTTACATTTCAGTGATGTAATTTCTCCTCATCTCAGTCCTCATATTCTGTCCCTTGTACTGACACTGTGGCCATCACCAAACCTCAGCGACCACCACTCCCCCCCCCCCCCCCCATAACCCTGTGTTTTTTGCTTCCCGTTTAGCAGAAAAAATCTGTCAGCCTTTGCCCTATCAAGCCCCTTCAGAATTGTGTACATTTTACTGAAATTACCTCTCATTCCTCTAAACTGCAGAAAACTTTGGGCAAATTTCCTAAGACTTTCATAATACGACGAGCTTTCATTCACAGAAACCAATTCAGTGAACATTCGCTGTCTTGCCTGCAATGCAAACATATCCCTCTTGAAATTTGGGTTAAAAACTGTGTACTGTATCCCAGATATTGCCTCAGCAAACTCAAGCGCAGTATTAACAATACTTCT
Organism: Isurus oxyrinchus; assembly: GCA_026770705.1. Classification (NCBI taxonomy): domain Eukaryota; kingdom Metazoa; phylum Chordata; class Chondrichthyes; order Lamniformes; family Lamnidae; genus Isurus; species Isurus oxyrinchus. Next base: position 638,906 of record JANJGN010000116.1, read on the forward strand.
GTATTCCAATGTTTCAATCTCACTGTAACAATGGTCAACATGCCAGTTGCTTTACTAATTGCTTGCTATCCGTGCCAGAAAACTATGGAACTGCTCTCCTTCTACGAGTACACCCAAGTCTCCCCGAACAGCAACATTTAAGAGCTCCACACTTTAAGTACGCTGATGTTCTACATGTACCAACAAAATGATTAATTTTCCCTTCGTTGCATTACAGTATCTTGTTTAATTCGCTTTACCCACCGTTTTGTTATGAAGACTATTTGTGTCCAACCTAACTCAGTAGCATTCTCAATGTACTTCTCGCTAACATTAGAGAATGCACATTCAGAACACAGGTTAACAAGTTGGCTCCAAAATAAAACAAAAATAAACCGTCTTCACTGACTGAGAGAAGGTAGCTTTTCACAAAGAACCATTCTGGGACGATTGCCTTTCGTTATGTAGATATGTAACTGCAATCGGGATTTAGAAGTGCAATTTCAAAATACATGAACGACATAACTTCAAGGGGGAAGAGAACTGTTTTGAAATATAAGATGGCATTCATAACTACTAGTATGTGAATGCAATTGTCAAATGAACTTCAATGTAAGAACACAAGGACATATGGAACAGGAGAAGGAAAAGACCAATCAGCTCAATGAGATGGCTTCGCAAGTCAATAAGATCAGACTGATCTTCAGTTTCAACTCCACTTTCCTGCCCGCTCCCATTTCCTATGATTTCCTGAGAGAAGAAATTCGGTCTATCTCAGCCATAATCATTTTCAATTTTACATCATGTGTAAGGTTTTGGAACAACACGCTGCAAATATTCATGACCTTTTGGTGAACAAGCTTTATCTCATTTCAGTCTCAAATAATTGGCCCTTTATCCTGAGCATATGCTCATTTATATGTCCTCCCGAAAGGGTAAACTATCTGTCAGCATCTATTGTGTCAATCTCTTCTTGAGATTTCCAAAAAGACCGCCTCACATTCTTCAAAAATCCACAGAATATAACAGAATAGCTCTCAGAGTAGCATCGTAGGACAACTGTCTCTTTCAGGAAGCAAATTAATTAATTAACGCTATAGTTTATCCAATGCAATCCTATGCTTCAAAAAATGATGACCAAAACTTTACACAATATTCCCGGCATGGTCTCACAGGCCTGCTGCAAGTGTTTCTTTTTTTTTCTTTTTTCTGTACTTGAAATATCAACTTGCATTAAAGCCCGACGTGTCATTTGTTTCCCAAATTCCTCCCTTGTCCTTTTCATGAATAAATATTAACGCCTAGAATGTTATTGCAAAATTGAATATAAAATAGTGTTCTCGTCAGGATGGTGTCAATGTGTCTTAATTGGATTAAAACCAGCTGTCCTGGATGCTTTGATGTACGGTAGTTTTGAGAAGTTAATAAGGTAAACGTAAGGAGGGTAGAAGGTAAATTGAAAATTTGCATTTATTAAAAGGAGCCATTCAGGAATGCAGGTGAAATTTGCACCAAGCTAGAAGGTGCCGACCAATGCGTTTATTTTTTCTCAGTTTACAGATGCAATGGGTGGGATTAAGTGATTTAATTATTGGAAGAGATAAGCACAAAAGTCCAGTGATATGCTGGAAATTCCACTTTTAAAGGGAAAGATATGTCTAAATGAGAGGAGGTTCTGTGCAACTAGAAACATTCAAGAATTGAACAAGTGTTTGAAGCCTCCAGCCTGTAAGCCTCAAGCTACCGTCAGCAGCGACCCAGAGCTGAAATAAACCCATGTTGAATGCGACAGCCCAGGGTGTGCCTTGCCAGGTGTCTGTTTAAAGCTATGAAATTTATTGTTGCCTTACCAGGCGGCATAACTGAGATTCAGATTAATTAGGTTATTTTTGTAGTTATGATAGAATTAATGTTCTAGCCATGTGCATGTGATTACAATCATTCTTGTAATAATAAAAGTTTAACTTCGTTCTTTAAATCCTCTTGTGAGTCGGCAACTCAAAACATACATAATATAAAAATGTGTTTTCAATGTTGGCACAGCTTTCCCTCTGGGATTTCAACAACTCAACCTTTACACCGGCTCTGTCATGATAATTCGGTGATCGTTGCGGGATTTATTTGTAACCCTTGATTTTTTTTTTCCATTTGGTGAATCTTAAGGCTTCGAGTACAAGAAGCACTTTGAATCCAGGGGTTGGCGTGAATAAAGTTGAAATGGTGAGACTGCAAAAGTGGCTGTATCCGTGTCCAAATCTTTTTAGAAGTCAAGGATGTAACACTGATTTGGTTGCAGAAAATATCCTACAATAAGTTAACAGGATTGGTGGACATACTACAATGCTGGTTACATGTAGCAGCAAGGAAATCAGACATAATTGAAGTGAAAGCATAGCATTTGAATTTGGAAAGAATACCTGAGACACAGAGTTCTCCAAGGGTGGTTCATTGGAATAGGCTCAAATTCAATTGTAATTGAAAATAATTGATTTAAAAGAATAGCAAAGAGGAATGGAATTCCAAAGGGAACAGGCATAAAGGTAGGAGAGAGAAAGAAAACAGGGATTATTCAATTGTGAAGATAGAGAAGAAGGAAACGGAAAGAGAAAGAGAGAGCGAGAGAGGGAGAGAGAGAGGGGGAGGGAGAGAAGGTGGGGTGGGGGTGCAGTGGGAGATATACAGAGAATTCCGACTGAAAATGTTAGGAGTTAAAAAAGTGATGCTGGGAGGTGAGGAAGAACTTAACTCCCAAGTAGAAACCAGTGGGCAGACGTTTAAATTTGGACAAGATCATACAAATTTTGAGAAAAAAGATATTGAAACATTCTGTATTTCATTTGAGAACAGAGTTAAACAGGTGAAATAGCCACCAGAGAACTGCGCATTACTGTAACAAACCCAGTTGTTTGGTAGAGCATACGAGGTACATACTTTGCTATCAGATGAAATGCCGGGGAATTATGATGAGATAAGAATGGCTGTATTCAGTGTATATGATTGCTTTCCTGAAGCATACAGGTAGAAGTTTAGGAATATGAGAAAACAGCCAAGGCAAACTTAGATAGCGTTTGAGAGAGTACAGCAAAGAAATATTTACCAGTGTTTACAAGCACTAAAAGCAGAGCCAAATTTGGAGCGTTTGGAGAAGTAGTTCTTTTGGAAGAATTTAAAGGTTCAATTGTTTCGACAGCGAACAGAGGATTGATTCTACAAGGCAAGCAGGAGAGATAGCTGATGATTATGAATTAAAGCATGGAGCTAAGCATTTTTCTCGTCACCCTTTTAAATCTAAAAATGGGTAGAAAGGGGAAAAGTGAAAGGTAGGTGGGTAGTCACGGAAGGGAAAGAGTAGCTCCAGATTCCTAGGAAGTTTTCTCGCTGAATAAAAAGCAAGTAGCTGAGGATAGAAGTGACATTCGAAAGTTAAGGTGTTTTCATTTTGATAAAGTGAGACACATGAAGCCATTGGGTTACAAATTGCAGAGGAAACCTGTTGGAATTAGTAGGGAGCAGAAATATTATGGAAGTAAACGTACTGTGGGTTTTGAGGCTCAGGCAGAGGAAAAACCAATCGTTTGCCTCGAAGTAAAACCAGAAGCAACAGTGGTAGGTGAAC